>OZ030012.1:44108655-45308655 GCA_964023405.1 Apodemus agrarius | reverse complement strand
GCAATGACCTCAGACCCCACTCATGCCACACCTGGGAACCGCACAGCCTCGAGGTGTAAATCATTGCATGATTTTCACAGACGCCTTGGCCGGAGCCTAGGGGTGATTCTAATAAATGCATTGGTGTCAGACGCAACGTGACTCCAAGGTCAGCATGAGTTAGTTTAGCTGGGATGGGATGGAGATGAATGTGGCATGGAGAGGACCTTGAGCTGAGGACAGCCTGTGTGGTAAGGCGAGGAGACTAAGTCATCTCCCTGTCCATCACAAGTGGAACCCTGCAGCCCCTTCAACTCAGAGCCTGACATGCAGCCTGCTCCTGATGGGACACACAGCCTTCCATACTCACAATGCTCAAACCGCTCCCCCGATCCCAGATCTCTGGTCTGTCTGGCCCTCCATCGTTCTGTGTAGAAGCTCCCTCCTTCTGGCTTGAACGGAGCAGCTCAGCATCACACTATCCTTCTGCTGGGATGCTCAGCCGTTTGTTTCTGTGGCGGAGCCTCCATAATCCCTGTGTGAGTCTCTTTCTCTAATCCCTGTGTGCATCTCTTTTTCCATCCGTCACACCCAGCCCCTCTGCAGTTCTGCAGACTCCCATTCAGCACGTGTAGGGAACCTTTTCTCCTACATGCTCCCTGCACGACTCAGGCTGGCACCAGTTTGCCTCTTCTCTGTATCTGCATGTCCATCATGCCCAAGGCCTCTTCCTGGCTTTGTCTCCACCTGGCGCTTCCTGGAATCTGGATCCCTCCTGTTCTGCCTTCTCCAACCTCCCTGATATGCAGGAATTCCTTGTCATCTGTCATCACGTGACCCCCGTCCCCTCACCTGTTAAAAGGAAGCCTAAAGAGACTACTGTACAACGGGGCATCACAGATGGCACATTCTTGGGCACAGAGAGGGGTGGCTTTGAGGTAGAGAGGATCTTTGTGAGGCTGCCTGGTGCGTCCACCTCCCGCTTTCTCTAGTTGGCCGTGCATTCCTTTACTCATTTACGCCTGGGTTCTTGTGGTCCCACATACCTTCTGTGCCTGCTTGGAAAGGTCTTGTAACCAGGACTCAGCAGCGGCACACGGGTGTGCCCTTTTCTGAGTAGGAACGGCCATATTCTCCTCCCTCTGGCTTCGTCCCCTGGACTTTCAGATCCCTTCATTCCCCATCATCAGCCTCTGACTGCTGGTGCGATTGGGCGACATGGTTACTCTTCTCTCTCCATCCTTCCTAATATTAGTTCCCTCCAAGGTGTGGCTCTCCAGCACTCTTAGCCCATCCTGCGTTAGTTCTTTCCCATGATGCCCCGCATTCTCCCTCCTTCCAAACCACTGCCCTGTCTTGTCCTCACCCGCATGGTTAATGTCCATCCGTCTTCGCCACCTGTATGGGCCACCCTCATTCCAGCCACAGTGTGCCCTCCATCTTCTTTCCTGCCCAGCCATCCACAGCCAATGTGACTCTGTCACCGGTCATCGATACAGATGCCAAGGATCTCAGGACCCCTGTTCTCTGCTCCTGATGCACAGCCAGGCATGGAGCTGACCTCCTATGACTTCACGTTCTTCTAGCTCTCTCCAGTCTGGCCTGAGCCACGTGAGCTCAGGGCTCAGTCATATATCACAACAGAGCATGCTCCTTGTTGGCACACAGTACTTTTTTTTTAATTACAGTTTTATGTCTCCAAGACCCAAGATTCTCCTCCATTCCCTCTCATCTGACAGACAATGGCCTCATCCCACCTCTGGGCCCATGCTTAGCTTTTTCCATCATTCTCTAATTTTCCTCCTAAGCCTTTTGTCATAACCATGGGCCACTTAGACTGGAGACGCCTCATGGGCCACACCCCTTCCCACATGGAATTGTGTCTGAGCATGTCCTTGCCTGGCCCAGGATGCCTCGACCCCCATCTTTTTGTCTACCAGTGTTTCCATATCTCTCTGCTGAGAGCCTGTGTGGCTCTCCCTTCTCTGTGGCACTTTCTCTAGACATCTCCCAGAGTGGCCTGCCTGCTTCCCAGAGCTCTCCGCCTTGCGGTACGGCTGTTTGTTTATGTGCATGGTCTTTTTAAACTTTTATACAGGATCTTGCCAGGTAGACCAGGTAGACCCTGACCTTACAGAGATCCGCCTGCATCTGCCTCCCAAGTTCTGGGATTAAAGGGATGTATAGGAAACCTGGTTTTTCCTTTAAAACAATGGATACTCTAACATTTCTTTCTGAGTTGGAGTTATTTCTTAGCATGATAACCTCAATTTCTAGCTTTTCTTCTTTTTTCTTTCCTTTTTATTTTTGGCAGATGCCATGAATTCATTTTGCTTTCTCGCTAAGTAATATTGTCACGCGTGCATCATATTTTCTTTATCCATTGGCCATGTCTGTATTTTTACTTAGCCTGCTATCTTGGAAATATCTTTGTATTCCTTAGCAATAGGTCTGTGTATAAAAGGAAAAATTGGCTCAGGGGCCTGGGGTGGTGGGTGGGGCCAGATGACGACTTCTAAGGCATAAAGGGCTTTGACCCTTGGCTCTGTGCAGTGGGACTCATGTGTGTTCCTGAGAAGAAAATGCCCAGAAGGAGTACTTTGGGGAGTGGGTAGGTGAAGGCAGCTACTCACCGCGTCTAAGGCTGCCTGCTACTCAAGCTATATTCCTCCTCCTATCCCCTCAAGTCCCTGACCTCCTGTGCTCAGCCCTCCCCATCCCACATGGCCGCAACGCCAGGGCTAAGAGGAGACTGACAGCTGCCCAGTTTTGCTGCAGGAAAACCCATACTTAATGCTGAAGGGGAACCACCAGGAGATGGAAGGCAATGACCGATACGAGGGATTCTGTGTGGACATGCTCAAGGAGTTGGCTGAGATCCTACGGTTCAACTACAAGATCCGCCTTGTTGGGGATGGTGTTTACGGAGTACCGGAGGCCAACGGCACCTGGACAGGCATGGTTGGGGAACTGATCGCTCGGGTAAGGAGTCCGGGAGTCTGTACGTATGTGGGGGTGGGAGGGTACTGTGGGCATGGTGTCTGCTCTCTGCCTCACATACTTGGCCAGTCATACGTACTTTTCTTCGCCTATCCATTCCAGAAGTCTCTAGTAGGTAAATGGTAAAAATGATCGCTATGATTCCTAGTCCAGGGTTCTTCCCACCCAGCACTGGGGCAAGTTGGATTTGAACTTTGGGTACTATTCAAAAATAGTTGGGTACTATTTTTTGGACGATTCCTGTGTTTTAATTGTTTGCTCTGATGGTTTTGTTGCTCATTGACACTCCCTTGTCCAAGCCCTGCGAGATATAAAGGGAAATGCGGCATCATCGGGAGCTGGGGCAGAAGTGTCAGAGGTGTGGGTCACAGTGATGGCTCACTTGTTACTTCTTGTGTTCTTTTCCCTGTTATTGGTGTCTGTTTACAGACCAAAAGCCAAGGTGTACCGGCATGTGCTGTCGGTTTTCAAGGTAAATGGGTGACATGATTAGATTTCAGGTCACTTCGGAATGCCGGTCTTCTGTCAGGTTAAAGAAAGGCCATGAAAAGTTCTTCTGGGGGAAAAAATAGCTTGCCTTGTAGATACGACCAGCAACTGTAAAAATTAATGAAGCCATTGTTAATTCACTGTCCATGTTTCTGTAGTTGAGTTTTAATGACCAGGTCAGGTAAAGAGGACTGAATGCAGACAGTGCATGTCTTGGTCCTCTGTAAGCCTGACCTCTCATTTCCTCTCTGATTCCAAGGGCAGGAGCAGCTTCCACGGCCTCATGGCCTGGGCTGATGGTCAGCATGGCTCTCCGTGCAGTATCTCCGATCTCGGACTATTGCTGTCTGAACTTCACACATGAGCAGTCTGAAGGACTCAAGCTTAATGGCTTGTTAAGTTACACTGTGTTAGATAGGGCTGGGATCCAAGCCCAGATCCCTTTCCTCATTGAATGATAATCATGTGCTACATAGAGAGAGGTGCTTTCCATCTGTGATGATGGCCTCATAAGGTTACATTGTCCGGTGATATCATTGCTTAGTTTGCATGTTACATATGATTATGGTCTCATAAGAGTCCATGGCCTAGTGACATCATCTTGCTGAACTCTATGATGTTTACGCCATGACAAAAAATCACCCAACAGATCATTTCTCAGGACAACTGTCTCCAAGATAAGACCTCTATGACTATAATAAGACTTTGATCCTTTCTATGTGCAAAACTTAGGTTATAAGATAACATTTTTTAATCCCTGTCTTTGAGGCTATAAATATTACTTAAATTGTTGAATCAGTAGTTACTGTCAGTGACTACAAAGAGTTCTATGTAAGTGAAAGATGTAGAAGAGGTATTTAAGAGCTAATCAGGGAGGATGCTGAGGCCAGGCAGCCCAGACAGCAGCGTCTTCAGGGCCCCAGCAGGATATACAGCAAACCCCAAGTAGGGAGTTAGGAGCCTGAGGGCCTCAGGTTCAGAGGAAGCCTGTTCAAAAATAAGGTCTCGCTTACAGACTGAAGCTGGGGATGGAAGGCCAGTAGGTCAGCAGAAGCTTCAGCAAGGTCCCAGGATGTGCTGGTTTGAATGAGAATGACTCTCATAGATTACTTGGTCCCAGTTGGTGGAATTGTTTGGAAGGGATTAGAAGGCGTGGCTTTGTTGGAGATGTGTCACTGGGATGGGGTTTGAGGTTTCAAAAGCCCATGCTATTCCCAGTCCTCTCTCTCTCTCCCTCTCTCTCTTTTTCCCTCCCTCCCTCTTCCTCTCCATCCCTCCCTTTCCCTCCTGTTTGTGGATTAGATCTGAGCTCTCAGCTATTACTTCGGTGCCATACCCGCCTGCCTGCTGCCATACAGGTTTTAAACTCTAACCCTCTGGAACAAAGAGCCCCTATTAAACGCTTTCCTCTATAAGCTGCTTAGGTCATGGTCTTTCCTCACAGACATATAAAGAAGTAACTAGGACACCAGGGGCTTGGAGATGAGGACACACCCGTAAGGATGCAGAAAGGCAATCAGGGGTCTTCTCTACAGTCGCAGACCCCTTTGGGCCACTTGTTTGGTAACTTTCTCACGAAGGCTCAGCTTCCCAATTAGCCCACAGCAGGCTGAAATTTCAAGCCTTTTCTTTGTCTCTCATCAATGCCCTTGGTCACCTTGAGCCAAGCTCTTTAGTCCCCCCAGGCTGCCTGGTATCTGGCAGGAAGACTTCAGGGATGGAGGAGTCACTGAACAGCCATCTCCTTATTAGCCCCCTAATGAGCTGTGACATAGGCTGCAGAGAGGGAGAGGATCCTGGGATGTGAGGGCATGCATCCACATACTGAGTGGCTTGGACAATCAGACAAGGATGTTAGAATTCACCCCAGCTCGTCTTCCAACAAAAACAGCGCCGTGTTGATCTCATCCAAACTCAGGGACAAAGTATTATGTAGCTAGTCCATTAACTCAATGAGCACTTATTTAATACTTTCTACTCTTCGAGACATTGGAGATACATGAGACCACATAAGTACGGACAGTGACTATATAACTCCTATAGGGAGCAAGGCATAAAGTTGTGACTAAGCACATTTGTATATAATTGTGGACTACGTTAAGTTCAAGGGGGCAGAGTACATGGAATTCTGAGAGAACGTCTAAAGAGAGTGGATCTTGTCTAGAGAGGTTGGGACCCTGGTGAGAACTACCTTCCCTGGGAGATGACGGGCCTACCCTCTGGAGAATGAATAGTGACTGGCTGGGTGGGATGGAAGGAACTTTCCATGTAACAAGGTGTCTGGATGTCACCAGGACTGTCCCTGGACAGAAATGGGGGATGTCAGACATCATTTTCCCCAGGTTCTGCCAAAACTCCCCAAGGATACAGGAGATCTTGGCCCAGATCCATCTTCAAAGATATTTCCCCCAAGCAGTACCGAAACAGAAGCTGGTACTACAGTGCTCCCCGTGACACTGTTGGGGCTACTGAACATCCACACTGGAGGAGACCTTAGAGGTAATCAGACCAAATCCGTCTCTTACACAGATGAGGAAGTGGGGGCCTCAAAAGAAGTCAAGCTGATTGGCACAGGTAGTAAGTTCACAGCCCGGGCTGTCTAACTTCAGTGTGCTCATGATCTGTGAGAATGCAGATCTTGGTGTCGTCTGGGTGCAAACAAGGATTTCGACATCTACTTGCCAGTTGTGTGTTCTAACGTCACTTATTCTATCCTTGCTGCTTGCTGATTCACTGCAACAGCGTCCATCTAGAAGGAACCTTTTGTGAAAAGTTACACACACACACACACACACACACACACACACACACACACACACACAGATTGGGCACTGTCTTGTGCAAGCCTCTCTGGAAAACAGAAATAAGACCAAGGCTGAAGCTTACTGCTAATTTCCCAGAGTGTGGTTCCAAGGAAGCATGAGGAAGGGGTAAAGTGTGCCTGGCAGGAAGGGAGCAGTCACATGCCATAGTGTTAGAGAGACAGAGACAGCCATTCATGGCTCTGTACCGCAGCAGGTGCTGCGGTCTTCATGGCCAGTGAAACTGCTGCTCAGCCAGCAGTATCCAGCTGGGAGGAGAGCATCCACCCTCAGGCCCAGCTCACATCGCCTGCAGCTCACGCCACAGCGCATCACCTTTGCCACTCCTTGGGCTGCCGACCCTACGTGCCGTTAGAGGACTCAGATCCCAAGGCACCAAAGACAGAGCCGAAGGGTAGGACACATCTAGGGGCTGAGCTGGTGCGTTATTGTGAGGCTGAATTATGAGACCTCCCTGTCTTTAAATCTGCCCGGAGCTGATGAGCCCTGAAGGTTTGGATACCTAGGTGTTCCGTATGCCCCACGTGTCTCAGCAGCCCCAGGAAGGCTCAGGACTAGAGCCCAAGCACTTACTATGAAGAGTGAAGTTCAGCAAGAGCAGACGTGGGGCAGCTGACACTGTTGTTGGGGTCCACAGTGACAGAACCCCAACCAAGTCACCCCTGCTGAGCTCCCTCTAGGGGAAGGGAATGGGCCTTTGTGAGTCACTGAAATGTAGCTGCTGTACAATCACCTTTCAGGAGGGGTGTCAAGGGATTCCCTGGGACAGAACAAACTCATGGATAAGCCTAAGGTGGATTGTCCCAGGAAGGTGTCCTGAGGCCATTTTGACATACCAGGGTGAAGGGATGAAGTCTTGGATGTCCATGGACAGGGCTGTCTTCTACATCGTTCTGGACATAAAGCTAAGTCAATGCTGTTGAATCTTCAGCAGCAGGGGAGATTGTGTGATCTCAAAGGAAACCCTCATAGAGGGCCTGGGACTCTACAGAGTTTCAAGATTTATGAAGAAAAAACTATAGCAGCTACCCGTGCTGCTAAATGAGATGGAGAGACAGGGTTATCTCTGGCGATGGTCTTAGAGCCTTGGCCAGCTATCACTTCCTTGTACAAGGTATTGCCGGGGCACATGGTGCGTTAATTGAAGAAGAGCATTCAAACACTTCCAGAATATATGTGAAAGCCATCCCGGCATGCCTTTCATGTAGATGCCACTGGCATTGGGAGTAGTGTATTGGGAATGAAAGAACAGGGACTCACAGAAGCAGGCCAGAGGGCCAGCACCCTGCTGAGATTAAGTCTGACCAGGGGGAGGGTGGCTGTGTGGAGAACTTTGAATTTGGATTTGTTTTGTCCCAGTCAGCCATCCCCGGGCCCTGCTTGGGGAAAGGTAAGCACATTCATCAGAGGGAGCACCCCCGTCTAGCTTCACGGTTCAGAGCAAAGCACCCTGTTGGCATGCGGCCCCATGTTGGCAGACTGGCACATTTAGGTTCAAAGAGAAAAGAGCTTTGCAAGGCTTAGATTCAAGGCTCATAAGCTTGGGACATCAAATAGCTCTTACCAATGACATTTTGACGAATTAAGTGTAAATGAAGCTGAAATGCCTTGTTCCATCTCCTCTCCTGGGAAGGGACTTTGCCAGAGACCCGGAGAGGTGGCTGTCCGTGGCCTCAATCCACTGGGAAGATTGGCCAGAGACATTTTGCTGAACTGAAAGAAAATTCAAATAGTCCCCTGAGATCACTTTCCACCTTGAAGCCTGAGACTATTTTAACTGCAAATAGGTCATAGAATGGTACTCAGCATTCTTTAACAGAGAGAAATTGATCCAGGGCCCCCAGATGAGTGTTCTACTAGTTCTTTACCTCCCCTCCCCCTCCCTGTGGCAGCCATGATGGGGTGAGGGGGTATTTTGGATCGCCTTCCCCAAGAAGGTTTGCTCTCAACAGTCAGGCAGAGGTGGCCTTGAATTATAACTCCACACTTCACTCATTCATCAAAATGCCTACTACCTGTCAAGAACTGCTTAAATATGAGGGATTACCTGTAAAAGGTCTGGAATCTATTCAAAGAGTTAGACGAGAAAACTAAGAATTACTGTACAGTGTGACATATGATATATTAATAATAGCTGTAAGAATGGCGTCATAGGATGACAAAGGCTAACACATTACATGTTTCCGATGGTGACGGGGGATGAACCTCAAACTTGTTAGGTAAACACTTAACCACTGAATGACATCCTCAGTTTACTAATTTGAACTTTGTCTTTTGAGGTGTTTGGTGTTGTGTGTGCACACATGTGTAGCCAGCGTGTGTGTGTGCGTTATGTGAGCATGTGTGTGTGGGTATATGCGTTCACGTGCACATACCCGCCTGTCCGTCTTTTCCTAAAATGAAACTCTGTTTGAGGCAGGGTCTCTCTTGTTCACTGCTGCATATCCAAAGCTCACTTGCCTGTGAGCTTTTAGGGGGTCTCCTGTTTCCACCTCCCTCCTCTCTGTAGGGGTACACTAGGATTACAGTCATCATGCTGCTGTCTGACTTTTGATTTGGATTCTCAGATAGTCAGGATTGCATGGCAAGCATTTAACCGCCGAGCATCTCCCGAGATACACCGGGTGCTGTTTTAATTGTTCAACCTGACCCTCTCAACCAAATCCCCACAATAACCAAATGTCCAGACGACGACGACGAAACTGTCACAAACAGTTGAAGAACTTAAACGCGCTCACTTGGGAGGCGATAGGTGTGGCACAGTGTGAACCAGTTGTGGTGGCGACTCAAGGACGGGCACACAAAGACGAAGCCGGCTCAGCAGAGTAGAAGAGTCTCTGCCCAACTACCTGCTGTGGTTTCAGATACCTGCTGTAAACCAGGGATGTGCAGATACAGAAGGCAAAATTCCAGAAATAAATTGTGCATGAATTTTAACTTGTGTGTCATTATGAATAACAATGATGAGATGGGTCATCTTTCTTGCCCAGTGTATCTACACTGTGTATGCTACCTATCCCTTAGTTACTGTCTGCCAAATACAGCAATACTAGTATTTGAGTTGCTGTTGTCTCCTTATTTTACTTAATAATTTTCCCCAAAGCACAAAAGTAGTGATACTGGCAATTCAGATGTGTCAACGATAAGCCCTTTCATAAAACACTTCCCATAGGTGAGTGGGTAAAACTCTCAACTTAATAAGGAAAAAAATATTGCCTTCTGTGCTGCTCAGATCCGCGGTAAGAATGGATCCCCTGCCTGCGTGACTGTGAAGGAAGAAGAAAAATGAAGGCTCGTTTTGTTCTTGTACCTCAAGCTGCAAACGTTACAGACATAGTGCATGATGGATGCTAAAACGTTGTAGAGCTTGGAATTCTGTCCTGTTTTGGGCATCTGATGGATGACTTGGAGTGCACTCCTCTCAGCCAAGAGGGGGATCCTGGAGAGGTCAAGAAGGAGCATCTTTGTAGAAAGGGCATTCTGGGTGTAATGGATGCTGAGATTCCTATAGTACCATGCTCTTGGCTCCGGACAACCATAATCAGGCATAAGGAGAGCCGGAGAGGAATGGGTTATACTCAGGAGCCAGCTGGGATGGGATTCTTGTGTTTGGATATGTAAGCTGTGCTCAGACAACTGGTGGGCGCTACTGACTGAAGACTGTGAAGTCAGTTTATTGGATTCAGAGAGGAATGACAGCTTGACTTTGGTCCCGGGGTTTCTCAGCAGGGGAGAGGGTGGATACCATGTGCATGTTACCATGTGCATGTCATTTCATCAGACAGATGCCAGTGATTCGGGAAGATGGCATGAACCTGAACGGGGCAATGCTGAGGATGCCCCGGAGTGATGGAGAGAGTACGGGGATTTTTAACACTTAGCTCTACAACCTAGTAAACCGGGAGGCTTCCATTTCATGTCAGTTTGTAAGCATGAGTTAGGTTGTCCTGCCTCCCACGGGAAGAGGAACAGGCTGGTTGGCCCAGAAAGCCCTTTTGTGCGTGTGTGTGTGTGTGTGTGTGTGTGTGTGTGTGTGTGTGTGAAATGTGACGCTGCTTGCAAACCATGATCTCCTGGGAAGAAAGGCAGTCTGTGCTGCTTCTGTTTGATTCACACTGGGGAGTTAAAGGGCTAGGAAATGAACTCCATCTTGGGTCACAGGTACCGTCCCTTTCCCTCCATCATCCAAGCCCCCCTGAATGGTACTGTCTCATTCGAGTTCTCTAAAGGCTGTTGTGGGGTCCTCGGGTCCTCTTAAGTGTGCTCGATTAGAAGCCAATAAAGGTCCTTCAGGTCTGCTTGGCTTCTTGCTTTCTTCTGAATGGCTGTGTGGCTGCCAGTATGAACAGGGCTCTCTCAGCTTTCCCACCACGAGGAGTGAGAGTTTCATTCTGCAGAAGACCATAGTGGGGCCTCCAGAGCTGCAGCCTTCCATGGATAGGTGACCCGGCAAAACTCTGTCCCTTGGTTTTTGGTGGAAGTCCACCCACGAGTTTCGAGAACTTTTCATCCCCCTGGTTTCCCTTGACATTGTCACAGAATAGAGTAGGGACATGTCTACCCCAGGTATTTGGTCACATCTCTTCCTAGCCCAAAGCTAAGCAACAAAGAAAGAAAGGATGGGGGGAGGAGGGGATGGTGTCTTCACATGCCAGGCAAGAGTTCCAAGCTCTCTGTTTCCTTTATTACACGTAACTATGAGATAGAGGTTATCACCCTATTTCACAATGAGGACATAAGAACTTAGGAAGTTCTACAGTTAACCCACATCCAGACGCGCATTATATGATCAGAGCTTAGACCAACACCCTCTTCAGGACCACAGGCTCATGCTCTTCCTACTGCGCTATGGGAACATGAGAATGGGTGACTGTGACAGAGAATGTCTTGGGTGGAGAGTTCCTATCCTCAGCATCTGCATGCTAGGCTGAGGAGGAAGGAATCAGCTGGTCCAGGATCATAAGCAAGGAAGCTCTCCAGGGATCTGTCTGAGAGTGACATTTGATTGACATGTGCCTATAACCCTGAATCTAGAAAGTGGGGTATTGTGGTCTGAATATAAAATGTAGCCCCCCACCCCCCCAATAGGCTGATGTGTTTGAATTCTTGATCCCCGTCTGGTGGTACTGTTTCTGGGAGGTTATAGAACATTGGGCTGTGGGGTCTAACTGGAGGAAGTGGGAAGTTAGGGGTGGGACTTTAAAGATGATCCTTGCTTGTGGTCTTCTTAGCCTCTGGGTCCTGGAGGTGAGAAGCAACAGCCTCCAATTCCTGCCACTGACCTTTCCAACCATGATGGACTCTAATCTCTGAAACCATAAGCCAAAGTAAACCTCCTTCCTGGAAGTTGCTTCTGTCAGGAGCTTATTTTGTCACGACAATGACAAATCAAGCATCATGGGTAGTTCTGATGAGCAGAATACCATACCCCCTCCCCCACCTCACGTGTGGGTGCACACACCATTATAGGCAGAGGAGATCTCCATCAACTGACTCGTGCCTGGAAGCACTGGGTCTTAAAAACAGATACCGGTTCTCTGGGAATTCTCCAACAGGAAAGGGAAGGGCAGACCCCAGCTTTCATACAAAGTTCCCTAAGGGGTAAGTGATGGAAAGACCAAAGTATGTCATAGCACAAAGCAAGAGTAGGAGTGAAAAGCCACCGGACTAGAGATTTGTCTGGCAGTTCCTCGAGGGTAAGCACCGTCACCCTGTGCATGTCCTCCTTATGCAATGGACATGGGACACGAAACACAGTCAAAGCAGCACTAGATTGGCAAGATAAGTGCCAGGTACCATGGGACAAGTCTTTCTTTGGCATTGTAGGGAGAACTCATTGTCAGGTCTATAGCAACCCTGGCAGTCAGGTCAAGGGTCAGACAAGAAAACTTTCTGGGCATCAATCAGCAGACTTGTTTGACACCTCTGGTGCATCTGTCACTATGGTAGGGTCTTGGAGATCAGATAGGGAGTCCTATCTTTAGAATCTATGTGTGAGGTGAAATAGAGGTAGGAGAAAGACTCATTACATAAACAAAACACAGACAGGTGTAAGTACCTGCCCGAAAAGCCCAAAGTGGACAGTTATGAACATGTTATCTTCATGCCACCAGAGAATACACACAGCTTGACTCCTGACCTCCTAGAAAGTGGGCGGGGCCAGGCCCTTTCAGACTGTGACTGAGACTGTGGAGACTGAGGCCCAGAGAAGGCAGCTGCAGGTTTGAGGGAAGGCCTCCGGGTCTCGTTTGCAGGTCTTTAGATCCCGGTGTTGCTTCTTTCTGACTGAAGGTGTTGGTTGGAGAAATCTGAAGTGGGCACATTTCACTTAGGTTTGGAGCTATCTCAGCTATTTCAGACTGGGAACTTCTCCAAACCCCAGGGGCGCCTGGGAAATGTAGCAGAAGAGCCACTTCACTGGGATTATCTCTGCCTTCCCCACTGAGTGCCAGCTGTTAAGGGGAGACAGGGGTCTACAGAGGACACAAGAATGTGTTCACTAAGGTCCCTAAACTTTCTAAAGGATGGCCGGCAGCTCCACAGAGAGAGGGACAGCAGAGGATTGATCTGGGGCTTGGGCGAGAAACTGTCTCCTGTGGACAGTTAGGGACAGCGGTGTCAAGACTTCTTCTAAGGATACTTTAGTCCCAGTCCCTTACCCCTGTGAGAGAGGTGAGTGTGTCGCCTGGATAGAGAATATTCCTTGTACTAGGTCTAGTCTAAGGTCACATGTGTTTTTGAGAGAGCTCTCTGTTCAGCAAACAGGGACTGAGCCTCTGCCATAGTCACCAAAGCCACTCTCCTTCACGGCCCAGTTTTGGGAATTCTGCTTCTGGTTGCTCCCCCAGCCTGTCTCAGAAGTTACGAAGCTTGGCTCTTGGACTCTTTCCCTTCCCAAGTAGAATGAGACTCCTGAAGCCAGGCCCCTGCTGAGCCTGCTTAGACATTCCCATCTTCGGCCAGCCAATATGACCTGCCCCTAGATGTACTGACTTAATCTTAGTTGTGGCTTCAGGCTGAATCTCACAGAGTTCACATTCTGCATACATAGAACCTTGAAGGACAGCCCTGCAGGTTGTGTGTTCTCTGAGGAGTGAGTATGGCCCTCAACCCAGCCAAGCCTGTAGGCTCACTCGTCAAGCCCTCTAATGGGGCGTTCTATCCATCTGTAGTAGATTTTTGTCCTATGACAGTGCCTACAGCTTGTAAAGCCTGATGCCCGAAGTCTGCTGGGAGGACCTACTTCTTTAATATTCATATTACTGCCCCGATTCCATGGGGAATGAGGCCCAGTATACAACATGAAGCCATAGCATGAGATATATGCAAAGTGGGATCACATACCAAATTTATGGGAGCAGAGAGGAGAGGAACTCATTAAGCTGTAGGAGCCAGGCGAGCCTTTAGCGTAGAGCTAATGAAAATCATAGCTATTGTTTATTGAACACCTGGTACCTGCGGGTATTCTTTATGAATCATTTCCTTTCTACCAACAATCTTGCAATATAAATATTATTATTCATATTTCACAACGAAGCTGAGGCTAATTTCTGTTTACCAGAGAGTTTACCTCCAAGTCACATAAACTGATCGTGAATTCAAAGTCCAGTCTCACGGATGCCAAAGTCCACGACGGCCAATCTCACATACCAGGATCCTTCCAGTGGACGTAATCGTCAGCTTGGACCTTGACAGAGAAGTGGGAATCTGACAGGCAACGAGAGGGAATCAGTTGCAAGCAGAGGAAAATGGGCAGGATCCGAAACCCAGGACATGTTTAAGGGCCATAAAGAGGACAGTGTGCCCCCATCATGGGTTGAAGGGACATCAATAGCTAGGTGTGAGGCCGAAGAAGAAGGCTGGCAGAGTCCCAGTAGATCACAGCCAGGAGACAGGACTGTGTCCTGAAGGTAGTGGAGAGACACTAGAGCTGGTTAACCAAGGAGTGACAGGATTTGTATAGGAATGAACTCTAGAGCAGAGGCTCTCAAAGGACGGCCCGTGTATCAGATGCGTCGACGCCATCTTGTCCTCGCAGAGCCTCCACATTCTCCTGCCTTATCTAGACTTTCCGAATGAGAGACTTGGAGTAAAGGCATCAGGCTCCAAGTGGACGGGTCCCTGGAGTGACTGTGATGCGTGTGGAAAATGCTGGTCCCCAGCCTAACTTAGCTCGAGAACCCCTGGTACCCAGGACTGGTCAATTAGACGGATGGCTTGGCAAAGAATCAGAAGTCCCGCATGGAGATCATGGTAGCAACGGAGTCAACAGACATTCCAGGCTTAGGATGAACTAACTGTGCTTGGTTTCCGAGTGAGTTGAGAGATGGGTGACAACTGTTCTGGACGGCAGGGAGGACTGTCATGAGATGCTCACAGAGACGCTGTGGACGCGATGACATAAAGTAGGTGGCATGAACACAGCAAGCCAGCAAGGTGGGCGGGGAAGGCCAGCAAGCCCGCAGCGCTGGGTCCCTGTTCTATCCAGAACCCCTCGTCATGAGGTGGCGGTGGTCAGGTGGGAAGACTGCGCTCTCCGCCCCTCACACCATGCCCTCCAAGCCGCCCACCCGGGCTCCGTCAGCTAGGAGCCATGTGGACTCGGCTAAGTGGCTGCATTCATTACTTCCCTCAGTACTGTGACAAAGTCCCTGACAGAATGCCCTGAAGGAGGATTTATTTTAGTTTGTTGTGGTGGCGAAAGGATTATGGACAGGCTCCATAGCAGCAGGAGAATGTAGAGAAACCTCTCACATCCTGGCAGCTCGGGAAGCAGAGAGCTTGGACCGGGACCAGAGACAGATCATAAAACTTTCCAGGGCAGTCCCCTGTGACCCAGTTCTGACTGACCGCTGTCAGAGCTGTTCAAATAGACCAGGTTTCCCTTGCCCAGTGGGAGGGACCTCAGCCGTTAAACCTGCTACAGCCGCTTCCTGCTCTGTCCAGCAGGCAGCTCCTGCCCATCCCTCACTTCCCTGTGAATCCCAAATATGCCCCTTCCCCTGTCTTTGCCAGGGCTCTGATGCGCTGCTTGGTCTCGCTGGCTCACTGGTTCTGGACAGAATCATGATATGCTCCAGGAGTCAGAGCCACACACTATTTTTCTTGCTGTCCTGGGCTTGTCAGAAACACCTGATGTCACACACACACATATGCCAGCATGAAGTCAGACTTGGATTGGTGGCACCAGTGGCAGTGACATCTATAAAAGCGGTCGTCCTCCATCTCACAAGGCTAGGGATTGTTTCTTATCTTTGCCGAGAGCCCTCACATCGGTCCCCGGCTTCATGCCAAGCCTCTGCCTCCTTCTACATATGCATTTGCTCTCCAGGCAGGAGAAATAAATAAATAAATAAAGCCAGGTCCCTGGAGAAGGCAGAGGGTAGTGTGGTCAGGTCGATGAATTTGAGATGCTAAGGAAAACGCTATTGGCTTCTGCTAGGCAAGTTTCTACTCAAATCCAGGGGACAGCTGAGCAACCTGCCGGGTCCCAGATGGCCGTGGAATGTGACCACCAGAGAGCACAGATGGGAAAGCAAGACCAAAGGTGTATGTGGTCAGCAGGAACAGTAGTAGGCATGCGTGCACCCTGGGTCAGTCTCGCCAATAGTAAAAGGGACTCGGAATGGTAGGAGGAAATAAAGAAACAGGCCACTCTTAACCGCTTGGCCTTGTAAGACCCCACAGGAGCGGCCCGATGCAGAGGCCACATTCCCCGGAACTCACAGGAATGGACAGAGGAAGGGTGCGGATTTCCAGAATCGAAACCTGTACCTCAGTAAGAGCAATGGGGCTTACTGAGCTGTTATTTGTGCTGGGCCTTATCTGTCTCCTCCTCTGATCCTCACAGCAAGCCTGGGAAGAAGGAGAGAAGCGCTACCAGTCATGCTCACAGAGGCTAAGTGACTGACCCCAGGGACCTGACAGCCCTCTGGCCTACTGCCAGGTAGAACTAGGGGCTAGATCACACATGCCGCTGTGAGCATCATGGTCTCTTCTCCTCCGCTTCTCAGAAGACTCCACTTGGGTGTGGACAGTGGGCTCTGGGGTGTGTGGTGACTGCAGCTCCTCTGGGAGAGCCGAGACCCCTGACTCCCCTGCAGGTGTTGCTGGATGCTCAGAGCACACACGCATTGTCTCCTCAGGGCTTCGCACGGTCTGTTCGGTTGTTTAGACCAGATGCAGAATCTGGGTTGACTCCATCCAGCTGCACACCCAAACCCAGTTACAATTCCAGCTGGTCACTTTGCCTCTTCTGGCTTTAGAAGTCATGCAGATGTTGAGCAGAAACATTCCATACCTGAATTCACCTCTCCCCACCTGGAAGTCAAGAAGGGAAGGGTGGAGCACATTTAGGGACAGCTCCACCGTCTTCATTTGTCTCACTGGCTCTTACCTCAGAGCCAGCAGTGTCCCATGTCCCATTCGCCTCTGTTTTACTTGGGCAAACTTGTTAATTTTTTTTAAAAAAATAGGGTTGGAGAATTGACTCAGCAGTTGAGTGTCTACTGCCCCAATCATGAAGACCAGAATTCAGATCTGAGCGCTTTGAAAACAAGTTGGATGCCCAATTAATACTATCAGCTCACCTTCAAGTGAGGCAGAGGGTGGGGGTGGGGTGCAGAGAATGTGCTTGTTGCTTTCCCAGGCTGAGAGAGAGAGAGAGAGAGAGAGAGAGAGAGAGAGAGAGAGAAGAAGAAGAAGAAGAAGAAGAAGAAGAAGAAGAAGAAGAAGAGAGAAGAGAAGAGAAGAGAAGAGAAGAGAAGAGAAGAGAAGAGAAGAGAAGAGAAGAGAAGAGAAGAGAAGAGAAGAGAAGAGAGAGACCCTGCCTCAAAGGAACAGGGTGGGGTGTGGTAGAAGAGGCCGCTCAAGACTCTTTTCTGGGCTCTGCACATGGGCACAGGCTAGTGGACCTGCCCACACACGTATGTGTGCATAGAGACATTCACACAAAAATAAACAAATCTTTAAAATGTTGCTGGTTTAGGTTTACAGAGGGGTGTCTAAGCTCTGAAGCAGCTTGAGGAATTGTGACAAGGGGACACACCTATGCGATCACTGCCGTTGTCAACACCTCAAAGGTCCCCCTTTCGGCTCCTTACCCGTTCCGCCTGCTTTCAGCTCTCTCCATCTTCCCTCTCAATGGTGGCCACTGTCCCAATGTCACATGGCCACTTGGCCATGCACAGGAGCCTCCTTCTTCTCCTTGACCCTAAAAAAGTTACCAATGAGTGCAAAGGTAGTCAATACAACCTGAGAATGTCAGCTCTGCACAGAGTTGTTTGTTTTTGTTGTTTGGTTGTTTGGTTGGTTCTCTGGTTTTGTTTTTTGTTTTTTTTGTTTTTTTGGTTTTTTGTTTTTTTGTCAGCAAGGTGAGGCATCCTTCTGAAGGAGAGCAAACCCATTTGCTCATCTAGAAAGAGAGGAAAGGATTTACCTCAGTGTCGGGGTGCTCTTCCTCCAAAGACTTCGGGGGTGGAAGGGGCCTGGGAGATGCCGCTGCCCTCCACAGAGCCTCTGCTCATGTGTGCAAGGACCACTTTGAAACGAGCACTGGAGACACTGCATTTGTGACAGGCTGGCCGTGCCAGTTGCTCCCTCCTGACGAGATGGGCGGCTGAGGAGCCTGTCTCTGAGAGAGGCTGCTCAGGAAGTTATTGAAAGAAAAGGAGCTCCCCTAGGAGCCCCTGCAGTCTTTAGAGAGGCCCCAGGGAGGTCTCTGGATGGTTTCTGTGGTTCTCCCAGGAGCTGGATACTTTGTTTCACCTAAGGACAACAGTCCTGATAACAAGCCTGTGAATCACCCTACTCCTAATTACAGGCCTGACAAGGAGGAAGGAGGAGAACTATGGTGCCACGAGCTGCCATCCTGTCAGGGCCCCAGAGCACCAGAGGCGCCTGCAGGAGCTTGCCTGGGCGTCCATTACTCAGGCCCTGGACAGGCCTGGATCCCACAGCAGGGTGGCAGGAGAGCACACACAGTTAGTTTAGGAAAGACTCCACTCACAGTTAAGGCTGCAGTCCTGAGCACTGTTGGGGCCTGCAAGCCTTGCCCCATGTCAGCCTCCCCGGCCCTGTCCCCAGCCACCATCACCACTGCCTCCTAGACCCTAACAAGCAGGGCTGGGACCCCATCCAAGAGGGAATGCCCACAGGTGGGGATTTAGTGTCTCTGAGCACATAGCCTTGTTAGAGATTAGCACCTCCATGTGGACTGGACCAGATCAGTACTGGGCACTGTTGGTCTGGCAATGTAGCTCAGATGCAGGGGTGCTTACCTTGCATGCAGGAGCCTCTGAGTCCTTTCTCAAATGCCACAGCAAACTGAGTGTGGCGCCACACACTGTAATCCTGTTACTTGAGAGGTGGAGGCAGGAGGGCCAGAATTTAAAGCCATCTTTAGCTACATAGTAAGGCTGGGTTTGGTTACATAAGACCCTGTCTGGGCAGGAAGAAGAGAGGGGAGGGAGGGAAGGAGGAAAGGAGAAGGGAAGGATGGAGGGGAGAGGGAGGGAGAAAGGGAAGCAGAGAAGGAGGAAAGGAAGGAGAGACTGAAAAAGGGAGGGAAAAGAAAAAATAAAAAGAAACAAGTGTGCTATCCTGAAACTTCAAAGAGGCTTCTACTTTCATTCCCTGAGCTGTGAATTGGGGCCATTTTCAGAAAGCCAGGTGTGGTGACAGCAGCCATGGTGTCTGCTATGTGAGAAAGTCCCTGCCACTGAGTCCCAAGCTCTGGATGCTGTTTCCTTTCCACACCACCATGCCATAAACAGTGTGACGTGCGTATAATACATATCGATTTTCCAATCATGAGATTTCTTTGCACTCTTCAGAATCTACATCGAATTTTCTAAAGCAACCAGGTTAATAAATGAAATTAAAGTTAATGCTTTAAGCTGCAAACAAGTCATACATAGCAGCGCTCTCTCCTGTGGCGTGTCCTACTCCAGCCACTGTCCTGGCTGCTGTCCTACATTTTACACTATATTCGTGGAATATGTATTATCACTGCTTCTGTTTTCCACATGGGGAAACTGAGGCACAGAGATGCCAAGTAACTGAAATCTGTTACATAGACAGTAGCTAGAGCCCAGAGGTTCTGTCCAGAGCCAGCGCATTCTGCTTAAGTTGCTCTCATTGGGAACTGAGCCGAGAGACTCAGTGCTTGGGTTCCTCTCTGAGATGCCCACCCATTTGTTACCTGATCACACCCATTCAGCAAGTGCTTCCAGGATTCTGACCAAAGGACAGACAATTCTGTAGACATGGCCAAGGTTGTAAATGACGAGTAGGGGGTCTCTTGCCTCCTGGAACTCTCATTCTTCACGATCCCCAGGTAGTTTGATATGCTAGCAAGATAATTTTAGATCAAGATTCTTTTTTTTTGGTTTTTTGGACTTGGTTTTTTCGAGACAGGGTTTCTCTGTATAGCCCTGGCTGTCCTGGAACTCACTCTGTAGACCAGGCCGGCCTCGAACCCAGAAATCTGCCTGCCTCTTCCTCCTAGAGTGCTGGGATTACAAGCGTGCGCTACCACCGCCTGGCAGGATTCTTACATAATGAATATGAGTGTTCATTCAGCATCTCTCGTGAAGATAAGGAGTCTAAGGGGGCTGGGAGTGGCCCATCGCATGGGTATCCAGCGAAGGCTAGAGAGATGCCTCATCATGGTAAAGTGTTTGCCATGCAAGCAGGAGGACCTGAGGTTGAACCCCTAGAACTCACATAAAGTTGCCATGGTAGGGTGTATATGTGGTACCAGTATCCCTATGGTGAGGTGGGAGGCAGAGACAGAAAAATTCTGAAGGCTTGAAGGCTAGGTAGCCTGGCACACAGAGCAGTGGACAGTGAGGAGAGCATGCTAGCCAACTTTCTGCTGCTGTGACAAACACCATGACCAACATGGAACTGGAGAAGAGAAGTGTTTATTGCCACCTGCCACTTCCAGGTTACAACCTAGCATGGAGGGAAGTTTGAGCGGGAACTCAAAGCAGAAACCTAGAGGAAGGAACTGAAGCAGAGACCAGGAAGGAGTCCCTACTGGCTCACTTCATGGCTTGTGTTCAGCTAACATTGATAAACAGCCCAGACCCACTTGCTAAGGAATGACACCGCCCACAGTGGGCTGGGCCCTCCTACATCATTAACAATCAAGAAAATGCGCTCACAGACGTGCCACAGGGCAGTCTGGTGCAGGCAATACCTCACCTGATATCCCCTTTATCCAGGTTTGACCAGACTTATATCAACTTGGCAAAAACTAACCTGCACAGAGACCCTGTCTCGCGATTTGGAAGGCAAGGACTGGTCCCCAAAGTTGTCCTCTGACCTCCTCACACTTGCGATGCCACTCACACTCACTCACACACACACACACACACACACACACACACACCATAAGAGAGCACAAGCTTTGGTTTAGGTACAAGTCTATCTGAGCACAAATGGCAGGAAGGAAGGAGCACAGTGAACAGAAACCTGTCAGGAGACATCAAAAGTTAACACAGTCTTCTCAGCCGCCTGACCCAGCCCAGACCCTGTGCCCCGTGGCTTCACCCTCAAACGATGAGCTAGCCCCTTCTCCCCATAGCCCGCAATCTTTCTTTCCATCTGTCCTCACAGGCCAGTAACCGAGCCCTGTGCCCGGCCAAGTAAATATTTCATGGGGATTTTAATTTAACTCTAAGGGAATCCATCCAACCCTGAGAATAGACTGTCACCTCGAGAAATAGCACCAGGGATGACTTGGCCCCAGGGATGACATTGCCACTCCCCTGACGGATGCTAATGGGTCTCTGGCATCTGCCTCTCCCTCCAGCATCAGTGTGACAGGCTAGCCCAGGGAACAGGCCTGCAAAGAGTGGCTGGGGCTTTCTCTGAATGGAAGCTTAAGAACAGGCTGAGGGAGGAGGTGGGGAAGGTACCAGTACAGATGACCAAACTGCACATAAATAGTGTGTGTGTGTGTGTGTGTGTGTGTGCCTATATAGGTGACCAAAACTAGACACAGTTATATTTCCTTATCATCATGTCATATATTGGTTCTGAAAGAAAGGAACAGCCAAGGATGCCCTGTCTTGCCACTGGGCTGAGACACCAAACATTTTGCAGGTGCCATGTGACTGCTAGGCATTTTCTCTGGCCACCCCTGGGAGGCGGGATGGGCATCCATCCTGAGGGTGCAAGCAGGAGGCCGTGTTTCTATGGAGTCTAAGTGATGACTTCCCAGGCACACAAGAGCCAGCAGTGGCCACGAGTCCCTGGCTCCTTCCGAGTCCTTGCCTCCCTGCTCTGAGACTCCAGTTCCCTGGGCATCTGCATAGATGCGGATGTCGGGAGAAAGACCTGCGGCAGGTGACCAGATCGAAAGACAGAAGTGTGCACATTTGCATCTGGAATGGGTGGAGGGGCTTTGCTAATTAACCTGACTGGGCAGCAGAGGACCTGGCATGAAGAGCTGGGAGTGGGGGTGGGGACAGCTTAACCACAGAGCAGGCCCTGTGGTTGGCTCCTGGCTTAGCCCAGACCTGCCTACTCTGTCCCTTCCAGAAGTGTAATTAGCACCCTGCTGATGATTGCTCTGGCCTGTAAGGACCTGGGTTCCCTGCTAATGCTGTCTTGGGTGTTAGGGGTTTATGATTAGGGAGTGGGGTGTGCGCCCTCTAGTGGGGAAACTGGGGTTTCAAGTCCCTTGGCCTGATGAACCAGGACTTGTGTCTGGCCAGAACTGTGCATTCGGGCCTCCTGAAAAAAAAAAAAGTCCCTCCCTTATCAGCCATTTGCAAGAAATCAGCCTGATTCAACTGTCAGTAAGAAAGGGCTTGCACACAGATTGTGTTTAGGGGGTACCCACCTGCCCCTGAACTGTACTAGTTGTCCTTAGGGGCTGATTGTGTACCCACTTGGGGAATACTGAGCAGGAACAGTGCAACAGTAAGAAGACAGAGTCTCCAATCTTAAGGATTTGAACATGTGGGTCTGAAGTTAGTTTTCTTTAGCTGTGTGAGCTTGTACAAATGACTAACCTCTCTGGGCTTCGGCTTCTTTGTCTGTTAACCAGTTCCAAGGGTTACTCTGCCGTGTACGCTCCGTCTTAAAGAGGCTAATTAACGCCTGCTCCAAGAAACTGTAATCATGGGCAAGTAAGACCTGGGAGTGGCAACCTGGGGGAAGAGTAATGGTCCGAGAGCCCATCCGCAGGCTTACTGTGGCCTGGCCTGCACGCCGCAGGGGCGCCCACTTCCTAGAAGGTCATGAATAGAGGAATTGTCATTGTCCCCACTTCACCAAGGAAGAAATGGCGACCCAGAGAAGTTAAGGTCCCATCACGTCAGCAGCTGAGCGGAAATGGGCCCAGACACTGCTCTCTAGCAGAGGCACACTAGGGTGACTGTCTTCTCTCCTTCAGTGACTGAGAGATGGGAGGGCTAGCTCCTGAAAAGATGGAGGGACGGTGTGTGACAGGGAAAACTTCTAATGGTCCTGAGGTCAGGTGGGCTGATGGCTGGATAGTCACATGTTGATTATGTAATGGGATGAAGACACTGTGTGCTCGGGGGACCGATGAGTGGACACTGGCTGCACAGGCAGGATGGGCCACCTGGGTGGGAGTCCCAGGAGACTTGCTTTTTCTGCCTTTTCTTTTTCGTGGGGTTTGAGGGAGTATACAGGGTCTCTCAATATACTACTGGCAGTCCTGGAACTGACCTTCTAGACCAGGCTGGCCTTGGACGAGAAGAGATCCACCTGCCTCTGCCTCCCAAGCGCTGGAATTAAAACTATGCGCCCAACACACCCAGCTCACAGGTAACTTTTGTGTGAAAGCACAAAACCAGGAGACTTGAAGACTCACTCATGTAATTCCAGCACCTAGGAGGCTGAGGCAGGAAGATTGTGAGTTCAAGGACAGCCTATGATACCTAGTGAGATCTTTCTATTAAAACAAAAACAAAAGCCTCATTGTCATGGTTCAATGGTGAATTTTTCTAGGGGAAAAAAAACAATATTAATGACCATTTGTTAAAGTTACACTACATGCTAAGCACTGCGCTTCCTGTACGGGTGTGCAGTCTCCCTTAGCCTTAAGGGATCCCGAGATGGCCATTGTTATTGCTAAGCTCTGTGCTTCACTTACAGGATGGACGATCTCACATAGCCTTAAAGGATCCCTAGTCGGCCATTGTTATATCATTGTAAAGTAAGAAGTGGGCATGGGGAAGCCATGAGGGCTTCCTAAAGTCACAAGGCCAGCCTGGTCTAAGTTCCAGGACAGCCAGGATTATATTGAGAGACTCTGCACACTTCCCCCACCAACCCTGCACAAAACTAAAAAGCAAACAAAACAAACAAACAAAGGCAGAAAAAGCAAGTGTCCCGGGACTCCCACCCACATTGGTCATCCTGCCATTTCAGCCAGTGTCCATTCATCGGTCCCCTGAGCACACGGTGTCCTCATCCAGTTATATAATCAACATGTGACTATCCAACCATCAACCCACCCGACCTCAGGACAGTGATGAACTTGAACCCAGTTGAGTGTGATGACACAGGCTCGTGATAGCAGACTCCAGGAATGGCCTCAAAGTCCCTTCCCTTCTAGATGTCATAGAGAGTGTCAGCCCCTTTCTACAACCTTACCTGGCCTTGACTGAAATGTCCTGTGCTCTTCAGAGGCAATCTACCCGGGAGCGAGGGCTCTTGTGATGCTTAGCACTGTCTTGTTCTGAGCAGCATTTCCTCTCAGAGCCTTCCAGAAGTAAGAGATGCAATTACAGAGTTAAGTAAAGGACCACCAAGAAAGAGAAAGAATCCAGCAGCAGATGTAGGCTAGCTCAAAGAGGCATAGGGAGCTGAGGTGCGGGGGGCACGTAACTTCCTGGGGCAGAAGCTGGTCAGAGACAGCTCAGTGGAGTTGAGAGAATTTGTAAGGTGCTGGGGGCAGTGCTGGGGCAGATCTGAGGGCGGGACTGGGGGTGGGGCTTGGGGCAGGGTAGACCATCTACTCTTCCAGAGTGGTTCAGAGAAGGAACTGGCATCGGTTTCCCCAGAGATTCCCAAAGAAACTGGGTTCTGAGTACCCCCACTTGACGGATGAGCACACTGAGGCCAAAAGAAGTGAAATGACTTGTCCAAGCCCCATAGCAAGAGTCCAGACTGGCCTGCCCCACACCAAAGGCTCAGCCAACACCCACTGATATGATATAGTGGTCCCCTACAGATTTTACACTGTAGGGTAAAGCCCTCTAGGGCTCCTCCATGTGATCATTTCTCTTGATCCACCTATTGATTGCCTCCATAGGCAGACATTAAACCATAGCCGCAAAGTTTGCCAGGAGAACATGACCGAGTCACCATGAGTTAGGGGTAACCTACTGACTGTCCCCTCATCCATGGGTCAGGGAAAGCCATAGGTGGGGGAGGCAAGCCAGGGTTCTAGGAGACCCAATGTGTGCCAAGAGAGAGGATTTTACACCAAGTAGGTCAGTGGTTGTCTTTAAATGGTAGTCAAGGTAACCGTACCAGCGTTGTCCACTTGGAGTGGCCAGGCTCTATGGCTGCCAACGGATGTCCTCATCAGGAAAGTCCCAGGGGAGGCTGTGGGCTCAAGCAGCCCGAGCAGACAGGATCCCTACTGTGAGCATGCTCTTCTCCCAGCCCAGACTCAGATCCCAAAGGAGCCAAAGCGGGCTTTGGGCTTTGACATCAAACAGGGGTCTGTTTTATGATCCCTGTTAACCTCCAAAGAGACACAGGGTGGTGGTTTTGGAAGTCACCTCTAGGCCAGCTCCTGCCTGGCCCAGCCTTGTAAATTCCACCAACATCCAGGAGATAAAAGGGGGCATCCCTCAAAGGCCTTCAAAGAACATTTTCAATCAAAACTAAGCAAAGGAGTGAGGCCCGGTGCTCATGGGGGGTACGTTTAAACACCTTTGTGTGTGTGTCACCCCCACCACGTGGTGGATGTGTGTTCTCTTTTCCTGTCTCTGATCTCAGTGTGACCCTTGGCCTGGTCTGTTCCCCAACCCTAGGATGCCAGGGTCAGGCCTGAGTGTTAGTATTCTGTCTAAGCTCCACCCCACAATTACCTGGCAACAGCCAGGTATGCCCCGCCCCATAGACCTGACCCACTATAAAAGGGGATGCTTGCCCCTCTTCTCTCTCTCTCTCTCTCTCTCTCTCTCTCTCTCTCTCTCTCTCTCTCTCTCTTTCTCTCTCTCTCTCTGCCTCTCTGCCTCCACTACATCATTAACTCCCATCCTCTTCCCTGAATAAACTCTATTCTATACCATGTCTGTGTGTGTGTGGTCCCTCAGGGGGAAGAGGTACCTGGACATGGACCCGCCTAGGCACCCCCTTCCCCCACACTGCCGTGCCACACTCTCAAATCCCCCTTCTCTCTTTTATAACCCATCACTGAGCCCCACAGTTTTCTTCCTGCCCTTTCCCAATCCAGGTTCCTGCTATGGCTGCCCAGCCTGGGATCCAGACTGTGCCCTGGACATCTTGTCCTCATTCATACTGCACCATTCTATCCTGCCATCACCTCCTGGGGCAGAGTGGGTACCAGTTGAAGGAAGTCATGTGACCTCAAGCGAGGCAGAAAGGCTGAGATGGATGGCCCGGCAGCCAGGGAACTCCTTGGCTCCACCCTTTCCCTTCACAGTTAAGGAGGCCATTCCTGTTGAAGAAAAGCTTGCCAGGATCACAATGAGGTTGGGGACCAGCTGTGACAAGATCCAGATCCCCTCATCCCATCCACGGCTCCTTCCCACGGGGAGCATAACCTTTCACCCCACCAGAAGGCCCCAGACAGGCTGCCGCGGGCCCACGTTCCCCACCCCCACCCCCGGGCCTCCAGCCTTAGACTCTGTAGCAGTCACGCAGTCCCAGCCCCTTGCTTGTTAGTGTGTCTTCATGGCACATTATCTCCTCATCTGAAGGCTGCTTTTATAGCATAATGTCTTTTTAACTAAGGTAAAAGAAAATGAACACACATCTTTTGGAATAATCTGATCCCACGTGATCGTGGCTGGCACCCCGGGGTGCGCTGAAGCCAAGGTAGATAATTACTCTTCTCTACTGAGTCAATTAAATATAAAAAACAGCCGCCACCAAAGCTCTTGCCTGTTTCTCCTAGCTTGCTGCTGCTGCTGCTGCTGCTGCTGCTGCTGCTGCTGCTGCTGCTGCTGCTGCTGCTTCCCTGCCCCCCACCCCCAACTTATTCCAGCCTGAGGAGAAAGGAAAGAGAGATGGGGTGAGAGGCACTAAATGAGCTTCTGTGTGCGGTCCAATTTGGGGAAGGAATGGGCTGCATTGCAGGGCGCGTGCGGTCCCCACCCACCTACGCAGGTGGAGGGGGAAGAACGTAGCCCATTTCCAGGGCTCTGTCCATATGGACATACGGATCGTTCTGGCATTCATAATGCCTTTGTTGGCCAACATGAATAAACTTTCAAAATGATTTCCAAATTGTTACCCAAAGATTTTGCCCCTTCTGCAGAAAAGCTGAGTGTAGAAAAGGGAAATCCGGGGTCATCGTGATTTACGTTGGTTAATTGATTTGGAGTTCTGAGAAAAGAACTCACCAGAGAAAGGAACAGATGCTATGTTTACCCCTTGCCTGTTTTGTCAACTTAATCATTTTAAAAGTTTTAATTAGCGTGTGTGTGTGTGTGTGTGTGTGTGTGTGTGTGTGTGTTATGAGTATGCAGCGGCATGTGACAATGTGTACACAAAAGAGGACACTGGTGTCTTTTTGTGTCCTTCTCCCCTTACTGCCTTGAGAATGGGTCTCTCCCTGAACTGGAAGCTTATGTTTTGGCTCCGTGAGCTCATGGGATTCTTCTGTCTCCACCCCCATCAGTGCTAGGGTTACAGGCGTGCCTTGCCTGGCTTTTTATGTAGGTGCTATGGATTTAAATCTAGGATTTAAATCACACTTGCACAGCAAGCACTCTTACCCAGTGAGCCATTTACCCAGGCCCAATCTTAATCTCCTCTGTGTGTGTGTGTGTGTGTGTGTGTGTGTGTGTGTGTGTATGGAGGTGAGATAGAGGTCAACTTCAAGTCATTCCTTAAGAACTGTTATTCACCTTGATATTTTGAGACAGGGCCCCTAATGGAGCTCACCAATTAGGCTAAGCTGGCCAGCCGGTAAGCACCGGGGACATACTCGGGCATAACTACAGGCGCACTGAGATTACAATTGTGCATCGCTAATAACAAAGTTTAAGCATAAGTACCTACCGGGGATCCAACTCGGATCAGCACGCTTGCACAGCAAACACTGCTGGTCACACCATCTCCGCAGTCCCTTGTTGCCTCAGTGTTTACTTCATTTAATTTATTCTGATTATTTCAACTCGTGCTCCTCCCCCTTCCGGTCTCAGGCAGGTCCCTCTTCTACAGCCCACTCGCACCCACGGGGGTAGCATTGCCCCTGCTGGCCTCTGAGGCTGCCTTTTTTCTACATTCGGCTCACTAGCTGAACTCAAGTCGTTGTCTCACTGAGAGGCTGAGGTTCTGAAAGGCCCAGGCAAGCCTCTGAGGAGTCCTCCCCAGACGGAGAAGCTGACCATCTACTAATCAAACCCCACTCTGTCACCCAAGGGCTGATTCGCTTGGTGGCAGTCATCAGCACTTTCACAGAAATATGGAACGAGCCACTCACTTTCCCCTTCTTCATTAAAGTGCTTGTTCATCTGCACTCAGTTTCTTTGAAGGGCGGCTCCACTTGATTAGGGTCTAAGTTTGCTAACCTGTGCTGGGGCATGAACTGAGGATGGGAGACTAGCATGAAGATGTTGAAAGTGAAACTTGATAGATTCACGCTCCCTGAGCAGAGAGTCACATCAGCATCTGAATTAGGTACCATCTATTGCTGTGGCCGAAAGCCTAGCAACAACTTAAAGGGGAGAGGTTTGCTTTGGTTCACAGTTCAAAGCACACAGTCCATCAGGGTGGCGTGGTAGGCAGGGTAGCTGGTGCCTCTGACAATGGCATCCCCCAGAAGCTGAAAGAGAAAGACAGAGACATTAGGACACAGAGACACAACACAGAAAGAGAGAGAGAGAGACAGACAGACAGACACAGACATAGAGAAAGAGAGACAGAGAGTAAGACAGATAATATGTTCTGAATGCCAAACCATAATCCACAAGCTCCACCATTTGGTGCTGTCTTCTAGCTAGGCTACAAAGGTTCCAGAAGGTTCTGCAACCTCCCTACACCAAAGAGACCATGTGTTCAAACACAGGAGCCCATAGGTGGATACTCACATCCAAATCATAACAGCGTCCTACTTTCTTTGCAACGGTTTGGCAGTCATCAAATGCCTGTGCACATATATGCCTGCTCTGGGTACCCAACCCCACTCAGAACTAATGGCCTGGTGGACACTTTACTTTTCTTCCTGTTTTTGATGAAATAGATGAAATACATTGCCTGGGTGATAAACATGACTCTTAACTCTTTGCTCTTAAATATTGAAATATAGGTTAGAATCAATTGCTATGAATACAGAATCCTATGTGTAGCCACAAAGAGTCTGACCCTGGGCTCTGGGAAGGGATTCAGGAGTTCACATTTTAATTAGTCCAATGGGTGCTGTGGATATATAGGCGACCCCAGAGGCTCCATTTTGAGCATCATGTTAGAGATTGCTGTGAAGAACGGAACACTCTCTTCGCTGTACATGAGGCTATGCGGTCCTCCGCAAGCACATTGACTAAGCCTGATCAGTTCCTTACTTAGGCAGAGTACACACTAGAACCG
Organism: Apodemus agrarius; assembly: GCA_964023405.1. Taxonomy (NCBI): domain Eukaryota; kingdom Metazoa; phylum Chordata; class Mammalia; order Rodentia; family Muridae; genus Apodemus; species Apodemus agrarius. The sequence continues at coordinate 45,279,592 of OZ030012.1, read as the reverse complement.
AGTCCTGGCTCTGGGCTTTCCCATGGCCCTAGGTATTGGCTTGTAGACAATAGGAAAGGGCTTCTTTTCATCAGGTTGAATTTCAAGGAAGAATTTGTGACAGAGAAGAATACTGAGGAAGTTTGCCCAGAAGGTCTCTTTTCCCCTGAAGGTTTAGAAATTGTAACTGAACAGTCTATGTTCTCGCATGTTTGTAAATTACCTGTGAATTCAGAGGGGTCTTACCAGTAAGAAAGCATGGGTCACAGCTTCCACATGGGTCTTTCTGAGAGCGATGGTTTAGATCCTGACAAAGCCAAAGAAGCCTGACCAGAGTGACACTTTCTCCACAGGGACAGCCTCTGGCCCTACCTCCTCTGATAGTTTCTCTCTATGTCCTTTCAGAAAGCTGATCTGGCTGTGGCAGGCCTCACCATCACAGCCGAACGTGAGAAGGTGATTGATTTCTCCAAGCCATTCATGACGCTGGGAATTAGTATTCTTTACAGAGTTCATATGGTAAGAGACTTATTTTACAAGCATTTATGCCATTAAAGTTATTTGCATGCAAACACCGAGTTATATGGTAATAATGGATGACTCACGGAAATATTTAGATTCCGAGACTTAAATGCAAATGCACTGGGCTATTTTTTTCCTCCATCAGCTGCAGGAACTTACAAACAGAGGAGATGGAAAAGTCATACTTGGGAGCGTTCCAGCCAAGATGGCTTCTGTCTCTAAATAGGGATGGCTGAGAGTGCTACTTGGTACATAATGTGTCAGTGACTGGCCTTATGCTATTCCAGGAGGTGGGAACTAAAGCTTAGATAAGTGCCAGCATGCTCAGGGCTCCTCTGCCTCCAGGGGCATCTGCATTCACTTTGGACATTGTAAGCGTGTGGGACTACGGGCGTTGCCCTGTCTTGCCTATTGATGCTGTGAATAACTGCTAAAACTGGCCGTTTACATTCCGTGTTTGTTTGGTTTTACTTTTCTAAAGGATTTTTTTCTGGCTATGAAAAGCATCAAGATGAATACACAGGAACACAATAGTAGTCAGCCAAAGATGGACATGACATCTGAGTGGAAAGATCAGGAAAGAGTCACTCTGGCTGTGGGCCATCCATCAAATGGATCGTCACTCTGTGGCCAGCCAATAATGGAAAAACGTCCTTGCTTCTATTATTAGACCAGAAGATCCTTCCTCGCCTCCTTCACCTAAACTACCTCTAGGTGTACGGTTGTCATATAGATTTCCCTGTATTCTAGTCACTTTCTGTGGTCATAATTTAACTGTCACACATCCTCCAGGATGTAACCTGACACCGTGAGTCACCGCGACAATGGCTCTCATTTATTGAGTTCCTCTGTGTCCCAGTCACTGTGTGGTAGAGTCTAGTGTGGGAATGAATTGTGTCCCTTTAAAATACATACTGAAATCCTAAGCCCCGTTACCTAAACATGTCCCTTATTTGGAAGAAGAGTTCTTTCCCAATATTATAAAGAGCTAAGATAAAGTCTAGCAGGAGAGACATCCAGAGACTACCCATAAGCCCTCCAACCTGGCTCTTGGGAGAGGACACCCTGAGTGTCATTGCAGCTTTTAGCCTGGCTCACAGAGATGCTACTTTGGAGGAGAAATAACAAGTAGCTGGTGGGCATATCCCTCTTATGTGTAAATCTAAAGCCTCCCGAGGATCAAAGAGGGCATTTGCAGCTACTCTGTCCAGGTTTACAGGACAGAAGTCCCTGTGCTGCAGAGCATGGCGAGCAGGCTTGACTTCTCAGAGATAGATGCTGTTCTCTGCTGGGATACCTGGCTGGGACAGATGGCCAGAAGAAGAGATAAGAGTTGAGGATTAAGCTCTACAGACAAAGACAGGTCAGTGAGGGTTCCATTAGGACCATATAGCTAATGGCTCTGTGCCTTGTGGAGAAGAGAGGCCGTGATCCTCCAAAACCATATCCTCCCTTGTCCTATTGTGATGAAAGCTCCCACTTACTGAGAGCATCTGTATCCCAGACACTTGTGGGTACCTGTGATGTGGACTTTCATTTGGTGTTGAATTGAGTCCTTTTCAAAGTACATGTTGAACTCCCAATTCCATAGATCCATACACCTGACCTCATTGGGAAATAGAGTTTTTGCCAGTATTATAAAGAGGTAAAGTCATGCTGGATTTGGATAGGTCCTTGGCCAATGACTTGCCAGGGTCTTGCAAAAAGAAGAGAATTTAGCTGCATGAGGTGAAACATAATTTAATCACAGCAGTAGAGAGCCAGAGACCTTTCTGTGAGTTCAAGCCCAGTCCTCTCTACCTAGCAAATTCCAGGCCAGTCAAACGTGCATGTTGTTATGTTTTTAAAAGCCAAGGATACGTTTTATAGAGCACCAAGGTATGATGTGGTGGGAGGGAGTACTTCCGTGGGCCCATGCTGAAGTATCCCTCCCCTCTGGGTCAGAGAGTCAGAGAGAGTAAGAGAGGGGGAGAGCCCAAACAGTCCCTTTTATAGCAAGCCAGGCCTACCTGGCTGTTGCTAGGTAACTGTTGGGTGGAGCATAGAAGGAATGCCAACAGTGAGACATTGCTTTAAGATAATTTTTTTGAGGGGTCGGGGATTTGGACACAGATGCACAGGGGAGAAGGCTGTGAGGAATCAAATCCAGAAACCGTAGGGAAGCATCTCCATGCCAACGGGATCAGTGATCACCAGCAACCGCACAGGCTAGGAGAGATGAGAACCCTCTCCTAGGGGCTTCAGAGAAAGCCGGGCTCTGCTGTCACATCAATGGGCTTCTATCCTCAATAACTGGGAGATGACACATTTCTGTCATTGTAAACCTCTCGGTTGTGGGCTCTGCCTTGGCCATCCCAGGAAACTAACACAGTTAGGCTGTGCTGATTTTAGAAACGAGGACACCAGTAGGATCCGTTTGAAAAGTAGGTCAAGGGTACATGCTAGGAATTCATACATGCTAATCACATGTTAGTAAGGGCACATGCTAGGAATTCGTGCATGCTAATCACTTGCTAATAAGTCAAAGAGCAAGGTGTGAGTTCAGCCTTGCTCACCTTAGGAAGCCAGCCAAACACAGGCATCTGTGTGGTCTTTGGTACCTTCCCGCAGGGTACACTCAGCCCTGCCCATTGGGTCCTCTGAACTGTTCTCTAAGGGAAAGTGCATGGATAATACTAAAACCCCATCTCGCAGAGCAGGAAACCAAACTCACACTTGGAGCTATCTTGGGGAAAGGCTTGGACTCCAGGCTTCTCACTCTAGGATGGGAATCTTGACTTCCAGCAAGCCTCATGTCTCTAGCTTCCTCTCTCCTTTCTCTCGTGAGCTCCAAGAGGGTTTCCAAAAGAAATGGAGGCATACTTCTTTTCTCCTTACTACCCTGCTCTGGCCAGCTGTAGAAACCCAGTCAGGCTATGGCCTTGGTTTCTTGATTAATACTGAGGGAGATAGAACACAATGATAACCTGTTGACCTATGGGCGGCACTGGAGCTGGGGGCACACAACCCCAGGGGTCTCTGTCCTCTGGTACACACAGCTGGGATGCTCATCACAGGGGACAACAGAATCTAACAGTAGCTCTGTCCAGTACTACACCTTAGTCCCCAGGACTGAATCAAACAGTAGCTCTGTCCAGTACTACACCTTAGTCCCCAGGACTGAATCAAACAGTAGCTCTGTGCAGTACTACACCTTAGTCCCCAGGACTGAATCAAACAGTAGCTCTGTGCAGTACTACACCTTAGTCCCCAGGACTGAATCAAACAGTAGCTCTGTGCAGTACTACACCTTAGTCCCCAGGACTGAATCAAACAGTAGCTCTGTGCAGTACTACACCTTAGTCCCCAGTCCCGCGGACATCCTAAATGAGATCACCAACCAAATGTCTTGTACCACCTACCTCACAAATCTGCAGCTGTTAGTCCCTTGCAGCACTTCTTGGGAAATTAAGTCTTGTATGTCAACTTACAAGACTACAGCTTCTCCAGATGTGTGACCCACCGTTAGTCCATGCGTTTTTTAGAAAAGTCTTTGAGAGTCATGGTGACCTCTGTAAATTTTGTCTAGAAGGCTTTGCCATAAAGACGCCTCCTCCCAACCTTTGCCTTTGAATCCTTTCAGCCTCTCCCCATGTATCTATGTACAAATTCCCCATTTTGTAAGAATTCTCATTATCATGACAGGAATCACCTTAATCCGGTATGATTTTTATCTTGACTCTCTGTAACATTGGCAAGGACTTGATTTTCAAATGAAATTGCATAGTCATATATACAAGTCATGGGAGTTAGGATTTTAACACTACCTTGAGAGGAACATAAGCCAACCCCAAAAAATGTAAGATGGCCTTTTTCAATTAGTTTAATGCTCTAAGAACAAACAGAGGCTTTCTAAAGAAGAATTCTACCTCAGGCCAAAGCAGAGATATGCCTCAGATTCTAGCCTATTGATCTTTTGGACTTACAAAAATCACACAGTCATATGAATTAATCCTTTAAAATCAATCTAAATATGATAGGTAGGCAGATGAATGGATGGGTAGATAGGTAGGTGGATAGATAAGATAGATGATAGATAGATAGATAGATAGATAGATAGATAGATAGATAGATAGAGAGGTGATAGATAATAGATGATAGATGATAGATAATAGATAAATAGATATATTCATATACACATATACGATAGGTAGATAGATCGTTTAGTCAAAGTTCCACTGCTGTGAAGAGGCACAATGACTATGGCAACTTTTATAAAGGGAAACTTTTCATTGGGGCTGGCTCACTGTTCAGTTGGTTATCAGCATGGCAGGAAGCATGGCAACGTACGGGCAGATATGGCGCTGGAGAGGGAGCCGAGAGCCCTGCAGCCAGATTGGCAAGAAGTGTGAACGAAGCGAGACAGTGGGCCTCGTTGGGGATTCTAAACCAAAGGCCACCTTCAATGACACAGTTCCTCCAACAAGGTCACACCTCCTAATCTGTGTTAAGTAATGCCACTCCCTAATGCCCAACATTAAATAGATGGGTCTATGGGGGGCATTTCTATTCAAACCACAACATAAATATACAGAAGACTGATATTTAGATGATAGGTAAGTAGATAGATAGACAGACAGACAGATGGAGGACTTATCAATGATATGATATGATGGGATATGAAATAGCTATAGAAATATATATACATATATATGTATATATATGTATATATATATATATGCCTATATCTCCCATCATTTTCATTTCTATTTCTCTGGAGAACCCTAACTGACCAGTACTGGTCCAGAAAGCCTCTTCTCTCCAGCCCTACCATGGCGGCTCCAGTATGCCACACAGCTGCTCAGAACTAATTTATAATGAGGCCAAACTGAGTGAAAAACGAGTTCTGGCACAAACAAGTTACACTGAGCAGACCTGACAGTTTATGCATTTTATTCAACAAATATTTACTGAGTACCTTCTGCGTGTGAGGCACTATGCTTAGAAAATTCCAGAAACTCGATTGGTGAGAGAACGTTCCTAAACTGGCTGAAGCTGAGGAGAGCTAGTAAGAATGCAGGCAGCTGTACCAGGGTGCTAGCATCTGCCAGGCGAAGCCTGCCACCAGAGCCTCATACAAACCTACACAGAGACGATGCCTTCAAAATAATAGTGCCAGTGTGATGAAATTAAGGTTATGATATGTTTACTGGCTTGTGAATTTTCTCTGATTGATGGTTATCTTTGAGCAAAAATATGGCTAATTTGTTCTCATTTATAATCTATAAGGATCTGAATCTCTTTTTTCCCCATGTCTATAAGGTCACCTGACTAATGAGTAATTGTTACCAAAAGGTGCGCATCTGCCCGCAGGCAAATCTGAATGCAGACAACAGAGTGCCTCACTCAGTGCAAATGCCTGGTCAAGAGTTGTTTTCATTCATTTATTCTTTTTTAACACAAACCCGTGAAATGTGTGTGTATTCATAGGGTACCTTGTATTACATGTTTACATTGCATAGTGTAATCCCAGTGAAGCACAATTGTCAGAAGGGCTCAGTGGGCGCAGTGCTTGGTGTGTCAGCCTAAGGACATGAGTTCGGATCCCCTCACCCCACAGATGTGATGGTATCATCTGTGGTGGTGTGAATAAGAATGCTCCCTAAGGCTCAGATGTCGCACAGTTTGAGAAAGATTAGGCAGCATGACTTTGTTGAAAGAGTATCACTGGGAGTGGACTTCAAGGTTTGACAAGCCCAGCCAGGTCTCTTTCTCTGCCTGCTGCCTATGGATCAGCACGTAAATCTCCCAGCTACTGCTCCAACACTCTGCCTGTCTGCTTCCCACCATGCTGATAGTGGGCTAGCCTCACGGAACTCTAAGCAAGCTCCCAGTTAAGTGCTTTCTTTTCTAAGAGTTGTCATGGTCATGGTGTCTCCTCACAGCAATAGAACACTGACTAAGACAGCATCTGCAACCCAGTGCAGTGCAGGTAGAAACACGTAGATTACAGGGTCTCGTGAGCTGGCCAGTCTGGTTGAAACAAAGAGTTTCGGGTCCAATGAGACTGTCCCCAAAACAAGCTGGGGTGTGATAAAAGAAGACATGCAATAGCAGTGTCTGGCCTCTGCATGTGCGTGCATGGACACACATACACACCACATACCACACACACACACACACACACACACACACACACACTACAGATATATCACACATACACACTACAAGTGCATACACATGTGCACACCCACACACTCCCTCCAGAATAATAAACAGCAGCTAGCATGTTTCTGAAACTTAAAGATGATCAGAAGCAATTTGTGAATTTCCAACATTTTTCAGATTGTTTTGCATATCTGTCATTAAACATCCATTATGGGATAGTCTCTTTATTCCTAACATTACAGAATAATGTTTCTGTTCAGCCATCTCTAAGACCAAAATAAGAATATTCTCTGCTAATTGACAAGCCTGCTAGGGAGTCTGGCTTTGGCATGTTTACTGTTAACCCTTTGAACTCTTTGTAACTCTTCATTCCTAGCACCCGAGTCACCACGGCTCCTGATGTTTCTGGTGTCTCTCCATTACCTTGACTAAAAGCTCTGTCTTCACTCTTCCCCCCTCCCTGTCCTTGCCTTCTTCCCTAGATAATGCCACTCTAACCCTGGACTCCTCTCTGAACTCCAGAAGCATGTACATCTCACATATGGCTATTCCCCTCCACCTGGATGACTAATAGATAACCCACAAGCTGTTCCAGACAGGAGAAAAGGGCTTTCTTTCAATAGGATGGGTTTAAGTTAGATCTAAGGAAGAACATCCTGACATAGAAGACTGTTAGCAAGCTTGGCCAGAGCATCTGCTGCCCTGGGATATTTGGAGACTGAATCTGAATAGTCTCCTTCAGCAAAATGGTTCCTCTTCCTCTGTCTCAGATCAGATGATGTCACCTCCATTCAATGACGTGAGCTGACTCCTCTTTCTTCACTCCTAACAGTGCTCAAACGCTGGTAATCTCCACTTTTTCTCTACCTAGGTAATCTCCATCTCTCTAACCTCAGCTGCTGTTACTACAGTAGCTTATCACAGTCATCATCAGCATTCACTAAGAAATAATGGTGACCTTTCTTTCCCTTTGTCTTCATCATCACCTTTTCACTCTTTCCCCACAGTAAACCCCACATGGAACTGTAGAAAGAAAGAAAGAAAGAAAGAAAGAAAGAAAGAAAGAAAGAAAGGAAGGAAGGAAGGAAGGAAGGAAGGAAGGAGGAAGGAAAGAAAGAAAGAAGGAAAGAAAGAAAGGAAGGAAGGAAGGAAGGAAGGAAGGAAGGAAAGAAAGGAAGGAAGGAAGGAAGGAGGAAGGAAAGAAAGAAAGAAGGAAAGAAAGAAAGAAAGGGAGGAAGGAAGGAAGGAAGGAAGGAAGGAAGGAAGGAAGAAAGGAAGAAAGAAAGATAGATTGGTGAAAATTCTGGACTCAAGCCTGATTGCCTGTTGTTGATGATGGATCGTGGATAGGACAGTTATTCACTATAGATCACATGCACCTCTGTTGCTTCATTTGTAGAAATAAATGAGTTGCCATGTGCAGACTAAATGAGAACACATGTGCAGTGCTCCCAGAGCAGTGTCTGCTGCATGCACAAGGAAATGTTCACTATTATGTGTACTAAATACAGGGGAATTGCTCCTCACTTCATTTCAGGCCGCTGCAGCCTGAGAGTTGATATCTTGATTGTCTTACAGATTTAATCATATCAACTTCATACCCCAGATCATTTACCAGCTGCCCAAACTCCTAGCATGGTCTGCATTATAATAGCCTCCCCTCACCTCTTTATCTAGGTTCACACTCATCTGTCCTCTCAACAACAGAACCAACCCTTCTATACCCAGCTCAAATGTCTTATGGTCTCTCCCACCCTATCCCCTCTCTTCTCTCAGCGACTGCTATCTGGTATACACTTTTATGATGCATTCAAGTATTCTCTCCCATCTCTTCTTATCAAGACCCCAGTATTGCATACAAGGAAAAGCTACTGTTTTGTCAGGCTAGAATTTCAGATATGACTTTTGAGTTGGAAAATGTGATAATTCTAAACATATAGTATTACTTGATAGGCATGAAAATAAAAGTGGGAAGGAGACAGGGAAGAGTGAAGGCCATATCCAGTGACCCTGTGGTCAGTAGGACAACACTGAGCCCCAGAAACCCAATTTGTGCTATGGAGGTCCAGTGTGCCAGTATGCAATTAAAAATAGTTTTTATTTATGTTCTTTATCCCAAATGATCTTAAGAATAGAAATGAAGTAAAGACAGATATTTTAGGCAGCTCACTATGTCATGCATCCAGGCAGGGCCATACCTGCCACCTGAACTTATTGTTCTCTCTGGCAATGTCTACACACCCAATGTACAGCACAGCATCTATATTCATTACTTTTCTTCCTGCTGTGGCAGAGTCCCTGACAAAGCAACTAAGAAGAGAAAGGAGGGCTTATTCTGTCTTCTAGTTTGAGAGTACAGTCTATAACAGCACAGCAAGCCTGGCAGAAGAAATGTGAGACTGTGCATCACATTGTATTCACAATCAAGAAGCAGAGAGGGAGAGATGCTGGGACCTTCCTTCTGTCTTTCATATTATCATCTAAGACCCCTGCCCGTGAGATGCTGCCGCCCACACTCAGGGCAGGGCTTCCCTCCTCAGCTAAACTTCTCTAGAAATGCCCTCACAGACATCTGCAGAGCTGTGGGGATTCCAAATCTAGTCAAGTGGTTAGTGAAGAGTCACCATCAGAGCATCTATCCGAGAAAGCACTAGGATCCTTGCCAGGGACCAAATGGGACTCTAAGGCATGCACTCATGGTCGGACCTAGAATCTGGGGTGGTCTCGATGCTTCAGCGTCGGTAGTCATGTGACAGGATCTGGATGGAGTTTAAGGCTTGTGAGTCTCCTGGCAAATTAACTCATTTCTTTTTAATGAAAAGTTTGGTGTTTAGTCTAGTAGTCTAGCTCCAAGGGGATTTTGTTTTCAAGAGTTGTAAGGCATTGATGTGCACCGTGAATTCTCAACTATGTATGAGAAGAGGAGAGAACAGCCTGGGAAAAAAAGCCCATATTTGACAGAGCATATCTGTGGCTTTCTGTCTTTTCCCCCCCTGCTGCAACAATTTACCTCATGATGTTTTTGCTCAGACTAATATTAAAGTAAGTTTGCATTCCTCAAGCACTCCCTGTCTGTTGTAGTAAGGAATTATTGGAATGTGCCAGAAGCCAACCTGGGATTCAACATTTGGCCCATTTAACCCCCAAATGGGTAAATCTCATTTAAATAATTTCATGTTGGCTTCTTCAGGGATGTCGGATTGATGTCTAAGATATAGCATGTTGACACACAGCTTTTGATTTATGAGACGCTGCCACACAGGCTTTGGTTGAGTGTAGCAGTGCCAGAAACAGGTGGGATGGTTTTTTGTGTGTGGATCAGGAGGTTGGAACCTTGAAAACCTGGTCCTGTGCTCCCTTCGGCAGCACATATACTAAAAAATGGGAAAACCTGGTCCTGAGTGCTGTAGCCCATACTGAAGCCAAGTTTTCTGTCTCCGGGTCCAGAATACTGTCAATTACTTATCCTATGCTGTAGTATGTCTATTCCTCCCATGTAAAGGGCATGCACTGATTATAGCTTTGTTCAAAGCTCTTTCCTATCTGAGGACTCAACTCGTGAGATCTGTGAAGTCACACAAGGCCTCTAGCCAGCCTGAGTGCCTGATACTCCCTGCATAGGGACACTCATTGTCTTTTCCTTTCCTTTGCTCTCAGCTAGAGTCTTTTCTCTCAAAAAACAAACGAACAAGCAAAAGCTAATTAAAGAAAAGGTAATAATCAGACATGTGGTGGTTTGAATGAGAATGAACTCCACGGGCTCATATGTTTGAATGCTTGGTCCTCAGCTAGTAGAACTATTTGGGAAGAATTTGGGGTATGGCCTTGTTGGAGTAGATGTGTCACTGGAGGTAGGCTTGGGGATTTTAAGGTCCAGTCTCTCTCTCTCTCTCTCTCTCTCTCTCTCTCTCTCTCTCTCTCTCTCTCTCTCACACACACACACACACACACACACACACACACACACACATACACACACACACCATGTGTGCTGCCTTCAGATCAGGTTATAAAGCTCTCAGTTACTGCTACTGCTCCAGCACCATCCCTTCTGGCATACCATGCCACCATGCTCCCCACCAATCATGGATTAACCCTCTGAAACAGTAATCAAACCCCCAACTAAATGCTTCCTTTTATAAGTGTTACCTTGGTTGTGGTATACCGTCACAGCAACAGGACAGTAACTAAGACAGGCGGTGATCAAAAAGTGAGGGAGAAATAAAAGCCAACATGGAGCTAGTGCCTGGTGTTTGCTGTCTAGGAACATGGAAAGTAGCTCTAAGCTAGCCTAGTGAGTCACTTCTAACTTAGTAGTCTGTTCTAAGGTGGTCAAAAATGAATCGTGTCCAAGTCCCTAAAGCTGGGTAACTTGATAACATAGCCCACCAATAGAAGTGTGGATCCCTGGAGAGTCATCTTAATATTGGCTACACACACACACACACACACACACACACACACACACACATGGAGCGCATCTCCCCCCAGGAGCTCAGGTTGTCTTATCGGCATTGTTCTACTAACAATCACATTCATCCTTCATGTGCACCATCATGCTTTGCTTTTATGAGAGAAGAAGAGAAAACGAGCTGCCCAGAGCCGGTGAGTGGCTTGCCTAGGATGGACCGCTCGGTGAGGCAAGGTTCATGCTGGCATGGGAACTTGGGTGTCTCCAAGTCTGATCTCCGAGCAGAGAAGTAAGAATAGATATGTCCATGTGTGAGGTGTACTGACAAACAACGATCTAGGTGTTTTGTGTGGAAGGGAGGTCGCTGCTTGCTTACTTCATCCTCCTGGGCAGAGTAGAGTGCATGCTAAGCCTCACTATGCAAGACACATACCACAGATTAACCACATGAGCTTTTACAATCATGTATGACTTTCTCTGCCTCTCCCAGGATGAGATACAGATAAGCTACTTTCTTCCCTTTTAAACCTTAGAGGATTGACCACTGACCATTCCTGGCACTTGACTATCTAACAAGAAGCTACTCTGTAAACTGCTATTACATTCTGTAGATACTCAAAAATACACAGAACACATGACCCAGATCATATGGCAGCGATCTGGGTCAGTGACATGCTGGAGCGATGGGGCACAGGGAGGGGGAAGAGAGATGACGTCATTGGTGCCGTGTGTAGGAAAATGGTGTCGAGGCGCACCGCCCTCCCACAGTTCCAAGGGCAGCTGCATCATGTCTGCTTCATTCTTTGGGAAAGCGGAAGTGGAACATAATTCTAAGGCTTGGACTCAGAAGCAGGCATGATGACACAGGACTGTAATCCCAGCACTCACGAGGCAGAGACAAGAGGATCATAAGTTTGAAGTCAGCTTGACCTACACAGCGAGTTCAAGTCCAGCCTAGACTACTTGTCTCAGCAAAACAAAGGAATAGCAACAACAAATAGACCGCTGGTTTCTGAGATCCATCCTTTCAGGGTGAAGGCTGGGTTGCCCTAGTTGCTTCCCCAGAAAACCCTAGAGAGCCCTTCTGATTCGTGTGCTACAACCACAGGAACTTGAAGAATTAGGCTAAGTGATTGTGGCCAGATGGCCATCTCCTCCCTCAAGTATCTTTATCCTGTGTCATCATGGGACAAGAAGTAGTATTTCTGGTCCACTAGGGGAAGGTATCCGTATAAAAGGAAGTCCCTCCTCTGCCACAACCATCTTTCCTTTCATTCCTGCCTGCTATTATTAGATAGAGATAAATGTGTGGGGACATGGATACACACACACACACACACACACACACACACACACACACACACTCCTTACTACATCCTCAGTCCTCAAAATAACCCTACAAAGTCAGATTTATTGTTACTCCCAAGTTACAAAGAGTATATAGATGATATCCGAGGGTTAAGTAGCTGCCTGTCATGGTTGAGCTTGTATCTAACTAAAACACCAGCATACACCTGGGCAGGCTGACTCCTGAGTCGGCACTTTTGTTTACCATTTATTCCTGCATTGTCTAGCTCTGGTGTCCCCATGCATTTGGCTCCAGACTTCGGGAAGGAGAGTACTTTCTCCAATATCATTTTCCAACACACAGCAATCTGAATTAATCGGTGTTTAAAAATAAAAGGCAATGCTGACATATTTCATATGAGGAGATCCATTGCCAGGAAACAATTCAAACAGCCGCCACAAACCTGGGCCATGGGCTAGTTGGTGACCAATCCTTTAGAGCTCTCTGGTCACCAAAGATGCCAGCTGTGGTAGGGTCAGATCGAAGCACAGTCTGAAAGCCAAGGCAACTACTTCTAATTGTCATCTCAGTAGCAGGACTTGGCCTGTCCTTGACCTCCAAGGCACGGATCTATGGCTATGGCTGTATGGAGAGAGATGGATACATAAAACATTCCCTATCCACATCCAGAATGGCTGCTTTCACCTAAAGGCCCTGGCCACACCTGCAGTCTGCAGTTATATTGATCATCTAAGTCAATACGAATGTCTATAAAACAGCAGTCACAATAAATGATGATGGGGATAGATAAATAACATTTATGAGTACTTTAAACGGGTAGGATCGAGTAGACCGGGGTTCTCTTGGCACAGGATAGAAGGCCTGGGATTAATTAGGGAGTTTATTGGAGCAAGTTGCAAACATTAAGAGTCAAACAAGACTTGGTACAGCTGCCATGAGAACGGAGTAGCGCGGCGTGCCGGCGGCACAGTTTGATGAGTGAGTACCAGGGAAACTGAAGCCATCACCAGTGATCTGAGTGAGACACAGCTTCCCTGGGTCCCCGTTCTTCCCGTCTGTCAGCATGGAAACTCGGGTACTGAAATCAAGAGCGCATAGTGAGGTGCCGAGTTTTCCGGAAGAACCGCTGTCACCGTCACACATCTTTTGGGTTCGGTGGAAGCTGGTATTTTGAAGAAATGCCTGTGGCATGTGACCATAATTCGTGCCAAGTCCCCGTGACTAGGGTGTCCCTTGGGAAGGAAGCAATCCAAAACATCTACATAGGAAAAATGGTTGGCATTTAGAATGGTGCAAGGAGCCTGCTTCCTTTACACTTATTTCAACAGCGTGGCTCAGCCTAAACCCAGACCCAGATCTCCATTGACAGCCCAGACCTCACCCTTCTGGCCGGTGTCAGTCAATCATTGGTGGAATCAGAGGCTGCCTTGCCAAGTGTGACAGGCAGCTTTCTAGTGCGGCCATGTCTACTTCTTGTTTCTTGTTTGTGTGATGTCCCGCATGGTATAACCCAAGTCTCTAGGAGTTTTTCTCACAGCTCTGCAACATTTCTTATCACCCCTAACCAAATATGGCAGCTTTAAATAGTGCTTCCATCTCCCTCAGGTTCACTGCTTGTGATAAAATCAGGTATAGATTTCTAACATGGAACATCTAATGGGGCTTCAGATCCAGAAAACAGCAATGAAAGATTTTTTTTTCCCGTTCCTGGCTGACTCACACTTGAAAGACACAGAGTCAAACCATTTTAACAGGTCACATAGAATTCGCGTACATTTATCAAGAGGCAGTCTGGAACCAGAGTGGCTCTGAGCGTGGACTAAGCTAGTGATTTCCGCTGCAGTAGAAGAGTAGGCAGGGCGGTCTTCTTTGAGTCCTTCATTGCCTGTGTGAGTTCTTTACGTTATGAGTCTTTCTGTGTCTGCCACTGGATGCTAGGGATAGGACAGTCAGCCTGTGGTGGACATTAGCCCAGATTCTGTTGTCCCTGGACCCCTTGTTTCTTGTTACAGGATTTATGTAATGATGGAGCAAACACTCATGATCTGGTCTCTAACCTGTCCCCCTCCTCCTCCTCTTCCTCCTCCTGCTCCTCCTCCTCCTCCTCCTCCTGTTCCTTTTCTTCAGTTACTGGCCTTTGCCTCTTATTCAGACTCATCTTCCCAACCAGCCTGATCAAGCATTTTGTGAACATCAACAACTATTCACGTACTGTGAGAAATTGCACTTGGACTCTCCCTGGCTTGTGCTATACAGGGAAAGAAAATTATTTTCATAAAGGTTTCCTTAGAGGTTCTGGTCACATTGATGAAAGAATGCAAGTCCCAAGACTGACTGCCTACAAGCAGGGCAAGTAGAAAAGCAACCCTGTGTCCCTTTTGTGCCAGGAGAAAGGAGAATTCTTCCTTAGGGCATTGAGGATGTTCCTTCTGGTTCTCTAAGAGGGAATGAGATGCCACCCATAAAAGCTGAAGTCACTGGGGAATGAGGCTATGCAGGTACCATGGGGGTCACTCACACAGAAAGCTATGGGGGCAACCACTGCATACAGATAATAGGTGCGATCATGACAGATATAATTTTGAGTGTGAAAGCAGACCTTCTCACAGACTGGCTTATGGTGATATTGACTTCTAGTTACATCCACGGACTTCCTGGATTCCTGAGATCATAAAAAGTACGGCATTTCTGTTTCAAATGGCCCTTAGGCAGCATCTAGCCTGGCGGTCCTGTAGTAAACAGAAAAAGCAAAGCTGACAGTGAATGTGGCTGGAGAGAGCACACCCCATCTGTGCTGTCAGACCATCTAGGGCAGTGATTCTCAACCTTCCCAATGTCACAACTCCGTAATACAGTTCCTCATACTCTGGTGACCTCCTGACCACAAGATTATTTTTGTTGCTGCTTCCTAACTGTGATTTTGCTACTTTTATGAATTATACTGTAAATACCTATGTTTTCTGATAGTCTCAGGGAACCCCTATGAAAGGGTCGTTTTGTTCCCCCATAGGGGTTGTGACCCACAGGCCGAGACTAGGTGTTCATTCTGATCTAGGGTGTTTGTTACCTTTAGAAAGAAAGGAACATAGATGTGTATGTGAACCCTCTTTAACGGAAAAGGAAACCCCGTAGGGTAATGAAGCTAGCCTGCGGCTTTCCGAGGGTGGGTCTGATCTAACCCAGCTCTAGCTGAGGCTGGACAGGCTCAGGAACCTGCACAGAACCACACAGTTGAGAAGGCAGCCGACGCCGTGACACTGCCTTTCACACTCGGTTCTGCTTTTCTTGTGAGACACGGTGGGAACTTGGTGTTTATTTTCCCTTCCTGGCTCCAGCCTCGAGGGTAGCAAGTGCATCGTGGCAGGAGGGGGCAGGATGTTGACTTTGAGTTAGAAGATGTGTCTGTCTCCAGGTCGTCCATTTGCCACGGCGTGACTTTGGCTGCGTCTTTTGGGATTTGGTTTCTTCACTAGGAAAATGAACATAATCGGCTTGAGGGGACCCCGGGACTTTGTTTCCGTGGTCTGAGGACACTGTGTAGAGCAAAAAGCCAAGGAAACCGGCCTTATTAACACTCTCAGGAGAAAGATGCAAACGTTAAAGAGAGAGGTGCTGAGGTCAGACCCTGGTGCAGCTGCCTGACCTCACAGGCTCTCCTGAGCCCCGGGGTAGTACGTCGCAGGTGTCAAGGGCTGGCAGACGCTGCTGTTTGTTTCGTCTGTACATCGGGGTTCACAAGGTGTTCAGCACAGCAGCATCCCTGTCATTGTTAGAATCACCCAGTGTCTCCCCAACATGCTAGGTCCAAGCCAATGCTCATGCCCTGCCCCAAGCCATTTTGACTATGTATAGTGAATCTTATTTTCATCTCCATTTTCAGGGACGCAGACCGGGCTATTTCTCCTTTCTGGACCCCTTTTCTCCAGGAGTCTGGCTCTTCATGCTTCTAGCGTATTTGGCTGTCAGCTGTGTCCTCTTCCTGGTGGCTCGGTACTCTTCCTTCCCTTCCCTTTCCCTGTCCTCACACCGCCACCTTGTGTCCGCTCTGGGAACTGCATGGGGGCGGGGGTGGGAGGAGGAGAGGATGGTTTAGAAGACCTTGGTGCCAAATAGAGATGGCAGAGGGACTGGGGGCCTGAAATGCTCTCTGCCCAGCTGTCAACCTCACACTACCCGTCCATCTGTCTGTGCATGTGTCCCCTCCCAGGCGCCGTGTGGGCAGGTTTGCTGGTCTGGATTTGCTTTTGTATTCTGGCTTCCTGCGTCCTTGCCACCCGCCCCAACTTGGATAGGAGCTTAGGGAAAGAGAGGAGAGGGAGGGGTGACAGGAAGATGGCTCTCATTAAACATGGTGCGGTTGGCAACCCTGCCATGGTCTGTCCTAAAGTCCTAAATGATAAGAAATGGAGCCTGCAAATCCAGACAGCGTGGAGGGAAAGTTAGAGGGAGGGGGAACTGGACCAGAGGCCACAGTGACAGGCCTGGGAGAATGCCCCTCTGCAGAGGCTGGCTCTGCCTCTGAAAACACAGCTGCCATGGCGAACAAAAATATCACAGGGGGTAGCAGGCAACAAGAGGGTATGTCTGTGCCCAGTACTGAGTTGGGAGAGATGGTCAGGGTTCAGGGCCAGCGGAAATTAGCCTTCCTTCGTCCCCCCGGAAGCCAGAAACCGTTCCTGGTCATGTGGAAGCGCTCCAGGGTATCCTGGAACTTCCCGAGAATGGACTGCATAGAGGGGCTCATTTGCCCCTGAGCTGACGTAGCCTGCACTTGAGGACAAGCCACCTTCCACCCACTCAAGTCCCCCCGCCCCTCCGCTCAGCCCTCAGTTTACCACAGGGGATTGCTGAATGGGAATGGAGAAGAGCTTAGAGTGAGCTAGAAATCTGACGGAGGCTCTGTGGCAATGACTTCTCCTTGTCTCCAGACCACAGACAGCATCGGGGCCAGATGATCCTTTGGCCCCCTGCTCTATCTCTCAGAGGGCGGGTTCTCCCCCAGGTTGTGTTCCATCTGTGGACTGGGGAACCCCATGTTCTTTCCACTCAAGGAAGACAACAGGCGTGTCTGGGGTCTTACATGTCCCCAGTGTGCCTCTTCTCATAGTGATCAAAGGCAAAATCAAACGGCCTCTGTGGCCGCCTGGTAGTCTTCAAAGGCACAGGAGTTTGCTCCTGGGCACCGCCCACCCCACATGGCCCCATAGGCATCGCCACTGTCAAGTATCTGTTGTCAGTGACAGCTGGCAAGGTGCGGGAGCTCGCGTGCTGTCTGACACTTCCGCTCTCCACTTCGCAGCGCTGTCTGCTGCTGTGTTTAGGAAGCTGTCTGTGAGATCCAGGCTCCGCCGCGTTGGCCCCCTGTGGCTGAGCCTGTGTGTGTGGACAGTTGGTTCTAATGGAGTCTGCACAGCTTTCAAGTCACCTCTAAGGCTCTGCCAAGGGTCTTGGGGCTTTGTTACTGTGTAGACACACAAGACAGGCTCTGCGCCTCCTTTGTGGCCACACACTGTCCCAGATATGGCATTAGCAAATAATTGTAATGATGATGATGATGATGACGACGACAATAACAACAATAACAACAAAAGAAAATGTTCTAGTCTATTGTGGTAAGAGGCTGAGGCAGAAGGACTGCCACACATTTGAGTCTAACCTGGGCTATGTAGTAAGCTCCAGGCCAGTCTGGGCTAGAGTGAGACCCTGTCTCAAAGAATGAAAATAGAAAAGGCATTAAAGGGCGAATCATATGACTGCATATTTGAATGCTATGCAAACCTGAGATATTCGGCTCTAAGACAACTGTTGGCACCTGGGTTCCACGGAGCGCAAAGGCTCCTGGGAGCCTTCAGACACATGTGGGCACTGAGAACTCTGAAGGCCCCGTGCCTCCTCCTTCAGACAGGTTGTACCTTCATCTTCATATGCTATTCTTCTGGGTGAGATTCTAGAGCAGGAAAATTAAAGTCCAGGCAGCCACCCCAAGCCAGCTCACCATCAGAGTTCCCTCACGGCGGCGGGGAGTGCTAATGCTTGTACATCTGCATCTCTAAGGCTGGGATCTAGGACCCTGCATCTGATAAGAGAGAGTCAGTGGCTGTCAGTGTGGGTATGCACCAGGGGCCATCCACACCACTCAGGACCTTCCAGGCTTTTAGTCCTCATGTAACTCACAGGCTTGTCACACAGGGGCTTGTTAAAACAAGCCTCCCTGTCAGTTCTGATGTAGCCGGGGTTTGAGACCTATAGGACTCGTGTGAGAGCTTTTAAGCTGGGGCCCTAAGGGACCCTGGAAACTTTTCCTGGCCTCCTTGGGAATTCACTATGAAAAAAGCAAGGACCCTTCCAGGCTGCCCACCACCTTTCTGACAAAGCCATTATGTTTAGTCATTTTAAATATTGGAGTTGAACACCTGAGTGTTACTCAAGGGAGAGATGTAATTATTTGAAGGATTCAATAAAAATAGTTTGAGAAGCACCAACTTCTCAAACTACTGAAGAGGGGTGAGTCCAGCCCACCTCACCCCCTCCATGGGAAAAAGAAATCCAAGAATCCAAGCCTAGCAGAGGGAAAGTAATGGGTCCCATCACGCAGGTACAGCCAGGAAGATGAGTTGTGGGGCTCTCCAGCACCCCACGCCTACCCCTCCTCACCCCAGGAATGTGGTCTTCTCTCCTGCAGGTTAACTCCTTATGAGTGGTACAGTCCACATCCCTGTGCGCAGGGCCGGTGTAATCTCCTGGTCAACCAGTACTCCCTAGGCAACAGCCTCTGGTTTCCCGTTGGAGGCTTCATGCAGCAAGGCTCCACCATCGCCCCTCGAGCTCTGTCCACCCGCTGTGTCAGTGGTGTCTGGTAAGGCCCAGCAGCAGAAACAGGAATAGGCTGAATAGAGACCGGAATCTGGGTGGTGGTGGTGGTGGTGGTGCATGCCCTCAGTCCTAGCACTGGGGAGGCAGAGGCAGACAGAGCTCTGAGTTTGAGGCCAGCAGGGCCTACAGAGGGAGTTCCAGGATAGCTAGCACTACACAGAGAAACAGACGGGCTCTTTCCGATGGCAAGGAGAGCAACCAGGAAGATTTGCCTTGCCAGGTAGACCCTGGCTGGGAGCCAGCTCTCTTAAAAGTTCAGAGAATGATGGGCAACATGGATGTGAGAGGTGGGGTCGGGGGGATAAAGGATCAGTGCTATATACTCTGTCCTAGCACCTAGCCCTCTCTGGGGTCTGGGTACAGAGGAGAACCAAGGCGAGAGAGAGAGAGAGAGAGAGAGAGAGAGAGAGAGAGAGAGAGAGAGAGAGAGAGAGAAGAGAGAGAAGAGAGAGAGAAAGAGAGAAGGAAGAAAAGAAAGAGAAGGAAGGGAAGGAAAAGGAAACAAAGAAAGGAAGGAAAAGAAAGAAAGAAGAAAGGAAGGAAGGAAAAGAAAGGAAGAATGCAGAGAAAAAGAAAAGAAAAGGAAACAAAAAAGAAAGACTGGATGAATGAAAGGAAGGAAGGGAAAGAAAGAAAGAAAAAAGGAAGGAAGGAAGAGAGAAAGAAAGAAAGAAAGAAAGAAAGAAAGAAAGAAAGAAAGAAAGAAAGGGAAACAGCCTAGATGCTCTATAGCAAAATGGCCTCTTGACCTGAAGGTTGACTGAGTGGCTTGGACCACTCAGGGTATACACAGATTTATGCAAAGAAACCTGCTGTAAAGTCCCTGCAGGGGAAGGCTCCTCTGTACTCCCTTCCCAGCTTTCCCAGCTTCTGTCTTCCTGGTCAGCCAGTACTCCCGGGCAGCAGTCTCTGGTCTCCAGCTGGAGGCTTTGTGCAGCAAGGCTCCACCATCGCCCCTCGAGCCTTGTCCACAGCTCCTGGCTCTGCCAGGCTAACCTGCCTATCTCAGGAGCTGCAGGAACGGTCAAGCTCTTAGATTCTCTGACGGGCAAAAGACTCAACATTAGGAAAGTTCTTTGAAAACTTACAGGAGCTATGTAGAAACTAGGGGAATGAGGAACACAGGCAGCCTAGAGACAAGTTGGCCAAATACAGGTATTGGATCCTCTCTTAGCAACCTAGGTTTGACTGTGACAGCTCTCAGAAATTACAGCCTTAGTCCCCCCCTGCCTCCTCCTCCTCCTCAGCCTGTTTAAGCCAAAGGAAGAGGAGATGGAGTATGTCCGTCCTGCGTTACTGGCTAGCAGAGTTGTTTCGGGATCTGGGCTAGTGGCTGGCACAGTGAGACCCCTTTCTGTCTAGAGCTTTCACTTGCTCTCATAAACACAAAATATGGCAGGATTTAAGCCACTTGGGCAAGATGTTTTGCCTGTTCCCAGGTATTACCAAGAAGTTACTTAGTAGATTAACATACAGAACTATGCTTTGTGTCCCCAAGAAGAGGACACTGTCCCAGCAGAGCCAGTCACGTAACTCCCTCGAAGCCTGGGAAAGCTAGGCAGGAGCGTCCAAGGGTGTTCGTTTTGTTCCTTTGGGTGCTCTTTGCCACTGGTGTGACTGGGGCCAGTGTTCTTTGCCTGTCGCGTCTGCCATAGGCTCCCACTGCACCCAGGGAAAGCCTTCCTCCAGAGTTATAGAAGCCCACACCCTGCAGGCCTGGGATGACTGAGTCCCTGTGTTCCAGTGCATGCTGGGAGAGGAACTCTGCAACAAAGAGCAGCCATGAGAGACCTTGACTAGTCCCCTGTCCACGGTTATCAGCAAGTGTTTCTGCCTCCTGAGTTCTGAGATTATTAAAGTCAAGGTTTAGTTACTCCCCTGGGAGAGTAGGAGATCAGAAGACAGGACCACCGTGACCTGCCTTGGCCTCCCAGCCAGAGCAAGGGACAGAAAATGCCACATTGTTCACAAGAGTGCCAGCTTTACAGCTGCTAACAGCCCCAGCTGCAGGGCACAGCCCCGCCAACGGCTTGGGATAGCTTGGCCTGCACTGGGTCCGTTGAGCTGGCTGACAGCTTATCCTTATGACCGTGGCCCTAAACACATACATGTCACCAGGAAAGAGCAGGCACCAGAGTAAGGCCACCAGCCCGAGAGAAGCTCCTAGACAGCTCTGCGGCCATGTCTACGTTCAAGGTATATTAACTCTGCTTCCCTTCGGTGTATACAGGCTGCTGCTGAACTCAGGCGTGGCCCTAGGGATGGTCACAATGCAAAGAGTCGAAGTCGGGGAGGGGTGGTGCAGAGAGTGAGTCCCGAGTAAGGAGAGAAGCCTGTCACTTCGGGGTCCCCACTTGAGAAAGCATCAGGGAGGCAGCCAGATGATTTGTATCCCCTCACCAGCCTGGAGGCTCCTCCACATTTCTCTAGCACTTGTGTTCATCTAGCCTGTTCTAGATTGCTGATCACAAATGACAGGACCTCATTTCCTGTTGCCAGGAGCCAGAGATGTTGTGTAGAGCAGGTATCATTATCCCCATTTATTAGATAAATAAACCCAGGAAAAACCAAGGACTTTCCTTGCCATCCTATTGATGACCAGAACAACAACAAAATAAAAAACAACCCCCAAAACAAAATCCTCCACCTCCCTTGTGGTCGAGCATATACAAGTGCTTTGAGTCGGTGGATGGCCCTGTTGTGTCTCCCCAGGCGGGCATCCAGCTGGAGTTCTTGGTAACCACAAAGAGGACAATGGGATTCCTTGGTCTTGAAAATCCACCTGGCAGCTGCCAGCTGCTGAGTCCCAGGGCAATCGCAACGCATTAACATAGCAGTGTCTGCATGCTGGGCAAACCCTTGTGACTAGAGACGCCACTGATCCTGAATTGGTGATTCTCCAGCCTGCTCCGTGGTGCTCAGATCTGTGTCTGAGCCACCTAACACAACAAGGAGGTACTGATGTAGCTCCAGCCTAACGAGCAGATGGGAAAAGCTTGCTTAGCCTACCAGACTGAACACGCTGCGGCTGGCATATATGCTGCCTGCATTGCAGAGTTATTCAAATTTCAAATGAAATGCTAGCGGACTCCATAAAATAGTCTGGTAAGTCTGAAGCAGCGTGTCCATTGTCAAGAGGGTTTTCCAATTTCAACTTCTCCGCAGTCCAAAGGCGCTTTTCACAAGCTCATCTTCACTGCTGTAATGGTCGTAGACGTGGCTGTGTGCAACTGTATCCGTATTTATCAAGGTACTTCCCAGAGCCTCTCTCTGCTTCCTGCAGCGGTTGGATAGTGCGTTCATCTCCCTGAGTTGTAAGGATTAGCTGAGGTAGTGGATGTTGCTCGTGTTAGGTATTCAGTACCTGGCAATATGCAGCCGTTCCACACAAAGCCCTCACCTCATTGGCTGGCTCATCCCCGATGGTCCCCAGACCCTCGTGTGCATGGACTATAAACAAATAATCACATTTCAGAAATAAGAAAAAAACCCCAACCCTACAGCCAATTATTATCTTCCAGGTAGCATTCACAAATTTGGTTCATGTCTCTCGACATTGTATATCCTGCACCCTTCCCCTCCCTACACTGAGCTGATCTGTCTTTCCAAGAAAGATACTTGCTCTCTCCTGCATCAGAGCAGGACTGGACTCAGGTACCTGAGCCTCCTGGCAATGCCAGGGCAATGAAGCCTCTCTGGTGTCTTCCTGCATAGGTGGGCGTTCACGTTGATCATCATCTCTTCCTACACGGCCAACCTGGCAGCCTTCCTGACTGTGCAGCGCATGGAAGTGCCCATTGAGTCCGTGGATGACCTGGCTGACCAGACCACCATTGAGTATGGCACAATTCACGGAGGCTCCAGCATGACCTTCTTCCAAGTAAATACCGCCTGGCCACTCACCAGCATGGCGGAGGGCAGACGGGCGCTGAGACACGTGTGAATCCCAGATCAAACCATCTCTGCCCATCTCTTTCTCTCCTTCGAGCATCTACCTTAGAGGTCTTCACGGGACTTAGTTTCCTCTTGTTCCAAAAAATTTCCCCAGAATGAGGTCTCTGGAGAATTCTGCATGAATATCAACCTATCCCATATTGTTTTGCGAGAGCAGCTGGTGATACTTGAGATGGCTTTAGAACTAATTGGATGAAACCTGCTAAATTTATAATAGTTCTGTGTGTGTTTTATGTGCACTGTGTGCTGTGGATCGGGCTTGCAGTCTTGTTTACATTACTGCTTTGGATGGAGCTGATACTCTTATTTAAATTTTAAAAAGCGAGTTGGGTTTTATAGTTAGTACTTAGACAAAGCAAGATTGGAATAATGGGGCCAGGGGTGGCTCTGTGGGTAAAATGCTCACTGTGCAAGCATGAAAACTTGAGTCTGGGTCCCTAGCTGCCCGAATAAAAAGTGGGTGTGGTCATGCACTGCTGGTAACCCAGTGCTGGAGGAGAGGAAACACAGACAAGGGGTACCCAGAGCTCACTCACCAGCAGGACAGCCAGTCAGTCAGTGGGCCCCAGCCTCGGTGAGGAGACCCCTGCATCAAAAACACAAGGTGGAGAATTGTAAGACACCCCAAATCCACCTGTCCATGCATGCCTGTGTATAAATATAAACACATGCATCTGCGCATGTGCACAGTAGTGAAAATAGTGTACCTGTGACCAATGTTTTAAGAAATGCTCAATAAAGATGGCCTGGTCACTTTTCCTAGACTGAAGGGTTCTCTGGAGCAGACGCATTTGGGTTCTTTGGAATATCGCCTTGCAAGTCTCAGGAAAAGCCCCTGTCACAGTATAGTGTTCAGTGACAGTCAAGCTGATTGATCACCAGGGCTGACAGAAGCAGGCAGAGCAGAAGAGCAGTTTTCATGTGTTTCAAGCGCTCCAGGGAAGATTTCCCCCGGGGGCTCCCGGTGTCTAACCAACGAACATGCAAGAAACTTGTTTTCACAGGAGACAGGCCCAAGGCCTGCTGTCTATTTTCCATAGGAATCTCTGTGCCTGTTGGCACAAGGACAGGGAAGGCATTGTACAAACAGAGTTTGGATGCACCCCCCAGAATTCTGCCGTGTTGTTATTGGTAAAACAGAAGGCAGCCTTGGGTGGTGGAGTTGATACATTGGCTTAGGGTAGGTAGGAGACATCCACACTGCTTCAGGTCTGTCTCTTTATTAGTACCAAATGAAGCTGCGTACACTGTCCCAAACTGAGGGACAATGAAGGATTGTAACCAGAATTTGAATTCTGCCTGTCTGAGGAGGTTGGTGCTGAAGGAATTCTGGAGGGGAGCTCAGACAGAACAGTGGTCGCCTGGTAGGCAGAACTCACAGGACAAATCCCTTCCTCGTCTCCTATTAAAGGCACAGGTCTCTCCTCCTTTATGCAACGGCAGTGACCCTCTCGGAGCGAGGTGACATAAGGGACGAGGTGCTTGGCTATGAGGTGGGGTACAGCGGCAGAAGGGCCCATCCGTGATTCTCTGATGCCCCCCTTTCTTAGGCCAACGTCTCCTTTCTTATTTCTCACCCTTGCTTCCTTCTGGTGTTGCCCCCAGAATTCCCGCTACCAGACCTACCAACGCATGTGGAATTACATGTACTCCAAGCAGCCGAGTGTGTTTGTGAAGAGCACGGAGGAGGGGATCGCCAGGGTGTTGAACTCCAACTACGCCTTCCTGCTGGAGTCCACCATGAACGAGTACTACCGGCAGCGGAACTGCAACCTCACGCAGATCGGGGGCCTGCTGGACACCAAGGGCTACGGGATTGGCATGCCCGTCGGTATGCAGGAGAGCGGCGACCTTTGGGTATAGCTTCCTCCAGGCAGGGTCAGGGCAGCCAAAGCCACTGAATGCTGTCTGGAATCCATTAGCCTGTTTCCAGAACCAACAGGTTTGAGAACGACTTTAGGTAGGCTTATGGTTTTTCCAGACAGGGTTTCTCTGTATATAGACCAGATTGACTTTGAACTCAGAGATCTGCTTCTCTCTGCCTCCTGAGTTGTTGGGATTAAAGGACTATGCTACCACCACCTGACTACACATGTACCTCTAAGCAGAAATAAGTGTGTATGTGTGTGTGTGTGTATGAATGTATGTGTCACTGTGTGTGTATGTGTGTATATGTATGTGTGTCTATGTGTATATGTGTGCATGTGTCTGTGTGTGTATTTGTGTCTGTGTGTATATGTGTGTGTCCATGTGTGTATATTTGTGTGTCTGTGTATGTTTGTGTGTATGTGCCCCTGTCTCTCTCTCTCTCTCTCTCTCTCTCTCTCTCTCTCTCTCTCTCTGTGTGTGTGTGTGTGTGTGTGTGTGTGTGTGCGCGTGTGTGTGTGCATGCACGCACATATGTGGAAGTCATTGGTTGACATTGGATGTCTTTCTCAGTTGCTCTTTATCTTAGCTTTTGAGATACAGTCTCTCACTGAATCTGGTTCCCACTGCTTTGGGTGGACTAAGCCCTGAGATAGTCCTGTTTCCGCCTCCTCCTCACTAGGATTACAGGTGTGTGCCACCATGCCTCCATTTTTACTTGGGCGCTGAAGATCTGAATTCAGGTCCTTGTGTTTGCACAGCAAGTACTTTACCAACTCAGCTATCCCTCCAGCTCCTGAATTAGTAATTAAAGAACTAGTTAACTACTTATCCATTTATTCACTGTTTGAGGCTAATTCTAACTTGAAGAGTATCGATGCCACAGCAGAGACTTTAGGCCTTGTTCTCTTTGTCTCTTGGTTTGGCATGCTGGCCGTTTCTCTGTTGAGTAACGTCTCTACTAACAGCGGGAAGAAAGAAGCACTACAAGCACTGAGATAAACACGCCTTGCTGATTATAGTTCACCGACAGGATTGCAGGAGATGACATTCAAATTCTATGTAGATTTCACTGCTCTGTCTACTCCGACTTGGTGTGGGTCATTGAGAATGGACACTAATGCACCATGCATTTACTGGGTGCCATCTGGTTTTGTAAATCGTTTGGCTTCTAGAACGGTGCCACAGCCCGGCTTCTCAAGGGCATTTACTTTGCTGATAGCTCCACTAACAGGAAATCAGGAGACTCGTTCGGCTGTTGTGATTGTGGGGGATGTAAGCACAACCTCTGGGTGATTCTATGCGGAGCATTGACCTCACCGCTGTGTCCAGCTCACCTGATATAAGGCTGTTCCTGAAGAAGGTGGCAGGCAGAAGAATCTCACATTAGCGTGTGAGAGCTCTGATCTTTGGCATGCAGACCTTGTAGTCACATTTTATACCCTTGGATCGATCTTTCCCTGACTGGAAGTGTTATAAACTGCAGAATTCATTCACACCTTGGAATATAATGAGCATGGTCTTGGAGTCAAGGAGACCTGGCTGTGGTACCTCAGAGAGGTACCATATGTAGATTTCTAACATATCCGAGCCTCGGTGATCCAAGTAATAGGGTTACGTTTCTCAGACTTACTCAGAGAGTCACGGTGTGGGTTAGGGCGGCAGTCGGGCATGTGCCTTCCCTGGGTGTCTCATACTTAGCCTTCATTGGGGGATATTAGTGTCCTCATTTTTCCCATAGTTCTCTATGCTGTTTGGTAAAAGTAGATCGCCTCTTAGAACACTGATTAGAAAGCAACCACATGAACCTAGGCAATAAGGAAAGTTCTCTCTGAACGCCGTCGGGTCTGACACCCGAGGCTGTGTAGACTAGAAGCTCTACCCTGTTAAAGCTCTGTCGGCATTGGCAAACCTTCATAGACTCTGTTTACCGGTCATATTTTTTCAGTGCCCATTAATATCACACATTTTGGGCCTCTCTGGGAAACGTACTAGCTGACATTTCTTTCAAGATGGTGGGGGCAGATCGTGAAATGAACTTAGGGTGCACCTTGGTAATACTTTGGTGACTCAATAAATTTAGCCTAAATGTCAAGTGCTTCCTGTCACGGGGAACTTGACCACCCAGAGTTGAGGTGAAAGGCACCAGCTCTAGACATTTGTATTTATAACCAAGGGGAAAATAAATGGAGAGAAAGGCCTTTGTCTTGACCCTGTCGTGAGATCGTTTTATGAGTATTATCTCACTTAATTGTGCCACCTGAGAGGTGGACTTAGCTATACCCATGCTGCAGAGAGTGGAAATTGTCCAGGGTCACAAACTAGGAAGAGAAGACTTGAACCTAGGATACTGCTCTCCAAACACAGTACTTTGCAGAACAGACCATATCGAGGTCTGAGTCCCCCGGCTAGCCAGCCCAGGATAGGTGGGGTGGAGGTATGCTGTGGGGAGGTTCATGTTCTCACCTCAAGTGAGACTGAGAACAACACCATGCAACTACTGATGCATTATGCAGCCACTTAAGAGGCAAGATTCAGATCCTCCGAGGTTATATACCCCCTGCCATTCTTCCAGTGGGAGGAAAGAGAGTTACTACAGAATGTGTGACATGGTTAGGCCCAGGGAAAAGAAGAAACCCAATAAGGAAAAAAAATGGAAACGGAATCCGATGGCTTTGGAGCAGAGAAAGCAAGCAGGGAGCAGGCAGAGCCTTCAGTGGCGGCCCCTGGGCCACTGTGGGTTTGGATAGAAGGGCCTTAGTGTTAGCTTGACATCTGTCCACATCTGCAGGGCAGCTTGTTCATGTACTCGTTCACAAGTGTGTACTACACACCTGTTCACGCACTTCCATGACAAACACACCCAAGGCTGCAGGCTTGACGTGGGTTCACTCAGCGTAGCTGTACCTAAAGAAAGGCGGACTCTGCTGTGCAGTCCTGCAGTCTACGGCCCAGCCGCTTGGGTATCGCCCTGGAGTTTACCCAAAATGCAGAAGTTTGGGTCCTGCCCTGAACCTATTGAGTTGGAACCTTCCATTTAACAAAATCCCCAGGTGATTCCTACACGCATTACACGTGGAAAAGCCCTCACTGCCGTGGTCGGTCTTCTTCCTTGTACCCGAGACCACAGGCATTCTCAGAGGTGCCTGTCTACACAGGATCTTTGTAGGGATTGGGAAAGCAAACTGGGCAACCAAACTGTTTTCCAAGTCTCTTGACAGCTTTTTCTTAATGATCACAGGCCTCACCTGTTGCAGGACATTGAGCCTTCCTTGAATCCATTGAAGCCCATTTTTTATAAGTAGACGTGAATCCTAGAACCAAAACTCCTCCACCCTATTCTATTGGAAAATTTTTCAAAGAATTGTATCGAACAGAAGGAAGCCTTCTAGCCAGGCGTGGTGGCGCACGCCTGTAATCCCAGCACTTGGGAGGCAGAGGCAGGCAGATTTCTGAGTTCAAGGCCAGCCTGGTCTACAGAGTGAGTTCCAGGACAGCCAGGACCACACAGAGAAACCCTGTCTCCAAAAAACCAAAAAAAGAAGGAGGGGGAGGAGGAGGAGGAGGAGGAGGAGGAGGAGGAGGAGGAGGAAGAGGAATCCTTCTGTGTGATGGAGAAAGGACAACAGGGACATGGAGTGGTTGGCAAGGCTGGAGGCTCTGGCGAACTCAGCTGTGAGAGTTGGGGACATCTGGTGACTGGCTGTCCTTGTAGAAGGATGCAAGAGTGCTCTGCTTAACTCTTCCTTCAGTGGCTGATTATGGTGACATAAATGATTACGGTGACAATAGTCACAAGTGCCCAAGAAATGAATAGATGTGAAGTAGAAAGTTGGACATTTGACAGAGATGGTTCGTGTCGCATGAATTCACATGGTGGCTTCCTAGAGGCTAACAGGCAGATGTCCGTCCAGTTTCCTGAGTGTCATTGTGCAGGTTGTTGAGTTCTGACTAGGCCCTCTATTTAACTTTGAAAGTGAGCGTGCTAGGCAGGGAGGTGTGTAACACAGATGTCTGGGAAGCCACTGCTCAGCCCATGCCGGGGTCTTTCGTCATCAGGTGACCATGTTAGTCTTGTGGCAGAAAGGAAGTGGAGGAGCTGAGAAGGCTGTGTAAACCAGAAAGCCCTTCCTTTAGCAGAGAAGATGGAGCTAGAGGAGAGTGGTCTTGGAGACAGGTGCCACCTGCTGCGTCTGTCCCCCTCCCAAGATTCAGGTTGACAGAGTGGCCAGAAGGGACGCTGGGGAGGGGAGCGCCATGTGTCTAGAAGAACAGCGACGTCATGCCCTGGGTTTTCCTTTGACTCCATAGGCTCAGTGTTCCGGGATGAGTTCGACCTGGCCATTCTCCAGCTGCAGGAGAACAACCGCCTGGAAATTCTGAAGCGGAAGTGGTGGGAAGGGGGAAAATGTCCCAAGGAGGAGGACCACAGAGCCAAAGGTAAGGAGCACTACAGAGCCAAAGGTAAGCACCCTTGGCTCCTCCCCCTACTCGACAGAACCAACATGGCCTTGCTCTCCAGCCCAAAGTCCAAGCAATCACTTGTAGGATACTTTGACACCAAAGCCTAGATTGGGCTGCTAGGGACCAGACCTATCCCCGAGGCGTTTCTCCTATAGGCACCAGTATCGCCAACTGGAGACCCAGCATACAAATGCTATGGGGGACATTCTCATTCAAGCCCGCACATCTGTCCTCCTCCCTTCCCTCCTGTGTGGTTGGTTGCAATAGCTTGATCTCCTTTTCCCATGTATGTGTCTTGACAGTGGCCAGAGTGATTCATGTTTAAGATGCAAAGTAGACCACAGCACCCTTCTGCATGGGCCTTTCAGCAGCTTCCTATCTCACTCAGCATAAGGTTCAGGTTCCCTGGAGCCTCATGGCCCAATGTGATCGGCCCACACCCACACCCACCACTCTCTCTCTTTTATTTCTGAAACTCCCCAAGCCTCCCCCATCCTGCATCTACCCTGGAGCCAGAGCACCAGCTCATTCCCCAGGCTCCTGCAGAAAGGACTCCTCCTGACCCTCCTACCCAAACCTTTTTCTTTCAAGGCTGCGCTGCTACTGTACAACGTCTCCTACTTCTTTGTTCGGTCACTTTCTACTTTTATTAGAGTGAAGATTTCATAAGGGTGGGGCTTGCCTTCCCAAGGCCAGTATAGGATATTTTCTTAAAAGAAAGAAACAAAGAAAGGATGGTTGGATGGATGGGTGGTTGGGTGGATGCATGGACGGATGGACAGATGGACGGATGGATGGATGGTAAATAAAAGAATGAACACGACATTGGGTTGAATGCAAAGCAGCCACAGACCGTATGTGCAGTAAGGAGTGCAGAGTGTCCCTGAGCACCCAGGAGACACAGGCAAGCTCTGATTACACCCAGTACAGACTCACTTATGCCTCCTAGTTATTTTTGGATAGCTCATATTCTCAACATATCCTGACTTGGACAATAAATCACCCGGTCACCCTTGTAGTCTACTTGCAGCCTCGCTAAAATATGCAACAGATTTACCTGTGCATGCTCTCCCTTCAGAAGGAGTAGGATGAAGGAGAGCAAGCACTTGCCTTTCTGCTTGGCATGAATGATTATTCCCACAAGACG
Source organism: Apodemus agrarius (assembly GCA_964023405.1). Classification (NCBI taxonomy): domain Eukaryota; kingdom Metazoa; phylum Chordata; class Mammalia; order Rodentia; family Muridae; genus Apodemus; species Apodemus agrarius. The sequence goes on along the minus strand of OZ030012.1, from coordinate 45,248,920 downwards.
TTGGGAGCCCCCGTGTTTCTGTTTATATGTAGGCATCCATCTGGCAAGGCCAGGTCTTAGGGATATGGCTCTAGGAGACTTGTTATAAATAATGTAAGAGAAATCCTGCCTTCTTAGGAAGTCATGAAGCCACACCCTTCTTGGGATGCTCCCTTCCCAAAGGCCAGAGCCACCCATTGGGCTGGCCATGAGTGGACAAGGGGGCATTGGCAGATCTCATTTGAATCCCAGCTCCACCCTTGGCTAGTCTGTAAATGTAGGCGTCTAGTTAATGTGGCTGAGCTCAATTCTGCATTTGTGATGACTATAGAAACCAGCGTGCTGTAGACTTGCTGAGAAGTTGAATCAGAGACTGGAGAGTACTAGGTTCTGTTCATAGGAAGGGCCCAGAGTATCCCAACTATTATCGCTCTGCTCTGAAACATGGGTCATGCTACTCTGAGAATCCCAGGATGGGCTGTTCTGTTCTATGTCTACAAAGGACTCATTTCCAACTGTCAGCCAGCCAATCCGTCATCCAACAACAGGAGATACTGAGATATGATGAGATATGTTGTGCCTGAGAAAAAGCAAGTCATACAGACCTACCATTAAAGATCTTCAAGTTTTAGCAAAGATTATCAAACAGCCTCAGCACTGGCCAGACCACGGGGAAAGATTGGGTTGAGTGTAGAGGACACTTTCGTACATTTTATTCCCAGAAGAAAATAATGAGGGAACTACAGAGCAAAATATCAGGACATGCTTACAGATTGGATATAACAAAGTAGATTTTGAAAATGCCCAGATCCTGAGCAGGTAAGGACAGTGCAAAGAGGGCACCGCAGACAGAGAGGCAGCATGAGGAGGGATAGGGTCCTGAGAAGCGCAATACACAGGGGCTGTGTGGACCGCTGAGCCTTGGCTCAGTCCATGGGCCAGTTGGAGGAAGCTGGCTGTAGATATCGCAGGTTCGAGAGCAAGCTCCTGTGGAACTGCAAAAGCCCAGCCCGTCCTGTACGTGGTGTCAGAAATTATTTGGAGCGTATCTCTGATCCCCAAAGTCAGCTATCGCCTTGGGAGACGCACTGTCTGAACAATTCAAACTCATGGCAGACATAATGCTCGTGAAGGGTCAGACTCTGGGTTTGCTAGAGAAGCATGTCGGAAGGCAGACATTTTCTTGTTGCGTGCTGAAGGAAAATGGTAATGTTGGTGACAGACGTCAACAAGTAAGCAAAAACAAAGACTCAAAGCCACCATGTCTGCAAAAGAGAATAAAAGGATGGCCTCATCAGGGCATGTCGGGTTGTGGTCCATCCCTGCCCAGGAGACTGCTCTACGCTGACATCTACCGCTGGTGCCACTCCCAGAATGAGCTGAGGAAGGCAAGAGCTACAGAGAGATCTTTTCGTCATCGTTAGAGTTTGGAAAATCCCAGAATTCTATGACATACCACAACAGGGTAGCGGCATGGGAAAAGGCATGTGGGGACAAAGGGCAGAGGAAGCGAAAGGACTGAACTTTCCTGAGATCCCAGATGAGAGTATTGAAAATCTGGGTGTAAAGAGTAGAAGAGAAGAACCACACCCCCAGCGCCCCCACCCCGCTTTCTAGGAAACATCGTGGTCCCTTCCACCCTATGGCCAAAAGTACGCCAAGTGAAAGAGGAAAAAAGCATAGAGGAGACCCTGAATTTTACCTGAATTTAAACCAAGAAAACTACCGAGAGGTCTGTGCGCTTGGCACTGTCTTGAAAATTGAAGTTTGCAGTAGAAGTTAAGTTTATTCACAGGAAAGTAAAAGCATTCTCTGCAGTTGTTGGCTTTGGGAATCCTTCCCCATTCCACGGAGGTTTGCGGAGACTGATTAGACAAGCAGAGGTGGAGGTGGAGATGGAGGGAAGACGGAGACAGACGGGGATCAGGCCCCTGAGAATGATAAAATGGGGCGAATGGGAGGCCTCTCTGTGGTGTATGTGGGGACCAAGTCTTCTCCGGTGTGGAGGGAAGAGCTGACAGGTGAAAGAGAAGCCATCAGTGGAGTGACCCTGCCCAGGTCTCTGTGCCTCCTGAGACACCTGGATCCTCCCGACCTGCCAACACTAACTTGCACTTGCAGTGCCCTTTGGAACTCAAGAGCGAGCACTGTAGTCAGAGCCAAGGTGCAGGAGCAGGGCTGTCTGGGGGACGCTGAGCACATTTCCACGAAAGCCACAATGTCGGCCCAGTCACAGCATCTGAGTACAGCTTCATGCAGTGACCCCTCTTCTGCCATGGCTGACATCCAGACAAATTGCTCAGAGATGCTTGGGCCTCGTTGGCCAAGCAAAATCCCCTCCTGACTTCTTCCAGGCCCTGCTGGAAGCTCTGGTCCAAGATATGGGGCATGCCTCAGCCTCATTTTCCTTTGGCTACTTACCCATTGTATTTATCTTTGCCTCTGACTCAAGGAACAAAGGACTCAGACATAGGGGAGCAGTGTGACATAAAGGACCTCCTCCTTGAAGTCTTTGAAGGGCCACCAAGAGTTGAGCCATGGGAGCTTTTCCTCTTGTGTCTCCAGTGTTTTAATTTGTTTTCCCCAGCAGCTCTGGGGTCAGCTTTCTTTTGATAGTTTGTACCGGTTGGCTTTCACGTGAGCCTAAAGAAATGGAGAGGAGCGTGGAACAGCAAAGAGATGGAGGTGGAGGGAAGTGGGAAGGGGGGCTGTCTTTTCTTTTTCAGAGACCTCTGAAACTGACAGTACCTACCAGCACGTTGGTCTCAATTAAAATGTACCAGACAACACGCAGGAGCCTAATGTAATCCCTTTCTGCTTTGTTATCCTATTAACATGCACAAAATTTCAAAGAAAGGGAACTGATGCTTACCCTACTTTTAATCCCGCATTACAGCTCAGACACCAAGACCAAGAAGAATCTGAACACTGAGGTAATGCTCCCTAGCTCGAGCCTTCTTAGTGGGGGCCTTATGCGGATCTTGTAAATGCAACAACCTTCCCCCTTCTCATCTTTTCTCTGTCCCGTCCTGAAGCTTGGCCACCAGCTACCTTCCTGCAGACACTGAGAAATAAGATGGCAGATCCCACGGAAGACTGGAAATAACAACAACAACAACAAAAAGACCAGGCTCCACTCCAAACTGTTTTTCTTTTGTTCGGTTCTCTCTCTCTCTCTCTCTCTCTCTCTCTCTCTCTCTCTCTCTCTCTCTTAAAATGTATTTTATTTGTTTGTTTTCTCACCCTGCTCCTATAAAAGGAAATCTTGCTAGCCATTCTCAGATGCCAGCATCCCCGTGTGAGGGGATTGGATTACCAAAGGCTTCACAGAACAATCGCCCGAACAAAAGGTGGTGGGTGAACCCCAAGGACATTAAATACCTTTATCTTGAAAAACAGGAGCTCATAATCAGGGCTTCAAAGGAAGACAAATACCCCATCAGTCCATCGGGTTATGAAAACCGGGGTCCTCTTTCAAGAACGGCAAAGAGGCAGTGCTGTTGACTTTAGGAACCCTTGGATAATAGGAAGCGTGTTGTCTGGCGCAGTGGGAATGAAAGCGTGAGACATCTTAGCTGAGAGTGGGGGGTGGGTAGTGGGGAGGGGGGACCCTGGGGATGCTTCCCTCCCTCTCTTCTCAGAGATCCCAGCAGGCTCTCCTCTTTCTCTGGTTTCTTTGGAAAGCTCTGAAGGTGGAAACCTGACTTTGGGAGTTTGATAGCAATTCAGAGAACTACTTCCAGAGAGCACCCCACCCCCACCCCAGTCAAGTCACAGTGAACACTGGGTGGCAGGAAAACACCAGCGAACTGTCAGAAAACACAACTGGACCAGAAACAGAGATAAATGGTAACCTGGCCGGTCTGCAATGAAGGAATACAGCCATTCTCAAGACCATTCTCCCCTCTGCCTGAGAGAAGGAGTTCCTGAAGTGGGCTGGTAGCCTCTTTGTAGGATCCCTCACCCCGGCCACCTTGGAGGTCATGGGCAATGAAGCCAGTTTTCAGGATGCCCGTTAGGTCCTATGAGCATCCACTCTAGAAGAGGGATCACAGTGACCGACCGGAAAGCTGGGATGGTGTGAAGGCGGAGGGCTCTGCTTTTAATCTAGATTTGGGTGTGGCACCTTGGGCAATGAATTTAAATTCTGTGCTTTTGTTCCCTTGCTAGGAAAATGGAGCCACAAGTTGTCAAGGGCAAGTGCAAGGTCAAAGTTTAAAGAGTTTTCAAGGGCAGAGTTAACATCGTCAGCATGGACCCGTGCTCATAGTAAACACTCCTAAAGGGAGGCTTCGTCTGTTTAGAGCACAGAGCGTTGCCATCAGATTTATTTAGAAATTACCCATTAGCTATGAAAAGTTGGACAGCCCAAGTTCTCTGTCTTTTTAATGTTTTTGTATAGTAGGAACAGTGGGTCTCTTTTCTAGCCTGTCTAATAATTGGAGGAGATTGTGAATGGTTTGGAAAGCGGGGTGCTTGAGCTTATTTTACGGACCATGATGAAGTGCCTCTCCCGTGATTGCAAGATTTCTCAAATGCATCTTTCGGCTTCCTTATTTTTTTTCCAACTGTCTTTTCCAGAATCTGCTAGGTCTCAGTGAAAGATGTCACGGTGAGGGCAAGCAGAAATGGCAAGCCTTCTTCTTCAAAGTGCCAAGCAATGCCAATATGATGGTTAGTGGGAAGGCCCTGCTTTCACTCTATACACACTAAAGGAGGAGCTGCTGTTTACAACCAAGAGTCCCATGGAGATGGCCCTGTCTGATATGTCCACATGACTGTAGGGGGATGTGACTCTAAAATGATTGAGAGCCACACGGATCCTAGAACCTATGTTCGCATCAGATACTCGTTGGAGAGTCTGACACTGCTCAGAGCTTAGCGCCAAGTACAGTGCCCAGATCATGGAAAATGCACCACAAAGATTTGTTCGTCAGCATCAAAGAGAACATAGGATGTCACTTGTGGCCATCATGACTCTTGTCTGTCCTTTCTCTATATCTGTGTGGTGTAGCTGCCCCTCACCCACTTACAAAGCATTGTTCCAAAAAAGAACAGCACACACTGTGTCTCAGGTACAGAAAGATACACTGTTACCTGGAACTCAGTTAAGGGATAGGAGTTACATCTACTGGAATCTCAGAAACAATTCATAGCTAGGCAGAAAGGAAGGAGGGGCAGGTGGGTGATCCGAGTCTCTTCACCACGGTATCTCCTGATGATGTCTGTCCCCCAATCACATTCCAGAGACAAAGAAAATAATACGTTTTCATTTGGGAGCTAGTATTTGTATTTGTGGGCAATCTGTGAGTGACACCAGAGCTAGTATTTCACCAACTGGGGATTTGCGAGGAGAGTCTGAGTCTATTTCAGCTAATGTGTGCTGATTGCTGGAGCACAGCTGAGGCTCGGGCTCCGGGTGTCAGGAGGAAACCCCAGTTTTAAAGCCATCTGTCTAGGTGGCTTATGCACTGTCCTGTGTACTGGAGGTGGGGGGTGGAAGCAGTGACTAGATGATTTCCTAGTCCCTCTTGCAGGTGCTAAGGCATCTGTAAGGGCGGCCAGGATCTTGCAGGCTGGAGCAAAGCCCTCCCAAGCCCCAGCTGATGAATGGCTGTGTGGTAGGGAAGGCATTAGACTTCTAGGGGGATGACTGATGACAGTGTTAAGCAGAATGGCCTAGCTCTCTGAGTGTGCCCCTCCCCCCTCCATCTGTTTCTCAGCTCTCACTCTGCCAGCAATCTATTCTTGCTTCTACTTTCCAATCACTTCCTAAGGCATGGCTGGTATACAAGCCTCACTCTGAAGAGGAAGAAGAGGTCACTCAGCCAGGAGTTGGCACGCTGGAGCCAATACCCATGATTAACAGGTTGGCCAAGAAAGTCAAGAAGCTGGGAAAGAAAGACTGGGCTGCTTGGTGGCTCCTGGACTCTATCAGCATTTCATTAAAGCCTCAGCTCCTTCTGAACACATGTCTAGATCAAATCAGAGTCAGAGTCGTCTTAGCACAGAGCACATGGTCCCTTCTTCCCCTCCCCCACTCATCTAACATGGGGCCATATGTCATGGATTAGCCACGTCAGTGTTCTGCTGCCTTCAGAAGGTCTGGACCATCTGGCTGGAGCCCTCCCTGAGAGCGGCCACGGTTTACAGTTACCACATATGCATTTGATGAGGTCACAGTGTGGATCCAGAGTCTTGTACACCTTAGGTCTTTACATCTGAGTTGTCTATCTCTTTTGTTTCTGATTATTTTTCTTCCTTTTTTTGTGTGTGTTGGTATATGGTGTGTGTGTGTGTGTGTGTGTGTGTGTGTTCGTTCTCAGGAGTACAGGTGCATGAATGCTTACTTTTTTTTATGTGGAGTCCCCAAGACTGGTCTAGAATCTTCCTTGGTCATTTCCTACCTTTTCTTCTTAAGGTTATATCTCTCAATCAAACCCAAAGCTTACCGGTACTGCTAGTATAACTAGGCAGTTTGTTCTTTCCAAGGCTGGAATTATAGGCAAGCGACCACATTCATAGGACAATGATGCTGGATTCTTGGTACCTGGACTCAGGCCTTCCTGCTTTAACTGCTCAGCCATCTCTCCAGTCCCTTCTGGTCTTTTTTTTCCCCCTAGAACACCTGCTATGGGTCATGTCCTATGCTTGTAGGGTAGAGAGTTGCTGGTTCTCTCCTCAATGAATTTAGTCTAATGGGGAATCTAGATTCATAAACGTAAGTACCATGATTGTTGTGTGCACACAATTAGAATGATGCACAATTTGCTATTAGTGAGGTACAAAAGCAGCAGAGCTGACAGAGTTGTGTATGATCAGGGAAGCCACCAAGATAAGGTGGCCCCGAGTTCAGTGAAAATGGATGCAGTTAGCCAGGTGTCGTGTGTGTGTGTGTGTGTGTGTGTGTGTGTGTGTGCTCAAAGAAATGCAGGACTAGTTATTTTTGCGCTACTAGCAGATAACCTGACAGACACATCTGTGGGGAGGAGGAATTTAATTTGATTTTCAGTTTCCAAGAAATTTCAACTCCCTGTGGAGGGAAGGCAAAGGTATGTATGGTTCAGTCCATTGAAGCTTTAAAGCAGCGACTCTCAGCCTTCCGAATGCTGTGACCCTCTAATACAGTTCCTCAGGCTGCGGTGACCCCCAACCATGAAATTATTTTCATATCTACTTCATAACTAATTTCGCTTCTGTTATGAATTGTAATGTCAATATTTTTGGAGATAGAGGTTTGTCAGTGGGGTCATGACTCACTGGTTCAGAGTCGCTGCTTCAAGCTATTTGAAGAGGCACACATGCACATAGAGGCCAGCCAGGAAGCATCAAGAAGCCACTCAGAACCAGAGGGGGCCTAACCTGCTAGTGACCCATTTCTGCCAGCTGAGCCCCACATCCCAAAGGTTCCACAACCTTTTGCAAATGATGCCACCAGCTGGGAACCAAGTCCCCAACGCATGAGCCTGTGGGTAATATTTCAGACCCAAAGCCACAGAAGTGCTTGAAAGGAGTCAAAGTGCACAGACAGGCGCACCAGGGCATGCTGGGAAATGCAAACAGTTCTGTGTCGCTTGCGATGATGTCACAGGTTTCACATTTCGAAAAGATCAGTTTTATGGAGGGTGGAGTTGAACAGAAAATGGCTGCATGCGGAGACATCATTTTGAAGTCCATGTAGCAGTCCAGGCAAACGATGGGGAAAACCTGAAGCAGGAAGGAGAAGGGATGGATAGAGAGAAGGAGATCAAGATAAAGCCAGCAGGAGTTGGTAATAACCAGTGCTTGGAGGAGAGGCAAGAGACCACGAGCAAGCCTGGGTGACGGGTGAGGTTGGAAGAGCAATCAAGCAGTGGTTTTATAAAGAGCCAAGAAGGGGTGTGTGATTGGCAGTGGCCAGTGCTAAGATGATTGACAGCATCCAGTGCTAAGAGAGGCTATGTAAGATCAAGGCTGGGAAATGTCCCTGAGCTCAAAAACAAAATGTGGGCAGTGATATCAGAGGAGCAAACCACTGTCACGTGGAAGGGCAGCAGGTGATGCCAGCATGACAGGGCTAACTAGGACTCACAGAAGTAAATTCAGATTAGGAAATTCATTTTCTCCTTCAGGGCCTAAAAGCTTCTCGGGTGTTCGAAATTATGTTTAAGGTCTGAAAAGAAAAATATCGGCTTCCCAATGCACAAAGAAAACTTGCAAAATTAAATTAAGACACGTTTAATTAAATATCTCCAAAATGGAACATTGTTCCAACTTCATTAATTTTTAAATTTAATATTCATAAAACTGCATCTCATTTAGACACAATTTTGGGGTTAGATTTTTCTCATTTTACAAACATTCCCTTCTATGCCATGAAGGCTGAGAAATCACAGCCAATTGTCAATTAACTATTTCTTTCTGCTCTGTAAAGCCAGAAGCAAAGAAATTTTAGATGCATTCGGTTGTAAGACATTGGGTTCATTTCCTTCTACCTGCTTTTATGTGAGATGGAATTCCCAAATGTATGTGTTTTAGAGTGTCTTACAATGATCCTGATGTTGACAGCTCTGTTTGAAGGTTCACAACGATAGAGAAGAGGGAGGAGGGATGTTGGGTGGACAGAATTGGAATAGTCAAGGGTCTGAGAAGGGAAAGACATGAACTGGAGAGAGCCAGTGGAGAGGGGAAGGTGGGGAGGTTCAGGAGTTAACAGCTGGGGCAATGTGGAATGCAGGCAGGGCACAGGTGACAGGCCCAGAGAGGAGAAGCAACACCCTTTTAGAAACAGGAGGCCAGAGCTCTCCTCAGAGGCCCTAGTCTTCTTCTTCATCTCAGATAGATCTATCTGGGGTTATCTTGGAGTGTCCCAATATGACGCAAGGACTTTCTTTACCTGGGCAGGTGACCATCCTTACCATCACCAAAGTCACTTGTCTTGGCTGGGCTGGCTGGAGAAGTTAGTGCTTCGAAGAGTCATGGGATGTAGCAATGCCCCCTTCCCACCACTCCTTATCCGTGGGCTGGGGCACCAGCCTTCAAACCCTAGGCAGACCCTTGGCTATACTCTTTCTTTCTAAGAGACCCCATATGTCTCATCCCTCAATCCATATGGATTCAGGTAAGAGAAGATGGTATTTAAATGAACCCAAGCTAGTTTCCTCCCCCATTTTAAAGATCCCTGCTATGGGATTAATTGGGATGGAGGCCCCTGCATCAACTGGTGCAGAGTTGGAAGAGCTGACCCATGAATCTGCAGACCAGAGTGCACGATCTGCTAACATTATAGCTGTATGAAGCCTCAGGTCCACCGGAAGCAGACCGTCAACCGGGCAGAGAATGCTAGTATGCTGTGTTGTTGAAAGAAAGGAAAAGAACAGACATCCATTGGGTTCTTTGTCATAAGAAACCCAAGGTATCTTGAAATGGACAGGTGGCATCCAATTCCTGTTCCTTTCTGTGGAGCATCCTGTGTAGTACAAAACTGGCTCTTCCCAACTACAGCATAGCCCCATGCCCCATGACAACTTAACTAGAGATCAGACATGAAATAATTCTGAAGAGAATAGGACTTAAGCCTTCCAGCCACCAATTTCTTAGATAGAAGCGGTTGATCTGTTGTTGTAGTCTCCATTCAATCCAGGTGTTTCTGATGCTTCTCTAAGTTTGGTTTCTCCACAGCCAAAGAAAGCATCCAGTTAGCTAAACTCGCCAAGCTGCAATGAAATGACCATAATCATTCTACCAATATGTACCAAGATATCTTTAGATATCTTGCTAAGAAATGAGGTTGTGACCCAACTTTAAAGAACTTAAAAATGCATAAATGCTTCTTGTCTTAGTTAGGGTTTCATTGCTATGAAGAGATACCATGACCAAGGCAACTCTTATAAAGAACAACATTTCATGGGGACTGGCTTACAGTTTCAGAGGTTCAGTCCATTATCATCATGATGGGAAGCATGGCAGCATGTAGGCAGTCTTGGTACGGGAGGAACCAAGAGTTCTAGATCTTGATCCAAAAGCAGTGAGGAGGAGGCTATCTACCTCACTGGATGAAGCTTGGGCACCAGGAGACCTCAAAGCCCACCTACACAGTGACACACTTCCTCCAACCAGGCCACACCTATCCCAATCGCCTAATAGTGCCACTTACCATGGGCCAAGCACACTCCCAAAAATAACAATTTGTAACTAGTTGTAGGCCTGCCTAGCTGGGGATTGAAAAGTCACCTGAAAAGCTTATTTCAAATAGAGTTCTGCAGCCAGTGAGATGACTCAATAGGAGAGGGTACTTACTGCCAAACATGATGACCTGTGTTTGATTCCCAGAGCATACATGGGAGAGGGACGGGGCCTACTGCTGAAGGTAGTCCTTTGACCTCCATACGTGTGGGATCTATGTGTGAGTGTGTGAGAGCACACACTGACATGCAAAGAAACGGATATAAGAAATGATAATAAAATCCAGAATCCATCTTCTAAAGTACTGATTCATTAGGTCTTGGGAAGAGCTAGAGGTCTCTATTTCAAGTTTTCCAGGAGTTCTAATAGCAGCCAGGTTTGGGATACACTCGAGAAGTGGAGGTGAAATATCTTATTTTCTAAATATGTTTAATAACATTTTAGTACCATCTCCAAAATGTCTAGAATTATTTCAGGGTTTGGGGATTTGAGATTTTGGAATAGCAGCTGGCTGGGAATCCCTGACCTGGAAATCTTTCTAAACTTCTCTGATTATTTAAGCATATGTTCAAAAGCTTCAGATTTTAGAGATTTGGAGTAAGGGTAACCAACCTATAATATGCTGGCTCTGGGGAGTGTGATTCTTTTTATCTCCTTAGATCCCAAAATACATTGTTAAGATCAGCTACAAGTTTTAGAGTTTAAGGTATTTTGGTACCAAGTCAGATTGGGCCTGCACTGCCCCTCCCCCTTAAGACAGTCCCCAGCTCCCAGCCCAGGACTCTCTCATGGTTTCTCAAATCCTCTCCATTGGCAGCCAGATCGCCCTGCCCCAACTGACTGCAGCCACCCTGCTTCTCTTTCAAAGGATGAATGAAATCTCTTCCAGGAATGAGTCTGGGTCTCCATCCCCAAGGCTCCCTCTGGCTCTTTAGACGACCTGGAATTGCTGCGGTGTGTCCTCCCCTCCATCAGTATAACGGCCACTTCTCGTTACTCTCTTCCAGGTCTGGGAATGGAGAATATTGGTGGAATCTTTGTGGTTCTTATTTGTGGCTTAATAGTAGCCATTTTTATGGCTATGTTGGAGTTTTTGTGGACTCTCAGACACTCAGAAGCATCAGAGGTAAGCTTCCAAAGACTTCCAGTGGCAGACTGGCATTGTGAAACACCGGAGTTCTGCAAGGATTTCAGATGGGATCTGTGGGATGCTCCCAGAGGGCACACAGGATGGTACAGTGGGGAAAATATTGATCCCCAGAGTGAAAGATCTGAGTACACACTGTCATGTATTGATTGAGTAATCACAGAAAGGACTCCAGCTTTTCCTTGGACACAGCCATCAAGTTACTATTGAGAAAAGATATTTTATGAACAACAGGCTTTGGTATAGTATCGTGTGTGTGTGTGTGTGTGTCTGTGTGTGTGTGTGTGTGTGTGTGTGTGTGTGTGTGTGTGAAAGTACCTGGTTTCCCATGCAAAGTATGACCTCAGACCTTCCATTTTGACTGTGTTTTTACAGTATAGGCAAAAAAAATCCGCAGAGGCATCCCAACTGAAGGAAACAAGAGGTTCATTTTCTATCTTAGAGATTTTTAATACATTTAATTCTCTAGGTAAGGCTTAGAGACTAGGTTAAAATCTACTTTGCATCTGTGGAAAGTATGAGAAGAATCAATGCTTTCTTCCATCCGTCCTCCATCCCTCCCTCCCTCCCTTCCTTCCTTCCTTCCTTCCTTCCTTCCTTCCTTCCTTCCCTCCCTCCTTCCTTCCTTCCTTCCCTCCTTCCCTTCCTTCCTTCCTTCCTTCCTTCCTTCCTTCCTTCCTTTTTCCCTTCCTCCCTCCCTCCATCCCTGGAGAAGATACACAAATCCTTGTGTGTTGATGTGTGCATCATGAGACTTCTTTTAAAAACAATGCATTAGCCTATCAGCTCTACTCTGGATATCCCTTAAGCCCCACCTCCTGTAACATTTGCTGAGGAAATATCTCCTGGCTGTACAGACAACACCCTGGAAGCCGGTGGGGCGCCACCTCCTCGGAGCCTTGGACATGACATCACTGCCTGCCAGTCGCTTGGCTGTCTGCGTACAGCGTGCTCATCTGCCCTCTCCTGTACGAAGAGAACTTGATTTTACTTCCCACTTGCCCCAAGAAGTGAAGAGTAGTCAGCCCCCGTCTAAACATCCCCCTCACCTAAAAATACATGCATCAGGCCGGCTGCTGCTGCTGCTGCTGCTGTAGCTGGAGGCGTTACACTTGCAGCGCCTGAGCCTGGTCTGACCACTCCTCGTCTATAAGACTGTTGACCCTCTCTCCACAATCCACAAGTATGCCCTAGCTGTCCCTTTTAAAGAGTAGCAATGCTACCATCACTGTGCCTTATACTATCGTTCTCCCGAGCTAAGGACATTTGGTAACAGGATTGCTTCTCACTTCCTCCTCCCCTTCTCTACCCTTGACCGTATTCCAGCCTGGCTTCTCTCCACCCCTTCAACAAGGAGCAAACCAAAGGGAACATGTCACTCCTGATTCTCTTGTCCTTTTTCTTGCTCAGCCTCAGAGCTCATGGGTCCCCTGGCATGTCTGCTTCCAGTTCAAGTCCCTTTTCCCTTTGCCCATTTCTTAAATTCTGCTAATGCATATGTATTCCTCATGAGCCTGATTGGGTGTGTCTCCTGAGACCTTCCCCATTTCTTCTCCCGCCCTAACCCTGTACCAGCAGAGCCAAGCGGCCTTCAGTCACCCCAGCACCAGTGTAACCCTGGCATACAGTGCTTCCATGCCGTGCCACACGGACTCTAGACACGGAGGTACTTGGATGTAAGGACTGCTTGTTAGCCCGGTATTTCCATGGCAAATCACAGTGTTTGACCCACTGTGGACGGTAAATGAATGTTGTTATATTCTTGTCACATGTAATGGATCAAGCAGGTGGCAAGAGAGTTGTTGCCATAGTAATTATTAGAAGCACAGGGGTTTAGTGATTTGCCAAGAGTCTCTTAGTGACAGTGATGGGTCTAGAATCAGGGCTGAGAGCTTGTTCGGCCATATTCTGTGAGCTGATAGCTACAGCTGCTTCACATGGGCTGTTTCTCCACAGAGCTTAGGCAGGATCTGGACTTAGATTGAAATTCAATGACTCCCAGACTGCTCTGATAGCTAAAATGAAGAGGAGGCTGGACTGGCTGTGTGGCTATGATACAATATCGGTTCCACAGACAGCACAAGAAAGAGGCTTCTTCTGCCGTCATGGTCCTGGAGTGCCGCTGTGATCTCAGAGATGAGAACTCAGCCAAGTATGCTTGGGCCTCAGCGTTAGACAGATTCAAGTTCTAATTCTTGATAGGATACTTGTTACCCGGTTCTTTACAAGATAGATAATGTTTCCCGAGTTCCAACCTACATATATTCAAAGTGAATATTATGATATCATTATTATATTAATAATAGTAGCAACAGTAGCACATGTTTATAATTCTATATCCATTGGTTGTCAGACCCCAAGAGCTAGAGTGGTCCGAGCCCTCGGTAAGTTTGATACAAATGCTTTCTTCCACAAAGCCTGATTAATGTGTACCTACCGTCTTTGTCGCATTCATTGTGAACACACAACCATTTTGCTGTAGAAATAGCAATGTGCTCAAATATGGAGTTGGTCCTAGACCCACAGGGTGTTAAACTGAATGCAGTGCGTGTGCATTGTAATAATGCCTTTTCTAAAATCTAGAATATTCTGCATTTTGAGACACAGCTGGAGCCAAACATTTTCTTTTAGCAGACTTGGGACCTTCAGTAATACAAGTGTTTATTCCAGTGGGTTTGGGGGGACATCATCTCCAGCTATTGGCAACCTCATTCAGGGTAGTTATAAGGAAGTCAAGGCTTGGGGTGGCTTTGGCCATAGTAGAACCGTCATGTTGGTGGAGGTGAAAGAGAACAGGGAAGAAAAGGAGGCTGCTTCCTCCTCCCACTGTGTTTCCAGAACGTTCCCTTCTAGCTCAGACAACTCAGTCAGGCATGGTGGGTAAAAGGCGCAAGAGTCTTTGGAGCAAAGACAAAATGTTCGTGAACAAATGATGATTTTTCAAATACCAGGCAGACTGACGTTGGAGAGAGTGTTTGTTTTTAAGTAGGTTTCAAGATCCAAATCCACCTGAGAGGTCAACGGATGAAATTCTCAGCGGTGGAGGAAACTAGGCAGACTAGGAGGATGCAGTGTTAGTGAGAATGTGCCAAAATGGCATCCTGTCTTTCCCAAGATGCTGATATTGCTCTTTGAAGGTGGCCGGAGTTAGGGCATCATCTGGTGGAACTGTTAAATGAAGGCTGTTGTGTGTGTGTGTGGGGGGGGGGGTTGAGCCTTATCAGGAGTGGGGGTCTAACTTAGTCTAGCCTTTTCACCTGAGATGAGAGGCCCTCCCACCACCACTCCATCACTCCTCCGTGCCTACAGACCCAAGGAGACTCATGGGGCGGGTTCTGAGTGTCTATCTGTGACCTCCTCCGCTGTCTCCCCCAGGTCTCCGTGTGTCAGGAGATGGTGACGGAGCTGCGCAGCATCATCCTGTGTCAGGACAATATCCACCCCAGGCGGCGGCGCTCTGGAGGCCTGCCACCCCAGCCCCCGGTCCTGGAGGAGCGCCGGCCAAGAGGCACAGCGACGCTCAGCAATGGCAAGCTATGTGGCGCCGGGGAGCCAGACCAGCTGGCGCAGAGACTGGCACAGGAGGCCGCCCTCGTAGCTCGGGGCTGCACGCACATCCGCGTGTGCCCAGAGTGCCGCCGCTTCCAGGGCCTGCGGGCGCGACCGTCGCCGGCGCGCAGCGAGGAGAGTCTGGAGTGGGACAAGACCACCAACAGCAGCGAGCCCGAGTAGTGGCGGTGAAGGACCGAAGGACCGGACCGTGGAGCCCGGCGGGGAGGCGGGAGGGCTAACCTTACAACTTCCTTCTCTCCGGATTCGGGATTCAATGACTTTACAAAGCGATCAGAGCCTGATGCCCCAGCAGGAGGCGGATCCCGCCCTGTGGCAGAGCCGGGTCTATTTGAGACGTCGCACCCCCGTGACAGAGACGCTGTCCCTCGTGGGCACAAGGACCCATCTCCTCCCAGAGGGCCTTTCCCTCACACTCAAATAACGTGGATTCTGGGTAGTGGGGCCCTACCGAGAGAGCAGTCCAAGAAATTGATGGTGTCATCAGTTGAATTACCCCCTAGGAAAGGGGCCATTGTACCCTGGGTCTAGTTCTTACAGGAAAAAAGAAATTAAACTCAACAGGGAAGTTTTTCTTTTCTGAATTTGTATATTTTTGTTAATGTCCTTTTCTTTCCTCTCATGGTTTTTCTTTTTTTCTTTTTCTGTCTCTTCTGGTTTCTGTTCTAAGGTTGGCTGGTCTTGTGCTTCGGGAGGAGGAGTGTGGGTTAGGGATGGAAGTCTGACACCCCTTCCTTCCTTCCTTCCTTCCTTCCTTCCTTCCTTCCTTCCTTCCTTCCTTTCTTTTTAAATTTTAGGTTTTGGAGTTGCAGGTACACTGGGTTTCAGGTGCTGACTCTGCCCCACCCCCATCCCTACCCCACCCCCACCCCACCTCCACCACACCCCCACCCCCAATTGGTGTTTGGTGTCTCCCTCTGCATAGAGAGCCTTGAGTGAAAGTCCATCAAACAAACTTTTCAAATGCAAAAAAAACAAACAAGCAAACAAAACAGTCTGTAATCTACCTGGAGATTCCTTGAAATGCCTGGGCTCTAAGGGTTAATCTGGCTTTTCTTTTAGCCATTTCATTTCTGAAAACAGAAGGAAGACAGCATCTGTAAAGTATGCTGAGTACTGTATAAGGAGAAGGAGGTGTGCGTGCGCATGTGCATGTGTGTGTGTGTGTGTGTGTGTGTGTGTTCATGCTCCCATACGTGTGAGTGCCCAAGCATATCTGCACGTGTTTATGAAACAGACCTTAAGTAGCCAATAATGTGCCTAGTTCCTGGGAGAGAATGGAGGTTTTTAGCCCATCGGGAACTAGGAGACCGTGAGTTTGGATCTCTGTGTGGACAGTAGCTTTGCTTGTGTGCCTCGGGATGAAATGTCTGACCTCTCTTCTGCAGACTGGGAGTCAACAACACTTTCCTAGGTATCCGGGCCGCTCTGCCAGTAGGAAGTTTGCAAGGTCTGATGGGAGTGCCCTCTTAATGCGAGGGCCAGGGTCCCAAGGACTGGCTTGGCCTTTGGTCTCACCACTCCAGAATTCCATGACGAGTTGTCATTTTTGGATGAAAAAAAAATTCTAGGCAATTTCTGAACTTAGAAAATTGAGAGAGAGAGAGAGAGAGAGAGAGAGAGAGAGAGAGAGAGAGAGAAAGCTGCCACCAACTCCCCCCTCCTGCACCACCACCTTGAGCTGAGCTGATTTCCCGTGGCTCCTGTTCCGAATGTAGTAAAATAAAGACATGCTTTTTGAAGATGACGAGCTAAAGTCCCGGGTTCCGCCTTTTGCACTGGTTGGCACCCTCTCTGTGCTGGCATAGTTTGTGGAGCTGCCACGCTGGGGCCAAGTTGTAACCCTGATTCTTCTCCATTCCTGGAAGAGATGCCCTGCTGGTCCTAAGCTGGCCCCTTGCTGGTAACTCTGAATCCGTTTTCATTTTTCTGTTTAACTGTCTAGCAAGTTTTGTGGGGCACTTAAGATTTTCTTTTTGGTTTGGTTTTGGTTTGGTTTGTTTGCCATTCCTTGTGGAGAAATACAGATTTGGCGGGAAGGACATTTGAAAGCTGACTGCCAGCAGTTTCCCCTCCCCCTCCCCTCCCCTTCCCTCCCCCATGGTGTCACAACTGATGCAACGCCCCCACCCCCCAGCCCTTTCTCATGCTTCTGACTCCAGGATCCTTCCTGCCAGACCACATCTCAGACAGGAAGGTTTGTTTTTTAAACTCGTTTTTATGAGCAGGAAATCTCGATCAATAGAAACTTTTTTTAATGGATTAGTGAAGTCAATGTTCCCACGCATCGTTTGTGATGTCTGTCTCCTTCCCTGCGTGGAGTGACGAGGGCGGGGGTAGGGGGGAGACCCGGACAGCCCTGGGCAGCTTTCCCCCCCCCCCGACTCCTGGGATGCCCCGACTCCTGGGACCACCGGCTCTGACCCCGCGCCTTCCTCCAGTCTCTCCGTGGACCTGCTGCCAGCTGTTTCTGGCCCTTGGTTTGTCTCCACATTTGATTCGTGGGTCGTTGGCCTTCTTCCCCATCCTGTGTTTTCTATCTGACTCTGTGTACTATATAAAGCAGTTTTTTTCTTGTCTGTTTATCTTTCTTCGACTGGAATATTTACAATAAAACAAACCCTGAAATGTTAGTGTGACGGGGTGCGAGGTGTTTGAGTTCGGAAAGTGAGATGCCCGTGCCCAAGGATAAAATTCCAAAAGAGACTAAAACTAGGAACCCACTTTCTATCTTAACCTCCATCCACCCCCACCTACCTCTGCCTCTCTTCCCCTTTCTTCGCTGCCCTCCTCTCCTCCTCCCCCCCCCCACTTCCCTCTTCCCACCCCCTTCACCCTTTGTTCAGAGCCCAGCGAAGTCTAGGTGGCTTCTTTCAGTTTTCAGGTCTGGGAGCCTGAGCCCCCCTCCCCCTTCACACATACACCCCCAAAACGGATATGCATGTCAATGGAGCTCAGGTTTGTGGTTTTTTTTTTTTTTTTTTTGTCTTCCTAAATGCACTTTCTCAGAATAGTCATCTACTGATACCCGGGGTAATTCTAGCCAGATATCACCCCAGATTCCACTGGGAGCCCGAAGATTACATCAATTAAAATATAATACTTTGCTTTATTTCTTTTAATTGCTTTACAGGGCCCCGGCCGTCACAAGATCTCTACTTCAGAACCCAGGTGGGGTGTAAGCTGAGCATGCAGAGGTTGGAAAATCTTTTGGCTTCCCCTACTCCAATGCTCATATGAGAATATTCATGCTGGGAACTTGCCAAGCCGCCCTCTTATTGGTTAGGTGAGACTGAAATATCACGCTAGCCAGTCCATCTGGGACTGCTCTGTGAAAGTTCATTAGTTTGGGATTCCAAGGAGTTTAATTTTCTTTCAGATTCCAAAGAGGACTTCCCATTGGTATACAGGGCCAGGATGGAGCTATGGGTGGAGAGAGAGAGAGAGAGAGAGAGAGAGAGAGAGAGAGAGAGAGAGTCTATGGCCCTCCCATCTCCTTGGTGTTCACAAGGCAAAGTAGTCTGGGAATGATAAGAAAGGTCTGACTCCCGGGCTGGCTGTCAGCTCTCAGGTTATAACCATGAACGCACAGAAGAGATGCTTTCAGGAAGATGTGTCTGAATGCTGGGCCTTCCTATGAGGCCTGCTCATGAGAAAACCAACATCTTAAGTAGCTTTCAGCCCTCAAGACTTCTGCCTTTCAGGAAAGGTAACTCCCTACACACACACACACACACACACACACACACACACACACACACACAGAGAGAGAGAGAGAGAGAGAGAGAGAGAGAGAGAGAGCAGGCAACTTGGGGGGGGGGTCCTCTGGTGTGCCTCAAAGATTAATGACGACTGCTTCCAAAAGACCTGTCCCACAGAGGGGGACATTCCAGAAGAAGCTGCCTTTCAAGTCTTAGAACCCAGTGGTCAACAACTTCACTAGCATTTGAGAACACGGGGAGAGATGTGCTGGCATTAGTGTTAGAACACGATTGGTTAACATTTCACTGGCGTCTCCAAATCCAAAGAATGGATGCGTTAACCCAGGCAGCGCCATGGGGCAGACCACAGAATGTGTGTTAGGAAAGAAGGGCGTCTACGAAAGCTGAACAAGAGGAAACATCCTCTGACCAGGGCTGGCCGGACAGGACCCAGGAAAGGGCATACGGAAGCTGGGCATCTCATATGGCTATAGATGAACTGTGTGCACGCCAATGTACCCTTAGGGGAGACGTTCAAGGGAATCGGTGCACAGGCACAGCGGCTGAAGTGGTGACAAACAGGGTTGGACTGTGTGCGGTTCACATCATTTAGAGAGCCGGGTTTCTCCTGCTGGGAGACAAGCTAAAGGGTTCCACCTAGCCTGTGATATTCCTCACACCCAATCTAGCTTTGTCTCTTGGCTATGTCAGGGAAGTCAGAGGGTACCAGAGATCTTGGGATGAGGTAAAACATTTCCCCACCGATTGGGCAAGCCGTTAGGTCGTTCTTATTTCACAACAGCACCTTAGACTCTGGCAGGGGTGGGGGAAACCAAAGAAAGAAGAGCCCGAGATCCAGTACCCCAAGAGGACAACATTTGCCTGTACCCCAAGAGGACAACATTTACCTGTGAGAGGATGTGGTGGAGACTGGGGAGATAGCTCAGCTGGTATATGCCTGCCTCTCAAGCATGAGCACCTGAGTTTGAGCATCAAAAGCCATATTGAAAAGCTGGGGTGCTGGAGAGATGGCTCAGCAGCTTAAAGCACTTTCTGCTGTTCCAGAGGATTGGGGCTTGATTCCCAGCCCCCACAGCCACCTTTAACTCCAGCTCTAAGGGATCCGTTGTCCTCCGCTGGCCTCCGCAGGTACCTGCACACATGTGGTGCACAGACATGCATGCCGGCCAAATAGTCATGCACTTAGCAAAGACCTGGGACAGTTCTAGCAGCATTTGGAAGAGGACCACAGCCTAGCCTACTTAGTAAGCTGGAAGGCAACAAGAGACCCTGTCTAAATAGATTTTTTTTTAATTGAACAGCACACGAGGAACACCACCTGAGGTGATTCTCTGACCTCCACACTCATACTAAAGCTGGAAAATGAAGGCTCTGCCCCATGTGCCTCGGAGGGAAACACGGTTAATTCAAGCTGGAGAATACAAAGATGGCTCGTGGTTGCCGTGGTTCCCTTGACTTTGCTCCCACCCACAGCATTGCTCTTGGAGGAAATCTGGCTCTCCCGTGATGCTCTCTGATGCTCTCGTTACAGTTGTCTGCCACCGTTACTTGGAGATGCTCACCACGATCTCCCTCCCAGGCTTCTTTAAATTGTATTAGTGGGATTAGCTGTGGAAGCATCAGCCTCGCCCCATGCAAGGTTGCTATGCTCAGCAGCCCTCTAGAGTGGACTCTGAGCTGTTTATGAAGAGAATCTGTTTAAAATGGCAGGACCTGGGTAAGAATACAGAACTGAAAGTGCGGAGTCAATAGAAACTAACGTGGAACAAAATCCTCACATTTCTAACGTGCAGAGACGTTTAACGGTGCTGCCTTTCAGCCCGTTAAACCACCCTGTTATCCGTGGTGCGTGGAGTCTGCCTGCAAAGTTATTCTACTTGGATTGTTCTGATTGGATTCTCAGTGACTTTTTCCATTAGAGGTACGAGTAACTTCTGTTTCCGCATCACCTGTAATCCTAGAGTACCAAGTGGACTGAGAAGCGTTTTAAATCATGGAAACTTGCTGAAATGTGAATGCCAAAGCAGCGAAGTCACAGACAGACGAATGGCTCGGGCCAGCGTTACCCAGAGACCATGTGTACCCACCAGCTCTCATGTGACAGGACTTTCAAACTAGCTTAAAAAGCGTCAGATAAAAATAGTTCGGCAGGAGACAAAGCTGCGTGTCTTTGCAGATTTCCTCCATTTTCTATAAACTAAAATCTGATGTGTGTATGCGCTCACGCGTGCATGCGTGATTACACTGAGAGTGGCATGTAGTGACATTTACCAAAACCACCAAGGTTCTGTCATTGTGCCTGTCTGTAAGGGATGGGTGAATATGAAGTGTGTAACAGTGTTGCGTATGCATTATGTTTGCATTCTGTGTATGTGTTAGCCAGTACATGCAGTTTCATTTCAATGTGTATTTGAGGTGGATAAGGTGTGAGCGTGGTGTGTGTGGCTAGAAGTTTGGCATAGATGAATAGATTCTTGTCAGTGAGTTTAAAGGGTATACTTGAGTGTGTAATGTGTGTGCACTCTTGATGTGTGTGCATGCATGTGTATGTCATGTCCATGTAATGTGTATGGTTTGTAAGGAATGTGGTGTGACATGAGTGTTTAGTGTATGCGTGGATGGCGTGAGAGCATTTGGTGTGTATGTGGTGCGTGAGTGTGCGGTGTGTGTGGTAATCGAGCACCGATTAGACAAGTTCTTGCCAGGAGATCAGTGTGTCAGAAAGTTGGAAGGCAGTGTTTGTATGTGAGTGTATGTGGCAGGGTAGCACAAACATGCTAGTTCATAAATGGTGGAAGACAACCTCTTAGCCCTTGGGCCTTTGCCCTGTGCTTCTGGGAGACAGAGTTCGGCTAGCTTCTGACTTTCGCAGCTCGGTTCTTCCTTAATAGCTTTCGGTGTCATTTCTTTCTAAGTTGGACGTACATGCAGATGTATGCGGCAAGACGTATATTTTCCCTAGTCTCAGTTGAGTGATGCTGTGTCTGAGCCGACTTCTTAAAACCTACTGCTTGCCAGCCTCACCAGCTGAGGCTCACCCACCGTTCCTCCAGCTTGAGTGAGCAACCCTGCAGAATGTTCTGGGGTGGTGTGACTGAGCAGCCAGTGAGGAGGGGGGCGGGGCACCGCGCTCCACCCTGGACTATGATCACCCATTCCACACCGAAGACCATCTTTGAACCAGCCCAGCAACGGATTGTTAAAGACTGCTTTTTTTTCTTTTGATGTCAAGCTATTTCTCCTGTCTTTGTTCTGGTAGTTTCTACCTGCTGGTGGGACCATCTTTGCATTGTCAAAGTTTGCCCTTATTTAAGCCCTGACTTAAATGCTTTTTCCTCAATGAGAACATCTAAGGTAGAGAGAACCATCTCTTTCTTCCTGAGCACCCTGGGCCTCCCTTTATGACTCCTACGGCTTCCTGCTTCACTTATACATGATGTGTGCTGTCCCCCTTCCTCCCACCTTTCCTAGCAAGGCCTTTAGGAGTGCGGAGAAATGTGCCTTCTGTTCCTTTGCAGGGGACAGGACTCCAGGTACATGCTTGCTTCCTATGAGTGAATGCATGAATGAAGGAGGCAAAGCTGACAGAGAGCAAATACACATAAAAATGTAACAAGTATGAGAGTGAGTGGCAGGGATATGCTAATGCACCCTGGATTCAAAGCGGCCAAGCCAAGAGCAGCTTAATAATGTATAACAAGCCAAAGTGTGACTTCATTGTTTTTCCTGGTCGTGAGGCCTGTGGGGAGAGTAAGATGACAGCACCTGTAGGGCGAGGGGACTACCTGAAGGGCAAGAGGGGATGCTGACTTGCTGGTGTCTGCTTGTCTTCCACACAGGCTACAAGAATCCAGTCTCCTGACTCTTAAGCCTGGTCAGCCAGCTTGCTCCTGTCTCCCTTCATGATCCATGCCCCCTCCCCCCCAAAAAAATTCCCAGATGAAATAAATGGTCAAACCTTGGGACTGCAAATTATAGTCCTAGCATGTCAAGTGTTTATAAGGGGAGGTCTGGCCCATTTTGACAAGTTCAGAACAATGCTGCCCTATTCTTATCAAGTGTTGGTGTTCAGACGGAAGAAAAGAAAGGTCATCGAAGAGCCTGCGCCCCACCCACAGCGGTCTGCTCTGCGTGGCAAAGGCATTTGTTCTTGCTTGTAATTCTCCAAGTAGCATCTCCCTCCCCTCCCTGTGAGTTAAATCTTATTATTTCGAGGCTGGGAAACAAAAGCCTTTAAAAGTGAAATGCCGCGCCCAGACTTCTGCAGGCTCCAAGTTCAGGGTCAGGGGTGACGTCCTTGCCCTTCCCACACTGGGATCGGTACCCCAGCCTCGCCTCATCTGAGGTCACCTGGGTGGATTGTTCCAGAAAGAGCAGAGACTTGGCCAGGGGCCACATTAGCTCTATTTTTCACCAGCTAGGACTTCTGCTCTTTGCTGGTGATAAATCTCTCTGACTACAATTCTGCTTGTCCCTGATATTTCTGTATTCGTTTTTTGATGCAATTTTCTTCTATGATGTCCACAAAGGATTAGAAGTGTCATTTTATTAAGGTCTCTCACAATGGTTTTTACTATAAATAACAAGGTTTGTGGTTTGAGCGTAGCCATGTCAACTCAGTCAGGGCGGTTCTTTAGTTAAGTGAGCAGCCAGTGGCCCATACACCCTCCCAGCCCACCCTACCTGATACACCCTCCCAGCCCCGCCCTACCCGATACGCCCTCCCACCCCGCCCTGCCCGATACACCCTCCCAGCCCACCCTACCCGATACGCCCTCCCAGCCCACCCTGCCCGATACACCCTCCCAGCCCACCCTACCCGATACACCCTCCCAGCCCACCCTGCCCGATACACCCTCCCACCCCGCCCTACCCGATACACCCTCCCACCCCGCCCTACCCGATACACCCTCCCACCCCGCCCTACCCGATACACCCTCCCACCCCGCCCTACCCGATACACCCTCCCAGCCCACCCTACCCGATACACCCTCCCACCCCGCCCTACCCGATACACCCTCCCAACCCGCCCTACCCGATACACCCTCCCAGCCCACCCTACCCGATACACCCTCCCAGCCCCACCCTACCCGATACACCCTCCCAGCCCCACCCTACCCGATACACCCTCCCAGCCCACCCTGCCCGATACACCCTCCCAGCCCACCCTGCCCGATACGCCCTCCCACCCCACCCTACCCTATACGCCCTCCCAGCCCCGCCCTACCCGATACGCCCTCCCAGCCCCGCCCTACCCGATACACCCTCCCAGCCCCGCCCTACCCGATACACCCTCCCACCCCGCCCTACCCGATACACCCTCCCACCTGCCCCGCCCTACCCGATACACCCTCCCACCTGCCCCGCCCTACCCGATACACCCTCCCAGCCCCGCCCTACCCGATACACCCTCCCAGCCCCACCCTACCCGATACACCCTCCCAGCCCCACTCTACCCGATACGCCCTCCCACCCTACCCCCCAGTGCAGGAAAGTCAGGTTCAGTGGTCAGAGAAAAATAAGCCCAAGGACAACTGTGTATGGCCTTCATAGCTTTAAATTTTCCATCCGACTTAAGTATCTGGAAGAGGCTCCAGTAATTGGTTGTTTCATTCCTGACCATTAAGGACACCACTCAGGCCGTTGTGGTTAAAAAAAAAAAAAAGTCAGCTCTGTAAATTTAAAATTATAGACCTTTACTGAATGCTAAGCTTATATTAATAGGGAAGGGGGACACCTGCGGGTACAGCCAAGAGGTATGAAGATGGGTCAGGTCAGTCAGGAAAGGTGGGAGATTGTATCTGGTACAGCTGCTTAGAACTGACAATCCATTTTGCTCAGGGGTGACAAGGAAAATCATGGCTACAAAGTGATGTACTCACCTCTCAATAGGCTATGTGAGCTAATAAAATCACATACAGACTAATATAGGATAGGTGATTCTTTTTCTTTTGTAAATCTTTATTTTAAATACTTTGTATACAATATATTTTGATCATATTGTTTCTTCCCCCAGCTCCTCCCAGAGCTTACCCAACTCTCTGCCCATCTAATTTCACATTTTCTCTCTTAAAAAAAAAGGAAAAGTTTAAAAATGAAAATAAAGACAGATAAATTAAAAAAAAAACTAGACAAAACTATCAAAATAAAACAAAAAGCGCACAAAAAATTATGGTGTCCATTTTGGGTTGGCCAAGCACTCCTAGACACAGGTCCTGCTAGCATGCGGTTAGTATACCCGGTGATACTGCAGCACTGGAGAAAATTGATTTTCCCTTCCTCAGCAAGTGTCCGTTGAAATAGCTTCTTGGTCAGAGTGGGACTCTGTGTCCAGTTCTCTATCTCGGTGCTGGCATTTCGTCTGATTCGAATTTATACAGGTCTTGCACTGCCACAAGCACATGATCAGTCCTGCTGTGTCGGGAAGATTCTGTCTCCTTGGAGTCATCCATCACCTCTGGCTCTCAGTCTCTCTGCCTCCCTCTTCCACATAGATCCCCGGGCCTTGAAAGGAGAGCTTTGCAGAAAACATCCCACTGGAGACTGAGTGTTGCGCAGTTCCTCTGTGCCTACACACAGTCCGATTGTGAGTCTCTCTGTGTTGCTTACCCACGACTGCGAGAAGCAGCTGCGGTAATGAGGGTTGGGTGGGTGACGCTCTGATCTGTGGGTGTGACACTTCCAGCAGGGGTCACTTCGTTGCTGTGTTAATTTTTTTTTTTTTTTTTTTTTTTTTTTGGTTTTTCGAGACAGGGTTTCTCTATGTAGCTCTGGCTGTCCTGGAACTCACTCTGTAGACCAGGCTGGCCTCGAACTCAGAAATCCGCCTGCCTCTGCCTCCCAAGTGCTGGGATTAAAGGTGTGCGCTGAACAATAACAGTGTGTTTTTTTTCTAGGACCTGGGATCTATCTAGTCTCAGCTTCTTGGCCACTTTTGAAGTCTTGAGTACTGGTTCCTTCTCACAGAGTGGACCTTAATCCATTTTTTTTTCTACTGAATTCTTTTCTTTTTTGGCATTTTTTAAGTTAGATATTTTATATATTTACATTTCAAATGTTATATCCCCTTTCCTGGTTTCTCCTCTGAAAACACCTTATCCTATCCCCCTCCCCCCTGCTCACCCCACCACTCCTGCTTCTCTGTCCTGCCATTCTCCTATACTGGGACATCAAGCTTTCTCAGGACCAAGGGCCTTTCCTCCCATAGATGCCCAACAAGGCCACCCTCTGCTTCATATGCGGCTGGTGCCATGGGTCCCTCCACGTGTACTCTTTGGTTGGTGGTTTAGTCCCTGGGAGCTCTGGGAGTACTGGTTGGTTCACATTGTTGTTCCTCCTATGGGGCTGCAAACCCCTTCAGCTCCTTGGGTCCTTTCTCTAGCTCCTCCATTAGGAACCCTGTGCTCAGTCCAAGGGTTGGCTGCGAGAGACCCCCTCTGTATTTGTCAGGCACTGGCAGAGCCTCTCAGGAGACAGCTGTATCAGGCTCCTGTCAGCAAGCACTTGTTGGCATCCACAATAGTGTCTGGGTTTGGTGACCGTATGTGGGATGGATCCCCAGGTGGGGCAGTCTCTGGATGGCCTTTCCTTCAGTCTCTGCTCCACACTTTGTCTCTGTATATCGTCCCATGGGTATTTTGTTCCTCCTTCTGAGACTTAAATCCAATTTTTTAAAGAAAGTGGTTGGTTACTTTTGTGCCATTATTGAACCAGGTGTCTTGCAGGTTGTGGGTTTCAGGAATGGGTTAAACTGATGGTGACTTTTCTCCCCGATGACATGCACAGTACCTTCCAGCACCATGAGTGCTAGTCAGCAGGCATGAAGCTTTGGGTTGGGTCCCAACTTGATTTCTCCATATTCAGTGACATGAGTTATGTATTCAGCAACAGGGACTTACCATCAGCTTCCGGGAGTAACTAACTGACGTGGCAATTGTCTGTGATTGTGGGGAGGTTACATGGGACCCATTTGGCCAATAACTTTACAAGGTGTGGCCCATTTCATAGGCGATTCTTATTTTTGGTTAGAAGTCCGTTTTATTGGAAGCTAATTGATAGGATGGTGATGATGATCCTATAAAGAGAATTATGGCAGTAATAGTCGCTTCAGGGCTGGGAAGCTGACTCAGCACAGTACTGACTCAAAAATGAGGGCCTCAGTTTGACCCTAAGTGTAGAAAATCCTAGGCCTGGTGCTTCCTGCATGTGTGGAATGCCAGCGATGCGGAGATGGAAGAAAGTCTATCTCCGTAGCTCACTGGCCAGCCAGGCTAACCTAGGCTACTTGGTGGATTTCAGGCCAGCGAGGAACCCTGCCTCAAAACGAAAATGAAAACTGAAACAAGGTAAGAACCTAAAGAGTGACAGGCGGAGGTGCTCTCCGGCTTCTACCCAGCGTCCGAGAGGAGCATGCGTGCACGAGGTCAGAGAGTGTGCTAAGTCTGGGCTACAGGGAAAGCCTGGCCTCCCCAAATCAAGCCAAACACAATGAAGCCATTACTATTTTTCATAGATGTCCTTTAAGTCCAACTTTGGGCTCCTGCTATTGGATCCCTCTGGGGTCAGATATGAGGTCCATCCGTGTGCCAACTATGATGCAGTTAAGTAATATGAATACGACACATGACATGCTCTCTTGCAGAATAAATATGAGACACGCAGTTCCAGCCTCGTAGAAGATGTAACAAAAGATGGGACTGCAAAATGCGCAATAGCAGGAGGTATGCTATCTACGAATAAACTTGATAATAAGAGTGTGTTCTGTGTTCGAGCATGGACCTCAGAGGTCCTCTGTGTGCCGCTTCTGCCCTGGATACCAAATACAGAAAACGCAGCAGTCAACAATGAGGAACGCCTTTACCATGTCACTTGTTTGATTCTGAATCTTAATTTGGCTTCGTGAAGCTTCCACTATTGTGCCAGTTAAGCCATATCTTAAGTTCTTTAAACAAACAAAACCGACCAGTTAAGTAACACACATATTCAACAGACATAAAAGGGAAAAGACAAAAAAGACAACCCAGATGTCAGTATCCGAAGATGATGATGATTGCGATTTTTGTCCTCTGGTAATTTGATTAGTGTTGCTGAGTCAGCATGTTCCTACTTGGAGTAAATTCATATACTTACGACTTACCCCGCGTGGTTCTCATCTAAAGGAAGGGTACAGTTCTCTGGAGCCCCAGGACTCCGAGAAACAAGACTCTTCTGCTTGTAGAAATGTTGGAATAAGGAATGACCTTCTCATTCAATCACCAATCAATACGTGAGTAAACACACACACATGCCCACACACAAACACACATACACATACACACGCACACACACACACACACACACACACACACACACACACGATAAAGCAAGCTTCTTGCTTCTGAGGCATGTACAATCAATGAGGAAAGAGAAGCCCAGGACAAGTGTGGGTAATCCCAGGACAGTCCTCGCTTAGCAGGGCATGTGGTACGGAAGGGTGGCTTGGAGCACAACTGAAAGGCATACTTGAAGAATGTGAGATTCTTTTTCCTACCCATCCAGTGAACTCATAGCAGAATGGACCACTCTGTGCAAACCCAGCTCCCATTCTTCTGCCTGGTGCCGGGCGGTCTCCCATGAACCGTCTCAGAGGACCCACTATATTCTATACAAGCCAAAGAATCCAGGGCGCCTCCTTCTTCACGAGGGGAACTGCCCAGCTAGTGTTTCCTCTCAGCCCTGGGATAAGAGAGAATCTGAAGCCACGTAGCCATGATGTGGATATCTCTCTCCAGTGGTAAACCTTACTAAAAGGGGGCTTTAAAAACTTTTCAGAGTTCTCTTAAATGAAGCCTGCTCTAGTTGAAGTGTTGAAATAGTACTCTCTGCTGCCCAGTTATCTGATAACTGAGGGCTCAGGGGCCCCCATTATACAGCCTGTGCTGAAGCTGGGTTACTTGCTTTGGCTCTGATGGCCAGCACGTGAGGGGCACATGGGGGAGCTGGGCGCTTCTCAGGTGGCCTGCGTTCAGTTCCGAGGTCATAGCTGATCAATAGGGCACAGTAAGCAGGGGGCTGGAGGCGGGGATGGATTCAGAAGGATTTTCAAGTAATCAGATTGGAGAATTACCCTGGGTGTAAAGCAGCATATAATATCTAGCTGCATTTGGCACCCGCCAGCAGAGGTGGTAGCAGCTTGTCTGACTGGATGTCCGCCCTCTTTAACAGCTCTTTTAATTCCAGACGAAATGAAAATTTCTTCCTCAGGAGTCATTAAGGCTCCAATTTTACTTCTCATTATTAAACCATGAAGTTGGCCAAAACATTTAAATTAAGCCAAATGAAGAGATTTATGAGAACATTGGAGTCTAGGTGAAAAACTCAGCTTAATCTCCAAAGATTAAGAAGTGCACAATAACTAAATTATTGGGGAAAATAACAAAAAGCCAATCTCTGCACTAACAGGAAGACATGTTCTTTCTTATTTTTCCCAAAGCATCAGCTCCTCAAAATTGAGTTTTTTCGTTGATAATTTCATGCTTGGTAATCCTCACACGGTTTGAGGAATGCTGGGAAAAGATTTAAATGGTACTTTGGTCTCCATGCGGAACTAGAGAAATATGTCAGAGTGATAGCCCTAAGCGGCCAGCGGCCACCTATGGCAAAAGAACACTGTGAAGTGAGCAAACAGGACTGATCTCAGATCCTGCTGCCCCAAAGACAGAAGGCCAAGGTGAGAGATTAAACATGTTTGATCTCCTCTTGTCCCATGAGCGGGTCCTGCCTGAGGGAAGAAAGTTTTCAGCTTGCTGAGTGTCCGTGGATAAGGAAAGGGGCTGAGACTCTGTCCACGCTCCTCATCGGAGGCTGCAGTTTTCTTTATGGAAGAGAAACTGCCCCTGGGGAAAATTTGAAATAGTAACTGAGGGATGCACTAGTGACCAGCTACGGGAGCCACTGAGGGTCAAGAATATTCATAACTCTATCGCTAGGTCCTAAGCGTCATCTGGTTATAAGGAGAGACAGTTACCCTAAGAATAGATGAGGACATTAATTAAACTGGGCACCCAAGTTTGCCACTGTCCCCAGATATTGCATTCTGGGGACATGGGTTGGTACTTAAAATTCACCAGCAGCAAGTGTTTCTTTGGGTAAAAAAAAGAAAATACTGAGTTAATCATTATAAATCAGTGGTTACCCAATAGTAAAGATAAGGACGGAAACTTGACAAGGAAAAGGTCAGCTTTGATGGAGTCACCCAGGCTCTGTTGCCCAGAGACCTACCCAAGGGGCTTCTGGGCCCAGCTGGGAGTCACAGAACCACTTGGAGCTGTGGGAAAGCCGGCTGCAGAGTGCAAGGGATGGGAAGGAAAGGAGCCGGTGTCTGTTTCATGGCTTTGTGTTCCAGGCATATACTAAGAGCTTTTGTGTAATTTTTCCTACATAATTCAATTAACTGTAAGGCAGCCTCATTACCCTTATTATGTAGTTGAAGAACTGGAGGGTTAAGGGATTTGTCCAAGGTCACGAGCTTCTCCAAACTTGAGCTCATCTTTGCCAAACTTTAAAGATCCTTCTCCATCTGTGTCATCATGCCTTTTCACTGGAAATAATAGAATAAAGGGATTATTCACAGTTGTGTGAGCCAGAGCTTACCCGACTATATCAGCCTATGTAAGGAAGACTATGTAATAAACCCCAATAAGGTCTCTTAATAAAAGCTTGCAAAATTAAAATGGCAATTAGCATTCTAGAATGTTCCCCAAAGGTTTGATCCTCTGCTTAGCACCACAACAGCTCATGGCAGCTAGAAGGACAATGGGAATGTATTCTTTCCCATCTCTGCTTTCACTTCTGGGCCATCCAATGCTTTTCTGTCTAAGGATGAATGGTTTTACTCTAAAACAAAGTACTTACTGAGGTATGTGGCTTTACCACGGATGTAAGAGCAATAGGGACACTTCTCCACAGACTCCATTATTGTAAGCCTAAATAAAACATTCCTCGTCCTCTGCTTTTTGTATACATGTTGTATGCATGCACACCTGTTCATCTGTGGGGGTGTATGCATGTGTGTGTGTGTGTGTGTGTGTGTGTGTCAGAGAGAGAGAGAGAGAGAGAGAGAGAGAGAGAGAGAGGAGATCAGGATATTAGGTATCTTCCTCTATCACTCTGCTGTGGTTAATATCTTCAATTTGAAAGGATCTGGAATCACATAGGAGACAAATCTCTAGGTGTGTCTAGTATACACACTTGTGATGAGAAGGCTCACCCTAAACCTTGGCTGCACCATCTTCTAGGCCAGGGTCCCAGGCTTAATAAAAGGGAGAAAGAGAACTGAACATAAAATCCACTTCTGTCTTCTTCCTGAATGCTGATACAATGTGGCCAGCCGTCTTCTACTCCCACTGCCATGCCTTCTCTGCCCTTGTGGACTGTACCTCTTCAAACTGTGAGCCCAAATAAACCCTTCCTCCTCTGAGTGGATTCTTGTTGGGTATTTTGTCATGGCAGTGAGAAAAGCAATTCACAATTTATTTTCTAAGACGAAGTCTCTCGCTGAACATGAAGCTTACTTAGCAGGAAGCTTCACGCATCACCTGGTCTCCTCCTCCCCAGAGCTGGAACGGCCTCACTGCGCCCAGCTTTCTACCCTGGTGCTGGGGACCTGAACTCATTCTTGCACAGCACACAGCAAGCACCTTACCAACCCGGCCATCTCCCGGTTCCTCTTCTTAAATTGGCCCATCTCAGATGTTTCTTGCAGTCAAAGGAAGCTGGCTGATGCAGGGTGTAGGTCTCTACATGAGAGTGTCAGGCTGGATTTGACGACCAGGTTTTGGTCCACTCCAGATCCATCTTCTTGGAATCCTGGCACAAATCATAGCTGCTGCCAGTCTTTGTTTCTGGGATCCATTCTGCTCCTTTGTAATTTGGCTTCAAGTAAACTTAGAGCAAGCCTCTCCATTTCCTATAGTAGAGGGGAAACAGCCAAATTAGTGAGAAGAGGCTTAGTGAACAAGCTCAGAGATAACAGAGGGAAAATCAAGACAGATGAAAATGTAACTAATCAGCTGGGCTCTCTCAAGAGATGTGGTTGCACTTAAGGGCAGGGTCCATCCTCACAGAGCCTCTTTGCCAGCCACCCCGCCTATCTCCCAGGTTCAGCTACACACGGACCAAATCTTGAGCCTCACACTACCCTGCCCTAGTGACTAGAAACGTCTTTGAGAGTGTTCATGGTCTAAAGCCAGCCTTCACATTTCTCAGCAGATGCTTTCCCATTCAGGAAGGGGTTTATCTTGACGTTTGCTCAGGGGTAGTCCCAAATTCATAAACATGAATAATGGGAGGTGAGAACTATAGAATGAGGGGATTTTTTTTTTATGGGAGATGTCAAAACACTAATAGAAATCAGTCTTTTTGTAAGCACAGTGGTATAAGGCCTGGTCATAATAACCAGTTTCCTGGTCAATGGGCCTCCCTGAGCCCATTCTTCTCCGTTGTGCACATTGTTTACAACAGAAGCTATGTTTTCAGTGGGCTGCCAACTGGCTTTCTAAACATCGGAAGACATTTGAAACCACAATGAAGAAATACTTCACACACAGCGGGGAGAGTAAATAAATAGCTGTGTAGAACCACGCACTGACAAGGATGTGGGATACGGGCCACTCTAATACGCACACCACTGCGAAGAGTATAAACTGGAAAAGAATTTGATAATCTGTACCACGGGCCGTAGTGAACAATACTCCATGAATTCTCAATGCGCTGCCGTAGTGTATACTCCGGAAAGCTTGTAAATGCTCACAAGGAAGTATGAACAGGAAGGCTCACTGCAGACTTTTGTCAGTGCAAAGCAAGTGGTCCCTAGAAACTGATTACAGACATAGCAACTACACAGAGCATTTATTTTGTTTTGTCTTGTTGTGTTTTGTTTAATGTTGGGATTGAACCTACTCCTCTCACCACCACCCTGCCCCTAATGATAGACAAAGGATTTTCTACTGCTAAGCTCTATTACCAGTCACAGAAAGAAATAAATGGATATTATTTTTGAGACACACACACACACACACACACACACACAGAGAGAGAGAGAGAGAGAGAGAGAGAGAGAGAGAGAGAGAGAGAGAGAGAGTGTCATGTAGGACAGGTGGCCTGGAACTTGTGTAGCTGAAAGTAGATTTGAACTTCTGATCGTCCTGTCTGCGTCTCCTGAGTGCTGGGGCGGTAGCCACGTGCCACCATGCCCAACCATGCACACTGAAGCATGGAACAGCTTTTTCATATTTCCATGTGTGTAAGACAGTGAAACCTCAGCCGCTCTGTGCTGGGAACTATGCTGTCACTCGAGTGTTCTTCATTATATGTACAAGCCTCAGTTAGTTATTGGCACAGGCTGAACTATTGGTCTTATGCCAGCAAAAATGTTCCTCCTGGGGGAGATTCTCACAGTCTGGGTTCATCTATAACGGCTGAGATATGGGGTGTCCGTACCACGGATAGCATAGAGTTGGAGTGTACCCGTGGACTCCAGTAGATGCACACAGGAAAACAAAACCCCAAAGCATAAAAGGAGCAGGATCCTGTTTAAAGGAATGCAGATAAGTGGATTTTAATGAGAATGTGTTAGACAACAGAAACCTACACCGGGCTCTTCAGGAACTCAGATTACACTGTTGCTACCGACAGCATAAAAGGATTGAGACCTGTTTGGCTTTTGTTCTCAACTTGAGTATTAAATCTACTCAAAGGATCAACAGACTGATTTGTTTTTCCAAATGATTTTTAGTCCTGTGTGGCATTTGGAAGGAAGTAATACAAAATGGAAAGCGACTTCGAGAAGCCAGGGGAAAACCCGTCGTAATTAAATTGTAGGAATACCAAGATGCATTGTACAAGGACAGAACTGAGTGGAACGCAGGCTTACCACTTACGAGCCACCGTACTGTGAGATAGTCATGTAATGGCTTTAGTCTTTATCTCTCGTCCCTTCCCTTACTGTTATTGCCAGCCATGGGCGAGGGGGACAAAGACCAATCCACAGGGCCACACTTAAAGGCTGGGGGGAGTTCCCTTAGACTTCTAGGAACCTTAATTCAGGCCAAACCAGGATTCTTAGCTTCAATGCGGAAAGGAATTTCAGAGTTAGTTGATAGGGTTGACTTTCAACAGAGTTGGAAGTCTTATTAAATATATTTTGATATAAGTTCTGCACAAGGGTAAGAGGAAGGAGGCAAGTAGGGTATGCCCAAATTGGGGTGTGAGCTTCCAGGGAAGAGTAGAGAAACATCAGACACACCCAAGGCACACCTTAGCTTCTCCAAGAAAGAATAAGCAGTATGTTATGCCTTGGTGCTGGCCATATAGATCCTTTTACTGGTTCTCAAGTTCGATCCTGAAAGGTTGCTAAGAAGCTATTTATTCCTTCTGCCTCGTTTGATAAGCAGGATCCTTGACGCAGTCCCAGAGTACATAGGTCAGAGTTTTAATCCAGTAGGTGAAACCAGGGTCATTAGGGTTGCAAAGGCTATAGTGCTTGTCTGACTGTAAATTCAGTTTCTGATGAGTATCATAGAAAGTTGCAGGCTTGTGGGGAAGGAGAGCGGCCTCGAGGTTGTTGATAGTGCTGGAATTCCCATTGTGACACTGGCAAAGGCTTCAATCAGATTCCAGAGCGAGGGGTTTTCTTCCTCACTCCGTCCCCAGGATTTCCCCCGCCTCTCACTCCCACCCCATTCGCCCTTCTCTCTTCCTTCCAATAGCTATGGTGACAGCCAAAGAGGAAACAAGAACTTTGCCAGATGACCAAAAGTCACCTGGGACACACTCAGTGGCAACGCGTAACTCTGTTCACATAGATCACAAGGACCCAGACCATTGTATTAATGTAATACATTCTGGCTTCAGCTGGGTTGATTGTATCCGGTTGATACACAAGGAGCTATGCTATCCCAGACCCCTGTGGTTACTCTTCTGGAATGAGGAGGTGCTGGCTGACACAGACACCAGAGAAACCCACTGGCCCTCCTGTAAAGAAAAAAGTTGAGCAGGGAGTTCACAGCACAAGATACCACAGTTGGACCTCCAGGGGAAAGCCTGATCTGATCTTGTGACCAAAGAGGGGAAAAAAGCTCTTGATGTCCCTTGAGCGATTTTATCCTGCAGATTCTGTAAACTGACAAAGTTATTTTCCTTTTTGATATAGAGAGCTAAGTTTGTGGCCCATGTGTAAAATATGAACAACATCCCCGGAGGCATGTTTCGCTCTGAAACCATTGATGCTCCAGCTCTTGCTTCTCTCCTTCTCCTTCCACACCTTTAAGATATAAAACCACATCTATAGATGCATAAGCCTATACGTGTAACACGGCACTCGAGACTAATGTGTGAGAATTAAGTTTCAAAGGGCTGTCACCTTAGGTGTTCTGGGCTAACTCAATAAAGAGTGGGTAGTGTAAAGTTTGTTTTTCCCCTGGAAACTTCGCTTTTAAACGCAGCCCTTTAAAAGGCAGTCAGGCTGTTGGCTCCCATCCTCATCCAGACAAGCATCCCTCCACGCAGCCACAGCGTTTATTGCGGTGCCGAGCCTCGGAGTCTGAGGTCTGAAAGTGCCGCCTGAGACATGCTGGCGGGGCTAAAAGAAGAACAGTGCAGGGAAGCAATTTTCTGCCCCATTTTCCTGGTGGGGGGGACTCGGGGATGAGGTAGCACTGTTGGTGTGTAAGCAAAAATCTATTCAGTGCACCAAAAGATGAAAGCAACGCCACTCTGAGCTCCTCTCGGTAGCACTCCGCAGATCATTTATGGGGCAGAAAGTCAAGGACCAACACTTTCCAATCACTGTCATCTTTATGCATGAAGAGTCACAAGTAGACTTTGTGGAGGGGGGTCATGGGAGCTTCACTTTGGCTCTCTGCTATGTCTGCTTCTTTTTCCTTCTTGACGAATGAGTGTGTGTGTGTGTGTGTGTGTGTGTGTGTACATCTTACTACATGCAAGTAACATACTCAGTCCCTGGGAAGAGGGAGTGTAATTCCCATCATAACCAAGGTGAGGGTAACTGCCCTAGTTTGCAATCGTGTATGAAGTGGTCTCTTAGCATCCATGGACGGTCAAGTCCACATCCATAAGGATATGATGCTCAAGTCTCTCAAATGGAATGTATGAAATGACATAATATTTATAAACAACCTATTGTGAGCCCCAGAGCACTTTAAACACTGTATACTTGTAAGGACTGCTTATAACACAGACCACTGCGGATAGTTGCTATAGTATAAAGAAGACTCACAGAAAAGGACTCCGCTCATGTTCAAGGATAGACATTATTTATTAATGTGTGGGGAAGTGGGGGCAGGGCCGTGGGAGAGTTGGGGCACATGTGTGGGACTCGGGGAATCGGACTCAGGTTGACAGCTTTGCATAACAAGCACTTCTACCTACTGAGACTTCTCGCCAGCCCTAGTCACAGCTAGTTAAGACACAGATGTTCTATTCCAGCTAATGGCTAACATGGAACTAAAAGGCAGATACAAGTAGCCTACTGGAGATAAAAGATAGATGCCCCCTTGGCTGTTTGGCTTCAAGACTGCTTTGGCGATTTCCTCAGAACCCAGTGAGACCCTGCCAAGGTGGGTTTGGTTTGATCAGAAAAGGTGGTCCTTTTTTAGCCTAAAAGAAAGGCACGGCCAGACAGGGTTCTTTATTTTTTACCTCCACTCTGCTCAAAATGCTGTGAAGTCCATTACTGCTCACCCAAACGACTGGGAAGAGAAGTAGAGATTTGGGGCTTCTAAAGGACAGACCAGAGGCCGTGTCCAGGAACACACCGGGATGAGATGGGTGAGCTGGATACTATCAGACAAAGTATGGAAGTCTCCGGCTTTCCTGGAGGTATCAGACATGTAGTTTGTGTCTCTCAGTAGGCTTTGGTCTGGCTATGGTCAGGCACTGCATCGTTAAGGCAAGGGTACTGGAGTCAGCCTTAGCCATTTGCCAAGGACCGGCCTTAGCTAGGTCAAGGTTCCTGAGGAAAGGGGTGTCTGGGAGCCACAAAACCAAATGACTCCAAGTGAAATCATGGGTCTAAGCTGGGGGCCTAGGTTCTGCTAAGATGGCTTTCCAACCCCCCCCTCTCTCTCTCTGTGTGTGTGTGTGTGAGTGTGTGTGTGTGTGTGTGTGTGTGTGTGTGTGTGTGTGTGTGTTCTGCTCTGCTCTAGACAGCTTTTTCTTGCTATTCTAAGAACTCTCTGGCTGAGACAGTTCTCTCTGCTAGTAAAAATTCTAAAAGCTCTCTGGATAGCTCACGGGTTTTCTGACTTATTTGTTTGCTGATTTATTCATATGTGTGCATGCACTCGGGTACACGCATGACATATGGGGGTCATGGGATAACTTGCGGGAGTCAGCTCTCTGCTTCCATCCTGTGGGTCCCTGGCAGCAGAGTCCTGTGACCTGTGAGCCATCGCGCCAGCCTTGCATCTGCCTCCACCTCCTTCTGTTGTGTGCTTTTGACAAATTGCTCTACTTATGTCACCAAGCCTCATCTCTGTCGACTGTGGAGTGTCATGATAATAACAGCACCTGTTCCGTAAAGTGACTACAGGGACAGAATGAGACCACCTCTCTAAAGCACTTGGTCCATTGTCTGAACACATTAAATTCCAAAATGTATCAGCCACCACGATCAACTAGGTTAAAATCATCGTAAGGATGGCTGATGGGCAAGCTTTCATTTTTAACAGGAAGCCCCTTTTCTAATTGAAAGTTATTTTTCACAGACCCACCCAGTAGAGTTCCTCTATACTTTTAGGAATAAGAAATGGACACTTAGTGGATTAAGGGTGACTTGCTCTGAGGTCAGTATGACTGGAATTTAGATCCCAGCATGTCATAAAGCTGGCAACCCCACAGACTTCTGTAAGTCCAGCCATCAGGTTGGTGGAGACAGGTGCTTACTGGAGCTTTGCTGGTGACAGCAGGTAGTGGCCTCAGGTTGAGGGAGAGACCCTGCCTCAAAGGGATGGTAGGAGAGTGAGAGACAAGAGCATCCGATACTCTTCTGGACTCTACTCACACAGAAGCCCACAGACCCACACATTCATGTACAAATACACCCACATACACACACTCACACACATGCACATACAAATACACACATAAACCAATATTACTTAAAAATAAATTAATAATTAGTGCTTCTAAAATTACCAGAAATGATAGAATTATGCTAAAATCGCCATCAGTGGCCCAGCACGGTGTTGCACACTAACACTGCATGCTGTGACCCAGCTGAGAGAACCCACGAGAGGGGAATAAATCCAAGGATAGCCAAGGCCCCAGATCTAAGCCAGCCTCCTCAAAACCAACAGCCACAAAATGTGGCCTATGTGTTTTGATTATAGGTTGGGGTCTGCCACCCTTGGGGACATGCAGACCCCATGTAGTAACTCCCTAGGATCACAGAGTCTGAGTTCGTGTCTAAGAAAACACCATATCTCTGAAATCCTCCATGTTTTTATGGAATGGTGGTTTAGTGGCTTAGTCTTGTGTTAGTCATTTTTCCGTTACTGAAATGAAACACATGAGAAAATCAACTTATAAAGAGAAAAGGTTTATTTTACCCTAGTGGTGAGGGTTTTGGCCCTTGAACATTCTGCCTAATTTCTCTGGAGTTTTGGTGGCACCGTATACCACAGAGTGTTTGGGGAAAGAAACCAGTTTACTTGATAGCTCAGTGTGAAAACAGAAAGAAAAAGATGAGGGTCTGACAACCCCACCAAGAGCACACTTCTAATCACCTAGGCCCTTCCATTGGGCTCCACCCACAAATGTCCCCATCACTTTTCAGTAGTGTCATGGTTGGGGGCAAAACCTCCAACATGTGGACCACTCAGGAAAGTTCTGGATCCAAACTAGGGCATGTGCTGAAAGGTATCTATGACAAAGGTTTGCAAGGCAGAACATGTATGAAATAAAGCCAAACTTATTTCTCTTCTGCAGAACTTCATGGAACATATATAATGCAAATGTATACCTCAACTATCCAAATGGGTAAGATAATATGGCATTTCCTAGACATTTTTGATAAAAGATGGTGTGTGTGTGTGTGTGTGTGTGTGTGTGTGTGTCTGTCTGTCTGTCTGTCTGTTCTGATATGCTAAAGGTACCCAGAAATGGGAGACTTGGAAATGTGCCTGTTCTGGACCTCCTTTTCAGCCATGTTGATGTCTTCTGAAGCCTCTGTAGGGATTTACACCTGTGGTTTCCCACCCAGCCCTATCCTAGCTGTTCCTGCAGCTGCCTTCCTTCTCCACATGCTATGCTTCTCTTAATATGCTCCCCAGAGTGGTACCACATTTCGCTCTTATACTCTGTGAGGAGAGTTACATGATGTTCTTGTTATAGTCTGGATGTGAAGAGCTGTATTCAGACCTGTGTTAGGAGCTTGGTCCCCTAGCTTGCAGTGCCATCTTCGGGGCAGATCCTGAGAACTTAAAGAACTAGAGGATGTAGGTTACTGGATTGAATTATCTTCTCTCTGCCCCTTTGTGGTGGTTTGAATGAGGATGGTCCCCGTAGGCTCATGTATTTTAATCCTTAGTCCACTGCTTGGGAAGGATTAGAAAGTGTGACCACGTTGGAGAAGGTGTGTCATTGGGAATTAGCCCTGAGGTCTCAAAAAACTCATCCCAATTCCCAGCTCTCCCTTCCCTTCCTGTTTATGGATTGAGATGTGAGCTTTCAGCCACTGCTCCAGCACCATGCCTGCTTGCTTGCTACCACGCTCACTGCCATGGAAGGCAGTCATGGACTCTAACCTTCTGAAACTATAAGCCTAAATAAACACTTTCTTTTACAAGTTGTCTCTGCTCACTAGTTTTATGTCAACTTGACACAAGCCATAGTCATCTGAGAAGAGGGAACCTCAAATGAGAAAATGGCTCTGTCAGATCTGGCTCTCAGTAGGCCTGTGAGGGATTTTTAAAAATTAGTAATCGATGGGGAGGGACAAGCCTACTGTGCATGGTGTCACTTCCTGGGCTGGCCTAGGA
The DNA here is from genome assembly GCA_964023405.1 of Apodemus agrarius. Classification (NCBI taxonomy): domain Eukaryota; kingdom Metazoa; phylum Chordata; class Mammalia; order Rodentia; family Muridae; genus Apodemus; species Apodemus agrarius. Next base: position 45,209,300 of record OZ030012.1, on the reverse strand, counting down.
AGCCACGAGGAGCAAGCCAGCAAGCAGGACTCCTCCACAGCCTCGGCATCAGCTCCTGCCTACAGGTTCTGGCCCTCTTTGAGTTCCTGTCCCAACTTCCTTCAGTTTTCCCTCCCAAGTTGCTTTGGCCATGGTGTTTCGTTACAGCAATCACAACCCTAGATAAGACAGTGTCTTATCATAGCAACTAAGACATTCTTCCTTCTCATCCCCAGACCCCTCCCTCACTACAGGCTCTGCTGCCATGATGTTCTGCATAAGCATAGGGTGAAGACCGTAGGGGCTAAAGTCTGACACAGTGACACAGGATAATCCTTTAAGTTGCTTCTCCAGATATTTTGCAATAGTAATGAGAAAAGCAATTATTTCCAGGTCCAGAAGAGAACCTAGAGGACCTGACCCTTGGCCTATGAGACCATTTATTTCCACTCAACTAAATACAGAGAATTAACAGGATTTAGGACCTTTGGTTCTTACCTGTCCCCAGATAAATTCCCCATCTCTCCTAAGAGCTGAGAAAAGTTTCTCCCCACTCATTTTTAGCGTTCCTTCCATTCTAGTGTTTTATAATCCTACTGGCAGTACACTAACTTCTCAGATCCTAAAGCTCTCAGCAACCTGTCCCAGAGTTTCTCAAGTAGGCAAACATGGTAATGTGTTTCCTATTTGTTTGTTAAACATTTGTTTAAAGAGGGCAAATCTTAGCCGAGTATCTGCGGAGACAGAAATTAGGCGTATTCTGGAGGTAGACAACATTTGGTACAGTTGAGAACGAATTCTGTGTTACTACCTTTAGAAATCGGGGTGGGAAGTGATGGCATTCACGAAAATGAAAAGGACAGATTGGGAGGGGCTTGAAGGAGGGGCCAAAAATGAAGTTTGGAGCACAATAAACCTGAGATGTCTCTGTGGTGGTCGAATAGGAGTACTGAGGAGTCAATACTCTTCAATATGCAAGTCTAGGGACCCAGGCAATTGAGCATTCACAGGCATGAAGATGACATCAACGCACAGCAATAGAGGACATAAACTTGGAATGGGTTAGAGAAATAAAAGAGAAAAGAGGCAAAAAGAACTGAATTCTGGGACTGGAGAGATGGATCTTGCAGTTTGGCTCCCAGCACCTATGTCAGACAGCTCAGAGCTGCCTGTGACTCCAGCTCCAGGAGACCCTTGGCCCTCTTCTGGACTCTTTGGGTACCTACCTACATGTGCATGCACACACATAAATAAAAATAAAATGAATCTTTAAAAAAGGGGACTACTGTCGGGCAGTGGTGGCGCATGCCTGTAATCCCAGCACCTGGGAGGCAGAGACAGGCAGATTTCTGAGTTCGAGGCCAGCCTGGTCTACAGAGTGAGTTCCAGGACAGCCAGGGCTATACAGAGAAACCCTGTCTCGAAAAAACCAAGAAAAAAAGGGACTACTAAGCAGCTATACTATTTGGAAGAGGTAGAGGGTAAGCTAGGATGAGCTTGGTTACACCAACTAAGGAGGAGCAGCCAGTGTGAAAGAAAAACTGAGGCAGGAGACTCACTGGGAGCCAGAAAGAAGGCAGGGCTCAGTTACCCAGATTTCTGTCACTGTAAGCTGGGGTAGATAACTTTAAAAGACTAAAGGTTGATTTTGGCTTGTGGTCTTTGAGCCTTGATGCTTCTAGGCTTGTGGTGAGGCAGCATATTGCAGTGGGAATGCACAGTGGAGAAGAACAACTTCACAGAAGATGGGAGTTAAAAAAAAACAAAGAGGAGACCAGGGTCCTACTGACCACTTGAATGGGCCACAATGACCCAGAGACCTGGCCCTAAGCCTTTCTTTTTAAAGTGTTACTTCCTCTCACTAGCACCAGTCTAGAGACTTTACACATGGTGGGGGTTAAGACCCAGGCAGAGCAAGGGAGAAGGGAAAGTGAGCCTAGAGTGAAAATGGAGATGTCTCCCTTGGTGGTCTGCACAGGAAAGAAGAACTGAGAATACAGCAAGGAAGAGGTGATGGTAGGGAAGACACAGAAGTGGCCTTGTGGTGGGGAATGTAAGGAAGACTCGGAACTGGCCTCATGGTGGTTACTGTAGGGAAGACACAGAAGTGGCCTTGTGGTGGGGACTATAGGGAAGTTTGTTGAGAAAGGAGAGCAGTGTGACAAAGGACCAAATGTGAAGTCAAGAAGGGAACAGCAGTGCGGGTTTACTGTCTGACCAGAGTGACCAGGCGGAGAGGGAGAGATTGATGAAGCATGAAAAGACAGGAAACTTGAAGGGGAGGCAGGAATGAGTGAGAAGTCCAGAGCTGCCCTGTATATGCAAAGGGTCCTAGCCTCCACTGTAGCGGGACAAATGGTGCCAAATAGAAGACATCAGGCACAGGGACATGAGCCAGCCCACACTGGCAGCATCTGCTTTTTCCAATGATGTCTGAGGTCAGCTCAGAAGGAAGGAAGATGAAGGGTCTCAGGCACCATTCTAATTGGAGGTGGAGTTAGAGGTTAGCCCATCAGCTCTGACTCTCCCCAGCAGGGATCAGCTCGGCTGCTGCTGGCCCAGCCTGCTATACCCTGAGAATGTATTCTCTGCAAGATGAACAGTAAAAAAAAAAAAAGGCCCTGGGGTTGAGGGTATTTTCAAATGAATGAGGCTTAGGGTGGTAGCTGGTACAAAGGTGTTAATGAAGAACCAATGAATGCAATATTTGATCATTACATGATTTCCATTGTTCGTTGATAGAACATCAGCTATGTTGTTAAGCAGAAATCTTATCAGGGGAATAAGTGCTTAGAAAAGGAATTCTGCAAATTCTTAGTCTTGCAGGGCAAGACTAACCAGATTTTCACATCATTTCCTCCATTGTGATATTTATTGTACATATAAACACACACACACACACACACACAAACACAAAACAAGGACATTTGTTAGTTCTCTGAGGATGTTGTCTTAAACTCTTTCCTTTAGGAATGTGGTTTCTAGTGTGTGTTATATATACAATAAATGACCAAAATTATGATAATACCCATCTTGGGTTAAAACACATCTCTAGTCTTTACACTTGGAGGCAAAGGCAGGCAGATCTCCGTGAGTTTAAGGCCAACCTGGTCTATAAAGTGAGTTCCAGGATAGCCAGGATAACAATGAGACAAAAGGAGAGGAGGGAGAAGGGGGAGGGAGAGGAGGAGGAAGAGGAGGAGGAAGAGGAGGAAGAGGAGGGAGAGGAGGAGGAAGAGGAGGAGGAAAAGGAGGAGGAAGAAGAGGCTGGAAGACAAAGGAGGAAACAACAAAGCTATGATACAGGAACACCTGGCTACTGTTTCATTTGCTTTCTGTTGCTGTGGTAACAGCTGACTTGGCTACACATTCTGATCACGGTCCATCACGGAAGTGAGTCAGGGCAGCAATGCGAGCAGGAGCCGAGGCAGGAGCCATGGAGGGAAGCTGCTCCCCTCCTCCATTCACACTCAGCCTACTTTCTTATACACGCCAGGACTACCTGCCCAGGGCGGCCCGGCCCACAGGACACCGAGCCCCTCCGCGTTCCCTACACTGTGTCACCAGGCCATTTGATGGAAGCGATGCCTGGGCTGAAGTTCCCTCTTTTCAAGCATCTTCAGTTTGTGTCTCGTTAACACAAACTGACCCGCACAGGTTCATAACAAAGGAACGATTTAATTTTGTCTGGCAGGTGGGGATGTCTTCATGGAGATGTTGGCATATAAAGTCAAGTAAAAGGATCTACTTAAATGTTAACGCTCAATAGACATGAGAATTGAAAGGACTTGTAATAATAGCTAATACTTGTAGTGTTTACTATGCGCCAGGCACTGAGTGCTTTAAACACTTTAGTCATTTATGAATAGGGCCTACATTTTTTTTCCTTGTAGTGCTGAAGACAAATCCAGGGTCTCATTGGAAACTACTCTCTGTGCCAGGTAGTGGTGGCACAAGCCTTTGATCCCAGCACGTGGGAAGTAGAGACAGGTACATCTTTGAGGTGGAGGACAGCCTGGTCTACAGAGTAAGTTCCGGGACAGGCAGAGCTATGTGGTGAAATTCTGTCTCTAAAACAAACAAGCAAAAAAATAAAAATAAAAAAATAAAAACCCCTCTGCTACCAAGCTGTATCTCCAGCCTAGGGATAGGTCGGACAGCTTTGTACCTCTCTCTTCTGGTAAGGATTGGAGAGGTTGGTTACTCTGCTACTGGGTGGCCTCTAAGGTATTAAATCCAGGGTCTTCTGATGCTGATGGCCAGGGAGAAGAGATACATCACAGGGGAACGTGAGGATGCAGAGATAAACATGGAAGAAGAGCAGCTGCGGTGGGCGGGGTGGGGCACGCAGAATAGGGGCGGGTGGCAGGGACAGGCATAGGAGGAACACAGGGCGATCCAGGAAACAGACTGCACCAGCCTGAGCCTTCAACTGTGAGTGGGCTCGTTTTGGTTGCCGTGCAACAAACCACTCCAAACTTGGGTTGCCTGAAACAGCCATTTAATTATGCTCGTGGACTGGGTGGGTTAGGGATTCAGAGAAGAGCTGCGGGGATGGTCTGCCTGTGCTCCTTACAGTTTGTGGCCTCAGCTGGGAGTGCTCAAAGACTCAGGGATGACGAAGTTCTAAAGGCTGGAAATACATAAGGGGCCTTTTGCACATAGGTCAGGTTGTTAACATAGTACTGTTAACCTGTAAATTAGTAACTTAGTAAATTGCCCGTGAATTTAGCCTGGGATGTCGGTCTTGGCAGCTGTAACATCACGTGACTTCTCTCTGTGGCACTCGGGGCCTCTATGTACCATGGTGACTAAGTTCTTTTGTTTTTTTTTTTCTTTTTTTAATTTTTAATTTATTTACATGCCAAGTGTTATCCCCTTACCTGGTTTCCCCCTCTCCCAGAAACCGCCTCTCCTACCCTCCTTCCCCCTGCTTCTATGAGGTGGTTCCTCTACCCACCCATCCACCCACTCCTACCTCCCTGCCCTCAATTCCTCTACCCTGGGGTATCTATCAGACCTTTATAGGATCAAGGGACCCCCAAGGACTCCTACTGATGTCTGACATGGCTGTCCTCTGCTAAATATGCAGCTGGAGCCATGTGTACTCCTTGGTTGATGGCTTGGTCCCTGGGAACTCTTCTTCCCATGGGGTTGCAAACCTCTTTAGATCCTTCAGTCCTTTCTCTAAACTCCTCCATTGGGGATCCCACACTCAGTGCAATGGTTGGCTGCAAGTATCTGACTCTGTATTTTTAAGGCTCTGGCAGGGCCTCTCAGAAGACAGCTCTATCAGTCTCCTGTCAGCAAGGCTTTCTTAGCATTTACAATAGTGTCAGAGTTTGGTGACTGTATCTGGGATGAATCCCCAGGTGGAACAGTCTCTGAATGGCCTTTCCTTCAGTCTCTGCTCTGTACTTTGTCTCCATATTTGCTCCTGTGAGTATTGTGTTCCCCTTTCTAAGAAGGACCAAAGCACCCACACTTTCGTCTTCCTTCTTAAGCTTCATGTGGTCTGTGAATTGTATCTTGTGTATTCGGAGCTTTGGGGCAAATATCCACTTATCAGTGAGTGCATACCATGTGTGTTCTTTTGTGATTGTGTTACCACACTTGGGATAATAGGTCACTTGATCTTTGACAAAAGAGCTAAAACAAGCCACTGGAAAAAAGACAGCATTTCAACAAATGGTGCTGGTTCAACTGGAGGTCAACTCCTAGAAGAATGCACATTAATCCATTCTTATCTCCCTGTATAAAGCTCAAGTCCAAGTGGATCAAGGACCTCCACATAAAACCAGATACACTGACTCTAAAAGAAGAGAAAGTGGGGAAAAGTCTTAAACACATGGACACAGGGGAAAAGTTCCTGAACAGAACACCAATGGCTTATGCTCTAAGATCAAGAATTGACAAATGGGACTTCATAAAATTGCAATGCTTCTGTAAGGCAAAGAACACTATCAATAGAGCAAAACGGCAACAGACTGGGAAAAGATCTTTACCAATCCTACATATGGTGGAGTCCTAATATCCAATATATACAAAGAACTCAAGAAGTTAGACTCCAGAGAACCAAATAACCCTGTTAAAAAAAGTGGGGGAATAGAGCAAAACAGAGAATTCTCAACTGAGGGCTGAGAAGCACCTAAAGAAATGCTCAACATCCTTTGTCATCAGGGAAATGCAAATCAAAACAACCCTGAAATTCCACCTCACACCAGTCAGAATGGCTAAGATCAGAAGCTCAGGTGACAACAGGTGCTAGCAAGCATGTGGAGAAAGAGGAACACTCCTCTATTGTTGGTGGGATTGCAAGCTGGACAACAACTCTAGAAATCTATCTGGAGGTTCTTGAGAAAACTGGATATAGTACTAGCTGACGACCAGGCTGTACCACTCCTGGGCATATACCCTAAAGATGCTCCGATGTATAACAAGGACACATGTTTCACTATGTTCACAGAAGCCTTATTTATAATAGCCAGAAGCTGGAAAGAACCCAGATGTCCTTCAACAGAAGAATGGATCCAGAAAATGTGGTACATTTATACAATGGAGTACTACTCAGCTATTAAAAATGATGAATTCATGAAGTTCTTAGGCAAATGGGTGACTAAGTTCTAAGCACAGGTGCCTCAAGAGAAAAAAGGCCGTTTGCTATACATGACATTTTACTGCACTGATGGAGGCCATTGGTCACAGGCTATCCAGGTTCAAGTAGAGAGCACACAAACTTCTCCATCAGTCATGGAAGAAAGTACCAAGCAATTCATGAACATATCCTAAAAGCTACCACCAGGTCAGTGAATGAGCATCCCAGACGCAGTGAGGAGGTGAACTATGTCATTAACTCAGGGAGGATCTTTACCATAATGGAAGGCTGATCTGACAGCACGGAGTGACCTCCACGCTCTCTGCATATGAAGGTGCAAACTAGTACTCTTTGCTCCCATAAGACCCCATCTGGCCTCTCTTTGCCTCATTTTCCCTCCTTTTTAATAGTTTGTCTTGTTTAACTCATTTATAACCATGAAGAGAGCCAAGTTTAAGGGAACCAGATGAGAGTGCGTGGAAAGCGAAAACTACCTATAAGATACCTACAAGTGGTGAAATAACGCATAACTGGACAATGTTATATCCGAGACGACTGTCTTCTTAGCGCTCAGTGGTTGTCTGGACCCTTCAAGTGAGCAGCACACACAATATCTTTAATTGTTCCCGGTGTTAGTTTTAAATTGGTACCATCTTTTAAAGTGACATATTCACAGAGTTCAGTGAAACCTCCTGAGGTGGATGAGCAGCTAAACGTTCCGAGACAGATGGCTAGCTGTGTGTGATATTTCATCTTAATGGCACGACAGGCTTACCTGTGACACAATCCTGGCTTGGAATTCATGTTTACTGTGATGCAATGTTACTGAGCTAAATGTTTGCTGTGAATGCAGGCGGGGTGGTGGCAGGTGAGCTGAGCAGTTGAATTCCTGAGTCACTCAGAACCCGTCGGTGTGGGCCAGAATAGGTGTCTCTGTGCATCCTCAACTGGGGCCTGCAAACAGTTCTCAGAACTGTGCCTTAACTATGCAATCCTTGGTTTGGCATGTTCCAGTATCCCCCTTTCATTCATCATTTCATGTCCTCCCAGTACCATGAGCTACACGTGGATTGTTGCCATCAGCCTGCGAGTCTAGACGTATTTTTGCTTTGTTTTGGCAGTGCTGGGAATTGTGCGTGAAACGTGCTCTGCTGCAGAATTATGCTTCCATCCTAGAAGCGTATACTTTTTAAAAAGATTTGTGTTTAAATGATTAACTCCTGTAGATAAGCAATCTGAGTTCTTAAAATATATTATGATAAAATATCTTAAAAGCCATGTGAGTACATGAAAAACTAAAACAATATACACTTAGCTACTCTAGGCTCCCTGAAACTCTCTTGAGTTCTCATTATATTTCCTAGTGTAGTCAGAGATTAAAAAAAAAATACTGGAAAAGAAAGAGAGGTCCATTAAATAGATTGATGACTGTCACTTCTAACAAGTTGAGGGTGACTGTGAAATAGATTGTTTTTAATCTGTAAGGCTTTCTCATCTACTGAGCTGCTAGGACTCTTAACCACATGTTCCCACTATAACAATCCCTGCCATGTTTGCACCTCCTTGAAGGGACTATCTACAAACATCTCCGCATTCAAGTTGCTTTCTGGTTGATGGCAAGAAAAATGACTGATATGGAAATCTGATATGGAGAAATAGAGTTGCTGCCGCCATAAACCTGACCATGTGATGTGTAGGCCCACGACGTTGGTTTGTGGGAGGGATGTGGTAGCATTTGGACTGCAGGCTGGAGAACCCCCAGAATGCTGTAAGCAAGCTCTTAGCAGGGCATTCTGGTGGGAACTCAGAAATGCAGGATGGGTTTGTGGACCGTAAAGACTGGGCTGGGGGGAATTTCAGAGACAGAGATCATCTTAGGAACTAAAATCGAGGTTATCTACGTTACATTCTAATAGCAGAGACTCTTGTGCCCTCTGCTCAAAGCCTGCAACCCTGACTGAGCCGACATTCAAAGCAATGAGCTAATTTGTTGGCCAAAGAAAAAGTTAAGAGACAGCATAACATCCAGGCTGTGGGATCGCCGCCCACTGCATTTGCCTAGACTTACGGTGATAGAAGAAAGTTGGGAAAATATGAAGTTTGGTAAGGAAACAATCATGTATGAAGCCTAACCTGAAGGCATAAATGCAGAAATAGCCAAAGAGCTTGAGTTTATATAAAAGAGAACAGGGTAGGTATAGACAAAATGGTTATAATTATGAAAGAAACTAGCACCATTCAGGAGAAACCTCTGCCTGGATTTTGCACTGAGACATTGGGAAAAGTAGCTTGAGAATAAGATCTCACTCATCAGAAGTTGGGGGTAACAATGCAAACTCATACAAAAAAACTTTCATTTGAAAGGAGGATGCTGGGAAAGATTGAGCCTTCATAGTCCCCCTCCTGGAAAATGGCCTCCTAGGGAAGTGTTTTGCTAACGGTTAGCAGGAAGGCATGCAGAGGTCGCTAGAGCCTGGTCCACAGTGGCCAGCCTACAGCTTGAGCTAGCACTATAATATGGAGTGAGACGCCTGCTAGTTTTGCAAAGGTGCAAATTGCAAAAGTGGGGGTGCTCAGAGAGGTTTATGCCAAGGCTCCAAGCTCCAGGAAATTGCTGAGACCAGGCAATGTGCATGAAGGTCAGGTTTCCTGCACAGAGTTCCTAAGTGGCCTGTGTATAGTCGTGGAGGTGAAGCCTGATTTTAAGAGAGCTCTCAAGATGCTGAAACTTGGGACATATTGCCATAAGAGCTACAGCCAAGAGAGAGGGGGGGGAGGAGGAGGAGGAGGAGGAGGAGGAGGAGGAGGAGGAGGAGGAGGGGAGGGGAGGGGAGGGGAGGGGAGGAGAGGAGAGGAGAGGAGAAGAGAAGAGAAGAGAAGAGAAGAGAAGAGAAGAGAAGAGAAGAGAAGAGAAGAGAAGAGAAGAGAAGAGAAGAGAAGAGAGACCCATAGAGTTCAGGAGTCAGGGCCAATCACCAAGCTTGTGGAGCCCAAATGATGCCTTTTCAAGCCCCAGATGCTGGGTGTGGAGCAGCAAGCTTTGGTATCCACCCTAGCATCCTTTTGTCTTGACTTCATCTGACCTTCTTTCTATGCCCCCATCCCTCCCTTTTGGAATGCGTTACTCTATGCTATTGTATCAGAAGTTGGACCTGTGGATTGGGGGTTTCATGGGAAAACAACTAAGAGGTTGCCTTGAGTCTTAAAGGAGACTTTGGGCCTTTCAACATATTGAGCCTGTCAAGACTGTAGGGACTTTTGAGGTTGGACTTAGTGAAGCAAGTACTGGGCGAGGGGTGCTGAGGTTAAATGGCCCAGTCTCCCTTCCTGACTCTCTTCTGCCTTCTGGGCTGTTGGGAGGTGATGAGCTTCAGGTATGTGTTCCCAATGCCTTGAACTCTCCCATCCTTCTCCCACCCTGACAGGCACACCCTCTAAAGAAATGAAACAAAAATGCTTCTCACTTAAGAGCAATCTGCATGAGAGTAACATGCAGTAACCACTGCAAAGCAGTGAGAAGCAGCAGCATTCGTGGGAAGGCGGAAACCCAGACAGGCACCTGCTGTCGCTTTCCCTCAGTGGCAGCTAAATCGGGAGAGGAGAGGAGGGAGCTTCAAGGTTGCGTGTTCCTCGATCGCATCGCAGGGATGGGAAGGCAATGGTGCAGGAAGACAGAATATTGTTGTATACCTTGTAACATCACCTTGGTGAATGACAGATTGCTTAGACTGTGGTGGTCCCACAACATAAGCCTGCTGAAGATTTCTATCATTTAATGACACTGTAGCCTAATTCACAGTCATGATGGTTCTAACACACTTACTGTGGAACCAGGTGTATAAAGTGACATACATAGGAACTGGGGGTGGGTAGTTTGGTGAGTAAAGTGTTTGCTATGAAAGCATTGGACCTGAGCTTCCTGATCACGTAGGAAAGTCGGGTGTGGTGTGGTGTACTGTGGTTCCAGTGCTGGAAAGGGAGGTAGAGACAAGTACATTCCTGGGCCTCAGTGCCAGCCCAGTCCAGCCTAATTAGCAAGTTCTAGTACAGTGAGAAACTTTGTCTCAAAGAGGCTGAAGCAGTTAGCTCCTGAAGAATACCTAAAGGTTGTCTTCTTCTGGTATCCACATGCATGCACACACCCCTGCACACATGTGCACACGCCTGAGCATGGGCACATATGCAAACACATACACAAATATCTACAGACCATAATCTTGAAGATGACCATGAATAATGGGACTGTTTATTTCTTTACCCTGCTTATCAATCATTATTTAGAATGTATTTCCTCCATGGATGAAGAGAAGCTCACGGTAGAACAGACTCTGTGGCTCTGGCAGCAGCCTCCTGTGTCTCATACTTATATCTCCTCTTTACTGCATTAAGAGGCCACATCAAGTGATTGACCAATGCCATTTGGGTCTGTATATGCACAATTCATGATGTTTGCACAAGGACAAAATCACCTCAAAGCACATTTTCTGAACATTTCCTCATCCTTAAGTAATGCATGGCTTGCTATCAATCCTTTTGAAACTCTTCCAGAATGTTGGAGATAAGGGCACATTTCCTAACTCATTCTATGAGATCAGCATTAAACTGACACCAGAGCCAAAGAGTCTACCAACCCCCACGTCTTGCCAAATGAACTATTACCCCTTATGAATACTGAAGCAAGACTTCTCAGCAGAATACTGGCAACCTAATCCACCAGAATCTTACCAACTTACACAGCAGGATCCGGTGGAATTTTTCTCAGGAGGCAGGGATGTTTTAAAATATGAAGATTAATCAACAAAATTACGCTACACTAACAGAATAAAGTGAAAAGGCAAATGATTGTCAATTGATATATAAAGAATATGGCAAAATTAAGTGTTCTTCCATGATTCCGCAACATTCAAGCAAACTGGTTTGTGAAGGAAGCTACCAAACAGGTGGTGGTCACCCAGTGGAGAAGGGTGGAAGGTAGTTCTCTCTAAAATCAAGGACGAGGAGGAGGAGGAGGAGGAGAAGGAGGAGGAGGAGGAGAAGTTGTGTGCATTCTAATCTATCTAGTATTGGAAGTACTGGCCAGAGCAACCAGGTAGAAGAGAGGAAGAAGAGGGATCTGCATTGTAAAGGACAATGTTTCTGGGTGACAAGATCCCACACTTATAGATCCCTAGCTATTTTCCATCTGAACTATTGGAACTAATAAACGAGCTTAGTAAAATTACAGGATACAACAGCAATATGGAAAAATTGGTCATATTGCTATATTGTAAGAATGAATAGCAGAAAATGAACTGAAGAAAGCAATCTCCACAATTGTATCGAGAAGGATAAAATACTTAGGGATAAACTTACCTAGGAGGCAAAGAATTTATATGCTGAAAATTACAACAGAGCTGAAAAGGAGACACAAATGGGAAGCTATCTTATGTTATTGGGTTGTAAAACTTAATATTGTTGAGGTGCCAATACTACTCAAAGTGATATAAAAATTCATTAACATCCCAATGATAACTCTGTAGAACTAGATAAATCTACCCTAAAACTCACATTGAATCTCAAGGGAGCCTCTATAGCCAAAGCAATCTAGAAAGAGAACAATGTTGGTGTTATTGCACTACTTTATTAGTACGATGCTACAGTGGTAAAGAGTATGGTGCTAGACTCCAGATGATGGACTCCAGAGCTTCTACTGATTTCCAGCAAGGGTCCGAATCCATGCAATGGGGAGGGTTGTCTTTCCAATCCACAGTGCCAGAAAAACCTGAGAACCACATGTGAAAGAGTCAAGCCAAACATGTCTCCACACCAAACACAACACTTATTTCAAGAAGGAAAACTTCTTAGAAGGAAATCATTAGGAGAATAACACAGGGGGAGATTTCATGGAGTTCAATTTGGAAATGACCCTTTTGAAACTGACACCACAGACACAGGTAATGGTGGCAAAATAGACCAAAACAAGACAAAACAAAACAAAACAAAAAAAAACCTTGCTCCACCAAAGTCACTGTCAGAAGAATGAAAACGCAAACATGGCGAATGAGCAAATCTGTGGCCTCTGTGGAGGGCTGTGGGTTTGATCCACTCAATCCAGCGATTCCTCCTCTAGGTAAGTATCAGTCATGAGAAATGGCCATAAAAAACTATCAAGGACCATATGGCTTAAACAATAAGAACAAAACTAATCCAGGAGTGCTGGCTCATACCTGTGCTTCATCACAGAGAGCTGAGACAGAAGGATTACTGTGAGTTTGGCTTTGGCTACTCAGTGAGTACCAGACCAGGCAGTGATGCATACTTAGCAAGACCCTCTCTCAAACAAACAACAGAACTTTCTTCCTAAAGTCTTTCTGCTGAGTGAGGGAGGGAGCTTAAACCAACCTCTGGCATATTTTGGTAAAGACACTAACATAATCCCTCAGAGTCCCACCTTTTGGCTTTAGCTAGCTGAATGGCCTCTCCATCTCCTAATACACTCACCTTGAGGGTTATTTCACTATATGCGTTCTGGAGAGACACAAGCATTCAATCTACGGCAGAAGAATTAAAAAGGAACTCAGGCACTCGCTGGCCGCTCTCCACAGTGCCCTTCGTAAGGGTTTAAATGTAGAAATAAACCAAACGGAGTAAACAAGGACTCTGCAATGAGTCATATTCCCAGGACAAGAGTTGAAATAGGTTATGAAACAGACTGTTGTCTGGTCAAACCCTCCCAGCCCCCACAAACCCGGGTTCCTCAAGGACTCAACCAAGGATTGAAAATATGTGCAAAGCAAACACATCTGTACTGAGCATGTCAGACATTTTTTTGTAATATTCCCTCAACAGTACAATACAGTAACTCTTTAAAAAAATATTTACATTGTGTTAGGTATTGTAAGTAACCTGTAGATGACATAAAAATATGAGATAAAGGTAAATATATGTATGTATGTGTGTGTATACATATATACATATATATATGTATACACACACACACATACATACATACATATACATTATATCCAAATGTGGTCCTATTTTATTTGAGTCACTTGTATCTCTGAAGAGGGTTTTGGAACCAATCCTTAAACATGACATGGGACCCCTGAATATCTCAGCTGGGATGTTATTCTGCTTGAAGTGTGAATGGAACTTTAAGTCATTCTTTTAACCTTGAAAACAACATTATCTTAGGTGATATGAACAAGGCACAGAACGATGAAGATAGTATCACTCTACTTATATACGATATAGAAACCTAGGCAAATGCGTCGGGTCCGAAGTGTAACAGGGGTTACTAGAAATGGAGGCAGGGTGGTGGGCAGCTGTGGTTTAACTGGTATCAAGTTTCCATTTGGAATAATGAGAAGTCCTGGAAATGGAGTGTGGAGGTGGGCGCACGGTATAGTAAGAGTGCAGAATGGCGTATAATTGCACACTTTAAGAGGCTGAACGGTAAAGTTTATGTTTTATGTGCTTTACCACAGTAAAAAAAGAAGAAAAAAACAATTAAGTTGATAACTCCATGGGTCTATTTAAATGAATACTAACCATTAAAGGAATATTAACACTTTCTTATGGCCTTCAAACATTTCTGTTACCACACATGACAGCATTAGCAAACAGCACAGGTGGAGATGAGGAGGGTGAAAAATCTTTGCTTCGCCAGAGAAAATGGCAATAATATTAAGCAACATTAGAGCTCATTATGTCTAGAACACATATTACAATCGCTGTTAAACACTAAGAGTGAAAGTGGATGTAATTTTTAAGGCAGTGGTGAGGGCAATGAAGTCCATCGCTTACCCAGAAGGAAGGGGAATGGACAAACATAGGTAGAGCGGTGACATTACCGACTTAAACCAAACACATACGTACATTAAATGTATGAGGATACAATTCTTAAATTAAAAGATGAGTGTCACCTGTTCCTTTTTATTAGAGACACGGCTAAGACACAGCGATCGGAGCTTTACAAAAAGAAGTAATTAATATCTGACAAGACAGTCCTTAAGGCTACCCAGACAGTATTAACTGAGATATGCAGGGTATGTCTCAATGACAACTTTAATCTATCCAAAAGAGAATTTAAAAATTTCCATGTAAGTTCTACTATGTAAATTATAGCTCCAAAGACATGAATCAAAATTGGACAGAATTATAAGGAAAAAAGAGATTTTTCCTCCCCATAGTTACAGTGAGGATTTTCAACCTACAGTTCTTAGTAGCAAATAAAACAATCAGTTTGTACCAGTCACTATGAAACCAATTTGTAGTCAAAATGAGTAAGAATGTAGGCAATTGGACCACACAATTATCAAACTGGATCAAATCCCTCATATAAAACAGTGAACTCAACAATGATGGAGAAGAAATGCTTTGTTCACTATTCACAAAGAATTACTTCCGTGTTCACCATGGAATAAAGCAAAATTTCACAGTATCCAAAGGACTGGAATCCTATGGAATCATATTCTTTGATCAAGTTTTAAGGAACATAAGAATTATGGGATGGAATATGCAGTTCAACAGTAGAGCACTTACCTTATGTGATCCAGGCCCTCGACTTGATTCCTATGCCCTGAAAAAAAAAAACAAACCAAGAAACTGGAACTTAATTTTAAAAATCACTTTAAGATTGCCACATACTGGGGGCCAGAGAGATGGCTCGGTGGGTGAGTTATTGCTGCCTTTGCAGAGGACCAGGGTTTACTTCCCAGTATCCACAATGAGGTTCACAACCTCACAGATACATAGATTCATAGATACAGTTTCAGGACCTGACACACTCTTCTGGCCTCTGCAGGCAACAGGAATGCATGTAGCATACACAGATACATTCAGGGAGACACTCATTCATAAATTTATAATAGGTATATATATATATATATATATATATATATATATATATACCTATATATATTTAACTTTTAAATATAACGAAATCTTTATATATATATAAAATATATATATATAAAATCTTTATATATATAAATATATATAATATATATATAAATCTTATATATATATAACTTTTAAATATAACGAAATCTTTTATATATATATATATATATACATATATATGCATACACACACACACACATATACACACATACATATTTCTCAGGCCTTCTCCAGTTTGGTACTGAGGTCTTTATCTAGACAGTGACTGTAGATTTTAGCCATGTCCTGAAAGGGCTCCAGGGGATTCCACCATGGGTATTTACAGCAATGTTTTAATAAGATACTTTTAAAAAGTTGCCTGTGGCCCAAAGGCTCATATATGCTAAGGAACAGGTGCAAAGGTCAAAGGGCAACCTTTGGGAATCTTTCCTATTTAATTTTTAGGCTGAGTCTTTGTTTCTGCTGCCACATTGTATATACAAGCAGCTGATTCTCCTGTCTCCACCTCCCATCTTGCTACGAGTACTGGGATTACAGATGTGTATCGCCACATCTGGCTTTTTAAATGTGCTTTCTGAACTTCAAACCCAGTCTGCCAGGCTTGTGCCACGGCACTTTTATCTGCTGAACCATCCTATGAAGAGCACACAGAACACGTCTTTGTCATGATGACTTATCTTGGCTAATCTGTGACCAGGTGATCGCAAGGCAAACTTATTTATATTGATAAACCCCTGGTGCATCATGCCTGACTGGCGTCTAGCTTCTTTCTACCAAGAGAGACATGCTCTAGGGTGTCCCTAAGCATGTGAGGTTAGTTCAGATGTACAGACACAGAAGAGGCAATAAGGCAAAACATGGACTAACAGAAGTGGCATATTACTCACCCTGCTTTGCAGAAAGGAGCTTAAGATAGAACCCAGAACTCACTTGTAGCAGGAGGGAGGGGCTTGCAAGAGAGTCCAAGCCTTTCTTGGAGTCCAGGATGTTACCCAAGCAGATTTCCTTTGGGAAGTTTTAATTGTTTAACACTCAGGAGGGTTGTTTGTTTGTTTTAGGGTGAGACCAACATGACTGAAAAGGGTGTTGTTGATGCTTGTCTGTTTGTTTTGGGGAGCAGCAAGCCCGGTAAGCTCTGTTTGCAGGGAGTAGCAGGGGGCTGTAAAGACAGATGACTGAACTGATTATCCTAAGGACCCAGGCTGTGAAGACTAGGCGGTACAGCAAAGGTGGCTAAGCTTTGCTTGTGGCATGGGAAAGCTTGTTAAGTTTGTACTTTGAACAAATTTTAAGGTAACATTAAAATTATCAGATCTTAACACCCTTCTAAGTGACCCCAAGGTCAAAGAATAAATGGCAGTCAAAGATAGGTTGAGCCAAACACAAAAACAAAACCATCAAAACATGTGGGATACAACAGAAGCAACACTAACAGGAAAAATTTTTAGCACTGAATACATAAAAAGAAGACCAAGAGTCAGTCAGCTAAACTTCTTTGTAGGAAACTAGGACAAGATCAAAACTGTATGTACAGTTACTTGGGACAAGACAGGAGGACCCAGAGTTTGAGACTACTCTCTTTCAGATACATTGGTCTGAACCTATCTCCAACAACCAAAAACAGCAGCAACAATACATTACATCAAATCCAAATTAAGCAAAAGAAACAAATATTAGAGCTCAAATCGGTGGAATCTTGAACAGAAAGTCAATAGAGAAAAACAATGATAAAAAACAATGGCTTTTGGAAAGGAATCAGGAGCACTGATAAGCCTCTAGCTAGACTAAGAATGAAAGTGAAACATAAATAAGTATAATATCATAAATTAAAGAAGGAGCATCGTTATCTGTCCCACAAATGAACACTATAGGAAGGCCAATTCAATGGCCACAAGTTTGATAACCTTGATAAAATGAGCCAGTTCCTTGAAAGACACAACCTATTAAAACGTATAGAATAATTAATTGACAACCTAGATATACATGTGTCTATTAAAAGATGTTGGACCAATATTAAATCACCTTCCAAAAAAGAGAAAGTACCTAGCCCAGATGGTAAATTAGCAAATTGTAACAAGCGCTTAAGAAGAAATTATACCTTAAATAATTCTATGAGGTCAGTATCACCTTAATGCTAAAAACTGGCAAATATATAGGAAAACCATACATCAATATGGCCAGTGAACTTAGATGCAAATGTCTCCTCCAGCAGGATTTTGGCAAATCCTATCCTAGGGGATGTAGGACCCTGTTACCAGACAGGCATAAGAACTGATAAGGCTGAATGAGCTCAAACCCTGGGAATCTCAGAGATCTGACGGCAGGGGTGGAGCCATTCCCTACCTGTCTCTGTACCTACTTTTGCACACATAACCATGACCCCCCACTGAGAGGACCATGGACACTCAGTAACATAGCATAATACCTGGATTTCTTCTCCATGCTAATGAGGTGTCCACATAGCCTTCAGCCTTCAACCAATGGCCTTCCCATCCTGGGTATTCCTTCCTGCAAGAGGTATATAATACCTGGTTCACTCCAACTAACATGTATGTGTCCACACCTGCCCTCAATATGAACAAGCAAGGGTCATCTCAGAGAGCTCTTCATTAAAGATTGCTACAGGGAAGGCTTTCAACTAAAGGGCTGTGACTAAGACTACTGAGGAAGGCTTTCTCTCCCTCCAACCCATCCAGTACACTGGGCACTCTGAATCAGACCAGATTCTGCTTGACCATCTGCTTGGGCACATGGTCACCTTCTCCACCATATGGGAACCACTATGGACACCCCATTTTGGACTTTACCCTGCTTCCTCTTGGTGGCATGCCTGTGACACCCTGGTACTCCCAGCAGACAGACAGGAAGCAGTTCAACATCCTATCTAATAATAAGATTTATATACAACACCCAAGTGTGATCTATCACAGATATAAAAGGCTGATCTATCACAGATAAAAATCAATTAATTGATTTTTTTCAACACTGAAAAAAATCAATTAATGTTAATCTATCAGATCAACAAACTGAAGAAGTCAGAAAATACCAGAAACTGAATAATAATGGAAGTGCTAACATATAAAACCTCACGCACACTGCCAGCACTGTCCTTAGAGATGTCTTATTTAAAGGCAGTTTTCAGAGAAGAAGACAGAAAAGGAATAGCAAAAATTTCCAAATAACAACAGAGAAGGCCAAGCCAGATGTGGTGGCGTATGCCTGTAATCTCAGGAGCAGGAAGTGGGGGAGCCAATGAAGTATTCAAAGTCATCCTCCATTACATAGTGTATTGGAACCAGGCTGAGTACAAGGAATTCTGTTTCAAAGCTAACTAAACAAGCAAACAGACGAAGGAAAGCAGTAACAAAAATATAAGTGGGCGAGACCAACAGAATAAAGGGCGTGACCTAAGAAACCATTATCTAGAATAAAAAGGAAGACTCAAGGCAGACGGGTCATTAAAAAGAACTTAATAATAAATTTGGAAATGTACACCCACAAACAAATCCCCAGAAAGAAACCAACTCAAGAAGAAGTAGAAAAATTAAACAGTCCTGTCTACAAATTATAAAATATTTGAGTGTAAGATTTAAGCCTGTACCATCGGTAAAACTCAAGATGGTTTCATTAAAGAAATCTGACCATCATTTAAGGAACTAATGGATAAATATTACTTAGGTGTTTTGTTGTGTTTTTGTTTTGTTCAGAGAGAAAAGAGAAAGAGGATGATCTAAGGAAAATAAATAAAAGAACAGAAGTCAGAAAAGGGACACACTCTTATTTTCAATGAGAAGTTGCAAGAAAGAAAACAGGAGAGTTAGAGGGTGTGGTGGCTTCAATATGCTTGATCTAAGGAGTGGCACTATTAGGTGGTGTGACCTTGATGGAGTAGGTGTGGCCTTGTTGGAGGAAGTGTGACATTGTAGGGGTAGGCAATGTGACCCTCCTCCTAACCAGGTGGGAGCCAGTCTTCTCCTAGTGGCCTTCAGATGAAGATGTAGAACTTTTCTCCAGCATCATGTCTGCCCGGACCTTGCTGTGCTCCCACCTTGATGGTAATAGACTGAACCTATGAACCTGTAAGCCAGCCCCAATTAAATGCTGTCCTTATAAGAGTTGTCTTGGTCATAGTGTCTACACAGTAGTAAAACCTTAAGACAAGCCGGGTGGTGGTGGCACATGCCTTTAATCCCAGCCCTTGGGAGGCAGAGGCAGGCAGATTTCTGAGTTCGAGGCCAGTCTGGTCTACAGAGTGAGTTCCAGGACAGTCAGGACTACACAGAGAAACCCTGAAAAAAAAAAAAAAAAAAAAAAAAAAAAAAAAAATAAAAAAAAAAATAAAAAAAAAAAAAAAAAAAAAAAAAAAAAAAAAAAAAAAACCTTAAGACAGAGGGCTAAAATTAAAATCTGGCAGTCCCCAGTGTAGAAATGATGGGAGAAGGCTGCTTTTAGTGGTGGACATTGGTACTACATTCCACAGTAGGGACTGGGAATTTTGTTTATAGTTGTGACGGTTTGTATTGTGGTGGTTTGAATGAGACTGACCCTCATAGGCTCATAAATTTGACTACTAGGTCTACATTTGGTGGAACTGTTTGGGAAGGATTAGGAAGTATGGCTTTATTGGAAGAGGTGTGAAGAGAGAATATCTTGTGTATTGTATGGATGCATCACTTTGTTAATTAAAACAATCAATCAATCAATCATCAATCAAACAAACAAACAAACAAACAAACAAAAAACCCTATGGACTATAGGAAAGGGTCAAATAAAAGGTAGAACTTTCAGGAGGAGAAAAAATTCTGGGAGAGAACCAGGCGGGAAATTAGCTCAGGGAGATGTGATCAGTTATTAGCCTAGCTATGTGGCCAAGGTATTTGTAAATATATTATGAGTCTGAGTCTTACTTCTGGGAACATGGGGCTGGGAGGTAGAACCAGACCAAACTGTAACAGAGGTGTCTCACTGGGGGTGGGCTTTGAGGTTTCAAAAGCCCACATCATTTCTAGTTACCCTTCCTGTCTGCCTCACAGACGCTGTCCGACACCTAAGCTCTCAGGTACTGCTCCAACACGGTGCTTGCCTGCATGCGGCCACACTCCTCGCCATGATGAACACGGACTCTGCTATCCTTTGGTACTGCGAGCTCCAGGTTAAATGCTTTTTAAAAATAACGTGCCTTCGTCACAGTGTTCTGTCATGAGACTAAAAATGTAACTAAGACACAAACCTCCATTATGTTGGCTAGAAAACACTTGTGGGGTGGCGTGGTGTATATATGTGAATTCATGTGTGTGTGCATATGGAGATCAGAAGTTGATGTCGGATGTTCTTTTGTTTTCCACCTTACTTTTGAAACAGGATCTCTCGGATCGGAGCTGAAGCTGGACTGGGCAGTGCAGGAGTCTTTGGGCTCGGCCTGTCTCTGGACCCCTTCCCCTCCCCATCACAACACTAGGCTAACCGGCATATACCACTTTTATGTGGCTTCTGTATGTGTGCTGGAGATCTGAACGCAGAGTCTCGTGCTTGCCTAGCGATCGCTGTACCCACAGACTCATCTTTTTCTGAGCACTTGAAATGTGGCCTGAAGTACCCAAAGCATAAAATGCACATGGTACTTTGAAGACTTACTATGAAAGGACTTTAAATGAGTCATTTCCATATTAATAATGTGATTAAATGAAACATGGTGGGTACACACGCATACACATATCTAATAAAATGAATGTTTAACATCAAATGTACCTTTAAAATCTGCTCTAAAATAGTCATTAGAAAAATTTAAATAACATATATGACCTGACCTACGTTTATATTCAATCATGCTGATCTCAATAAGCTAGGATCTATTTGGTTTGTTCTAAGCTTGTTTCCTAAAGCAGTCGATATAAATGTGTATGCATTGAGAGACAAGCACAAGGTCACTCCACCTAAAAGCCCCAGACTGACCGCATTTCAAGTGTTCACCAATAAGAAACAGAAAACTCAGCTCTAGTGTTTAACATGAAATACTGTTTAACAACAAAGGCAAATAAGCCACAGCTCCAGACAACAACATGGACGACTCTGTGGCATTATCAGAGGATTTGTCTCTTCTGATCCCATCTATGCAGATTTTTAAACAGGAGGAAGACACGAACGACAACATTAGAAATCAGAATAATAGTTAAATTTGAGGAGAATGAAGTATGCGCGGCCTGGGCTGAGAGGCTTTGGGGAATTCACAGTGTCCTGTGACGTGGACTAGTAGTAGAGACATGGACAGAGAAGTTCACTGAGACACATTTATATAAGGTATGTTTGCCTTCCTGTATCCCATCATTTCCAATAAAAATTAAGAGAGATTAGTGAGGCATCAAGCAAGTTATTGCAAACGGCTTTAGTAAGTGGAGAGCTTCCTGATAATTAAGTTTCTTCTGCCTGATCTATCTATGGAAACTGCAAGAAAGCATGTCAAGTGGACTTTTAAAGCGCATCCCCTGCCCAGTAAGAAAATACTGATATTTCCCAGTCAGTTCTAGGTCTTGCTCTCCAGCTTAAGAATTTCTCAGTCTCCGTTTGCTCATGAAACTTGGCACTGCAGACTACATTCTGAAAAGTATCGGCATGTTTTTTTCTTCGTTTGAACTTAGAGTCCCAAGCATGCTAAGCAAAAGCCACCACTGAGCTACAGCCCCAGTCCTCCCCGCGCCCTGCTTTTTAGACACAGCCTTACCTGGTTGCTCAGGCTCGCCTTGAACTTGCGATCCTCTTGCTTCGATCTCCTGAGTGGCACCTGCCCTCACGTCAGTTGTGTTTTAAAAAATAAAACATAGAACCTGAGAATTGAACATTTTAAAGAGACATGTGCCAACCACGAATCAGAAGTTATGTGACTTTGATGGGATTTATGAATTTAGAAACGTATATGTACAATGTATATGATGTATAATCTATACAATTGATTACACATCATTTTGGCTGTTTTATGCCAGTGTATCCAACTCAAGTTATTCAGTAGTTAATAGTCTAAGGCCAAGAGTTTAAGACACATACCTGTCTAGTGGAAAAACCAAGGCAGATATTGAAAACTATTTTTTCCAACTACTTCTTATTATTTCAAGTCAAGTAGCTGCTTTCTTCCCTCCGCATCCCTGCCGCCACACTGATACATTGCATTACCCTGCATTATCCCACTGCACACACGGGAAAAGGCTTCAGCTGAAAGTGTGGCACCCTTATTCCCTTTAGGTTGGACATCCTTGACAGGTGTGATGCCACACACCAGTATTCCCACTATATTGGAAGCCGACTGACATAGGAGGATTGTGAGGTTGAAGCCAGCCTGATTCACAGAACAAGACCATACCTCAATAAAATAAAACACAAAACAAACAGCCATAAAAGTAAGCAAATAAAAGTACCCTCATTCCATTATTGAGCTCTTGGGTGTGAATATTATCTTTCTAACCACACTGTAGCATCCCTGTCAGATCCGTATTTGTTTGCCTCAAGCCACCATGCTAAGTCTAAGACATACAGATACATAATGATTATGAAATAAGCATTTGCTGAATCCAAAGGATATGCAAACATCTGGCTGAGACTTCACACTCCACTGATATCCCCTCATTACAGGGCTATTATGAACTCAGACTCCTGTGTCAGACTGACCTCAATATGGATTTGGCATCCCCATTTACTACCTGTAGGTTGCTGGATGCGTTGCCTAAGCCGAGTCTCTCCTGATAGATCTGATAGTACCAGATGTACTGCAGAAGATCCCTGTGAGGATTAAAAGGAATAATCGGTGTAAAATACCTCCAGCGGCAGCTGGCACAATGAGAACACAGAGAGCAGTTATGATGGCTCTTAGGGCATGGCAAATCCTGAATCGGAGAACAGCTTTGATGAAGAATCACAGAATCAACTGGTCAACCAGACCAACGCCTCCAGGAATTGCTATACACCGTTAGAACAGTTTCTGCTTTTGTTTAGCCCATAGCCCATTTTTAACCACAAGGAGTTCATAAGAACTGACTAAAGCAGCCTTAACTCCTCCAAGCCTTCTCTTTTCTTTCCCTCCCTCCCTGTCTCCTTCCCTCCCTCCCTTTCTCCCTCGCTCCTTCCCTCTGTCCTTCCTTCTGGTGTCACTCTATAGCCCAGGCTACCCTCAAATTCATGATAATCCTCTGACCTCCGGAACACTAGAATTTCAGGCCTGTACCACATACCAAGCCTAAACTCGCCCTTATTAATAGGTTGAACCTTATAAAATAGCTATTTTACGAATCAAAACAATCAAAGCATCCACACTTTCTAATAAAAATGACCCGATACTTGTCCTTTTGCTGCCTCTTGCTTTCATTTTGGCCCAGTGTCTACCTACTTTTTCCTAGATGATGACCCTTTAGAAATGATGGGAAACTGATGATGAAAACCACAAGTCTAAGTCCGCCCTCCGCGGACTAGCAGACTAGCATCGACCCGGCTCCTGACTCCACTGATGCTCTCATTCGTGGAACAGGCAATCACGAGCAGTTTTCCATCTCATAGAAATAGAAACGTTTCAAGCAAGTGGTTTATCAGAGGGACTGCCACAAAGCAAGACACGTGGAGATTTGCTAGTGAGTCACTGCCCACTAGAAGGTTCTGTGGTATTGAGAGTTCCCAGATGTGAACTATTCCATGTAGTAGCCAGTAGCCATAAGAGATGATACCCCAAGTGATACCAGTATCACGTGACTGAAGAAACCTTTGTTTGACTTAAGTTGCGGAGTCCGTTGGTCTGTCTGTCTATCTGCCTGAGAATCTACCAGAGCCTGGGACAGCATGGAAAGGGGCTTACAAAGGATCCACATCCTTAGCCCTTCATTTCATTTGTTTTTTTTTTTTTTTCTTGAGATGGTGTGTCATGCCACCTGGGCTGGCCTCAGACTCGCTCTGGGAAGCCTCGAATGCCTGCTGCTCCTGCTACAATCTCTCCATCGCTGGTAACTCAGCCGTGTAGTACCACATATCCCAGGTGTGGTGGTGGGTGCCAGGGATTGCTGCTGCATGCTGGCCAAGCATTCTAATAGCCTAGATATACCTCCAACTCCCTGATTTCAATGAAAACAAAATTAAATAGCAACACATAGCTAGTAGCTCGCAGACCTAATGGCGTGACTGTAGACTAACAGAAAGCAGGCAAGAGATGAGGCTGGGAAAATCAGCCCGCGGAAGGGAGCTCCAGGAAGCATGTTGTGGACTGCAGGTTCATCCTGAGGGGAAGAAGAGTCCCTGGGAGTCAGGAAGAGTTTTAAGCCCCAGGGAGTGATACAGTCTGATTCAAGCTTAGAGAGAGAACTCTCTCTGCCACAGGGAGATCCCCAAGAGACAGGTAGAAACATTAATCTCTAAGTTTCTTCTCTAAGGGGACCCTTACATTCATTGTCTATATGTGCGTTTCTATCCATAGCAAGAATATTTGCTAGTAGTAATGAATTACTACTCATAGTAATGGCCCTCCCCACTGAGGCTGCTTTGGCTGTGGTTCTGCCAATAACTCTAGTCCCTCAATGTCTTTACTTTCTAAGGTGTCAGCAAAGTGCCTTTCTGGGCAGGAGGCAACCACCCAAGAGTACTCTAAGCTCACTGCCTGACTCGTTGTCCTCAGAACGTGTTTCTTAACCATGGTCCTTCTCAGGTCTCTCTCCAGCCTAAGGCCGGATGCCTACGGGACAAGACAAAATCAAAGAACCAATTTAAGTTCCCAGGGACTGAAGATGGTAAGCTATACTCACCCAAAGAAAATTTGTTTGCCTCTCTCTAGGAAC
The DNA here is from genome assembly GCA_964023405.1 of Apodemus agrarius. Taxonomy (NCBI): domain Eukaryota; kingdom Metazoa; phylum Chordata; class Mammalia; order Rodentia; family Muridae; genus Apodemus; species Apodemus agrarius. The sequence goes on along the minus strand of OZ030012.1, from coordinate 45,184,040 downwards.
CATACATGTGCATGTTCATGACATCTCCCTGACACACATCCTCCTGGACACACACTATGCCAAAGAACATTGACATTGTGCGTAGAACTCTCCTCAACTCATAGAATTTCCACTGCCATATCCGTGCAAGGCTGATTCCTCCTCAGGATCAGCCTCCACCATCTCTATTCCATGGGCACAAAAGCAAACTGACCAACAGCCAGAAGTGAGGCTTCGGAGCTGGGGCTATGTGTGGCCTGGTGTGAAGCACATTTTCTTTGGAGCCTGCTTGATCTGGTTTCAGGTCTCAGCATGGCCATTTTGACTACGTAGGAGGTCGTGAGCTGATCATTTGACTTCCCAATTTCGGTTTTCAATTCTACAAAATATGCAAAATATGTCCTTTAGGAGGTTTGTGGATGATGATGATGATGATGATGATGATGATTATTATGCTTAAATCTTGTGTATTTATCGGCTGTGGCTGTAAAGCATACCCAGTAGGTAAGAGCTGAAAATTGTAAAGTGTTGGGAGCTTCCGGTGCCTTGGGACTGGTGGGGACACAGAACAAAAGTCAAACTGTCCCCCCCACACCTAGATGTATATCAAGTATAGAGATCTTACAGGATATTTTATAGATGAGGCCTGTGAACTCAAGAACAGGTAGTGGTACAAGCAGGGTCACACTGAGTCAGGCCAAGATTGCAGGTGTGTTTTGGCCAGGTTCGTCCAGGGCTCCTTTCTCCAAGGACGCTTCACTTGTGAGTGATTTGGACCTGGGGTTGGTCCCCTGGTGCCCTAGTAAGAAAAGCAAGCAGGCAGATACCACCATTCCCGGTTGCTATGGCAACTGCAGCTCGCGCTCTCTAAGAGGCTCGGCTCCTCCGGCCCCTCCCAATCACGCAGCGGACGTGACACGTGCGGCGGGGTCACGTGTTGTTGTGGGGTCCCCCGGAAAGCTGCTTCCGGGTCAATGCAGGACACTGGGCTCTGGCGGCCGGAGAGGGGGTCGAGGTGAAGCGGAGCCGGTCCGGGGCCGGCCTGGAGCAGGCCGGAAGCCAAGCGGCGGCGACGGCGGTGGCCGGGCGGGCGGAGGCGCAGCCCGAGGAGCCGCCGCCTCCCGGGCCGACGGGTGAGTGTAGCCCGGCCGCCGCTCCTCCGGGGCCGGAGGCCCGAGCCGCGCTCTACCTGTCGGGGGTGGGAGGCCAAGCCTGGGGCCCTGGGAGGACGGAGCACTGATGGAGGAGGGAAGGAGGCTGGGCAGCGGGACCAAGCCAGATGCTCCCAGCCTCCTCGAGGCCTGGGGGTATGGAAGCTGCTCCCTGGGTGGGAAACTTAGCTTTGAATCACTGAATCCAGAAAACGGGGAAAACAACTAGACCTGTCAAGTCCCATCTGTAAGGTTTGATATCTTAGTGGGAAAGAGCAGCCGTTCCTATACTCCTGGGTCACTAAGCCTGTCCCTTCCAGGACTGCTTGAAGCTTGTAGTTTGGTAGGAATTTGGGGAGCATGTATTTGCACCAAGCCGTATTAAGATTGGGGGGCTGCCACTAGACTCCATCCTGGCTTCTTAGGGATGGTGCGAAAGGATCTGTGATAGGCTGAATAGAGTATAGGCTTCGGTAACTACTGGGAAGCCAGTCTGGGATTTGGGGAAGGGAAGAGGATCTGTCTTCCTTAGGGCCACAGGCAGCAGTTGCAGAAGTTGTAGTTGAGGAAAAGTTGACTGGAGGAGTTGAACTGTTGACAGTCGGTGGGGGGTGGGGGGGAGGAGCCTCACTCCAAGGTTGCTTAGCTACGCTAGTTTGTAGGCACCGCCTAAGGGCTATTAAGGAAACTGGCAGGACTTCAAGGCCAGCCTAGAGCTTGCCTGGGACTTGTCCTTCTCTCTGCTTTTGTGCGGCCTTTGCCTGTGTATTCAGGAACTCTTGAATAGATTTCAGTGGTTCCATCTTGAGCACAGAGAGCTTGAGTAGATTGTTTTGGGGGAAGATGGGGAGGCCCTGGGGTCAAACGCCGGCCTCGTTAGGCTTGCCCCTGTTGTATTGTGTCTCTGTAGCTCCTGATAGGATTCCAGTGGCTCATCTTGAGCAGAGAGTTTGATCGAGGTCCGAGGATTAAAGATGTTTAGTTAGTCCGGGTCCTTCGGCTTTAGCCATAGTTCTGTAATGACTTTCTGACTTAAGATAAAACAAAAACCTCACACTAATCAGGACATTATGGTTTAGCACACGCACCTATATGAGAATGAAAGTTTTTTTTTACAAAGTAAGTGGGTTTCTGATACAGAATCTTTTGGCCTTGACCTCACTCGCGTAGCCCAGGCTGGCCTGCTACTCACTGCACTCTTTCTGTCCCAGCCTCTCCAGTGCTGAGGTTAAAGGCATCTGACTTCACAGAGTAGCGTTTGCCCTCGTTAGGTGTCTTCTGCCTATTTCTGTTGTGTTCCATTTTCTGTCATCAAAAAGAGAACATGCTGACCGAATCCCAGCAAATCGATCCGTAGGTCACAATTTGTGGTTAGAAAAAAAAAATGGCATCTGTAGGCATTATTTTATTTTATTTTATCTTATTTTATTTTATTTTTGGTTAGTCAGCGTCCAGTATGTTGTAAGCGTCTGCCACTTTGCAGGGGCAGCTCCAGGCTTCAGTTGACTGGGTAGTATGTGCTTGACCCATTTTCCTGAAGGTACCCTAAGGCTAACTTTTGATGCAATTGGGCACAAGTTCAGTCTTGATTTTTTTCTCTGTCCTTTGCCATCCCTGGGAAATACAGCCGTCTTAGTTATACTTAACAGACATCTTATTTTACTGTTCCAGTATTGAAAGATACACCGGCCAACCTGTGGGGCTGAAGCGATGGCTTAGCAGTTAGTGAGCGTGCGCTCTTCCCGGGGACCAGAGCTTAGCTCTCAGCACTCACGCCAGGGGCTCTGCGTGTTCTCTGCCTGTGGCTCCAGTCCGAGGGCACCCCTCACCTTCTTCTGGCCTCTGGGTACTCATACACACGGGACGTATACTCAACACAGACACACCTACGCACATACATGTATAAATAAGGCCTTTTTTTTTTTTTTAAACAGAGGAAACATGAATTTCCCTTGCTACTGCTTGATTCTATGTCAGGGTCTTTAGTAGTTTTTATAGATGGTGGCTTTGCTGTCTGCATCAGGATAGAAATAAAGTGCATGTGTCAGTCTGCGAGAAAAAACTCAATCATAAATGTGAGTGTGACCTTCAGTCCGCACCTAAATTTCTCATCTGAAGATACTCTTTCCGTGTTAACAACCTAGAGGAGGGGCTGGGTGGCAGCTCAGCAGGTAACCAGCTCGCCAGGCAGGCCTGGAGGCCTGCAATTCCTGCCACCCTCCCAGAGAAGCCGGGCACCGTGGCATGCTTGTCTGCCCAACACTGGGGAGTCAGAACAGCAAGATCCCAGGGCCTGTCTCAGAACATACGGAAGGCAGCACTTCCAGAAACACGCGTGCACATCCACACAAGGCAGAGGAAATCCTTAGAGAAACAGTACCAATTCTTAATAGCCATTGGTAGATGTCGGTGAACAAAGCAAGGGCCCTTCGTATGCCGCTGCTTCCTTTGAAAACTGTCACACAGCCCGTTGCTGCAGGACGTGGTGTGTCGCCGGATGTTACCTCATTTCCGTAACTGATGACAGGATGCACACGTAAGACAATCTTAACAGTCTTACTCGGTGTGGATGAAGATGGAGTTCAGAGGCGTGCTCGCCTGCGTGCTCGCCTACATGCTCGCCCGAGTTAAGCCTTGTCAGCGTAGCCCACCTTCAGTGGATGCCCCGCAGCACCGTGAGCACAGGGCACCTCAGACGGCCTTATGAGATAGGCCCCTGCCTTCACTGATGGCTTGTGGTGTGGCTGCTGCTGAGGGGGATTGGGTTGGCACGTGTGAACCATTGTGTCTCTGAGCAGCTAAATATTTCGTGTTTTAAAGAATGTTTTGTAGAGGCGTTGGGATTTCTAGGGAAGACCATTCATTTCAAGACTCTGGGAATCATTTGTACACTTGAATAAACGACTTCGGAGAACTCACCGGGTTTGATCCTTTGTGCTTTGTAAACTGTTTCCTCCCTCCCTTGACACTCAGATCCATAGACGGCTCTTTGGCCCTTGTACATTTTGCTTCCACACTGCTTAGAGTTTGGAAATTGGACACTTGATACTTGTTAGGATACTGAGTAACATGAGATTGTGTTGCTCCAAATAGTGGTTTTGTGAGTGTGTGTATGTGTGTGTGTTTTAGATTTAAATGGTGTAGCATGTATGTGGGCTGTTCACGCCAACGTACTCACATCTTCCTCCTGAACTGTATTTTGTGAAATGAGGTTTTGTAGACTCCATGTCTGGCCAGCTATGTAAGATGCCACCCATATACACCTAGCCCTACCCCTGGACCAGGAAATGACCCCAGAACCATACCCATGGTAGGCCAACGCTCTACCACAGCTCCAGGAAGAGTTCTGAACAGTAACTTGGAGTTGCTAGTGCTACAATCTGGGTTTAGTAGGTGAGAGATACCCCTGAGCTGTGCCCTCCATGCAGTTTCAGCAGTTGTCAGCCCTGCCTTCTGAGACTACGCACCCTGGTCCTTGAGGCTTAGAGACGCAGTAGGCCAGCTGTCTCGACTGTGCTGCTCTGATTCCCCTTGGTCCTGCCCAGCTCTGTGAGGGAACTCTTACAGAAAACGGGGCGCCCTTGGTCCTGTTCTCTCCTGCAAAACCATCAGCTATCACTGCTCAGCCAGCACGGAGCCACACGTCATGGTCGATGGCCAGGGCCTTCTCCGGCTTTCCTTAATTTTCTTTTTGACCATCATTCCATTTCCCAAAATATATCCTCGTCCCGCCCAGATTACCGTCAGTTGTGCCTCCCTTTGCCAGTAAGAGGGTGACCCTTTTTTCATCAAATCCAGTTCATTCTTGTTTCCTTTTGTATGACCTCTTTCGCGTGAAGTCTTTGTGCTTCATTATTGTATCAGAACTACCGGGAGGTCAGCAGTCTCTAAGGCTTCTGAACCTCACACCAGCCACCTAAGTTCACAGATCAGGTGAATCGTATCACCTGAACTTAGAGTTAAAAAGTGGATTCCTGATTCCATCCTGGGCTTCCTGAACCAAAATCTCTGGGTGGGGCTGGAGATATTTCTGTCTTAGTGCTCTGTCCCATGGTTGTTCTGCCCAATAAAATTTAAGAGTCACCAACGTAGCATGATGCTTTAAACTATAGCAGCTCCACACAAACGACTTCTAAGTACATGATGGTTAACGAACTGAGCAATGCCCTATATCAACAGGCTGGTTTGGTTTTAGGACTTTGAAGTCAGCCTGAAGTCAGCCTCCCTGGGAATCCTGGCTCTGTCAGTCACTAGTCAAATGACCCAAGCCTTGTTTTGCTTGGGGTTTCTGATCTCAAATGTGGTTAATAGTGCCTTTTATGAGTGTTGTGAGAGTTAAATGAGATAGCAATGGAAGCTGCAAGGCACATGTACAGAGTAAACACAGGCTTTCTCTGCTGTTGTGAAGACAAGTGGCTTACCAACATGCTCCTGGGCAACTTGATCGGGAGGCCAGATTCCAGCCAGTCTTCATTCGCACCGGGATTGCTGGTGTGGGTTCAGGAATGCAGGCTTATCATAGTTTCCATTTCCGGTTAAAAGATCTATGTCATGATTAAGGACTTAGGATGTTTTTCTGTCTTTAGAAGGATTGCTATCAGTATAGCGTGTTTAATCCCCTCCTTTCATTTCCCCACTGCCCAGTGACTAGAATGTAAACTTTATGAACACAGCTCCTTGTGGTGGGATCACAGCCATATCCACGTTCTGGGCTCCTCCCCTCTGCACAGGGCAGGGCAGCACAGCGCTGCACAGCGCTGCACGGCATACATTGCACAGGGCAGGGCAGCGCTGCATTGTAGCAGCCGCACCAGTCGGCCTCCCTACCTGCATCCGTCAGTCACTTCCACATCTGCACCAGCCCCTCCCTTTCCCATCTGCTGGTTTGATGGCTTCTCTGCAGCCATACTATGTGTGACTCACCCCAGGTTAGTCAGACTCGGCGTGTTCTCAGAGTGCTTGCCCACCCTTCTGTGTGAACGTTGTGTTCACCTGCCTTCTTGGTGGGCACGGGACTAACCTTGGCTGTGTTTCCAGCTGTTGTGTGTAAGGACGCTGGTGATTTGACTTACCTTGGGGGCCTCTTTGCCATGACTTCCCTGCTCTGTGTTCCCAATAATAACTGTTAGTTCCTTCCTATATGCTAACCACTTAGCCAGGTACTTTCATTTTACTGTTGGTTTAGGCATAGAGAGGTAACTTGTGTAAGTTACTTAAGATCAGAATGACTTGAACTAAATGAAGCATGCTCATTTAAAACTAAAGATTTTTTTTATTTCTAATTTTATATACATACCTGTATGCTGTGTGTAGGTGTGTGCTTGTGAGTGCAGGTGCCTGGAGTGTCCAGAGGAGGTGCTGGATTCCCCTGGAACAAGCCACTGGTGGTCCCGAGCCTCCAGCACAGGTCCTCCTTAGGAGTAGAGCGTGTCTTAACCACTGAGCAAGCTCCCTAGCACTTGGAAGCATCCTCTTAAGTCCAATGCTTTTCTCTAAGTACATTAAACACACACACACCGCTCCCTAGCACTTGGAAGCATCCTCTTAAGTCCAATGCTTTTCTCTAAGTACATTAAACACACACACACACACACACACACACACACACACACTCAGAGAGGGAGAGCATGCGCACACGCACACTAGAGACACAAGAGACAAACCCCAGGAGATTTCAGTAGTTACATTTGCAAAGCTAATGGGTGTGAAACGTCTAGCAGTTCACTAACCATCCTTAGGAATGTGGCCGGAAGTACCATTGCAGGTCATGTTAAGATTGTTCTTAGAATAATGCTTTCCCAGTGAATTTCCAAATTCTTCTTCCCAGTCTACTGTATTCCTCCTCCATCCACTTGATTTTCATTTCACTGTCAGTTGTCAGTAGATACTGCATCCTGTAGACTCAAAGTAAAGTTCAGTTTTCCATCCAGTGATCCAATACTTGGTGTGTGTCATGCTCCGCCGTGGTGGGTAACACGGTGACACAACCTCACTGGTGGAGACTAGCGGGTCACAAGAAGTGCCCAGTAGAGTGGAAGAGAAGAGATGGCAATGCTGTGTCTGTTTGGCACTGTGGTCAGAGGCAGCCTCTGAGAAGGTGACATCTGTGTTGAAATTTGAGGCACTTGGATACAGAGATGAAGCACTCGGCAGAGAACCAGCAAGTGGGGGAAATGAGCTTGGCAGGCTTCGGGAGTGAAAGGAAGGAAGAGTGGAAGGAAGTGGGCTGGGGGAAGCAGAACGCAGAGCTCAGGGGGCCTAAGCAAGCACAGCCTTGAAGACTGCGGGTTTGGGACCAGGTGTGAGAAAGGAAGCTATCAGCATTCTGAAGAACACAGTTGGCTTACATTTGAATAGACCACAAGACGTTACGAGATACCAGTGAGGAAACTGCCACTGAGGTCTGAGCAAGGTCAATGACTGTTGAAAATGGAGGCTGAGGAAGATTTGGATGTGATGCCTGAGGGCTGTACTGGTGCCGGGAGAGCAGTGCAGGCAAGTGGACTGTGGTGTGGAGAACTCTTGACTGCCTGCCCGAGCCCTTTCTCATCACAGGCCTCCATTGTCTAGGGGCACCCCCTGGGGCATGGCTGTGTCCGTGTGTGTGTGTGTGTGTGTGTGTGTGTGTGTGTGTGTAAAATCACTTTTCCCCAAAGTTCTAGGGACTGAACCCAGAGTTACATCTTCAAGCCTTCGACATTGTTTTGAAAATGCATACATGGTGATGAGGAAGCTCCAGGATATTTGCAGATTCCAAGTACTGTCTGTGGGCATTCTTCCCTTGTCTCTTGGTCCACATATACCAGTTCCTCTACAACTTCCTTTGAGAGCTGGAATTGATGGATCAAATATTATGTGCTGCTGGCAGGACTTGGGGGTGCATGCTTGTAATCTCAGCATGCTGGAGGTAGAGGCTGGATGATCTCAAATTGCAGGCTAGCCTGGGCAAACATATGGAGACTTAATATGTTTCCCTTCAGTTTTGCTATCTAGAGAGGTCGTCTGCTGTAAGGTGTTTGCACCAGGTCTGCTTATTCTCGCCACATGTGAGCTCTCCTCAGTGTAGGAGAACTTTCCCCCAGGGCTTCAGCTGTCAGGGTTTTAAACTTTTGCTTATGTGTATGTAAGATCACTGAGATTTTTATTTTTGTCTGGGTTATCGAGGGTGAGCATCTTCTCCATAGTTTTATTATTCAGTTGAGAGTGATCTGTTAAGTACTTGTTCATGTCTTTTATCCATTTTCCCATTGGATTTTAATTTTTTTAAAAAAAGGAAAAAAAACAACTCTTTGTATCTTATGTATATTGCATAATCTTTTTTCAGTTTTAGGTGTGTCTTTTATGTTTTTAGCGTCTTTTGATGATCGAAAGCTTTTAATTTCATTGTCAACTACTTTCTGTGTTGAGGATGTTTTGTTGTGAAGTCTCAAAGTCAAGGGCATAGAGTAGTCCTTAGGAGGAGTGCCTGTGTGCTTGGTGGGAGGAGTGCCTGCCTGCCTCAGAGGGCGTGGCTTTAGGAGGAGTGCCTGTCTGCCTCTGGCGGAGGGGCCTTAGGAGCAGTGCAAGTTTGCCTCTGGGGAAGGGGCTTGCATTTGGGTTATGTCTGGAGTTGAGGTTTTTCCTGTGCTATGAGGTTGGCATCCGGTTTCTTTTCTACCCTTCTTTTCTTTTTCCGCAGGCCTATGTTCACTGTTTCAGGATTAATTATTGACTGCTTTTAAGTTTTCCCAGCTGGTTTCTCTGCCCCTTCATCCATTATTTATATGGGCCCTGGGCCCTGTTTCTCTTTTCTTGGCCTATCCTTTCCCTGGAGTTGTTCTCAAACACAGTGTAGTTGGTTTTGTTGTTCTCGGTGTTTTTCTGCAAAGTCACCTTGAGTTTATGGATATAAAACAGAAGTTCCTCCAGGATACACATATTAGTTCCTGTGAACTTGTGATCCTGAAGACATGTTCTGTCACATGAGCAGTGACAGTACATGGCCTTCTCCTTCATTTATCTGTCGTAAGACATTTGCTTGTTCACTTGGTTCCCAGTGGATTCACCACACTGTGATTTATGTCTGAAGGAAATTGTCTAATGAGCGTGTTTCCCCCACAAGGTACACGAGATCCTCCCCAGTCTTAGGAGCAAATGCCATTTCAGTATTAGTCTTGAGAGACTTCTTAAATAGCTGCGTCAGAAGCACCAAACCCTAGCACTCAGTAGATTCCCAGATGGGAGCTTGTTTACAGAGCTGGAACCAGAAGTCGGAGCCCCGCCCTGTCTGCCTCAGCTCCAGGGACTCATCGGTGACTCCTACTGTGGACCCTCGGCACGTATCCACAAATAACTACAGACATTCTGAATTTTGACTTGCAAATGCATTTGGGAAACAGCTGGATTTGAGACATGGAAGCCATGCAGACTGGGTTGTAAAGAACTGGAGATAATCTTTTAGGAGATCATTAGCATTAGAGCTGTCCTTGCCACACACATTTCAGTGATGTTTATCAAAAGAGAATCGTTTAGTGCAGTGACTTCCACATACTAAGTTTCCTGATTGACTTATGCCAATATTGCAATAAAAGACTTTCTTTTCTTGATGATACTTTTATTATGTTGATAATCATGGCATTGTTACTTAGTCTATAGGCTTAAATCAAATTAGGAAAAATTTCAGTTTCTACTTGTTGAAATCAAGTCTAAATTAGTTAATACTTATTGTAGTAACTCAGTGAGAGCATATCTTTCGTGACCATCATTAATAATTTAAGCCCTAAGTTTTTTAAAGGCAAGTAAGTATCCTTTGTGAAAGGCTATCATTCATTCATTTAGCAGTGTGCGTTCTCATGAAACAATAAATGGTTATAAGAAATGTATAGATAGAGATTTTATCCTTCACAGATCAAATCTCTTCTAAGCACATTTTTAGACTTACCTTACTTACCTCAGGTAGGTACAAAGTGACAGAAAGTCGTCCAGTTAACGTGGAATGGCATTATGAATGTCACACATACTATTTGGTCTCAATACTTGGCAGGACTCAGCATAGTCACAGGCCCTAGGTAGCCAGATCAAATCTATTGTACAGTAATTATAGGTGATGGTAGTTGGTGGTCAGGTGGACGGGCACTGGCGTCTCTTAGCTGCCTCTGGTGCTAACTGCTCCATTCATCCTCCAGCCGTTCCCGGAGGCAGAGGTTAGGGGCACTCTTACTCCTTCCCACGCAGTAGCACTCGAGATCTCCGCAGCTTGTCTGCAGCCGCAGGGGTGGCAGACTCTCATCAGCTGCAAGCAGCCTAGCCCCAGAGTCAGCCCGCTCCGTCACCAGCAGCAGTGCAGTAGCAGGGGACTGGAAGGAGCCGGCGACTTTGTTTTCATGTGTAAACTTGGCCACACTCTGTTCAGGACTGTTGTAACATCTGGTGCCTCCTGGTTATCAGAGTGCTTTGTTATCTCCAGAAGGCTGCTGGGTGATAGGCCAGCGTCTGTTCCTAATGAGACTCGGCCTTCACATGGCAGCTTCCCTTGCTGCTTCTGGAGCTGAGAGATAATAATGAAAGAGTCCGTAGGCAGTTAGGTAATGACCTTAAACTTGTGTCTTCACAGCTATAAGAAAATGCGTATTAGCGATGCGTTAAAGGGGTGAAGTCTGCATTGCTGCTGGGAGGACAGAGAAGTTTTCCTCCTTTGGTGACTGGCCAGGAGAGCAACTGTTTTGTGTTCAGGTTTGGTGACTTTGATGTAGTTACAATAAGAATTTTGGCTACAGTCAGTCTATTTCTATAGTCAGGTCTGTTTCTAGGACTTGCATGTGGTGCTGTATACTGTTGACATGAAAACTTCCTTTTTTTAATGAAGTCAGCATGGCTCAGCAGATTAGGCACAGCAAGGATGACTTAGCATGCTGCTGTGACCCCAGAAACCCAAGCAAATCCCCTCAGTTTCCCAGGCTGTAAATACAGATAAGTGTCAGTGTTTTTCAGAGAGTGGCTGTGTCAAGTTCTAGGCTTTAAAATGATTGTTAATCTCGGCGTGGAGACATTGGTTTGGGGACATGGCTTCAGGAGTAATCATGTCTAACCCTGCTCTGAGTAAGTACAATGATAAAGGCTTGAGATTTTCCCTGGTGGGATCTGGGTCAAATAGAAAGCTAAGACTGGGCATTAATTTGTTTGTGAAGGAGTTGGTTATGGGGGCTTCAGGGAAATATCTTTGGGGGTGTGTAGGTAAAGAGTAGTAAGTGCTACTAGCCTTCATGGTGGTGGTGTGTTTGTGGTGGTGGTGTGTTGGTGGTGGTGGTGTGTTTGTGGTGGTGGTGGTGTGGTGGTAGTGGTGTGTTTGTGGTGGTGGTGTGTTTGTAGTGTGGCCGCTGAGTCTCTGGGCAGTGTTTTCCATTTCAGAGTGCCTAATGGGACATAACCAGTTGGCTTGCAGCATATTTAGTCATTGAGAAACTATAAGCATTAGGAAGTATTTAGAAATTAATACTTTGAAACAGTTTGCATGAAGAGGTACTTTGTTCTGTTTCCCCTCCTGGGGCAGTACACTGGCTTAGCATTTCAGTATTGGACAACAGGCCTGCATGCCCGCCCTGCCTGCTAATGTGTACCTGTAGCTAAGAAAACCTTGCTAACACTGTGTGTCTTGTGTGCAATATGGCTCCCAGTAGAAAACGCAGAGAGCTCCCTGGTAACACACAGCCACGGCTTTAATATCTCTGGTGTCACTAATTCAAGGACAGGAATTTTAGTCAAGAGGTCTAAGGTTTATGCTCCTTTTAGGGAGACCTGTGGTGCTACAGAAGTCTAGGAACTTCGTTCTCACACTCCGTCTGCCCATGTCTGAATGACAGGTATGTAGTTAGGAAAGCATGATGCAGTGCACTTTACACTAAGATACTGTGTAGGGTTCAGTTGACAGAGGTTTTGGGACTAGATTGCCTGCGGGATGGGGTGAGATCACAGTGGCATGGCGCGGGCTGGTGATGATCTAGAGCTAACAAGCCAACTAGCCTTGTCTCTGCAGGGTAGCTCTAAACATGTATTAGACTTGATAGATTCTTCTTACTTCATCCAAAGAGGGCACCTAGTTAGATCTATTACATAGCCCAGAGTTAACGGGTAGAGGAGAGGGTGTACTTAACTTCAGTACACACTAAACTGGAGCGCTATAGAGAAGAGCCTGGGACTGTCTCTGAGTTGTTCAACCAGGGCTTCCACTGTAACAGCTCGTTTAGGGGGTAAAAGGCCCTAACATGGATTTTGTAAGTATGTATGTATGTATAGACACAGAAAGATTTTCATGAACTTCAGGCAAATTCTAAAATTATGTCTAAAAGCCGCTTATTCTTTCCATAGCCTGGAAAATGTGGTCTGGAAGGACACAATAAGGTGCGTTCTTAGGCTCAGTCTGCTTGCTTAATAGGTCATGGCTGTCTTCTGGGGTGGGGTGGCTTCGAATAGGAAAGGCTTTTGGCCGTACTTCCTGCCCTGGCTAGCCTAGCTGTCCAAAGAAGCGCTCCAGCCCGGAGTGACCGGCCGTGTGGCACCGACCACATTGTCTGCTTACTTTCAAATAGAAGTTTTTAAAAATTCAGATCAGATAATGTAGCTTCTAAACCAATAAGGTGATTAACTGACTCTCATCTTTAGAGTCTTCGGGTCTTTTCTGGAGGAAACATGTATAACATATCCTATGTTGTCCTAGAGTGATTGTGTTTCAGTGGGATGCAGAAAGGAGTCAAGGGAAAACCTGAAGCTTCCTAGAATACAGTGTTGAAGGTTTGGGATCAAAACCAGAAAGAAGTTTTGGGATGAGGTTAAAAGAGAATCCATACTTAATGAAAGTCAAATAGATGGGGAAGAACTGGAAAATTGAGAGAGCTGGTAAGGGGGGGCAGTGTGTGTGTGTGTGTGTGTGTGTGTGTGTGTGTAAATGTGGGAAGAGAGCGCCTGTCTCCTTTTGCTTTGTTTTTCTGATCACCCCGATCTTTCCAGGCCCCTCCCCTGCACTGTTCTCTCTGGCCCTGAGAACTCCTGAGAAGCAGCAGTTCTTGACTTCTGGGTTCTCCTCAGCCCCTCCTCTCTTGCACTTTCACCCCACCCCCTCTAAGATGGGGCTCATACTGTGTCTCTGCTTACGTTTTGTCTCCTTCTGGTATGGCTTCAGCTCCCTCCCTTGTCTATGTTGAAACAAACTGTGGATGCTTTCCCTGAGGTAAACAAATTCAGGTTGCCGTGCCCTGGAAGATCTAGAGATCCTCATCACTTTGACTTCTGTGTAGAATCGGGAACTCCATCTTTGTGCTGGGTCCACAGTGTCCTTTTATTTCCACAGGGTAGCATCTGGCTTGAACGAGGTCAGCATGCTCTGACATCTTCCCGAGCAGACATCTGCGCCCCCATTCCCCGTCCCTGTGCATTGTGATGTCTCAGGTCTCTCTGCTGGTCCTGCTCTTGTACTTGGAATGTTCTTCTCCACCTCCCTCTGCTGCTAGATGACCCAGGCTTTGCTCCAAAAGTTAATAACCTCCTGTGGTTTTTAAAAATACATTTAGTTTTATGTGTATACATGTGTGTGAGAGAGGGGGTGGGGAGGGAGGGAGGAATGAGAGAGGGCGCACTGCACGTGTGTGGCAGCCCTTGGAGGTCAGGAGAGACTCTGGCTCCCTCAGAACTGGAGTTAGAGACAGTTGTGAGCTACTGCCTGGATATTGGTACCTGAACCCAGGTCCTCGGCAAGAACAGGAAGTGCTCTTAACTACTGAACAGTCTCCCCTACCCCCACTTTACTCTTTCTCTGTGACTTGTTTATACATTTATTATCCCATGTGTTTCTTCTTAAGTGGGAAATGCCCAGATGTCAGGGTTGGAATTTTCTTTCTTCTCCCTTTCTTTAGTGCTCAGCACAGATTCAGCCTCTGGTGCATGTGACTTCATTGATTCCCACTAAGAGGAAGTACTCTGTGTAAGCACCTACTTAATACACAGTGAACAAGCAAGTTCCCCTCCGCGGGATGACTTGGTGAAGGTCAAACAGAAGTCACAGAGCAAATGAAAGGCACTTGTTTACCTCCTCCCAACAGTCTGTGACACACTCCAGTTCTCAGTCTGTCTTCTGAAGGAAGTGGTCATGTCAGTGTGGAAGCATCACTGTATGAACCGTCAAGCCAAGAGAACCCATGGCGAAGTCAAACGTTGACCTTTCCTCCTTAGGTTAGTCTGGGCAGGTCCGTTCACAGGGCGGTTTTCTGCTTCCTCAGATGAAGTGAGACAGGTCACTCTGGTGCCCTACTTCTGATAAATAACTTATAACTGATTAGACCAACTTATGTAAGTGGGTCCAAATTAAAGATAGTTTCCACTTGTGGAGACTCTTTTTGAAGGTACAGCCCCACGGTAGGCTAGGACAGGCGGTGTTTATTTTGTCTCCTAAACTGTCACTCTGGTCCCCAGCCACCGACTGTTGCAGTACTGTGAGACTAGCCAGAGTGCTCCACTGGGGAAGACCTTGGTTGGTGTCCAGTCCTGGTGACCTGGTTGCCCGAAGTTCCCAAGGCTCCTGAGTTCTGCTCTGCTTCCTGGAGTGGTTGTGTAATTGCCCTTGGATGGCAAGTCCTTGCCAGCCCTGTGGAGGGTCCATAGTCCAGAGTGGGGCTTTGTGTTTGCCCTTGAGCGGGAGCAGGGAGCAGCTATCGGGGCTGGTGGCCAGTCACCTCTGTCCACCTCCACTTCTCTCCTCATCCCGCTGCTGAAGCGCACTCCTGGGTCGGGTATGCACACTCCCACTTTCTTCACTGAATTTTACAAAACTGCTAATAACCTCTGTTGATCTTCTGTTCTATTTTTCTTTTCTTCCTTTGCCTTTCATTTAAAGTTATTAGAATACTATCTATTCTACACGCTCCCCCCAAAAAAACCCAACTTGAATTTTTCATAGAAACTATAAATCCTAAGATTAAATAAAAGCATACCTTTTTTAAAAGTCTTTGATAAATCAGTAGGTCGTTCCTTTCTGTGTTACATGAAAACACCCACTTTGAGCAATGGCGCCTGGGTCTGCTGCTTCAGGTGCCTTAGAGTCGGCAGGGGCGAGGCTCTTCCCGGCTCTCCACCCTCCTTCCTTCCCTCCGCCTCAGTTACTGCTGCTATTCCAACTCTCTTTTTCTTCCAGAGATAGCCTGTACGTATACAAGCCAGTAAATCTATTTTTATAAGGTTTTGATTTCACATTTGGCACTCTGAGGTTGTATTTCTATTTCTCTGTCTGGGAAGTTGTGAGCAGAGCTGGTAGTATTCATGCTTTATGAAGCCTCCGGTTCCACGTTGCTTCTGTGGGCAATATTGACTTTGCTTACCACCAGAGGCTATATCTTGAATAACTTTAGCATCCAGGGCAGCTTTAACCCTGCAGTGTCGACTTTGATACTTACCGGAACTCACCCTTTTGGTGGGACTGTAGAGTACAGGCTGCCTGGCAGCGTGCTTGTGGGGCGGGCACTCTGCTCGGACAGTGCCCCGCCTGGCAGCGCTGCTGTGCACACCTTATCCTCCAGGGCACCCCCCACCCCACCCCCGCTCCGCTGCAACTGTCCAGGCGTGCTACAGAATACTGACGTGGGATCTTGAGGCACAAAAGACTTGAGATTTTCACATGTTCCTCCACCTGTAATGGGACCCAGCAGCAGCACCCAAGATTCCTGGCTCTCTGGCTACCCGGTTTCAAGCACTAATTCAGAACAGCTTCACAAATGCATTTGAACCCTGCCAACTACAGAGGTAGACAGGTGTAACTTGACTCCTGTTATTTCCAGAAAGTCATAGATTACCCCCAAACCTTTTAAAGGGCTTGAGTTAAAGATCTTTTCCATTCTACATTTCCTCATTTTTCAGTCTTCTTGGTTTTCAGCCTTCCTTTCCCACCTCCCGTTCCTCCTGAAACACAGCAGATCTGAGCAGATTTTGTTACACATCCATTTGGCCCTCCTGAGGTTCTGACTGGACGGCCATGCAGGCATTTGTGCACCTGCATTGCTGCAAGACTCGTCAGCCAACGACCAGTGAAGGGGTCTGGGCCACTTTGTCATCCCAGAGAGAACACTAGATATTTTCACAGCCTGGATATTAGCAAGAGGCTTTTGGTCTGTTTTGAGGATGCCGGGGACTGAACCTGGGGTCTTGTATATGTAACTCAAGGACCATCCATCCTAAGCTATGCTCCTAGCCTTTTGTTATTAATTTTATTTTGAGACAAAGCCTCATTAAGTTGGCCTAGAAATCACTTGTGGTCCAGGTTGTCTTAGACCCTAGATCCTCCTGCTTCCACCTCTCAAGTAGTGAGGATTATAGGCTGGTTCCACCAGGCCTGGCTTTGGAAGAGTTCTTTCAAGCTCGAAGACTTAAGGGGAAAACATTCAAGTTTCCATGCTTGTTTGTTTATCCCTGGGCTCTTATGAGTGAATGAGTGTTCCGTATTTCAGTTGTGTCCGAGTTAGCTGCCCCTGAGCTATAGAGGCAGAAGTGCTTCAGAAGCCTCCAGCTCAGACACCACGTGAACACAGAGACCTGTATTGCCACAGTGACAGTCTGCCTTCCCAACACGTTAGTCTTCTGAACTGCCAGTTGTATGGAAGACGACAGTGTGATTTCTCCAGTTGCCCTGTTAACCATTTCTAAAAGATTGCTCTGGTGTTCTGCTTGAGACAGAGCAGAGCGGCTGGCCTGTGCTGTCTGGTGTTGATGGTGGAGACTTTACATAAACAAAGAACCTGTCAGTCGGAGAGTTCCTGAAGCCGAGTAGCCCTGCTCAGACATCTATTACTCCTTAGGTCGGTGGGATAAAGTAGATCTGTGCTAGTGTAGATGACGGTCATCTATTCCGAGCTCTAACCCAGGGGCCCACTGTAAGCTTACAAAGGGCTTAAACAGAGTGCAGCTCAGTGCCCAAGGTGTTCCCAAGGTGACCTGTTACATACTCCACTGGTGTGAATTACACAGGTAAAACATTGGTTCCATGGATAGGCATGTAGTCAGTGAACATGTGTGTTCTAAACACACATCTCAAATGATTCAACAAAGGCCAGTAAATGTGCTTCATTGCGGTTGAAGACATGCAGTCTAATGGCTACCTCTATGTCCATGCTTTTTTTTTCTCCTTTAAATTCTTGCTACAAACCCAAGGAGGCGGTTCAGATCATCCATGGGCGAGGAGGAAAGACAGGTTAGGAGCTAGTTCATGTGTATCTACTCTGTCCATGGGCTGTCCACCTCACCGTAATGTCATACAGAATGAACAGAGTGTAGAGTTTGGAACTTACCACAGCCTTGGGATCCGAGTAACACACTGGCAGTCTCTGCAGTGCCCTGTGAGCCAAGTGGTCTCCAGACCAGGGCTCTGTAAAACTCTGTCCACTTGTCCCGCCTTTCAACCAAGGACTCTTACATCACCTCAGTATGTACATAGATAAAATAAAATAGTCGGGCGGTGGTGGCGTACGCCTTTAATTGGGAGGCAGATCTATCTATCTATCTATCTATCTATCTATCTAGATATAGATATAGATATAGATATAGATATACCAAACATCTGATAATCAGAAAGTTTTATTTTAAAACAATTACTTGGTACACATATAATTTTACCATTTATTAAAGGAAAAGATCAAACTTGCCTGCTAATTAGATGGATGCGCTTATTTTTACAGAAAGATGTAAATGCCAGCCGACATATTTGCTATGGCAGGAGTTGAGCATCTGGCTGTTAGTCACCAAGCTATTAAGTGGTGAAAGCTGAGCGGGGCTTAATCTGCCCTCTTCGCACAGTCTGCCTTTTCCACTCAGCACTGTAGACATGAGTGGCTTTAGTGCTCAGCAGCATTGACCAAGCCCTCGCAGTAGGCGGCCTGCTGCACTCGATGCTCTGAGATACAGAATTCCACAGTTCTTCTCCCTGTAGAATTTAATGGTAGAGTTATTATAAAAGCCTGAGAAAAAGAGCCAGTATTTGACTTATTTAACTGCACAAGCACAGGGAAAGCGGTGTTGCTACGGTGAAGTAGACGGCAGCACTCACAGGAGCCACTTGAAGCCTTATCTGCTTGCTGTCTAACCGCTCTCGAGAAAGCCTCCAGTGTCTGTCCCCTTGGTGTCTTCCAGCCTGTCGCCCCCTAGCTAATGTGTAATGGCATTCAAGTCTCTAGTTGTTTTTAGTGATTTATTTTATTTTTATTTTTGATGTGCATGAGTGTTTGCTTACGTGTGTGTGTGCGCACGCGCGCTTGTGCAGCTCAAGCATGCTTGATGCCCAAGGAGGCCAGACAAGGTGTTTGCATCCCTGGGACTGGAGTTATAGACAGTTGTGAGCTGCCATGCTGGTGTTTGGAACCAAACCAGGTCCTGGGGAGAATGTCGGGCACTTTGGGCACCAGTTGAGGAGGAAATAGTGGCGGCGGCCTCTGGCTTTCCATCCTAGCCACCACGGGCAGGGCATGCCATCCCTCTTTCTTCACCTCTTCCCAGCCTGGGGGCTGTGCCCTCTGTTTGGGTTGTTCCGCTCCTTTTCTTTGTGACTCACTGCCTCCTCTGTCCCTGGCGCCCCATAGTTCTTCTGTCTCTCCAGGCCTCATAACATGTCCTATGTTAAGGTTGACATCTGAGACTCCATCTTGAGCCAGCATTTGTCACCTAACTTTATAATGTTTCTCAGAGTGTCATCAAGTGCCCCACACTGTCCACGGAAGAAGTGCAGTTCATCACCCCTTGACTACTTAAAGGTACTAGTTAAAGGTACTAGTTAGTGGTCATCACCAGAAACCCAAGGCTTAGCTCTACATCCACCTCCCCTTCTGCTAGCCCCTGTACTTCCCCGAAACCGTGCTCCTAAAGCGTCTTGATCCTCCCACGCTCAGTGAGTGTCTCCTGGGATATTAGTCTCCACCGTCATGCCTGTGTTTTCACACCGTCTTCCTAGCCACTCTGCTCTTGGCCCTGGTTCCGTCATGTCTATGATACACTCAAGCACCAAGAGGAGTTTAAAAAACAAAAAACAAACAAAAAAGTTATGTTCCCCTCCTCAAAGCCCAGCCCTTTTCTGCTCTGCTCAGGTGCTAACGAGTCTGCAGCGGTTCCTGCCTGTAGCTGCCTTGGCAAAGGCAGGTTTCTCCACGGCGTTCACAGGCCGCTGCGCTCTCGCCCTGGGCCTTCCTTCCTTCCTCAGCCACTGCTTCTCCTTCACCATCCTCCTCTTTATTGATTAACTAAAAAGTCCTGCAGTGGCTGATGGTTGGAGATGAATTGCAGTTGCCTGTATTCTGTCTGATAAACAACACAGCATAGGCCAGCCCCTGAGGGCAGTGGGTCACCAGGCTCAGAAGTCAGCGTGCTTGGTACTCTCTCCGTTATTATGTGCATGGGTGCAGAGACAGTGCTAGAGTTACTGAGTGTTAGGCCCTTAGGCGAGATTAAATAGAGAAAACTTTACCTAAGTTCAGTGCCAGAAGAAATAGCACTCTCTGTTAGGTAGTCTCAGGTCCAGAAAGTGACAGGAGATGGAGGACAGTGGCTCGTGTTAAAACATCACTGCCTGTCCCTGGATCCCAAAGGTACCTGCCCGTCTGGGAGCTTAGGTCAGGGGGGTGTCTGGGGGCCTGGGGCCTTCTGCTTATGTTCCACTTTCCTCAGGCTCATTTCCTGCACCCGTGAGCCAGTGAGGCATCTCTTCTGCATGAAAGAACAAAGGAGGGCAAGAAGTGGGTGGTCTGATGGAAAGAAAGCACTGGCGATCTTAGAGACTTCCAGAAACTACCACACCATTTCTATCATTTCAGCCACAGCTAAGTCATACATTTCTAAAGACAAGTACACATGTATGTGCACACATGCTTGCTCACACACACACACACACACACACACACACACACACACAGGTTCTGTTACTATGAAGTATAAATTTCAAAAGACAGTATTAGAGGATTCATAGGAATGATTCATATTTAGTCTGATGTTTAATTGGTACCATCTTGTTCAGCCTTTTTCAAATTACTGCACATACCTTATAAACCAACCATAGATGTTCTCGTTACCATGGTTGGAAGAACGACCCTCCGCTAAATGCTGGACTTCTTTTTAGTGATATGGCACACACCATGCTGTGTGATCATTGCTGTCCTCTTGATATTGCAGTCTCAGCACAGTAGAGTTCGCCTGATGAGTAGCATGTTACACATGTCTCCAGTACCCAGCCTCCTTCCTCATGAACAAGAAATAACTCTTAATGAATAAGTAGATAATTTTGATGATATCTTTGTTTCTTACAGACTTTTCAGAAAAGAAGATGGACCAGCCTAGTGGGAGAAGTTTCATGCAAGTATTGTGTGAAAAATACAGTCCTGAAAACTTCCCTTACCGCCGTGGCCCTGGGATGGGAGTCCATGTCCCAGCCACTCCTCAGGGCTCTCCTATGAAAGGTAAGGACGGCAGAACAAAGACTTTGTGGGCGAGTCTCTAGGCTGGGTCACAGCATCGCCTTGTTTGTGAATGAGAGCCTTCATTTTGCATTCTGAGTCAGATGGTCATCACTGCATGTTATGAGTCCAGTGTATTCCTAAAGAGCCTCAGAGAACTGATTCTTCCAGATTGACTGGAGCATCTTGGTTGTCCTTTCCAGGCCAGACTGATACTTAGGGAATAATACTGCAAGTGCACACCCTTTCAAGCAACTGGGGGGGGGGTACAGAATAGCACAGGCTGGCCTGCGCCCTCGAGGACCTCCATGGGCTCTTGGATTGGATTACAGGACATTCATGTTTCTGAAGCTATAACACAATGTAGCTTATGTTGAGCCAAATGAAAACCACAGTGACTGAGAGTGAAATTTAGAAGATAATACTATCAGCAAAGGTTTCAAAGGTTAACTAGTCCTTGGAGAATGTAGACGGTGGTTAGGAGGAGACAAAGACGTTCTAGGAGAGGGAGGTGTGCAGGGTGGGCTGTTTCTAGCCTTTGTATCTTAGCTGACCATGACATATTTTAGCAGTAGTTCTCTAATTAAAGGTGGTTCATAGGGAATTGCTGTTTTATTCCAGCACAGAGTCCGCTGACCGTCATTTTTCAATATAACTGTCTTCCGCTCTATAGACATAGACTTCTGAGTTGGCAGTTTGTCGCTCAGGCTATGCTCGACATCTGAGAAATAGTACTTAGTAGAAAAGCCATATAATCCGAGGTCTCAAGGTAGAAATCATGACCTTCAGGTGGCCTTGTTTTTTTCTCCAAGTGAGAGAAAAAGTGGCCGAGTTGTCACATTTGTCCTTTTCAGTAGGATAGTGAGAGTGGGCTTATGATACAGGCTCCTTAGGAACCGTAGAGCAGGCATGCTCAGACTTGATCTTCTGCTGACCCAGTTTTTGCATACTTCAGACTCTGAAGCCTTTTCTCCAATTAGGAATTTATTTTTAAAGAAGGATATTCTTTCATAAGGGAAAATCTGTTAATACATGAGTGTAAAATGGGAATAATTGATAGTAAGGAATGAAAGAAACAGCTTTTGATTGTCTTCCCGTAAGTGAGGAAGATGTTTGGAATACACCAACTTGACGGAGGTGGCTTAGCAGGTAATTCATCAGTAGTGTGAGATAACCTTTAAAAGGAGCATTAGAGAGAAAGGAGCGGGGCAGAACGCCTTAGGACTGCAGAACTGAGTTAGTGGGCTAAGACACGGGTTACCTGGGATTGAGGTGTGGGCAAGATGACCCTGCGGGTGCTGCTGGTGACTGCAGATAGGCAGCTGGGGGCAGAGCCGAGGAGAGCGTGGAGGGAGGCTCACACCTCTGAGCTCCTCCTGGCCCAGATTTAACTCTCTCCTTAGGATTCAAGGCCCCAAGACCCTCTTGGAATGCAGGAGACAGAGTTTTGTTTCCTTGTGGTTCCTGGGGGCTAACTGACACAGTCAGGAGCTAGGCGGAGTGGAGCAAGCCTTTTGTGTTTCCACTGACTCAGATCGCCTCAACCTCCCGAGCGTGCTCGTGCTGAACAGCTGCGGGATCACCTGCGCGGGAGATGAAAGGGAAATCGCAGCCTTCTGTGCTCACGTGTCCGAACTCGATCTTTCTGACAACAAGCTGCAAGACTGGCATGAGGTAAGGTCTATGTATCGCCGCATCTGGGGAAAGGCCTTGCTAGCCATGTTGTTCTTGCTTATGTAAGGTTGTATCCTGCTGACTCTGGTCCACACTTGAGACTCTGGCCATCTCTGTTGTCAAGGTCAACAACAAGTTGCCAACTGGTGAATTTTCAGTTGGTGCTTAATGCTGTGACCCTGCCTTTATTGGTGTGAGTAGCATGGAGACGTTTTATTCCAGGCATCGAAAGGTTAATGTGCCTTCAGAAGCTTCGATTGCTAACAGCGGTTTCTCTATTTCTCAGTGCCCTGTCCTCTGCTCATGCTATAGTCCTTTTGTTAGTGAAATCTGACAGATCCTCAGAACTTCCCTATGTTAATCAAACGTTGAGTAGTTTGATAAAACCGATGTCTTTTGACCTCAGAGTAACTCAACTGTACACCAACAGTGTCATAACATGCCTTCTTGTTATTATCGATACTATTACTTACCTGATTGAAACATATCCTGATAGAAACTACCACAAAGCATAAACCAATCCCTCCCCACCTCCCATTCATTCTCTTGCCTTAGATTACACTCATTGTCTTTGCTCTGGTTCTTTGGAGAAGTTTGCTTAGTGGGCTTGCCACGCCTGTGCTACCCTGCCACCTGCATTCTTGCTCCGCAGACTGCTGAGGTAAAGCAGTCATGCTGGACTCTGCTGCATGGCACCCTTCCTCCATTTTCCTTGCTTAGCAACCAAGGTCTGAATCATGAGGAAGGCCCCTCATCACACAGCTCTACTGTTTCTAGAACTTTCTGTCTTTAGCCCCGCACTGCCATTCACAGCATATCATGAACATGTAGCACGCATCTTGAGCACATAATACGGCCGCTTCCTCTCTTTAGTCATTCCAATTCCACTGTTCTCTTTCCTGTCATCTGGCCTCTGCCTGGGTTGCTGTCCGTGTGTCAGATTCCTCTGGCCCTCAGTTCAGTCAGGAAGATTCCCCCGGAGCACCTGTGCCACCACCTTATCCCAGCGTGGTGTGGTCACTTGCTCGTTCCTAGAGATGTGAGCTTGGTTCTGGTGTGATTTCTGTCTTGTTACAGACACACTAGTCTGTTGCCTGTGGTAAGGGATGACTGACTGCATCTATGGACTGGTGAAGTCTGCTTGCTGCAGCTCTAACTGTGAATTTCCCCCTACCCCCACCTCCACCCTGAATTCACCTGGTCTCTAGCGCGCCCTCTCACTCATCAGTATATACTGGTCATCAGCTATTGAAATACTTTGTAGCTACGAAATGCTACACAAATCCTAAAACAGCTTTCTTGTTTAAGAAAAATCATGAATACTGTT
The DNA here is from genome assembly GCA_964023405.1 of Apodemus agrarius. NCBI lineage: Eukaryota > Metazoa > Chordata > Mammalia > Rodentia > Muridae > Apodemus > Apodemus agrarius. The sequence goes on along the minus strand of OZ030012.1, from coordinate 45,160,464 downwards.
TGTCCAGCTTTTCTGACATCTGTTCCACTATCCTCTTGAATCTGGCGTGTGTGACTTTCTCTTTTGATAGGATTTTTATCTAAATTCTTGAATGTTCTGTCACCTGATTTATAAGTAAAGTGTGATTCCTTTGGCTGCTCGAAAGGTAGCTTTATGCATACATTTATCTGTTTGCCTGTGTAAACTACATAACTCACTGCTCACAAATCATACTCTGTAATTTCTTGGTCCTCTGAGACACGGGGTCCCCAGGCGTGTTCTGCCCACATTGCCCAGGTGCTAGTCACCTTGCTAACTCTCCAACCCATGACTCCCCTGGATCCTGCTGCTGAAACCCTGGCTCCCCAGAGTTGGGTAGACGTATGGTCTTCTGCCTTGGCATTGGGGGTGGGGAGGCGTTCAGACCACACCTTCCTCTGATTTCATCCCCTGCTGACTCTAAATTTGTTGTTTGGTAGATTTAAAATTGTACACAGGCTGTGTTTTTACCTCTGTTTTGAATATGCACCCAAGCTTCTGGTTGGCAGTGTAATAATGATGGAATTGCACTTGAGAAGGGAGCTGGGTGTGGAATGGCCCAGCACACACAGCTTATGCTAGGAACTGGACTTTCTCTACATTAGCAAAGGTCCGGTTATTTCCAAGAGCACACCGCATACAGCCAGGGACTGTATATTTCATTTGAATGTCTCTGCACCTCTTCTGAGCATCCTCCTGTGTACTTGCTTGCCTATTGTTGCTGTTGCTTTCAGGTTTCTCGTCCAGTTTATTCTGGTTTTCACTATTTCTTGTAATCTTCCTTGTTCTTAACTGTAGTTGATCCTGGTCTTTTAGAGAAAATATCAGAGCATAAAGAGACTAGAGAAGTACCAACTGCAAAAGAATATTGATTTTTTTTTTTTTTTGCCTTAATGAAACTCTTCACCATGCCACAGTGTGCTCCAAAGGTGACTGGATTTAAGACATCACATTTCAGCTCCCTTATACCCATGTATCTGATTATGAAAAAGACTATTTGTCCCGAGACATTAACCCATTTGAATTCAGTCTGCGTTAGCATAGCAGTGTTGAACAGAGTAACAGAGTATGTTTTTTGAGTTTTCTGAGTGGTCGCTAACATTACACGCAGTGAGCCATTTCTTTTGTTTTATGCTCTTAGGTGCTATATATCTCAAGGCTAAAACACGTATGGGTGAGAAATGTAATACTTTGGAGGGAGGGAAAAGTGTGTCTGTCTACCTTTCTTAATTGGGAACCTGTATATAAAGCAATTGTGGTTTTTGGCTATTGACTTGAATTTTTGGCAGGGTAGAATTTTGTCCAACCTTTTCCAGTGTATCTTTCCACTACCCTTTTTCTGATTGAAACCATTTTATAAAAGAAATTGAATAAAGTATTTGAGAGGAGGGAGGAGTTAGCCAGTCAAGTGAGGCAGAGAAAAGTTTGGGCATAAATTACAGATTTTATCATCAGTCTCTTTTCCAGTTTCCTCACACCTTGGGTTTCTTCCTTTACAGATGCCAGGGTAGAGGCCTGGGTAGGTGCCAGGGTAGGGGCCTGGGTAGGGGCCAGGGTAGGGGCCTGGGAAACCCTGGGGCTGCAGGGGCCTGGGAAACCCTGGGGCTGCAGGGGCCTGGGAAACCCTGGGGCTGCAGGGCCTCGGCGCTGGTGCCAGCTGCTCATCTTTGTACATGACCAGCTCAGCTTATTCCGGCCAGGGGAGTCTTTTTTTATTTTTAATTTAAAGACACCAAGTGAAGCTGTCTCAGAAACTCCATGGAGTATTTCACTTTTGCTGTTAGGAAAATTTTCCACCATAAGTAAAAAAAGAAAAAATTGCTTTCAAGACAGAGTTTCTTTGTGTAGCCCTGACTATCCTGGAACTCACTCTGTAGGCCAGGCTGGCCTCGATCTCACAGAGGTCCGCCTGCCTCTGCCTCCCTGGGGTTAAAGGCATGCACCACACCTGGCTTCATAAGTAAATTTTTATCAGTCTAATCAACATTGTATTTTCCTTACTCTTATCCTCAGTATGAGGTTACACAGGAAGTAGTTTTGATCTTTATACTTAAAGAGAAAATATGTATTTCTAGCACACAACTTTTCCTGCCCGATTGCTTAGCTTTTGTCCAGGTTAGTGTTTGGTGGCATACACAGTGTCCTCCCCCGACACTTGACTGCTGGCTGAGAGATGTAAAAGATCCTCACAGCCCTTAGCCTGGGCAAGCCCAGGGCTCGTTTCCACCCCTTTAGCTTCCTCCTTTTTTATTATAGGAATATAGAGGGATGAGCAAGCGGATGTTGGAGGATGTGTGTTTTGTCTCTATTGAGTAGGAGTTGTACTTCTGTTTGAAGTTATTAAGCAGAATTTCACACACACACACACCCCAAAAGAGGTGAAGGGTAGCTGGTCATTGTCCTCTGTGTGAAAGTCATTCTCCTTGGTGTTTAGGTCATGGAATGCAATCCATTACTGGCCCTGCATTGCTGTTAAGCTGTGTGGAGTCACAGCCTCTATTTCAGATTCTACCTGCACGCTGCGTTATGGTTTGGGACCAGTCACCCAGAGAAGGGACCGCAAGAGGGATCCTCAGCCTGTCCAGATCCCTCATGCTTGAGACAGCAGCTCAGTACATTGTCCTACTCGGTAGCTCACGTCTTCCTGTGTATAACATTTAGTGTACAGAATGAATGAACAGTGAGTGTGAGGGCCTTCCCCTCCGACAGACTTCTGCGAGCCATCCTGGAGTTAATCTTATCACGGACTGAGAAGACGCTGTGGCTTGACGATGCTGCAGCTCACCTTCTGTCTGTGGTTCTCTCTGCACCTCTCCGCATCTCCTCCAGAGCTCTGAGAACCAACCGACACTCAGGTCTTAGCCCTGAGCGACATCATGTGTACTCATTTAACCATTTCACCAGTGAGGAAACAGACTTGGAGAAGTTAAGTGATGTGTCTGACAGCAGTCATCTAACAAGTGTGGGAAACTGATTTGGTCCAAGCCTTTCAACACTCTGAGATCAGTTCTAACTGCTCCCTCCTCTCTGACTCCCACGGCCTGGGTACATCTGCAGGCACTGGCCGTCTCTCCATGCTTGCTTCACTTGGCCCTTACTGACCATGCCAGCATCTCGGCACTTGCTGTTAATTTTCTCCAGGTTATGCTCGTGGTATACTGTGGGACCATAGTCAGATTAGTTAATATATCTGAGCTCCAGCTGTTTCACTTTTCACAATAAAGACTTTATTGTGAAAGTCTTTTCACTTTTCACATCTGGCAGATTAAGAGTTAATGAGACAAGCTGTTTTAGGGCAGCTAGAACTGCAGAGTGGGGCGTTAGGCCCAGTCAGGTCTCCTGCCCCACTTGTTTACATATAAGTTGCTAAGTAACCTATAAATTGGTGATCATTCTTCACCAACATCCCTCTATTTTGTCTGTCTGTCTATGTCTATCTGTTGTCATGTATCTATCTATTGATCTATATTGGATGCTTTGGGATTTTGAATAATTACATCTTAAAAGTTTGACTTGTCTTGGAAACAGACTGAAGCACCCTAAGTGGTGATATCACTGCAGTCAGTTTTGAACATACAGATCTTTACAGGAGCCCTGGGGCTGGGGTTGAAGAAGTGTTTACTCAGACTTAATGTGGTGTTGAGAGTGGGAGGAGAACACAGTCGAATCGCATGGCCCCATCTTAGCTCTTTAAAAATGTAGAGCCTAGATGCCGTCTGAACCATCCTGTCTTCCCCGGCAGCGGCAGGGCCCTGCTAATGGTCACACAGGGACTCGGTGTGCCGCTCTCAGCCGTGCTTCTCCCTCTTGGAAACAGACTAAATTATTTGCCTCAGCTTGTCGAAGTCCCTTCTACTGCTCTGTAGATGCCTTTGCTAAGTGGTACTCCCCGAGGTAAAAGGCCCTTTGCCTGGACCCACTCACTCAGGCCCTCATAAACGGGATTTTCTTTCAAAGCTCCACTTGCTGCCCAATTGAAGCTTCTTTCTTTTCTCCGCAGGTCAGTAAGATTGTGTCAAATGTTCCTCAGCTGGAGTTTCTAAACCTGAGTTCCAATCCTCTGAGTCTGTCAGTTTTAGAAAGAACATGCGCTGGGTCCTTCTCTGGGGTTCGCAAGCTTGTCCTCAACAACAGCAAAGCATCATGGGAAACAGTGCACACGATACTGCAGGAGTTGCCAGAGTAAGCCCGTGGGGCATGGGGGCGGGGCACAGGCGCATGTCACCATCCATGTCTCTGCATAGAATTTTCTGCTGATCTTTCATCTCAGAAACTCATTAGAACTTGTAGAGAATGAGAAGCTGTAGAAAAAAAAATGAAATCACTGGAACAAGGGTGTGGGATGACCTGCTCACCTCCTCAGGGCCAGCATGGGATGGCTTCCTTCCTGAGAAAAGACCCTGAGAAGCGCTTGCCATCCCGAGCACCACAGCCTTTCTCCATTCCAGTCTTCTGATTACCGGACCCAAGAATTATGCTTTAGCTCTTTCCTCTGGAAGGAAAAAAACCTAGGGTCTCTATAATATGGTGGTGCTGGGACGCTTCAGTGCCCCAAGGACTGGTGAAAGTGGGCCTGACGTTCTTCAATAATTTTAGAAAGAAGTTGTACTTTGGGTTGTCAGTTCAGACATGCTCTGTTCTGTTTGTGAATGTTTATGCTTGTATCCATGCAGAGGGAACCTCTGCTAGTAAGAAATAAAGCTGTAGTTTCCATGATTGTTTAAATATAGAAATTATCCAAGACCCCCAGAATCTCCCCTCACCCCCTTACTCCTCGTGGTTCCTCACTGTTAATCTAATGAGCCTTCTTCACTGGGTAGAGCTTCCATCAAGGCTTCAGATCATTTGATTGTTTGAGACAAGGCCTCATGAAGCCCAGGCTAGCCTCAAACTCACTCTGCACTGAGGCTGGCCTTGAACAGCTCCTTCTCCTTGTGCCACCTCTCAGGTGCTAAAATGGCTTGTGTGGACCACTACAAGTGGCAGTTGAATTAACTTTTAAACTCAGATATTACATGCTAACCATGAGACCTTTGACAAGCCCTTAACTTCTTTGGGTTCAGTTTTTCTTGTCTGTAAAGTGGACACCATTATATTATTGTTCCCGGATCAAGGCCTGACATAGGGTAAGGATTTGGTAGTTACTGTTTCTCTTTATAAACATTTGTCCATGTTGTTTCCGGAATTTTCTTCCATTGCCTCTACGTTTTATTACATCTGTTTCTCCGCAAATGCTGCAGACTCTGGCATTCAGGTAAGCAAGGGGTTAACCACACAGCAGTTCCCATCAGACCCTCGCTTCATGCGAGATTTACCTTCCCAGCGATACACTGTTTTCAGCTTCAGGAAAATAACTCTGTAATACATGCCAGAGCCTCACATATAGTGCATACTTATTTAATTTTTAGTTTTAAAGTCAGGTTATCACTGCATAGCCCAGGCTAGCCTCGAATTGATGCTCTTCCTGGCCCAGCCGCCTGAGTATACTGGTACTTGGATCATTTAGTTATTAAAGACATGGCAGTGTGTGTAAAGATCAAACTCAACTACTCTAAACAATTGGCTGTTTCCTCTTCTCTCTGCAGTTTGGAGGAGCTCTTCCTGTGCCTTAATGACTATGAAACAGTGTCTTGTCCTTCTGTTTGCTGTCATTCCCTTAAGCTCCTACACATAACAGACAATAACCTCCAAGACTGGACTGAAATACGAAAGCTGGGTGTAATGTTCCCTTCCCTGGATACCCTGGTCCTGGCCAACAATCACTTGAATGCTATCGAGGAGCCCGCTGACTCCCTGGCTAGGTTGTTCCCTAATCTGCGATCCATCAGCCTCCACAAGTCAGGTGAGACCCGGGCTGGCCCTTGGTCGGTGTCAGACTGATGAGGCTCATGCATGGGACATGGTAAAGATGTGTTTGAGTCATAGCTGTGCTGGTAACAGGTGGCGGGGTGGGGGTGGGTGTCCAGCAGGAACCTATGATCCACTCACTACATTAGGACACCCTTATCTCCATAAGTACTCCAGTAAGTCCTCAGGAGCATAGACTTAGACTCATAGTGTGTATTTTATACATTAAAAGGGTCATAAAAAAAAGTAAAGTGAAATTGATGAATTACTTATTAAAAGACACAGGGAAAGAATTATAAGGTAGATCATTTTAATCTAGATGCAGGATAAGGAATTCTAGTCTGCTAGCCTTTTAAAGTACTCATGTATACCTCTTTAATAATTGCCTTATTGCTGTTGAATCCTATGTATTACAAAAATGAATACATGTTAACGATTTTTCTAAAGGCCAGCTTTAGGTTCACTGCAAACTTAAGTAGAAAGTAGAGATGGTGCCTGTGTCTGTGCAGCCCGCCCCCACTCTTCCTCCCCACCCGCTCTGTCTGTAACAGTCCATCATTGAACTGGTTCTGACATACATCCAGGAGTCCATCATCTCCCATAGGTGCTCATGGGCTTTAAGGAATGAACAAAATAGTTCCTCCACGTGGTGTGCACAGAGAAGCTCTGTGTTCTCCCATACCCTTGGTCCACCTGTTTATCCCTCCAGTGCTGACCACCCTGGGCTTCCCAGGGTCTCTGGACTCCCACCTTTGCCCCAGGGTCGTTTACTTGTACTTACACCATGTGGGGCTTCTTTAAATCAGTTTCTTTCACTTAGTAATTCACATTTAAGCCCCTCATGCCTTTTCATGGCTTCATACTTTTTTCTTCTGAGCCTTGAGCAATATTCCATTTTCTAGGTATGCCATACTTTATCCAGAAGCTCCTGAAGGGTTTTCATTTTCAAGCTTGTCCAGCTATGAATAAAGCTATTACTATCTGCAGATTTCAGGTGGACATAAGCTTTTGATCTGTTTAGGTAAATAATAAAAGCATGATGCTTGAACCATACAGTTGTGCTTAGTTTTGTAAGGAACACCCAAGTCTCCAAGTACTCGTGCCATTTCCCATTTCCTGCAGCTGTGACTGAGCTCTGCTGCCCCCAGGCTTGGCAGCCTCAGGCGTGGCAGTGAGGTGTGCTTTGGCTCCTAATAGGTATCTTGGAGTGACCTCAGGAAAGAGTTCCACCTGCTTACTTGACGTCTGTGGTGTCTGTTAAGGAGTTTTAGAATTTTTAGTTATTGTGAGACTGTTAGCTGGGTCATATGTAGTTAGGTCATTTGTTGTGTTATGTTGTCTTGTTATAAGACACTATTTTTGGGAAGAGAAGAGCAAACACCCCAGATCAGGGACAGATGAAAGATCAAAGTACAGATACCACCAAAGTCCAACTTGACAAACCAATGAGTTTTATTGGGATTATTTATAGAAGTATGGGTGCGGGATTACTTACAAAAGAGATGACTCAAAGACAGCACCAAAGTCCACCCAGCACGAGTGATGTTAAAAAAAAAAAAACAAAAAAACCTGGGAACCCAGAGCACACCTCAGCAGCTTGGAGGGTGCCCATGTTCAAGTGCCTCATCTGCTTATTATTGCTTCTAGACAGTTGGGCTGGTGTCTGCTTTTGCCAGGTTTATACTCTGCACTCTTCACTATCTAAACTCTTGGGGAGGGTTGGACCTAAAGAATCTGGTCAGTTTCAGGGACTTCATTGGTCTTATATTGTTTACTTCCGGTCTCAAGGAGCTTGCTTCCCTTTAGAATTTCACTTTCCTTTAGAGACGTTCTGTTGTTCGATCTCCCTGTGAATATCCTATCCTAAGCATTTTCCACCAAGATGGAAAAGTTTAGTCTAGAAGTAACTGCTAAAGGAAACAGTTGAATTATTAGTTGGTTGTAAGTTGGGTTTTCGTTAGGTTACTATTAATTTGGTTGTAGTTGGGCTCTTAGTTGGGTTCTTTGTTAGTTTGATCTGAATTGATAAGCTGTTAGTGGGGTTGTTAGGTTGCAGTTGGAGTTGCTGCTGAACTGTTTTCAGTGCTGTAAATTGAGCCAAGGGCCTTGTTTGTATTAATCTATCAGTGAACTATATCCCTGGGCCTCTTTTTACTTTTTATTTTGAGACAAGGTCTTACTAAGTTACCCAAGCCAGTCTTGAACCTGACACCCTCCTTCTTCAGCTCCACAGGTAGCAGGGGTAACATCCCTGTTCCACCAGATTCAGCTTATTGACTTTTAGAAGCTCTTGTATATTTCCACCAGTGTGTTTTTATTAAACATATCTTTTACCACCACCTCCACAACCACCACCACACAAAAACCTCCCAGTCTAACTTTTACTCTCACTCTTTTGGCCTAGTTTTCATTCTGTTCTTAAAACAACTAAATACTTAAAAATAAGTATGACTTAAAACTGAAAAAGATAAATTCAGTTTAATTTACCATAGAGGTTGTGATTATGAGTGTGAGACATGGTTTTTGGAAATACATCTACTTATTTATTTCTTTATTTGGTGTGATGGGAATGGTGGATGTGCACACACACACGGCACACGTATGGAGGGAGAGGACAGCTTGCAGCAGTCCGCTCTCCCCTCTCCCCGCGCCGTCCTGGGGAGCTGAACTCAGGCTGGCAGTTTGTGTCACACACCTTCGTCTGCCTAGCCATCTCTGACCCTTGGAAATGCATCTTAAGAGCAGGTACTTTACACACGGAAGCTTTTTATTTGATAACGTGACACCTGTTGCCATACCTCTGTTTCATCTGAGTAGACGTGCCCACTACTAAGGGATAGGACAGCCGTGACATGGGCCTGCATGTGCCAAAGCTCTCATACACTCCAACGTCACCCTTGCAGAAGGTTGCTGAAAGTACAAAGTAGCTGTTCTCTGAGACGGATTCCATGTTGTAAAACTGGCCCCTTAGTGTCTTAGAATGTTGCCTGTATAAAAGCCTGTCTGACAGAGGTCAGGAATTAGCCTGGATGATACAGCTGCTCGTAGCCAGGGAGAGAAATGCATTTTAGAATTAAGTGCCTTGACTTGACTTGTGTTCTCCCTACTTCAGGGTCAGGGCTATTGCGCTCGTGGGTCAGGTTGGTGTTGGCAGTGTTCTGGACCTGTTTCCTGCCACTAGTGTGGGGGTAGCATGAAACTTTTAGTTCTGGTTTTCCTGCTCTTGTCCCATTTTAGAACATGTTTGGAGAAAATTTGCTGTGCCCCTATCACCTCTAACACTCACAGTCCACGAGTCTGCATTCTAGTAAAAGAAGTCAGCCAAGTCACTTTTTAGAAAAGTCAGAGCAGGTACCCTGTTTGCTGAAACCATGACGACCCAATTAGAAGCCACTGCTGTGGAATGGGAGATGGGAGGGTATTGGAGACCCTCCCCCTCTGTCCTTCACTACTCCGCTCACAAGGATGAGAGAGGCCCTGGAAAATGGGTTTGCTTGTTGTTTTGGCTGCTTACTTTTGAGAGAGGTTCTCTGTTCTGCCCACGCAGGCCTTGAACTCCAGATCCTCTTGCTTTAGTTTCTGAGCTGATGAGAGTCTGTGCAAGCAGCACTGGGCCTGCTTTCCAGGGAAGTTTTGGAGTTTAACCGTATCCCTCTGTCCTAGGAAAGAGACCGGCGTCTGGCTGCCTCTGCCACCTCAGCAGCCAACTGTTGGTAGCTGCTTGCCTGTGTTTATCTTCTTCCCTTTGTACTTTTCTGAATTTACTGAATATTTTCTTTCTTTCTTTCTTTCTTTCTTTCTTTTTTTTTTTTTTTTTTTTTTTTTTTTTTTTGGTTTTTTTCAAGACAGGGTTTCTCTGTGTAGTCCTGGCTGTCCTGGAACTCACTCTGTAGACCAGGCTGGCCTCGAACTCAGAAATCCACCTGCCTCTGCCTCCCAAGTGCTGGGATTAAAGGCGTGTACCACCACCGCCCAGCCAAATATTTTCTGCATTTACTGAATTTACTGAAATAATGTCTTTTTTTCAAATAGGTTTGCAGTCCTGGGAAGACATTGACAAACTAAATTCATTCCCCAAGCTTGAAGAAGTGAGATTGCTAGGAATTCCTCTTCTGCAGCCGTATACCACCGAGGAGCGAAGGAAATTGGTGGTGGCCAGGTGTGTTGCCCTGTTCCCTTCTCTGACCTTCTGAGGGGACATTAAAGGGGTGGGGTGCTATGGGTTGTCCCATCTCCCAAGCAGGCTGTGCTTGCACTGGTAGAACTCTGGTCTGTACAAAGCAACGTACCGTGTACTGAGCAGACATAGCTGGCCTGCTGAGACCACTGGGGGAACCTCCTGTAAGTGTATGTTTTGCCTGTTTGGTTTTACATTCAAAAGCCCCTTTTGGGTGATGAGCTGAAAGACTTGCTGGAGAGTCAACTGATGGAAGCCTCCTGATTTCTTCTAACGTGGTCATAGAGTGCACCCGTACCCAGAAGCACAGTCAGCTCGGGAGCTGTTTTCTACTTAAGAAGACTGGCTGTCCCCATCTTCCCTGTGTGCTCCGCCTTCTCTGCCTCTGACGCACCTCTGCACACTGTGCGGCCTCCCGCCGGTGTGCGTGCCTGCATGAAAGGAGCCCAGGAAAGATTTGGGCTAAAATGGAAATGGCCCCAGGGCTTTGCTTTGTCCCTGCATGAGCCCCGCCCAGAGCTCTGGAAGGACAGGCTTTGAGGTTTCTGCAGACAGACAGTTCCTCCTTGAGCACAGTATTGATCCTTCGCCCAGCTAATGCCCAGGCCCACACTGCCGCGCGGGTGTCTCCCACCACAGTCAGAGGACCCAGCATTCCCGCACGCGGTAGGCAGGCTTTGGGCTTTGTGTTCCTCCCACAGTCCTTTTACAAGTATAAGATGATTCGTGAGTTATGATCATATTGTACATACTGCATTTTGAACTTGTGCTATTTAACATGGCAGCCACCAGCCTGGGCATCTGTGAGCACTTGAAGTAATATCTTGACTAATTTGAATTATAAAACAGACACAGAATTTCCCCCACTTTATAAGAGATTATAAAAAAGCTTATGACTTACTTTTTAAAATACTGGTTACATGTGGAAATGCTGATATTCTTGTTATATTGAATTTCATAAGATATTTCGTTAAAATTTTTACCTTTTTTTCCTCTTTAAAATGGAGCTGGAAAGATGGCTCAGTGGTTAAAAGACCCACTGCTCTTCCAAGACCCAGAGTTTGGTTCCCAATATTCGTGTAATACCCATGTCGGGGTATACAGCCATCTATAACTCCAACTGTAGGGACTCTGTTACCCTCCTTGGGTAACACCTCTGTGGACACCCCCACACGTGAGTGCACACACAGACATAGACACTTGTACATTAAAAGAAAGGAAAGGTGGGAAGTGGGGCTCTTAGGCCCTTTAGACCCAGGGCTCGGCCTGCATGCCATCCACCTATGCTGGATAGTGTGTCCTAGGGTTGTGCTCTGAGAGATCAGGTTTGAGACAGAACATCAGGGCCACATCTGGAAATGCAGCAGTCTGCATTCTTTGGATGACTTCACTGCACATCAGTCTTCACACAGGAGCAAGGCCCCTCCAGCTATGTCCTTCCAAAAACAGCGACCGATTGTTTTATTTGTGGCTCCTTAAAATGCCTTTATTGTGGTTGTAACTTACAGATTGCCCTCCGTTTCCAAACTCAATGGCAGTGTTGTCACAGATGGGGAGCGAGAGGATTCTGAGAGGTTTTTCATCCGGTACTACGTGGATGTCCCACAGGAGGACGTGCCATTCAGGTAAAGTGCTCTCTGTCGGCTCTGCAGGCTCTGTGGAGCACCAGGCCCTTGAGAGGCTGCTGCCTTGGGACAAGATCTGATCTTTAGGTCCTAAAGGACTTTGTCAGTAGGTTTTAAAGAGAAAAGGAAAACACAAAAGCAGACATCTTCCTTTCCATAATATCGTGCTTCTCAGCTGTGGGTCAGGACCCTCTGGGGGGTCGAATGGCCCTTTCACAGGTCTGCATGTCAGATATCCTTATTACCGGGTATTTACATCAAGATTCATAACAGTAGCAAAATTGCAGTTATTAATGAAGAACCAAAGAAAATAATTGTATGGCTGGGGTCACCACAACAGGAGCTGTATTAATAGGTCACAGCATGAGGAAGGTTGGGAGCCACTCCAATAGTGCATTTCCTCTAGTCTTCCGTGGGCTGTGGACCGGGGCCTGGCGAACACCCGTTTGTCCTACATTTTGCTTTGTGTTGCCAATTTCTCTTCTTGGAGCACATCTTTGTCTATCCTCAGCTAGCTGCTTCTTTTCTGTTGTGTTTGCTTTTGGACATGGCAGCTTCTGCAGACTGGTGGGGCTTGGCGAGTGAGGAAAGGACTAGAAAGTCGGCTCTTGAAGAGACGGGGAGGGTGGCTGCAGAAGGAGAGGAACGCCAGCCTGAGTTCATGCTGTCTGGGTTTTAGGAGGACGTCCTGCCTGTGTGAAGTCCTGCCTTTAGTCCACAGGAGCAGGAAGAGCGGCAGGTGCTGCTTGCCACCAGCTACACAAGAGAGGATATCCCTGCAAGCAGGCTTCCGGGGGTTGGCGAGGAGAGTTGCCCGCCACAGATTTAAATGCCTACCTTATTTAAGAAAGCCTGGGGCGGGGTGGAGAGATAGCATGGTGGTTCTGAGCACTTGTTGTTCTTGCAGAGGACCCAGGTTTGTTTCCCAGCACCCACGTGGGGCACAGCCACCCGGTTCCACTTCCAGGGAATCCAACTCCATCTTCTAACTTCCTAGGGCGCCAGAAATGCATGTGGAACACACACATGCATGTAAGCAGAACATTGGCTCATACATATATATCTTTAAAAAGGATGAATGGAAGGGAGGGAGGGAGGGAGGAAGGAAGGAAGGAAGGAAGGAAGGAAGGAAGGAAGGAAGGAAGGAAACAGATGACTGTGGAGAAGGCTCAGTGGGTGACAGTGCCTGCTGAAAAAGCATGAGGACACATGGAAGTTGGGTGCATAGGCCATCATCTTAGCCATGATGGGGGATGGGAGGGAAGACAGGAGAGTCAGAAGCTCTTGGGCCAGAAAGAGCTTGACACACATAGTGGAGAAACAGCAGTGAGGCTGTCTCGGGTGAGGCCTGACCCCTGAGACTTCCCTCTGATTTCCACATGCACACTCTATGGAAATGTACATCCATAGCCACATATGCACACACACATGCAAGACATGCAAGAAGATAGGATTCTGAAGTATTCAAAAGAAAAGAAAAAAAGAGAGAGCTGGGCATGGTAGCACATAACAATTCCAGACCTCAGGAAGTGGAGAGGTCATAGGACCAGGACTTCAGTGATACCATGGTTATGTAGGGAACTCCTTTCTTGGAGGAAGGGTAGGGCGAGAGGAGTAGGAGGCGTGAGGAAGAGGAAGAGGAGGAAACGGAAAAGGAGGAAAGGGAGAGAAAGGAGGAGGAAGAAAAAGAGAAGGAGAGGAAAGAAAGGAGGAGGAGGTGGTGATGGTGGTGGTTGTGGTGGTTTTGGTGGTGGTGGTGGTGGTGGTGGTGGTGGTGGTGGTGGTGGTGGTGGTGGTGGTGACAAGTTTGGTGGCTTACATATGTAATCCTAGCATTAAGGAGCCCAGTAGGAGAATCAGGTGTTCAAGGCTATCCTTAGCTACTTAGTGAGTTTGAGGTTAGCAAGGGCTGAATGTCTTCAAACAAACAAACAAAACCCCACTATGAACAATTAAACAGAAAACTCCCAAGTGGCAAAAATAACAACAGGGAATCTTCAAGGCTAACATGCACCCTCACTAGACCAGCAGGAGCCCTCACTAGACCGGCAGGAGCCCTCACTAGACCGGCAGGAGCCCTCACTAGACCGGCAGGAGCCTCACTAGACTGGCAGGAGCCTCACTAGACTGGCAGGAGCCCTCACTAGACCAGGTTTCAGTGAACAGGGCAGACATCAGAGAGGTATATAAGGCAGGATGAACCTCATATCTGTTAGGCTTGTGACTCTGATTCATTCCTGCTGGACAGACATGTTTTCTCCTCAGAGGAATTTGTGTTTACAGGCTAATATTTGTGACTAAAAGTGATGAACATTCTGTAGGGCTGTAAGTTCGCATAAAGATATGTTTGTGGTTATTTATAAATATTTAAAGAGGTTTAAACAAAATGGGAAAAAAATTAAAACCGTGGCTGGCAAGGTGGCTTATCAGGCAAAGGGGTCACAGTGCTTGCCTCTAAGCCTGATGGTGGGAGTCTGCCCCACAAGATGGAAGGACACAACCCAGTCCTTCAGGTCGTGACCCACATACATCATGGCATGAGCAGCAGTTGGTACACCCCCATACACACACGGGTACAGACACACACACCAACATACCCAAACATACATACATACATACACACTCACAGGCACACATGCACACACATGCAGGATCACATAAGCCATGTTAACACACACAAAATAAATAGATCTTAAACTAAGATATGACCCAGTATCTGTTCCATTTGACAAACTTACTAATACCTGAAGATATAGCTGTGTAGGTACAGAAAGAGATAAAATTGTTTTCTGTCCCTAATGGTATAATTATCTCGATGTGCATTTATTCCTCTGTGTTCTAGAGTGGAAGCCATAGGAATCAACCTTGATTGGCTGTAATTAGCAGAGAAGTGTATTATAAGGATGTCAGAAGACTTGTTAGGCAGGACCCAAGAGAGTACAAACATCTGTGTGATGCATCCCCACTGGCACTGCTGTCTGTGGACACCACAGTGCAGCTATGCCATTGGCCACTGATTTTTCTCATTTAAAACTGTTAAGCTCCTACTGCGCAGCTGCTGCCATTGTAGAGGTTGGCTGATGAGGATGGCAGAGGCCCCACCTTGTTTCTCCCCATTGGACAGCAGAGGCCCCACCTTGTTTCCCCCATTAGACCACAGAGACGCGGCCTTGTTTGCCCTATTCTAACCCAAGCATGCATCAGCTGTCTCTTGCCCCCAGGCTGCCCTTAAACTTCAGCCCTCTTGTCTCTGCCCCCTAAGCTTGGAGACTACAGAACAACGTGGCCACTATTCTTGTTTTAACCACGTGGTTAAAACTGCATGGATCGTTTTGGCATTTTCTTGAATTTCTTTTGAGAAACATGACACACCAGACTTTGTTTACTTCTTTTGTTTTATAGTGGATGGTGCTGAGATGGAGCCCAGCTTGGCTAGCTGAGCACTTTCTCCCTGTCCTACGTCCCCAGCATTCTAGTCTTCACGCTTTCCCCAAACAGAAAGCACACAGCAAAGGTGGCCTAGCTGACTTCTCCCGCTTTCCAGCCTCTGGGGTCCTTTCCCAGTTGTAAGGGAGCCAGTAGTCTCGCATGTCCGCAGTGCGATTGCTGTGCACATGGAGATGCGTTTCTGGTGAGTCCGGTGTGCACTGCTTTCTTCACCCCCTTCTGCTTGCTCACAGCCTTCTCTGACTTCAGGCAGGGCAGTGCGAGCCAGACGTTGGTGCCGGCATCTCCACCCTACTCAGGGTTTACGTATCTGTGCTTTCATTCTTGGACTTTCTCCCTTCAGACCTGGTAGTACAGGAAGTGCTAAAGAGAGCCTCTGGGTTCCGTCTATAGCTAAATATGCCTCCTCTATTTCCCCTGACAACTAATCACCTTCCTTGCCTGACATTTCAGCAAACTTTTTTGGGCGATACATTTGGCCTGGTGATGTGTGGAAATAGCATGGGTAGCTGTGAGGTACAGTTTCCAGAAGGATGTCATTCTGAGGGCTAAGGTGTGAAACCTTGTAAAACTAACATCTAAAGGCCATTCTGCAAGCCATTTACTGGACGACATCTTGGGGTATGTGGTGAACTGCACTGCCATCCTTTGGGATCGCAGGCCTACTCTGATTTAGGAAGAACTGGATTGTTTTTGCTACAAGGGGAGAGTTTGTGGAGATGGAAGGGAGTCTCCACAACCAGGTCTTTCGTATTGACTGTGGTTCTCGCTGGGGAAGCTCTGTTGCTCTCCATGTAATGCTGCAGGTGACCAGGGTTCATGGACTCCTTTGAGCGATCCTAAAGACTCCAGGATGCATTCACTGCTGCAGAGGATTCACATAGACTGTTTAAGGTGTTCATTTATTGTTGTGTGGGTGTGTGTATATTCGTGTGTGTGTGTGTGTGTGTGTGTGTGTGTGTGTGCGCGCGCGCACATTTATGTATGTGTCTGTGAATATGGAGAACATGCATTGACATCTGCTGTCTTCTCAGTTGCTTTCACATTATTTTCTGTGACAGGGTCTCTTGCTGGGGCTCAGGGATTTAGTTAGAATACCTTGCCAGCAAGTTCCCAGAGTCTCCTCTCTCAGAGATTGTATGTGTGTGGGATCCCTAACTCTTTACAGTGGCGTGTGGACCTGAACACCACGTGTGGATCAGGTCCTCATGATTGTGTTAGCACTGCGCTGACTGAGCTCTCTCCCCAGGTCCTGACACTGACTATTTAATAACCATTCCTTCCTGCCTGTCCATCTAATTATGCCTATTTTCCCATCCATGAGCGCTTATATGCCACCACTTGGCTGTTTCGGTCCTTCAAGTGGAAGCAGCTAGCCCAGTTCCAGTCTTCTACCTGCGTCCTCGGCCTGTGACATCTTTGTCAGAGATGTGGATGCCACTCTTTTTACAGCCTTGGAGTAGGAACTGTCTTCTGGGTTCTTCTAAGGTTTCATAAAGAGGAGATGGGTAGGAAGCAATGAAGATGATAAAATCACTTATCATTCTTGTGTCCTTCAAGGTTTTGAATTCATGCATGTTATCAAAATCATTGGCCTCTCAGCCTCCTTTAGCACAGCCCATGATTGAATCCACTTTTGTCAGCTAAGAGGACATGCACACTGTAACTTCTCTCAGCTGCTGAGGGGAGCTGTCAGATTTCAGACAGTTTGGCAAGTAAGTGCCTATGCCAAGAGGGCCAGCAAGAGGGAAAGGGGCCCCTTCCTTCCGTGGTCTGCACCCTTGGGCTCTGCCTTGTATGTACGTCCAATATGTGTCTTAGTGACCAGAGTCTTTCTGTAATTATCCTCTCTGAGTGTGCGGTGACCTGATGCTAGCCAGCCAAGATATACATATAAATAATATATGGATGAATGGATTAGTGTATTCTCGCAGGGGGCTTTTTAGAGTAGACTCATGAATACGTGCGGAAGGGCTCTGAACACCCTTGCACACACCTCATCCCAGTTCTCTCCTGTACTCTTTTCTAAAGGTATTTTACTTCTTTGATTTATTTATGAGGTTTCTCTTCGGATTCCCTGGAGCTGGAGTTGACAGGTGATTTGTGAGCTGCCCAACAAGGGAACCAGACGCTGGTCCATTGGAAAATCTGGGAGCTTCTGAACTCCTGAGACACCTCTCCTGCCCCTAGCTATAAACTCTCGCTCCTTCCTCAGCCTTGAAAGTGCTAGGATAACAGGCAAGCGCCACCGTGCCTGACTACATTGTATTTTTAATAGTACATGTATTTCAGTCTCCTTCCTGGGCATAGTTTATGGGGATTTCACCATGATATCCTTTTATTTAATCCCATAAGCTAGTAGTTGCTGTGCCCCGTGGCCTTGACTTTGCACGATCTTCATTCTTGGCAACACTATCTCGGTCACCCCAAGCCTTCCACATGACCATGGGTGATAATTAGTTCTTTCACATCTCCACATTGAGGATTTAAAGAATGTCTCCTGTGAGCACTAATATGATACCCACTGGCCTCTCCTAGGCAGACACCAAGCACAGATTGCCCTTCATTACCTGAGAGTCTGTTGCTTGTAATTCATCTACTGCCTGCTAATTTCTTAGTGCAAACAACAGAATCAACTCTGGACAAGTTAAGTCAGGTAGGAATTTAGGAAGAGGATAATAAAAGCCTTGTGGCTCACAGAACGAACAGAAAGATTAGAGAATTACTCTCGGGCAGGATCAGTGGAGTGCAAGGCCCAGCCGGGATTTCCGTATCCGTACAGGAGCGACATGCTCCTGACAGTGACGTTTGGGCACACAGCAACAGGTGGCATGCCATCACCGTAGCCATGCCCATGCGTTTTAGGTCTGCATTTGCTGCCGGCCACCTCTGAGAGCTCGAGAGGTGGCTCAGAAGTTAAGAGTGCTTTCTGCTGCGGGGCGGTGGTGGCGCACGCCTTTAAACCCAGCACTTGGAGGCAGAGGCAGGCGGATTTCTGAGTTTGAGGCCAGCTTGGTCTACAGAGTGAGTTCCACGACAGCCAGGCTTACACAGAGAGACCCTGTCTCAAAAAACAAAAAACAAAACAACAACAACAACAAAAAAAGTAAAGAGTAAAGAGTGCTTTCTGCTCCTACAGAGGACATAAGTTCTATTTCCAGGACCCACATGGCAGCTTAAAACTGTCTATATCAGTTCCAGAGATCCGATGCCCACTTGTGACCCCTGTGGGCTCTTGCACATATGTGGTGGACACACTGAGAGGCACACACACGCAAGCTCTCATGTCTGCATCTTTGCCTAGTACTACAGATTTAAAGTGACAGTTTGTGCCATTTCCCCTCTTGTAGTTTTTGGGGACACAGGAAGACTGCGTTCTCTTTAGTGTCTGAATGTCTCTCAGCTGCTTGCGTCTCATGGGTTTGGGGCCACTCCTCCCCCGAGGCTATCATCTGAAGCTCATTCAGATACTAGATGGCCAGAGTTGTCTTCTGCCTCCACTGCAGTGCCTATCCCAGTAGTTTTTATATAAAGCTGGTGGATTTATTCAGCAAATGTTTTTTAGCCCTTTTGATATCCCAGAACTATTTTGCACTTAAGAAGGAACTGTGGGGGCAGGTGACATGACACAGCAGGTATAGACGCTTGCCACCAGGGCTGACAACATGAGTTCCATCTCCTGTGCCCACATGAGAAGAGAGAACTTGACTCCTGCAGGTCCTTTTGTGCCTCCATGTGTGCCGTGGCCCCCACACCCATGCCCACAACAGTAGATAATATACTTCATAAATACATAAGTATAATACAAGCTATAGTGGCATTTATGTTTGACAGAGAAGACAGTGTATGGAATGTGTATCCTGAAGTTCATAGCAGTATGGTATGCATGCTGTGACTTAAGACAGTGATTCCCGGGCGGAGCCCTGGCACTGAACTCACCCCTTCCTCCTCCAGTTCCGTACATTACCTCTTCCTAAAATACTGACAAAACATACATAGCCTGGTGCAGTTAGTCCACAGTGGAAGTGTGACTCCTTAGGAAACCCAGGGTTTGTACTGAATCAGTAGGGATTCAGTTTCCTGAAATCCACAGGTATGTCCATTTGTTTTGGAAAAGACATTTCTCTTCCTTTGACTGGACCTGCTGCTGGTTTTCCTGCCTTGTTTTAATTAGACATGAGGTCAGTCTTGTTTATTTAGATGTGTGAGGAAAGCGACCCAGGTTGTCTCTGAGTGACACGTGAGGGGCCATGATGGCGGGCTGAGGGTCCCTGTGGGCAACAGAGTTGTTTTCTCCACACTATTTGGTTGTGATTGGTCATCTTATAAACGGAACTCACTAAGGACGATCCAGAGATCTACCGTCTGTTTTCTTATCCCAGAATCAACCATCTTGGGCACAGAAGGGAGCCAGGCCTCAGTGTTGTGAGTGTGTCTCACAAGTGTGAGAGTTCAGTGATTGCCTGTGGGTGCCCCATTCCCCTTGTCATTGTCGGCTTCTGCTGGTGGAGCCTCCTCGCTGTGGCTGCTCATGGCAAGTGACTGGCCAGCATGGGACGGAGTCCCCCGACAGAGGCTGTGGGTTTGTTTGCTTTCTGAACAACCAGAGGAGAAAAGCCTCTGTTCTGTCTCTTGGCCTTTGAGCATCAGTGTTTGCTCTGCTGGTCAATAGGCTTCCTCTGTGCCTTGTCTCCCAGTGGCTCTTGGAGCCATGGTGTACGGTTTCATAGTAAGTTGAGTGTGTGCTGCAGGTGGTGGCTGGAGATGTCCTCTCCTGGTTGATCATGTTTCAGTTACTGGATTCTTCTGCTTCGCCAGGAGAACTTCTAGGAACTGACTCTAGATCCTAGCCGGGGTTCAAGGGACGTTTTAACTTATTTACTGTATACTTGCTCTAAACCAAGAGGCACTGGGCCAGAAACTGGGGATGCCAGGATAAACATCAGTGTGAGAGAGGCTTGCTTTGGGGCCAAGCTGGAGGCCCTTTCCTTGGCTGGGTCCTGACCTCTGACCTCTAGAGACTGAGTTCCAGGCCTTTCCCCCTTGCACTCTTCTTCCTGCACCTGTTCATTTCATACTTGTAGCCATTCCTGTGGCTCTAGATGCCACCTGTGTAGGGTAGCTGCAATTAATAATTGTAGTAATAAATAATAAGTGTAATAATGACTGTAACTGAGGACCGCCTTGGGGATGAATTGCCCTGACCTAGTGCTTCCAGTTCTCAGCGTGGCTGGCACCTCGCCTGGATGTTGAAACAGTGTGTCTGAAATCACAGTTTTGATGTCTTCTCTCCCCACACAAAACCTTCCTCCACCCCTGCCCCTGCCCTCTCCTCACGCCTTCCATTCCTGCCCTGAGCTCTCGGGAGAACGATGGAGTTACTCATGATTTATTTCGCCTTTTTCTCTATGAGACCATCTGGGTTCTTTTCCTTTTGAAGTTAGATTTTCACAGACTCTCCATAGATGGCTTCTAACTTCTGTCTGCCTTGTTCTCCAGTCCAAACCTTCACACTGTGTCTTGCAGTGTGACACAAAGTCTTACAGCAGCTGGCACAAAGCCAGGTTTATATATTTCCAACAACAGAAGCAGGAACCTGCTTGCTGGTGACCAGCTGGCTCACTGTCACCTCAGGCTCTGGTGCTCTCTGCCCGTGTGGACTGCACCCAGCAGGCTACCTGAGTGGCTTCCTCCCTTGCGCTCACCTTACTTGAGATTCTCCATCGGCACACCCTAGTTCAGCCTGCGCACCTTGTCTCCTGTCATTCCCCCAGCCCAGGGACCACACTTGATTTGTAGTCTGTTGTCTGCCCATTCGGATGTCAGTCTCTCGGTGCCCCCACACTCCCTCGGTGCTGACTGCTGGGCAGAGCAGCAGTGTTGCTGCCTAGGGCCTTCCCTCCCCCCCACACCTCCCCAGGATCCAGATGCTGCCTGGCAGGGTAGCACTGCTCAGTACCTGACAGTGTTCAGAGCATGAGGAAGACTATTAGGTCGGGGAAGGACCGCCCTGCCCTAGAAAGCATTTGTGCTAGCCTGCTGAAGGTGAGAGGGATTGCTCTGGATGGAAGTAGTGGAGGTAAGAGGAGCGCCGGCATGGCGGTGACACTCGCTGTTCTTTCTTACTGTGATAGGAAATTGCTGGAGGTTTATTGTGGGAGGTGGATGCTTCAAAGGGTGGGCCTGAGAGAGACCCGGAGAGTAAACTACTGATTGAGGCTATAGGAAGCAAGGCTGTACTCTAGACACTGAAAGTCTTTTTAGATGATGCCTGTGTTAGACTGAATTCTAGAACGCAGTCCGAGGGAAACACATTGCGCATTCCTGCTTGTTTCGAGGGTTCACCGCCATGCTCCCTCTGGGGCAGCACAGCATCGTTCAGGATGGCGGGGCCTCCGCGCTCAAGCCCAGCACACTGCTGTCATCGCTTTGCCCTGACCTGATGTCGTCCACTGCTGTGGCACTGCTTCTGGTTCCCAGCTTCCCCTTCCCGTGCCGTGGCCCCCTCTCTCCGGCCCCTCTGAGAGGTTGGATTTAAATTGCTTCTGTAGCACTGAGCTAATCCGGAGTCCTCTGTTTAATTTTAAGGAGAGAAAAAAACAAAAGGAGGCAAGTTCCTCTGGGATTTCAGCTTGTCTTGTATCTTTGGGGGTGCAGCGTGTCCTTGTTTTTGAGCTCAGTATGGGGAAGTGAGTGATTTGGGGTGCCCCTTTTTTCAGACCTTTAAATTTCAAACTTTATCAAAAGAGTTATAAAAGCCAAGGTTCCAGAGGGCAGTTAGCTGATGGACAGATGGACAGAGGAGTGTTGCTGTCGGAGGCCAGGGGCAGAGCCTGGGGCAGCCTCCTCAAGCTCTTCCATGTTTTTACTCCCCTCAAAAACTGGTCCCTCGTGTGTGTGTGTGTGTGTGTGTGTGTGTGTGTGTGTGTCCGTCCGTCCTGAGGGATGCTTGAGCTCTCTTGGGAAGGCTTCTTTAGAATGCCAAGGATTCGGCGCCCAGTTCCTCGAGTGCTTGCTTAGTGTCACCAGTGCCGTGCCTCGTGCAGTATGGAGAGCGGCCATTCCTGCTATTGACTAATGGCTTTTCTTAGCCGCATCGATCGTATCTCCTGTGATTGTGAGACAGGGCAGCAGGCTGTATTTGGACACCACCCTGATGAAGGCCTGTTTTGTCTCCAATGCTGGAGGAATCCTAGCGCACTGTGTCCGTTACCTCATATTCCTTCCACATAGAGGACCTGCTGTTGTGAAGAACATTCCTCCCTGGACACGGGTCTCCTGGGGTTCTCCGCCTTGCCAAGCGCCATCATCGTCTGTCAGGGTGGTGACACAGCACTGCTCACATTCAGCTGGGAGTCTGATGGGAGACAAAAGGGGCTTTCTCCTCCCAGCTCCTCGGAGACCCTCTGAAATGTTAGCTTTCCCTGCGCAGGGCTTGCTTTTGACTTCTTGCCTCACTCTCAGCCTCAGCCTCAGCCTCAGCCCAGCAGGAGGTAGCTGCCTTCCTAATCTCCAACGCAGTTACAGATGAGTATTTCAAAGAAGAGGCACTGGTCTTGGGGACACTGCCTTTGGTCTCTGAACTTAGACTTGGCCAGAACTAGTAGTTGTTGGCGGTTTGTTTGTTTAATTTTTAAAAATGAAAAATAAAACTAAAAAATACTAAGAGTAATAAGATGCCCATTTTTCTCTATCCAGAGCTGATGAGTTTATTTTTCACATTATTTTACTTTAATTTAAAAAAAAAGAATATTTCAAGAAAAATGGGGTGCTTTCACCTTACTGCGTATCCTCTTTCTCACTCTAGGAAGACACCAGAGAAAGCATCCTTTTAAAGACTTGTTTTATTTTGTAATTGTGTGTGTGCATGCCCACCCAAGTGCAGGAGTGAGTGCGTGTCCACCCAAGTGCAGGAGTGTGTGCGTGCCCACCCAAGTGCAGGAGTGAGTACGTGCCCACCCAAGTGCAGGAGTGAGTGCGTGCCACCCAAGTGCAGGAGTGAGTGCGTGCCCACCCAAGTGCAGGAGTGAGTACATGCCCACCCAAGTGCAGGAGTGAGTACATGCCCACCCAAGTGCAGGAGTGAGTGCGTGCCACCCAAGTGCAGGAGTGAGCTCGTGCCCACCCAAGTGCAGGAGTGAGTACGTGCCCACCCAAATGCAGGAGTGAGTACGTGCCCACCCAAGTGCAGGAGTGAGTACGTGCCCACCCAAGTGCAGGAGTGAGTACATGCCCACCCAAGTGCAGGAGTGAGTACGTGCCCACCCAAGTGCAGGAGTGAGTACGTGCCCACCCAAGTGCAGGAGTGAGTGCGTGCCCACCCAAGTGCAGGAGTGAGTACATGCCCACCCAAGTGCAGGAGTGAGTGCGTGCCACCCAAGTGCAGGAGTGAGCTCGTGCCCACCCAAGTGCAGGAGTGAGTACATGCCCACCCAAGTGCAGGAGTGAGTGCGTGCCACCCAAGTGCAGGAGTGAGCTCGTGCCCACCCAAGTGCAGGAGTGAGTACGTGCCCACCCAAGTGCAGGAGTGAGTACGTGCCCACCCAAGTGCAGGAGTGAGCGCATGCCACCCAAGTGCAGGAGTGAGTACGTGCCCACCCAAGTGCAGGAGTGAGTACGTGCCCACCCAAGTGCAGGAGTGAGCACATGCCACCCAAGTGCAGGAGTGTGTGTGTGCCCACCCAAGTGCAGGAGTGAGTACATGCCCACCCAAGTGCAGGAGTGAGTGCGTGCCCACCCAAGTGCAGGAGTGAGTGCGTGCCCACCCAAGTGCAGGAGTGTGTGTGTGCCCACCCAAGTGCAGGAGTGAGTACGTGCCCACCCAAGTGCAGGAGTGAGTGCGTGCCCACCCAAGTGCAGGAGTGAGTACGTGCCCACCCAAGTGCAGGAGTGAGCGCATGCCACCCAAGTACAGGAGTGTGTGTGTGCCCACCCAAGTGCAGGAGTGAGTACGTGCCCACCCAAGTGCAGGAGTGTGTGCGTGCCACCCAAGTGCATGTGCCCACAGAGGCCAAAAGAGTTGCTCAGATCCCCCTGGAGCTGGAGTTTCAGCAGGTTTGAGCTCAGGTCCTGTGCAAAACTCCTCAGTGCTCATAACTGTTGGCCACTGCTCCAGCTCCTCACAGCAGAAGCCTGGTGTGCACCTTTGGTGTCTCTTTAAAACAACAACAGCATATAAAGCAGGGCTTCTACTTCTGTATCAATGAAGTGGCTTCCCATGGTCTGCTCAGTTTCTATTTTGTTGGAGACAGTATTAAACGTTAATGCCAACCTTACCAATCTTTTATTCTATGGCTTACTCTTTAAATTTATACCTAGGAGTGTCAGTGTACACCTTTGATCCCAGCACTCTGGAGGTAGAGACAGGCTGGTCTCTGAGTTCAAGGCCAGCCTGGTCTACAGAGTGAGTTCCAGGGCAGCAAAGGCTACCTTTGAGACAGAGAGAAACCCTGTCTCAAAAAAAAGTGTGTGTGTGTGTGTGTGTGTGTGTGTGTGTGTGTGTATTCATTCACCCACCATAACTCCCTCCAAACCTCTGAATTCTTTTTTGTTTTGATTTTTACTATGAACTCCAGCATGCTGGTAGTGTGTGCTTGAGTATAGGGTGATCCGCTGGGGCGTGGAAACCTTCCGGAGCAGTGGAGGGCCACGTCCCTGAGGAACTGATGCTTCCTTCTCTGGTCATTTTGTGAGCCCCTCTCCCATCCTTGATGTAGTTTGACTGGCTTCAGTGTGTGCTGGTCTTGTGCGTGTGGCCACAGCTGCTGCCTACTCTGCTCCCGCTGAAGGGAGGTTTTCTCCTATCTGACGGCACTTAAGATACTCACTCTCCTGAGTTTTGCATGTGTACTGTGATTTCTGTGTACACCGCGGCTTTCACCGCACTGCTGTCTGTGTGATTTCACACAGCACTTGAGGCCTCCCCTTCCTGGCCACCCTGGTGTGGATTTGGTGGTCTGTAATGCTGTCTCTGTTCCGTGACTTGCTTCTTATTCGTGGCTCTATTTCAGGGGCCTGATCTGGTCCACTGGTGTATGTAGGCATATTTATCCATTCTTGTACCATTGTCGCCATCACAAAGTTACACAGTCGGAGTTCCCAGACAGGGAAAGCCTCTTCCCCACCACTGTTTTAAAATGATTTTAGTTATTGTAGGGCTGTTTCTGTTCCACATGGGCTTTAGAACCATAAGTTTCACAAACCCTGCTGTAACTAGATTGTGAACACTGCATTGGTTAACAGGGGAGAGAGTTAGTGTCTGGCCTCACTGCCTGCCGTGTGTTAGCGGAGGAGCGCTCCGTACAGTGTGTACAGAGCATTGTGTCCTCGTGGGCGCGGGCTTCTCTCTCACAAGTGTCTCACACAGTTTTGTTAAGTTCCTTTCTAGGCACTTTATTAACTTTTGTTGCTCTTTCAAATGAGATTCCTTGTTCTGTTTCCAGCAGGCTGTTGTTGGTGACTAGGGCGGCTATTGGCAGTTTTGCATGCTTGTTATCTCATTAGGGCATTAGGGCAGCTCATATTTACTTTTTGGGGGGATTTCTCTGTACCCACTTATTTCCTCAAATAATTTTTGCACCTCTCATTTCTTTTCCTTGAACAGGACATCTAGTGGGATTTGTAAAATAACAGGCAGGTTGGGGATGTGGCTCAGATGGTAAAATACTTGTGTAGCATGTGTGCTGGGGGCTCTGAGCTGAGGCGCAGATCCGCCCAGGCTGAGATGCAGTTGAGGCCGTCTGTCTAATGATTGGCCTTCTTTCTCCTTGGAAGAGAATGTATCCAGTGCTTCACTGGGAAACATTTTGATCTGAAATTGGACTTTTACTGTTGAGTAGTTTTTGTTCTTAGTTTTCTAGGGTGTTCCTTTAGTCATTAGACAGCATGAGGTTTTATAGACTGCTTTTTGCATTTCAGTTAACGTTGTATTCCATTACTCTGGATTTTAACAATATGTTTGCTCTGAACCATTTCTGTATTCCAGTGTTCAACTACTTATAGAATAAGAAATATCCTTCATAAGCAAGTAGGATTTAATCTCATGTTATTTGGAATGTTTCCATTTGTTTATAAATGTAAAATTAGCCTATAATAATTATCTGTCCTTCAGGGGTTGTAAGTGTTGTACTAGCTTTGTAAAGTAAATTTGGGGCTGGAGAGATGGCTCAGCAGTTAAGAGCACCAACTGCTCTTCTGAAGGTCCTGAGTTCAAATCCCAGCAACCACATGGTGCCTTACAACCACCCGTAAAAAGATCTGACTCCCTCTTTTGGAGTGTCTGAAGACAGCTACAGTGTGTTTATAATAAATAAATCTTTAAAAAAATTTTAAAAAAGTAAATTGGGCTGGCAATTTCATGTTTTTCTAGTGTTTCATTTAGCTTTAAGAGTTTATACACATTATGGCACTCCTTATAATCTGTGTGGTGTGTCTTGGTTTCTACATTGCTTTATTTTTATCTTGATGGACAATTCTTCCATGTGAAATCTGGTTGAAAAATCTTAAACTCGAAGCAAATGAACATCTTTCTGCTCATCTGTACCAAGCAGCCATGAAGGGCTTGATTCCTAGGCGACCACTGACAGAGGGTTCCTGACCGAATTCCACGGCCGTTGTGTGCTAAACTTCTGTGTGGAAATGGTCTCACAGCAGCTGACTTTGTGCTGTCTTCTCTTCAGCTCAGCCTAGTGAGATCCTTGCCGTGAGAGAAGCGCGCTGTGGTGGTGTGGATCGCCCTTGCAGCGACCTCACTTCTGCCTTCCCTTTACCGTGATCAATCCTATTTGGTTATCTTGTATCAGGATCCAGTTTATATGTGTGATGTGTGCACAGGCACAGGCCAGAGGACACCATGTGCCCCATGCTGTGACTTTCTGCCCTATTTCCTTTGAGATAGACTCCCACTTAGCCTGGCGCTGGTGGTCAGCCAGCCCCAACACTGCCTGGCCCCCTCCTCAGCAGTGCTGAGGTTAGGCCCGGCTTCTTACATGCTGGGCATGGCTGTCTGCACTCAGGCTTTCCTGCTTGCCGAGCAAGTACTCTTGGCCACTGAGGCATTTCCCGGCCCCACATTAATTTTTAAATCAGATTTATTGTCCTTTAACTGACATAGAGTACACTTTCACCCTTCTTACTGTATATTTCTGAGCTTTGACAGTCCCATTATGTAACCCCTCTCCAACAGAACCGGACTTTAAAATTCTCATCATCTAAAAACTATTTCCTTATCAATATGTTGCCCCAACCTTTCCCCTCTGTCAGCTACTGCTTGTTTTCTGTGCCTGTTTTGGCTTCTCTAGAACAGCACACCCATGGAATCTATAGAGTCTGCAGCCCTCCTTTAATTGAAACATTTATTAGGATTAATTGTAGGTGCACATGTAGTTGCAAAAGCACTATGTGACAGATAATAGCACCTGCTCCCTGTAGCACAGTGTCCAGCAGAACTGTATGTGGTACAGCTGCACAGCCAAGAGTGTGACATTCATCAGGCTACATTGTGGGTGCGAGTGTGAGTGCTTGTTTGTGTTTGTGTGAGTGTGTGTGTGTGTGTGTGTGTGTGTGTGCATGCACATGTGCATTGCAGGTGGGAATCGTATGTAAAACTGCTGGGTATGGTGGTGTGCACTGGTAGTCCTCCATCTGGGAGGCTAGACTGAGACTAGAGGGTTACTGTCATTTGCTGTCCAGCCATTGTCACCTAGTTAGTGAACTCCAGGTCACTAGGAGACCCTGTCACTCAAGATTGTCCACTTGGCTCTACAATTACACATACGCATACATGTGCATGCATACATTGCACACACATGTGCACACGTGCATGTGGGGAAGAGGGTTGATGAGGTGATGCTTGAGATAGCCTTGGGTAGGCACATGGTCAGTCTTGCTTCGCATACACTAAAAAGAGATGTTTGTTCTTAGTTATTGAGTGGCATTTGTGCTGCCAGCTAGGTTAAGCCATTAGTACTACTTGAAACTATTAATGGACTTTTCTTGGCTTGTTTGTCATTACTGATAGGGCATTAGTGTCTCCAGTCCACCGCTGCCTCCTGTGTATATGGATCACAGCAGACTCAGCCTCAGTCCTTCTTAAATCCAACTTTGTTAGACTTACCAGTCTGACAAAAAAAGGCCCTTGGTTTGCTTTTGTTCTATCAGATGCCATTTCATTTGCTTCTCTCTCTCTCTCTCTCTCTCTCTCTCTCTCTCTCTCTCTCTCTCACACACACACACACACACACACACACACACACACACATTTCTAGCCTGCGTTGTATGCTCTTGGCTTCTTTGAGTTTGGAGAGGTAGGCAGTACAAGATGAACTTAGGAAGCCATTTCGAAGTCCTGATTGTCATGGTAAATGTTTGCAGATGAAAAAAAATTTTAACTCCTGTCTGGTAGTTGTGTAAATTCCATCATCAAATGAATCACATTTTAGCCACTAACTGGTAATTTTGGGCACCTTGAGTTAAAGAAATTCAAATAAAATAATAATAATAACAACAACAACAACAAAAAAAAATTGTGATTTGGAAATGTGGTGCCACATGCCCTTAATCCTAGCACTAGCGAGGCAGAGGCAGGAAGGTTGTGAGTTCAAGGCCCATCTAGTGTACTTAAATACCTTGTTCTTTTAATGAAAGTAGAATAAGCAGTTAATGGAACATGCTGGGTCAAGACCCCTGAGGAAATCAGGTGGGAAAGTTCCGTAGCTTAAGCTAATCAAGAAAGTAAGCCTTGCAATGGAGGCAGTTGGACAGAGAAATCGAGCACTAGGATCACGCAGGTGTATGTGGCAGAATGAGAAATGAGGCTTTCTCCCACAACCTCAGGACATGGAGGCTGAAACCCGAGGATCTGCAGTTACATGGTGAGACCCT
The DNA here is from genome assembly GCA_964023405.1 of Apodemus agrarius. Classification (NCBI taxonomy): domain Eukaryota; kingdom Metazoa; phylum Chordata; class Mammalia; order Rodentia; family Muridae; genus Apodemus; species Apodemus agrarius. The sequence goes on along the minus strand of OZ030012.1, from coordinate 45,131,469 downwards.
TTAAAAAATGGGGAGAAGAGAGCCATTGAAGAACAGTTGAGAGGGCGGGCGTTTGAACACGGGAGTGAGAAGCCAGTTTCTAGAGCAGTGCTCATTACCACATGGGGCCACCGTGGCTCCACTAAGAGAAACGGCTGTCTAGGGTAAGCTTGAGGCTCAGTCTGCCTGAGCCCCGAAGCTTCTGGGTAATGAGCAGGCTCTACATTTCTGTAACGTGTGTGACAGATGATCTCTAAGGTTCCTTCTGCCTCCAACATGGGATGAGTGGGTGCCTGAGTGAGTAGAGTACCCATGGCCTAGTGTCAGGACCGTGGACATGCATCACTAAGTGTTAAGGAAACTTCTGTGCTGTGGATATGGTATTGGCTCAGCGTGAGAGAAGATCTATTGTAGAGGAGATTAGATAGGGATGGGCAGAGGATACTTGGGATATAGTTTTGAAGCCCTCATATTGCCTCAGGAGCAAAGAAAACTTAACAGATTCTTTTCTTCTCATCACTTGGGGAATATATTTAACCAAGCAGGCCACTGGGAATTTTTCATGTTTTACATGTTACATTTTTAAAATATTTATTTGTATTTAATGTGCATCTGTGTTTTGCCTGGATGAATGTCTGTATGAGGGTGTCAGATCCTCTGGAATTGGAGTTATAAACAATTGTGAGCTACCATGTTGATGCTGGGAACTGAATCCAGGACTTCTGGAAGAACAGTCAATGCTCTTAACCACTGAGCCATCTCTCCAGCCCCACATGTTACCTTTTGAAGGAGAGATACTTACCAGGAACTTCTGAACACAAATGCACAGTACATGGAATTTTGCTCACTTAAGAAGCAAGGCTTATAAATATTAAATACTGTTAATAGCAGATGAAGATCCGTAGGCTGTAAATTGAGAAGTTGGTTTTGAAGAATACTTAGGTGTTAGAAAACATTTGGGTTATCGAAGCCCACAGCTTTGTGAAGACATTGAGCAGATGCGTTGGGAAGTTCAGGGGCCGCAGTGCAGGCAGTGTTCAGCCTGGATGGACTTTTGAGTAATAGATAAAATACCCAGACTAAAATACTAGGAAGAAATTTGTTTCTAAAACATACTGGGCTTTTGTAAACTGAAGACAGACTGTCCTGGAGCCATCCTAAATTCATGGGAAGTGATAAGCTGCTTACGAAGGGATTTCATGCAGACTAACACCCATACAAACGCTTTAGAAGAGTAGACTCCAGCTGCCTCCCGAGGTTTGCCTCAATGTCATACCACAGAAGTACCCTCTGCTCCCCACAACCCGCCCCGCACCCCTACAAAGGCACTGTTACTTCTGCAGTAAACTAAGCTGGGGTGGGGTGCCCAGCTCAAGCACTGTCCTTGATGTTTGATCTCCAGACTAGCAGGATGTTGCCAGGCTCTTGCCTCCAGGAATCAGTCTGGTGACTAAGATGCTCCTACCTAGACTGTCCCCATGCTGTGCTGCGTCTGCTACATTCACTCTGGGCTGATTGATCCTGGCAGAAGCTAAATCTCATCTGCGAGGGAATCTGGGAAACGAAGTTCTCAGCTTTCTAAACTCTGCAGTATAGGAAGACCTACCAGGAAGAGAGTCGACATATATAGACAAAGGCCATCTAGTTTATGTATTGAAAGAAAAGGTATCATCACTTAAGGTCACTAATAAGAGTTACTTGAATTTATAAGGCACACAGGGCACTCAAGCTATAAATAGATTAATAAGACATTTAGGAGAAAGGGAAATCAAAAGATGTTAATTGATTGGATGAAGGCATTAGAGGAAAGAGATACCAGATAGGACAGGGGGAAGCCAGACTGCTCAGGTTTTAGCTAGAAAAATTGGATAGTTTTCAGTACTGTTTATTAAGATATGAAAGATTAAAAGAAAAGATAATGGGGTAACCATGGATTATTCTGTACATGTTGCTTTGAGAATGTATAAGGCATCCCAGTGACCCAGCATGGCAATCATTCAATCCATAAATACGCTTGCTCATCTGCCACATGAGGCTTAGATTGTAGGCATGCTTGTGGCTGAGATCAGTTCATTTGTCCATAGCGCCAAGGGAGTCTAGAAATGCAAAAGTTACCATTGTTACGTTTTAGTTTCATGTTTAAGCAGACAGGGGTTTACTGTGAATTCCCTAATCCTGTTGTTGAATTTTTTACCTGGAAGGACTCCTAGGGACTATTCCGTGGGTCCTTTCTTGTTTCAGAATGTCTCCAAACTAAATTATTGCTGAGCAGAATTAGGCTAGGGACAGTTACTGTGGCTGTTTTCCTCACCAGATCGCCTGGTTGGTAAAGGCAACTTTCCTCCCTCCTCCCTCCTCCCTTCCCTCTCTCCTCCCCTCTCCTGCCCTTCCTACTTCCCTACCCTCCCTCTCCTCCCTTCCCTCCCTCTTTCCCCTGCAGAGGTTCACCTTACCCCAATTCACCCGTCTCCTTGACTTCTTAGGACTTTGTTTCCGGTTACTTCATCCTAGACCACCGAGCTCCTAGTGCTTTTCTTGTCATGGTGCTTGCTCTGAGACTACACGCTGCCTCCACGGTTGGACTTGCTCGTGCTCCTTCCCTCCACTCTTCTAACTGTGGCATTCCTTCCATTTCTGTGGCTTATATAGCTTATGTATGAGAGTGAGCCCGTCTCAGCTGCTGGAACATGGCGTGCATTAGCGCTCCTTGACCGTGTTGTTATTGCCTCTTTTCTCCCTTCTAGGAAGAGTTTGGGGGCTGGAGTGTTGGGCTTGTTTCTGCTTTTCTGTAGTCTGGAGGGGAAGTCTTTAAGTTGGGGTCAGTTCATTTGACCCTGTGGGTTCCGCTGCTGTCTGAATTTCCTTTGCAGGACCACAGTCGTCTCCAGGTGTGTGAAGGCGAGTGACAGATGCTGGGAAAGGGTTCAGCCGTCTGTAACCCCGAGTCCTGATGGGTTTGCTCACTTGAGTTTCTGAGACCTGCTGTGCTCTGATTGCTTTGCCTCTGCTGAAGCCCTGACATCCTGATGGTGGACAGACAGACAGATAGACAGGCTTCTGACCGCTGGAGCTTTTCTCTATTCTGGTTCTACCTTGACCCGGCCGACTCCTCTGTCCCTGGCTCCTCCGTCCCTAACTGCTGTCTTTTAGTGAAGCAGACTTTCTCTCTTTATCTTCTTTCTCCAAAGTGGCTGGTGTGGTCTGAAGATGTGATTCTCGATCTGCTGACCCACATACTACAGAGCTCTGGGCTCCGTGTAAGGCTCAGCCGTTGGGTTATGCCCTCCCTTCCTGTGTTGCTGCCGTTGCCCTGTGGATTGGTTTTGTGTTTTCTTGTTTTAATCTGGGCTTCAGCACTGGTAGACATTCTCCAGGCTGACGAGCCACCATCACCTTCTCTGAGTGCCTCTGGGGAGACTTCAGTCTTGGGTTTTCTACGGTGTGTGTATACTTTACTGTCGTAAGCTCTGGGGCAGCAGGGCTACGATGCTGACGTCTTACTTGTATATGAACTTAGGATGTGCCGGGGTTGCTCACCAGTTGTGTAATTTATGACTGCCTTTCAGGTGGGACGGGCAGGGCTTAGCATCCTGCATTTGCTACAGGAAGCAGACCCAAAGGACGGAGCTGCAGAGTCATATTCATCACAGCATAGACTTGAAAGTCAGGGCCTCTGCTATTTTTACTATACTGTGTTTCTCCCCTCCATCTCTGCATAATGTCTCACTGTGTCATTAGTGTTCTACTAACCTTGTTATGACACTGATTGTACTGAGTAGAAGCCAGGAGCAGGAGAGCTGGAACATAATACTACGTGACTGTGGAGTTCTGATCCTTAATTTAACCTCAGCGTGTCTTAGTAATGGTAGAACTAAGAATGGTGAATTCTTCCTCCTGTCTGGTATATAGGAGACTGCCCAACTTCCTCCGTCAAATCAGACTTAATTCCTTCAAGGCTGGCAGTGGATACAAGAATTTCCATGTAGGAATTTAATATTAGGGACCCCATTCTCACCCCTGTAAATCACTTTCCTCATTCTCTGCTTTGCTTTTTGTTATTCCTGCCCTGAGGACAGAATATCTTTATTTATTGTCTTCTTTTTCCAAGAATGAGCCCTTGATCTTTTCATAACTGTCTTATATTTGGCTGAGGCCAGGCTAGAACATTTGAACAAGGCTTCCTTGAAAGAGCTAGATAATGGCTAAAATTCATATGGATGCTCTCTGTAATTGGAGCATCCAGAAACTTCTCCCCTCCATTCCCCTGTAGTACTAAGAAACAGGTGCTTAGCTAAGTGTTTCCTTTCTCAGTGGTAACACCCAAAAAGGGTGCAGGCACCTTATTCCCAGCACGTGAGAGGTGAGTTCAAGGCCAGCCTGGTCGGTCTACAGAGAGACTTCCAGGACATCAAGGGTTACATAAAGAAAACCCTGTCTCAAAAGGGAAAAAAGAGAGAGAGAGAGAGAGAGAGAGAGAGAGAGAGGGAGGGAGGGAGGGAGGGAGGGAGGGAGGGAGGGGGAGGGAGGGAGGAAGGAAGGAAGGAAGGAAGGAAGGAAGGAAGGAAGGAAGGCAGGCAGGCAGGCAGGCACTCTGGGGGCTTTTGCCTCCTCCCCGTGACCTTTGTAGCACCCAGTCCCTCTAGTTGTTTTCTTTCTCAAACTATTCATTCCTACCACTATTCATTCCTACCCAGTTGCTTGAGACAGGGTCCTGTACAGCAAGACTGACCTTGACCTTGCCGTGTAGCTGAGGATGACCTTGAACTTGTAATCCTCCCACCTCCACTTCCCAGGTGCTAGATTACGAGTGTGCACCAAGCCTTGTTTTACGCAGGCCGGGTCTTCTTGTGTGTTTGGTACCACTACAGGAGACACCCTCGGCCCCTCTAAGCTGCTGTCTGGATAGCAGAGGCTTAGGGACCATCTTCAGGACGATACTCCTTTCCCTGAGCTCATGGCTTCACTATGGCCTCAGCAGAGTAGCTGTGTGAGGACACGGAGCCCACGCAGTCACTCGGTAGCTGATGCACATGTTGGAAGGAAGGGACAGTCTCGGACTGGATGAGAAGACACTCAGGGTAGCAGTGCCATTTGCCTGTGTGTGTTGCGAGTAGTTTAAGTTGGCATTCTTTTTCTACTCCTAGGTATCATGAGCTCATTACAAAATATGGGAAATTGGAGCCTTTGGCAGAAGTGGACCTGAGACCCCAGAGCAGTGCGAAGGTGGAAGTACACTTCAATGACCAAGTGGAGGAGATGAGCATCCGCCTGGACCAGACCGTGGCCGAGCTGAAGAAGCAGCTGAAGGCCCTGGTGCAGCTGCCCCCCAGTAGCATGCTGCTCTACTACTTTGACCACGAGGCCCCGTTCGGCCCGGAGGAGATGAAGTTCAGCTCCCGGGCCCTGCACTCTTTCGGCATTAGGGATGGAGATAAAATCTTTGTAGAATCAAAAACAAAATAACCTCGACCAGCCTTGTAAAAACTTACATAAGGACTTCCTGCAGGGTGTTTGTTTCCAGCGTGCTTTTCTTTAGGAGGAAGGATGTTTTCATTTTGTTTTGGGTTTTGTTTAGCTTTGGAGGGGTTTTGTATATTTTCTTCCCCTAGAATGGCTAGGTTTTTGGTATTTTCTACCACAGATTTTTTCAGCTCAGTTAGCAGACATGGCTGCATCTCCAGTCTTTATGTGAGCTGTCTCTGTCTCTCTCTGTCTCTGTCTCTCTCTGTCTCTGTCTCTCTCTTTCTCTCTCTCTGTCTCTGTCTCTCCCCCCCCCACTCCCAAGATGACAGAGAAATCACCGACTTCTTACTGTGTCAGTGGGGTTTGTCAGCCACTGGGCTCTTTCCTGCTAAGCCCAAAGACAGCATGGTCCCTCCGAGGGCTGATGCACAGAGTTCACATCCAGGGATGGGGATCTTCCCTGGGGGGCTTCTCTGGCTCTTCCTTCCCTGCCCTCTTCCTCCTCCTTTCTGTTGGGGGTCCGGTTTTCCTTCTGACTTAGACCCAGTTCCCTGGTAGTTTTATTCTGTTCATAGTTTAACTTGGTTTTGTTGTCATTTTTTTTTGTTTGTTTGTTTTCCCCCACCCCCATTCCCAGTTTTAAATGGTTTTAAGTATTTTAAGCATTTTCAGCCTGATTCTGATCTCAGGAACTCGGTTAGGTTTTACAGAGAAGTAGATGGAGCGTCAAAGCCTGGGAAGCTTACTGTTCTCTTGGAAGCCTGGGCCCGGCATTTTAACCTGGCACTCGTCCTCCTCTGGGGTCTTTTCCTGATGCTAGTGACTGTTCTTCCTGACAGCTTCATCATGTAAGCTGTGGAAGTAAAGGAAGCGTTCTGGGTACGCACTCTTAGCAGAGAATCGGCTGATAAGCTGGCCAGGAGCATGAAGGCCGTTGGTGGCTGGCGCTGGGGGAGACGGCCTGTGGCCTTCCACCCGCGTCATCCTTCCGAGTGGAGCCTGTTCTTGCGCTCTCTAAAGTGAGAGACTTTAATCACAGGGAGCCGTGGGTCCCACCTTTTTCTTGGGACTTTGTGATGATGTGATAAAACAGCTGTTTATGTTTTGCATTTTTATGTCCCCTGTGAAATGAATTTTGCCTAATTTATGAGTGAACTTTCAGTGCAAACCCCCCAGGTGTTTTTGCAGGTGTTTTTGCAGGGGTGTGTATAAAGCACTTGACCTTTGACACCGCCCTCACCTATTCCTACCCTGAAATCTTTTTCTTTGGCCTTCAGTTCTTTGTTAACCTGGTTGGTTTTCTTGGTTTTTTTTGTTTGTTTGTTTTATTCTGTTCTAGTTTTTTGTTTTGTTTTGTTTTGTTTTGGCTTTTAACATTTGTTATGTGATTCCACCCCTCCTACAAACTTAATTTCGTGTAAACTCTTTAGTGACCCATGTGACCTCTTCACGGATGGGGAGATGTCTTCTTTAAGTTCCCTCCTCCGCCATGTGGCAGGGCTTTGTTCTCCTGCCACCACACTGCACTTCAGGTTCAGCACCTAAAGCTGCTGGCCCGGGCTCCCGAGGCTGACCTGGGCTCCCGAGGCTGGCCCGGGCTTCCCCAGGCTGGCCCGGGCTTCCCCAGGCTGGCCCCCGTTCACTGCAGCATTAAGGGTGAAAGCCAAAGGGTTTAGAAAGATGAATGAGGCCGGTGCTCCTGCTGCAGACTTTCCCTCAGAATCCTAAAAATGAGCAGTGGGATCGCGCCGGTATAGATGAGGACAGTTATTTTGCAATCGCATTTTCTTGACAGATTTTTGGAAATAGACAAAAAAAAATGTGTGGCAACCCTGTCCCGAAGATGAAGACTGTGGTTGTTTTGTGTATGCGCGTGAGTGTTCGGGGAGTTTGCCAGAGAAACTGTAATGGAGACGTGGCTTTGTCAGCCTGGGAAACAGTGGCACTCTTATTTTTGAACTCTGGAGCCACTATTGTCCCACGGCAGAAGGCAGAGTGAGCACTTACACTTTGGTCACAATGAGATATTTTATATATGACAGAGTTTTATGAGAGGCTTTTTTACTCTTTGAAACTCGTATCTTCTGTTATTACTCAACAGTGTTTATCTGCTGCAGGCCTAATCCTTTATTACAGTTGCATGTAAAAGGAGCCTCTCATCCAATCCAACTGGCGTAGGTATTTTTAGGGCATTTTAATTGGTGGTTTGAATCATTGCAGAATCATTTCCAATTAAGAAAATCTTAAGTACAATCCTTGGCCTTTTAGAATTAACAGAAGTAAATGGGGAAGCTGTTTGAGCATGCGCATTTCCAGATTCATTTGGGTGGCTGAGGACAGAAGCTGGTTTTGAAATAAAATCGGTGCTGTGTAGACATTTATAACCAAAACTATTTTTATAACAGACCCAGAAGGAGGCGAGAGGAGACCGTGGACCTTTGAGCCTGCATGTTATCCATCGTGCTTGTCTGTGTTTAACACTGACTTCATCAGACTGAGTGGGAACATACTGTTGGCAGTTAGGAGGCAAAAAGCCGTCCTCACTGGTATTACAGAGGTGTGCCTTCAGCACGGCGGGTAGACCATGCCTTCCTCAAGCAGAAATTCTTTTCAGTTGTGGGAAAGGAAAGGAGTAACACAAGAAAGCCGAATCCAAACGCAGGGCCCTCCCTGTGGGCAGGGCTGCGAAGCTGTGTTCCAAATGGAGCTGTTAGTTTGAGTTGTTGAGATCCTGGATTGCTTTGGGGGGGGGTCCACAGCTGCCTGTTTCTGCGCCCGTTGCCATAAATGCACAAGATAGCAGCAGAGACGAGTGCCCTTGCTCTGAGAGACCCTCTGGTGAAAACAAAGTCACACAGCAGAGGGCTGCAGCGCTACCCCAGAGAAAGGAGGAGCTGCGTAAGGGAAGGGAGGGCAGGTGCAGTTCCAACTGGGATTTTCTGCCATGTCACCCCACAGCCATGCTGGGAGCAGAGGGCACTTGGTTGCGCAGTATTGATCTCCTCGGGAGCCTTGCCACCAGTAGCTTCTCCTAACACACCTGAGTGTGGCTCTCCCCACTGCAGCTTAGGCCCCTGGGCAAGTAGACCATGACTCCAGAGTGCTCTGTAGCTCTGTGTACTGGAACTTCTGTTTATGAATTTCACTTTTCCCTTCATTTCATGTAAGACTGACTGAAATGCAAACTGCTTTCAAGAATGCCCAGAAGCTCTGTGTCCCCAAATGTCGTTGTGAACTCTACCGTTTTTCATAGGTGCTTCCTTAAAATGTATGTTTATTCTAGTGACCGAGAGGGGACTGGACTCTCAGGCCCTTTACAGTTGTCTCCTGCAGTTAATGGAAATATAAATATATATATATATATATTTTATTTTAGAATATAATTTAAACATGAAGGTCTATTCTTTGCACTTTTTATTAATATATATAGAGAGATGATCTTTAAAAAAAATTAAAACTCCAAGTCCATTTCCTCCTTGTGTTCTGAGTGTTTCTTCCAGAGACAGGGCACAGATACATGGTGGTTTTTATACAGCTAAAGAGGAACATTGGTTCCGGGGGCACCTTCTTGGTGAGATTGGCTTAAGCTAGTAACAGTCTGGCCATCTTGCCAACGGTAATAGGAATTTCTCTGAGGTTGAAAAATCTCAAGTAAAAATTTTCTTTCTTAAGAAAAATGTATCTGTTAGCAAACGTTTAGATTGCTGCACTGTGTGCTTGCCCTTCGGAGACCATCTTCCTGTTTACACCCTCTTACTGAAAGAGATTGAAATTTTCATTTTGGTAAAATACAGAGTTGCCAGTTTTTATTCAAGGGCCATTTTTCTTCAAAAGATAACATTCTACAAGTTTGGGGTTTGGGACATTTTACAATTATCTGTTTATCAGCCATTTCTTGGTAAACTGCTAGTAATTAACATTCTTTTGCAAATGAAGGACCAAGGAGTAGGCTTCTGTACTTGGAAGCTAGTGTCCATGAAGTTCTCCAGATGGTTCAGAAGCACAGAGATGTGCTGTACTTAAGGCTAAGGTGATTTCTGCATCCTGTTAGAGTTCAAAGGACAGATAGGTTACATCCGAAGTGACAGAGTTGGTAAACGGCACCTGGCTCTAGCCAGTGGACAGCTGTGTGTAGTGCTGGTGCTGAAACCCCACCTTCCCATCCGCACTGTCCTCTAATCCTCGGTGCGGTGAGCACTCCCTGAGACTGTGCTCAGTGTGAACTTGCTCTGGAGCAGAACCACCTGTCCACCAAGATCCCCGCTGCCCTGAACTGCCATGTTGGGTACTTGGCATTGATGCTATTGGTAAAGGTAAGTATGAGGTAAGGAGACCGGTAACTTGGTTTTAACCTCAGGTTACTCTTAGTTTCAGTATGGGGCCAAAGGTGGGAGGGACCAGAGTTACACCTGAGCTTCCTGTCAGGGACAAGCCAGATTTCCCAGTGAACCACAGTTGGCATTTGTTGAAGAAAGGAGGAAAATCCGCTTATAGCCCAGTGGAACCCTTATCCGAGGATAAGGCTGTTGCTGTGGCTGTCCCTCTGGCTCTCATGAAGGAGAATACTTATATGCAAACTATAAATATTGCCTGCAAAATAAATAGTAGACAGGCTATCTCCTCTGCCTGCAGGATTTAGGTCTGCCAAACCTAGTCCAATGCAATTTGAATGTGTGAAGCCCTACACAGTCTCCTTGTCCCTGAGTGCTTTTCGGTTAACACGAAGTAATACAGTCACAGCATTAAGTGAGAAAAGCCATGAGAGAGACAGACAGGAAGGAGCTAAAGAGAAAAAGTGCCACATTTGAGGGCAGGTGTCAGCTTTACTCAGGAACTAACTACAGCAGGGGTGATGCCGAAATGTCCACTGGGCTAAAAGTCAGTTTGTTTGATATTTTACATTACAAAGAAATGACATTAAGATGTTTAAACTTAATTTCTAAACAGGAATCTTTCACGGGGTTCAAAAATCCAGCAAGTAAGAAAGACAGAGCCTGAAAGGCCCCGTTGTAATAGCTGCACTCATACTTTGTTCCTTTCTTGTGTCTTCCCAGAGTTTATACAAATAACAGCAAATCCAAATGTGCATTCTAATGGCTTTCTTCCTCCATAGCAAAGGGTAGCTCATGTGCAGTCACAAGCCTTGCCCTGTTTGTTCATGAAGTATATCTTGGAACTGTCTCTATAATAGGACATAGAAAATCATCTTAGCCTCTTTATCCAGTGTAATTACTCATTGTATGCACTGATGTATCTGACTGGTACCTCATTCCTTGACACTTAAGTTTCTCTTCCCTTTCTCTCTGCTGCTTTCAGTGTGCCTCTGTAATGTTTGAAATCATCCATAAACTGTCTTCATACATATAAGGCTGCTTGGATCAGAAAGCCAGAGTGTTTGGAAATTTGACAGACACCATCAAATTATTCTCCAGTAGGATAATACAAAATTAACATATAAAGGGCCAGGCAAAGTGGCTCGAACCTTTAATCCCAACACTTGGGAGGCAGAGGCAGGAGTGCCTCTGTGAATTAGAGACCAGCCTGGTCTATGTAGAGAGTTCTAAGCCAACCCAGGAATGCACAGTGAGACCTTGTCTCAAGAAAACAAAACCAAAAGAACATAAAGCTACCGTGGTGTATTATGCGGTCCGTCCCTGCAGAGTCTACCCCTTCGCTGTGTCTGGGCTTGATCCTGGGGCTTTTGAAAATAAATTGCTTCCCAGGCACACTTTGTAGACCTAGGCTCCTGGGTTCAACACATGGCTGACATCATGAGTGTTATCGGTCAGGCCTTACGTCACAGTGATGAGATGCAGGCTTAGGTAGAGAAGGAATTAGCAGACGCCTCAGAGACTTCAGTCCAATGGGCTCTGTTGGTTCTGGGCTCATGGGGAGACAGGGTACAGTGCCTGGTGAAACTGACAGAAGGAAAAGCAGGAAAGGGTTGCCCACTTAAGAGACCTATAGGAGGCACATCACCGATGCCACACTTCCTTAACCAGGCCACAGTTTCCACAGACTCTTCAACTGTCTGTCAGATTCTGAGTCTGTCCATCAGTGGGCAAGGTGATTACATCAGAATATGTCCCCCTCCCCCCACCCCCGCCCCAGACATACCCAAAGTCGCACTTTACGACAGGCGATGTTTCTCCGCCACATCAAGTTGACCTGTCAGTTATCACCATGAACCGAACGCATCACCAATCCTGAGAACCTCTGGAGCCTGGCTTTGGGGGTTTCATCTCTGCCACAGAAGGCACAGTGTTACACACTTGTTTCAGCTGAGTGCCCCAAGAAGGTGGATCACTTGCCCTAAAATCTTGTGCTTGTTCTTGATAAGCTTTAGTCAGAGCTGATTCTCGCTTACCATTGAAGTGTCCCGTAGACTATCTGCATGCTGTTCCCTGGGGGACAGAGAACATGGCGAGCCGATGCCCCTCCAGTCTCAGCGTGCTAGCAAGGTTATTTGCAGAAAGCCAGTTCTGAGGCTTTATCTATGTGAGTGTACCTAGAACTTACTATTTGAACTGCTTGGCTGCTTCTAGGAAGGTAGCTTTATGATAAAGGTCCTGCCTGGCATATGTGAGTCCAAGATCCATCCCAACACCACAGAATAATAATGTCTTTTTCTATTAGAGATACTTAAGTTGGCTTTAGAAAATGACTAATATTTAAGCTATGAACATCTTTTGTTATTGAGCCTTTAGCGAGTATTCTGATTCATAAATAAACATTAATAAGCATCACTCTGTGATTCTTCAAAGATCCAACATCATATTTTTCATATGAACATTGGCCCAGACCCAGAATAAAGAACACAAATGTGGCCAGAACAGAAAGAAATAGAACCTAGGGAAATAATTTTTTGAAAAGCAAGATTCTAAAGCTTTTTTTTGTCATCTAAACTCAATATTTGCAGTATGCAATTAAATATTATCATCATGGTCTGCTGAAAATATGGAAAATTTGGAAATATTTACTCTGGGTTTTAAAACTCTGTTTTTAGGAATGACTCTTGAAAGTTCTCCTCTGTCCTCTGACCTCCTGGCACCCATTATGACACACACACACACACACACACACACACACACACACACCAATAACAAAAATTAACCAGCTGTGGTCGTACACAGCTTTAATCCTAGACCTAGGAGGCAGAAGCAAGTGGATCTCTGTGAGTTGGAGGCCATCCTGATCTACACATGTCAAGCTAGGCAGGGTTCCATAGACCTTGACTCTAAACAAAAAAGATGATACCCCAATTGTTTAGATGAGTCTCCCAGCTTCTGAAGTCAGCCCAGAAGACCAGGAGTGAAGTTCAGATAGAAATAGGAGAGGTGTACTTCTAGATGTAAGAATCTTGGAGGGCTTTGTTTCAGGTTTAGTTTTAGTTTCTGTGTTATCATCTATTCTGTAGAAATCCCCAGGGACCCAACTGTATTTTTCGTCTATCATGCCATCCACTTTGAGGGTCTGGTATGATCCCTTCCTAGGGAAAAGTGTCTATGTTGTCTTAGATAATAGTTGTCTGTTTCAGGTAGAACTGGTTTGGGGATGGGCCTCACTAGTCACTAGATAAGTGCTAGAAATAAGTGCATTCTGAAAATACAAAGTTTGTTGGGTGTAGCTTTTGCTACCCCGCCTAAGTTCTAGGAACAGGCTGTGTTGCCAGTCCCCACCCGGCTTCCCTTGAATCCACAGATAAAAGACAGACAGACAGACAGACAGACACAGAGAGAGAGAGAGACGGAGACAGAGATGACAGAGACAGATACAGAGAGACAGAGAGTTGCTCATTTTCAACTTGCCTTCTTGGCACAATTGCTGGCATTATTAAACTCTCACAGCTAGTGTGCCCTTACTCCTTATTCCTGTCTCCACACCTCCCTAAACTTTAGCAGCTCAGTCACATCTAGTCCCTGCTAAATGTCCCTGACCACCCACCTGTAGGAGCGGCCTATGTGGCCACTCCATTTTGAAATCTCACATGGCTCTTTAACCCTTCTCCATCAGAAGCATGGTGAAACTCCTCTCCTCCCTTGTGTCTGTCTCTTTGCTTCCAGGGAACCAGAAGTCCTCCCTATTCCTTCTGCCCAGCAATTGGCCTATGGCTTCCTTACTGACAGATCAAGAACCAACTGGGGAACAGGACAGCATCAGAACCATTCCTACAGAGTTTAAGGCATCAAGGTCCCAGCTTCAATTTCTTGGGAAGCAAAAGTTGAGATATGGTGGTGGAGGGATATGGTGCCAGAGAGCAGGTCATAGTGGGGGATGACCACCCTACAGGGGATGTCTGGATAGGACAGAGAACCATCTGGATGGGGCAGGAAAAGCCCTCAGACTGAGCTGCATATCCATCAAAGGTGGCCCCACCAAAGGAATGATATAGAACTAGGAAGTCTTGCCAGCTGAGTCTTGCCTTGAACAGACATGACTCCAGTCTTCTCCCAGTGATTTTCTCAGCCATTGGGGCAGAAGAACAAGAACATTCTTGAATATGTTGACCTGGGAAGAGGGAGGTCAGGTGCCTGGGAAGGGTGATGACAGCTGCCCTCCACGGAAGTCGATTGCAGGGCCATAACTGATGTCTGTGGATTCCTTCCATCTGAGAGCTCCTCAGCTCTTGTTGTACGCTGGTCTCACCTGGTAGCTTCATCTGAACCTTGATTTGAGGACATCCCGAGACCCTGAGAAGCATGTGCTGCTCAGTGTGGGGTTGTGGCACATGTCCCTCAGTCACGACTAAGCAAGGTAATGCCAAGAGGTACCAAAACGAGTCACCCAAGCTCTGCTTTGCTATTCCTACTGAATCCCATTTTGTAACTGCAGCCCTATGCCCCTCCTGTTCATATCACCTGCTGGTCTTGGCACAAGGAGCCCAGGGCGCCCTCGACTGTGGTCCCGTGGGGTTTTAACCATGGTCTCCGCTGAGGGAGCACCCTCTATATCTGCTGCACCTGCTTCTCAAGCAATTTACTTCACTCCTCACCTGGGCTGACATCATCTCACATACCCTATTTATGGCCTAACGGCATATCCCACTGCCAGGGTCCCATATTCACAGACCCTTTGCTGCGAAATGCCTTTCCTGGGGAGGTGTTTAGGATCTTGCATATTGCAAGCCTTCGTTCCATCAATAGAGCTGGCTTAAGCCTCTGGGCAAGAGAAACATGCTCACACCCTTGCATTAGGCAGACTATCACTGTGCCAAGTACCTGAGGGAAGGAAGCAGTTTCACATGTTCTAATCTCAGATTGCCTGGACCGAGGGATTAGATCCAGGCTTCGGGCCATAGGGTAAGGCAGAACATCAGGGTGCCAGAGGCATGCACGGAGGCTGCTTGCTTCATGAAAGCCAGCAAGCAAAGAGTTAAAGTGACAAAGGACCAGATGTGCCCTCAAGTGACTTACTTCCTCCCACCTGGCCCTCCTCCACAGTTCTGTCATTCCCAATACTTTTAAAAACATGTTAAACCCACAGAGCATTAGTCTATGTCAGAGCCTTCAGAATCCAGCTGCCTCCCCAAAGAATTACCTCTGAACGATGCCAGCATCTGGACCAAGCCTTGAATACTCGAGCCCCTTGGAGGACATGTCCTCGTATCTAAGCTGTAAATATTTAAACTAGGGCTTTATCTCTGCTCACTCTTCCATGATAAGAGTGGTTCGGTTTCAATCATTTTGCTGCAGAGAGGTCAATGGCTGTCCCTGAGAGACAGTGGCATGTCAAGGGGCTCAGCTATGCTCTGTCCTCCACAGATTGGACATTTGGAGATCAGAGGCACCAGGAGAGTCTTGCTAAATGGGAGTTCATACTCTTGGTCCCCTATACCCCGGTCCCCATGGCTGTGGCCACCTTATAAAAACCCATTGTATCAATACTGGCAACCCCTGCTTCATGTCAGCCAGTTGAGTGGTTCTGCCTACTGAGTCCTCCTTCTGTAGCAGATGCTCTTGTGGGTGTTTATGTATGGCAGAAAGATCTTCACACTGTGTGTTCATTCCCTTCTGTCTACTCACACGTCTCCACTCCAGGCATCCTTGTCCCTGGCTTTCCAACTTTTCAAGCCACTGTCCAGGTGGCAATGTGGTTCCACACTGCCTCTGAGTTTATATATACTGTCTCCTCAAAACGCTTCTCCTTCAGTACAAAGTACATGGCACAATGTATTATCCAAAGCTCCACACATTGGGAAGATGCCTCCTCCTCATTGCTAACATTACCAACAATCTCATGAAAGTTTCCAAGAGTACCACACAAGACATACATGTGAGGCTATTACATAGCTACCATCTGTCACACACACACACACACACACACACACACACACACACATCACCTACACTAACTTTAACTCAGACTATTATATATACCTTCATTTCTATGGCCAGATCTAGGGCAGGGGTATTGTCATTGTGGCTATTATCAGAGCCTGAACTACCTAGTTAGGCAGCTTGTTCCTGATTCGTCTCAGTGTATCATTTCTACCCTATGGTAGATTACTGGGGTCTGTTTGCCTGTGGACCTTGAGTCTAATGGGCTCAGATCATGAAAGAAAGGAACAAACAGCCATTTGTCTCGGGCAAATGTCCCATCAGAGACCCCAGTCACATGCCAGGAACTGATTTTGACTCTTTGCTTCCAGAGGCATGACCTTACTACAGAACACCAGGGGCCAGCACTGTAGCTGAACCCCTGGGTTTTGCTCTGAGCTACCCATTTCATCTCTTTCCACTACTAACATCTCCAACATCAAAGGGTCAGCTGGACCTATGGCCCACGTGTGTGCACTGTAGCCCTGTAGCTGCTATAGAATTCATTCCCATTCTTAGCTCAGCTCCATGCTGGCTGAGTTCCATGCTTAGAGCAATTTTCCTGGGTCTGGAATGTGTAGCTTTCAGAACCCAAAGAAACAAACAAAGAAAGGAGACTCTTTCCCAGCTATAAAATAAATATGTTGCCTTTCTCTTTGGAGGAGATGTTCCAGGCTACCAGGTTCGGGAAGCTTTATTTAAACAGTAACCTTGAGTCTAAAGGATTTATCTTCCACTTTCTAGGGCATATGGTAGCAAGACATCTAACCTGCTGCCATCCATGGCTCCTCGTGCCCAGGACACTGAAGTTTTTTACTATGTACTGAATCAGTGTGATATACTGGGAAACCCAGATGGCACAGAACACTTCGCATTATATTATGAAAGAAGAAGGCAAGTGTCTTAGTCCATTGTCTGTTGTTGTAACAGAATGCCAGAGACCAGGTAAGTTGTAAAGAAAAGAGGTTGTCTGGCCTCGCGATTCTGCAAGTCCAAGAGCGTAACAGCAGCACTGCTCAGCCCCTTGCAGGCTTCTGCTATTCCAGGCACGGTGAAAAGAGGAAAAGGTCATCATGGATGAGAGATTGGACAAAGAAGGCTGAAACTTTACAACAACCCGCTCTCACCACGGCCTTGCCCTACCGGGCTTATAACTTGCTCTCACACGACAGTAAGTTGATCTGCCCCCAAACACTTCTCCGCCCAAACACTTCTGAAGTCCAACCTTCAACACTTCTGTGTTGAGAAACGAGGCTTCAACACAGGCTTCGGTGCCACCAAATCATACTCCAACTAGAGCTGGGAGGGACAGTTCCCACGGCCCCCGGGTTAAAGCCGTGAGCGTGTGCTGCAGTTTGTTTCATAGGATGGAAGCCACTGTTGACCTTCATTGCAGTGTTTCACTCGTGCACGTGAAGCCGTGTCAGTTGACTCTGAAAAAGACAGCATCTTGGCAAGGCAGCTACGACTCACAGCCGTCTCGAGCACCCATCCTGAGTGGAGATGTGGTAGTTTGTACATTAAGATTGTACGTTAAGATAATAATAGGTGACTTGTATGTTACAGTGACAGTAATCTTGACCAACTGATCCCCCTTCCTCCCAGAATGCATCTTCTTGTGTACTTACTACCTAAGCTGGGATGTTTCAGAGGTTTTCCACTTATCTTCACGACTAGGAGGAATGTCGTCTAGATGGGTCTGCAGCTGCCTGTAAGCTGAGCTTTGCCGGGACCTTCTTTTTCTCCTCCTCGTACGACATTCTCCGACTGTTGATGTTGACTTGAACCCCTTGCCCAAAAGTCCTTAACATGTCAAGGAAGCCCTTTTCCCTAGTGTACAGTCTCTGTACGAGGCCTAGCTGAGGGGCCTGTTCGAGTCTACGTTTGTCACGGCGTCGCACAGTCCTTCCTTTGGATCTCTTACTTTTTCAGCCTTCCGATTTGAGATTTGAAAACTGGCTTGGGTCTGGAAGTGGAGCAGAGATTGTGACTAGTTCCTCTTCGTGAGACCGGGCACTGAACCTTGAGTCTCACGGATGCTAGGCAAGCCCGCCACTGGGCTGCTTCTGCGGCCCTCCCCACTTCTCTTTAGATTTTGAGACGGTCTCTTACTAGGTTGCCCAGGCTGACTTTGAGCTCACTTAGAAGCCCAGAAAGGCCTTGAACTTGCGAGTCTCCCGTTGCAGTCCCTCCAATAATTGGGATGACAGGCCCGAGCCACGGAGCTCAGCTAATCACAACTGATTAGGGAAACTGCTCTCAGCCTTGGTTTAATTCTTCTGCTTGGCGGAATGCACACAGCGCACACACCCTCAGTGGCTGTCTGGCCTCTCTGCCTACCATGCATTGTTAGCGGTCCCCAGGGTTCTTTATGAGTCAAATCCCCTTGACTCCTACTCTGATCTCTTCTCTGTCATCATGAAAATTCTAACCTCTGCTTCCCTCCAAGCTTGGGACAGGGGGGAGGGAGGGGACGGGGGGTGGGGGGATGGGGGTGGGGGAGGGGGGCGGGGCGGGGGGGGTTGCTATCACCTGGCCTCTGCTGTTTCAGAGACTCATCTCCATGCTACCAAAGAACTAGATTCTGTGATCAGTGCCCAGTTCGATCTGGCCTGCAGAGGGGAACCACACTTAGCTTCCAGGGGCTGTGTGGCTTCCTGCATGAGAGGTAGGTCTCACTGACATTCGGAGCATGCTCACTTCACTGAGCCTTTTGGTACCTTTTCTTGCCATCTGCCACAGTAATTTTGGCTCTTCAAGTCTTACTGGATCTGGTCCACCACTTTCTCCAGACTTCTAGTAAATGTCTGAGGGCTGTGTTTGAGTTTTCCCTGGGGTCCTTTGACCCAGTGCTAAAGCCATTATCTCTGAAGTCAATGAATCTCCCTGATTCTGTGCCAGATCTCAGCCCTCTTGGCTGAGCACCCTCAGAACAGAGTCCCTTAGGTTCTCCCCTGTCTTCCCGAGCCAATGCGTTAACTCCTGTGGGAGCTCAGACCTTCACAACTCCAGCTAAGGTAGACTACAACTCGAGCCTGAGTCTAGGCCTTGCCATCGGGAGATGCGGTGGGAGCAACTCTTAAACCAGGGAGTTTGCTGTCCTGGGGAAATTCCTTTCTGTTATCTTTGTACACAGGAAAGAAATTTTAGCTGCCAGTGAGGTAGAGTGGAATATATCTGCGGGCCAGAAGCTTGGAGAAATCAAGGGGAGTCAACATCTTTGGGGGCATCTCTCCATTACACACGCATATCCCAGCTGAGTAATGATGTAAAATGTTTTCATTATGCAATGTCATAGAGGCCTTACACAAATTAAGACCATTATGACATAACTTGGTGATGCAATCTTTTGCAGCCACTGTTGTACATGCGGTTTGCTGTGGACAGAAATAGTGTCATGTGGCACATGACTGTGTATATAAAGATATTTATATATATTTCATGTATATACACAGGATATACATAAATGTGTGTTATAATGAATCACTTAATGTGCATATGTGTATACATATGTAAATTATATATATTTAATATATATAAAATTTTTCCTTATGCAGGCTCTGATGGTATATAGTAGAGCTGCTTGATGCGAGATCCTACAGAATCTTGTCACTGAACAAAAGTCCCTGGAGCAAAACCTTTCCAACAGGACATCTTAGACCATGTCACAGTCACACCAACTGATCATTTCTTTCAAAGAGGGCACAAGAAACCTAGGACACAAAGCAGAAATATTCGGTGCATCACAACTGTTCTACTTCAGGGGAAGCTCATTTTTGCTTGTTTCTTTCCCTACTGTCTTTTCTGTCAACTAAGAAGCAGCATCACTCTATGCCATGTCTGTAAAGCCTGGGGTACCTTGGGTAACTGGCACCAGCCCACCCCAACTTCATCTCTGCCCCGTCTCAATCCTGGCAGGAACTTTTACGTACCTCACACTTTCAACCAAATGAGTCTTGCCATGAATAGAAGCTATTGTTATCCACCCATCTGTGACCACTGAGTGTGCAACCAGAGCACGCCCCGCTGCCCAGCTTCCAGCCCCGCGAGCGACCAGCCAGCCCAGCCTCTTCCCAAGCACCTGGTGCTCACCGGCCGCCCAAGTCCTTCTTATGCATTTACGCTGTCATCTTGTGACTCTGGTTCTGCCCAGATGGTCTCCATGCCAGCAGCAGTCCCACCTCAAGAAGGACAAAGAATTTAATATGGGTCAAATAAAAGGGCTGAGGTAGAAACCTCCTTGAGTGCAGGAGAAAAGGAAACTAAAGCTGTTAGCACAGGCTACCAGCAGGGGTTTTAAGACCCTGTTTTACCTCTGGACATTTAGGTCTAATGAGACCGCGCTAAAGGTTTAATCAGGACCAGGCAAGGGCTGCTCTAGGTGAGTCTTGGACTTGGATTTAATTCTATTTTACACAGACACCAAAACCCTATATCTTCTGTTACAGAACTATGTGCCTTTTGGAAGAAAGGTTTCTTTCGGTAAGTGAGTCTATGGGGAGAATTCATGTTACCAATGAAAGAATAAACACGTTGTGTAATGCATGCACAGTTATCACAGGGCTTTGGCTAAAGATGGGGAAACTTATGGCAAAAACCAGGTTCTCCTAATGCTCTCATCCTTTTAGCACAGCATGTGCAAAGCTGGGTTGTTTTGATTCAATTTTTATTTCTGGTCCAGGCAACACGTCAGTGTCTGGCCAGAGAGAGATTTGGACGTATTTAAAATTCCCATTGAATTGATTTACAAAAGGGCCTTTCCTGCTGCATCCAAATGATATCTTCTTGTTTTTCTTTAATGAATTCCACTTCGAGTATTCTAATTTTGGTGGTATTTTTTTGTAATCTTCCGCATGTTTAAATTTTTCTTAGACATTTTTGCACATGAGGAGTGTGTCTCCATCACTCTTTCCCTCCCTCCTTCCCTCAAACTTCCGCTCCCAAATTCATGATCTCTTCTTTAATTATTATTCTTACATAGACATGCATAAGTGTGGTGTGTGTGTGTGTGTGTGTGTGTGTGTGTGTGTGTGTACAACCTACTGAGTCCATTTAGTGTTGCTTGTATGTGCATTTGTGCAAGGTAATTACTTGGGATTGGATTTAGCTTACTGGAATCCTGCAAGCACCAAGCTGAACACAGTTTTCCTTTGTTTGAACAAAGTTCTTCCTGGACACTTTCAGCAGGAGAGCCCTGTCCCCCCTCCCGGTGAAGACCCTCACGGGCGTGAGTGGAGGGGCCACAGGCATAATTTTCCTTCCCTCACTTAGTTCTGCCTGGAAAGTGATACTGCCCTTCTGTGTATGAGTCAGAGAGAGAAGGAACGAAACCTTGACACATTCGGGAAAGTTTCTTTAAATACTTTATACATATATGTAGGGGACAAACAGGATAAAGCCTGTATCTGAATACATAGGAAGGGAAGAAACGAGAGAAAGATAGATAGAAGAAAGAAAAGAGAAACAAAGAGAAAGGAGGAAAAGAAAGAAAGAGAGAGAGAAAGAAAAAAAAAACTTTGGTAGAAACCCGACTTCATTTAAATGTGGCGGGGAGCCTCTTTGTTGGGGTTACTCCCGTGCTGGTGGATGCTAATTCTGTAACGTTAGACAGTCGCCTTCTTTTGGGTACAAAGACAGAAAGGGAGGGTTTCTTTTGTGTTTTTCAGAGCAAAGTGATTCTGATCAGAGAGAACCAAGGTTTCAGCTCCAAGTACCTGACATTTCCATCTGAATCCACTTTTTTTTTCTCTTTTTAAAGGAGGGGGGAGGTCTAGTTTTTCAGGAAAAGAGACTCTCCACGCAATCCTGAAACTGATCTTCAGATTTACTTTTCCTTAATCAATAGAAAGCACCTTGATTGCAACTCAACACTCCCCGGACTCTAGTGCAGGACTAACTGAATTTTTGGTTTTAAGAGTATGGGATTCGGACGTGATTTCAGGGATCAGAAATAACTGGCAGCCACTCGAGGAGAACTGACGTGAATTCTTAATACCTAATTTTCCCGGGCTCACCAAGATTTGACTTAATACTTTTCACTCAATTCCTCCAGTCTCGACAGAACAGGTTAGTGGCATTTCTCATAAATACAAATGTCTAAATGAATCCTCCTCGCTGCCGCTCTGAGCCCTGCTCCCCCAAAGGCCTGAAGCTTGCAGGGCACCTGCCTCCGCTAGAGCTGTGGGTGAGGCCTGGTGGACCTCTCTGTGCTTTGCGGCAAAGCCGGCTACTGTTCACTGTGTGCTTGAGACATCGATGTGCATGCCTGAAGATTTGCCGTAAGACTCTCACAGTATGGAGTCATTGTTCTTGCCTAAAAGTCAGGGCTGAACGATTCTGATAACCTCAAATGATAAGAGAAGGCGTTTATCTTTACGAGCGCTGTGGGGAGCAGGCATCTTGGTCTGCACGTTGGTCCTGGGGCCAGTGCACGGTGAACTCGGAGATCCTGCATGTGTGCTTGCATCTCAGCAGTGCTGACCGCAGACTGTCCTCACTCCTAACAGGGGGTAACGCCACCCGCTCAGCTGATCATAAATTAACATGCAAATGAGTTTAGCGCTGTGCTGTTCCTTCTTCTAATTAACTTCCCGGAACTAACAAGAGTTGCTTGAGTGTGGGGTTCTACTTCTGTTGTATTTCCAAGGAGCCACTCTGGTATCCTGCTGGGTTTTTTTTTTCCACCAAAGTAGCCATTAGACATTCATTTCACTGTGGAATGTCAATGGACAGTCTTAGGCTACCTGGGAGTCTGGTCAGTAAAATGACGGACGGGCTCCAGGTTATTGAGAAGGGGTGACATACTCTGAATCCTCCTACCTGGAGAAACGCGTGGTAATTTATTTAACCAGTATTTCCTGGGTCCCAACAGGGACTAGGAACATTACAAGAGCTGGGTCTTGCAGAAGTTAGTGTCTCAGAGTCATGGCCTGAGACCTGCATTTTTGGACTTGGGCACTGTTGGTTTTGTTTTATTCTTTTGTTTTCATCAGGTGCAAAGTAGACACCTTCCCCTTGCTGCCTGAAGCTTGCCTGTTCCCCCATCTAACTCCCCGATAACCTACGCTTCTAGGCAGCTGCCTTCTGGGGCTCTACTTTGTCCCCCAACCGTTGAAGTGAAGAGGACCCTCGAGCCTCCTGGGAGTTACAGCCGACTCTGAACGATTGGGGTTGGGATGTGAATTTGTTCTGTGATGCTTGTGGTGTGTCTCGGGATTTGCCACCAAACACACCTGGTGTTCTATTTACTCTGGCAAGCAGGGGATTTTTTTTTCCCTTTTTCTTTTTAAAATTCCAGGATGAATTATTCATCATTACTTAGAATTTGGGTCTCTTTCATCTTCGCTCTTGTTCGGCACCAAGGTGAGTACGACAGCATCTCATACAGCTCTCCGCCAGCATGCTCTTGAATTTGTAAAGAGACGGTTTTGTTGGCACCGTAATTGCAAGGGCAGGTGTACATGTGTCTGCAGATACAACAAGGAGAGAAAAAAAAAGTAAATTAAATTCCACCACCACGGGTGAAATGCAGTAACTTTGACTGGTGCCCACTTTCTCTTATTTAACTTCGAACACAGTCTGTATATGCCAGCGAAGGCCTTTAAACCAACTCGCACTAATTCTAGCCCACGTACTTGCAGGGGATAAGGGCGTCCACCTCATCCCTCATCGCAGATCCCCATTTAGTCCCCATTTACCTTATGTGGGGGACTTTAAAGAGTGACTGTGTTTTGATTCGGTGTTAGGAAGGTGCGGCAGTAGCCTTGATGTTGATGTCTTGTGTCTCAGGGACCTAGGATTTAGGCCAGCAATGGAAAGCTAGAAATCAAACGAGCTAGTTGACTCCCTCAGCCCTCACGAGCCCTTCTTTCTCTGTGTCTCTCTTATGTTAGTGAAGGACCGTGTATATACCACCCTGCCATTGTTCAGGAGTCTTTAGATTAGAAAGATAGGGCAGTCAACGTAAGTCTTTTAGGACCAGTCTTCCAAAACACCTTTGTTTTATCTGTTAAATTCACCTGCTGCATGGCCCCCAGGTCTTAGATGAATCTTCTCTTTAAGATCACGCCCATTGTCCTAGAATTGGATGCTTTAATAGTTGTCCGGCGTAACCCAAAGTAGCAGTAGAGTGATTTCCCTACAGTCAACCCAGTGATCCCAGCTTCTACCTCTACACCAAGGGTGTGTAATTTTCTTCGGTGAAAGAGAAAAGTCCTGGAACCCTAACTATATTTATTGTGTAATTCCCAGTTTAGAGGGAGCATAGGTAGGGATAGTGTTTCTGTTGCTAACTGAGACACTATCAATTGGCCCGGCTGCTAATAGTTCTATTTTCAATAGTAGTTGGTTCTAAGATGGGAATCGGTTGTTGTTTTTGCCTGCTCCCTTTGGTCGAGTGCCCTATTTTAGTCACCAAATCTTTATCGAGGTCGTACAGTATTAGATGTACTTATCTGTAATGTTTTTAAGACGGAAAACTTTTAACTGTTATTTCTGTTCAAAAATCACAAACTAAGTGAAGAATCTTGGAACCAGAGAGAAGTCGGGCCTCTGTTGTCAGTGTTTTCTGTGTCCTTAAAAGGGGGTTTTGACTGTCTCTTCCCCAGACAGATTGCCCAGTGCTGTACAAAATATGAATTAACTTTTGCATGGAAATGATTACTGTGCTGTGTGAACTGGAGTCCTTTTCCATACTGGGCATGACTCCCAAAAAGCTCCCCAGGAAAGACAAAGAATATTTTGGAAGTTTTCATCAGCTAGAAATTTGTACTTTGTTACCATATTGTAAATAAGAATATTCCAAGAGCCTTTCTAAATACTTGTGGTGACATCAAACACAGATCAGGCTGAATGCTCCTGAGATTAAATCAGCTACATCTCCTACAGGTTAAGATTTGGTCAGCTTCCCAGAAACCTCTGAGATGTGGGAACGATGTGTGAATGCTAATGTCTGGACCAGTTGCCCCTGCTTTCCTGATGCCCTCCCCCAGACAGAGATTAAACCTTTGTCTGGGCAGACCTGTACCAACTCCCCACTCCAGAACTAGAGAGCTTTGCCTGAGCCTCCCAGCAGCCATCTCTCGACTCTGCAAGCTATTTTTAGGGGCTGTTGTCTGCTCACTAAAGGGCTCCCCCAGGGGAAGAACTAGCTGGGGCCAGTTAGTTCCTCTCCACCCTTTCAGCTCCATCAGTACAAAGTGGGGACTTTCCCAGAGAGAGCTGATATGAGGCTGGGCACCAGTCTCTAGATGGGCGTGAGGGCTGTGGACCATAGCCCAACATGGATTGGCTACTCCCACCCCCCACTCCCAGAAAACAACAGATAAACGTTCAAAGGAAGAAAACTTCTGCGGTCCACCTTTCATTCAAAAGAAGAGAGAACAGAGGCAGAGTGACATCAGATGTGACATGTAGATTGTTTCAGAGGCACAGTTGTGCTGGGTCCTTGGTAGTGCAGGCCCTGGGGACATTGCCTTATTTTTCCCACCAGTCTGAGACACACCTTGCAAGAGTGTCCGTGGGAAACTCCAGAGTTTGAGTGCCAAGCATCCAGGGAGGAAGTGCTGCTGTCCCAGGTGGGGTCTGTGTAATGATTCACCTTTGACTAGGAGGACCAGGAAGAACATTGTCTGCCCTACAGAATACTCCAGCACTCCAAACCCTATCATGCATGTATGCACGAATGCACATTCACACACACACACACACACACACACACACACGCGCGCGCGCGCGCGCGCGCGCGCGCGCGCGTGCATACTCATGCACCCACACATGCATGCACACATGCATGCATGCACCTCTCTCTGCTGCCTCGGATCCCGTGTCTGCTTTTTTTGTGGATAGAGCTGGACAGAGCTCCTTGGGCCAGTCTTAGTTAAGGTCAGTCACAGGCAGTTTTTACCAACCCCCCATGCCTGTGTTGGTTCAATTACTCCTCTTGGGTTCTGATGACTTCTGCTTTGTGGTAGGAAGGAAAGGAGTCTTAAGAAAAGCTGCCACGGCTATCTTAGTAAATTGTAGAATTCTTAGATCAGGAGGGTGCTCTGTGGTTACACCCATATTCTCTTCATCTGGTCATCTACTCAAGAGGCAAGCCCTCCTCACCCACGCACGCCAGATCTAAAGGCCCCCTCCGGACACTGGGAGCTCCGGGTACCCATGGGGATATGACACCCCACTCACTTGTCACCACTGGTCTCTGTAATGCATGGACACACCCAAATAAAGCACATAGGTCTCTGACTTAATCAGAGGCCACGCCCCTTCTGTTCTTTCCTTTCTCAAAGACACGAGATCATCAGCTAGGTATAGCATAGACTCAGACCGGCGAGGCCTAGGCCGGCTGCCTTGCTTTTGGCTTGTAAACCATACTCAGACAAGCTGGCATTAGCGGGTGGGAGGGGTGGGAGCTCGCCCAATGCAAGAGGCAGCTGCCGTCTAATCTGTCTAACCACCATCTCTCCTGACAGCTCAGCCCAGGGAGCTCATGTATCCGTTTTGGCAGAATGACACCAGAACCCCTAAAGTAGATGATGGAAGCTCGTCTGAGATTAAGTTGGCCATCCCTGTCTTCTTCTTTGGTGTTCCTTACCGCACCGTCTATGTAAGTGCAGAAGTGGCTCTCCCTGTTGTCTGTCATTAAGGAAAACACTTAAAAAAAAAAAACCTTCTTCCAGGGCCCCAAGGATTTGGGGATTTATTGGCGGCCAAAGCGACAAGTTCTGAGATTTCATGAGCTGATGGGTTTTATGATTAAGAAAGTCAAAGGTATATTTAATGGCTAATGTTCATAGTGGAGGAGTATACAGGGCAGTAAATTGCTTTTGTGGGTGATTAAACACAGAAGCGAAGCAGAGGCCCACTGCCGCTCACATTATTTCTGCTACTCAATAAGATTAAAAAAAAGAAACAATAACCCACAATAGGAGCAGTTTAGGGTGGGTTGTGTTGTTGTTGTTGTTGTTGTTGTTGTTGTTGTTGTTGTTGCTGTTGTTTTGGCTCCCTTCTGGGGGTGTGAAAAGTTTAGACATCTGCTCTTCTTGGGCTCCTGACCAATTTGCTGCTGCGTTGGAGCATGGGAGATGGATAATCTGTGACTGTATAAAAGTTGTTTGCAGAATTGGCCGCCCTCCTTAGGTCTGTAGCCATGCCCGAGGGTCCCATTGTCGGCTCCTGTGCTGGGAAGCAGTTCAGAGCTCTCCCGGGCAGCTGCAGTCTCAGGCCGTGCAGTTTGGATGCTTGAGGTTGCTGCCGCAGAGATTGTGGTTTGGAGCAGCTAAACCCGTCTTTATCTCTGCCTTCACGGACTGAGGGAGACGTAGGTAGATTCTGCCACGTCTCACCCTACATCTGTGCCCTACCCCGGAGGAGCAAATGTCTGAAATTTGGAGCATGTCCACATCTGCCACTGAGACTGCTGCTTTGGCAGTTTCTGATGTACAGCTAGAAAATCACCCCACCCGCCACCCCAACACACACACACACACACACACACACACACACACACACACTCTCTACCTAAGGGCTCCTGAAATACTGGCAACCTTGCCTTCTGTGTCATCTTCCACTGTAGCTATCTCTGGGGGAGAGAGCCCATTTATCTTCCTTAATGAGCTCTCCAGGTAATCCTGGTGCCCACAAAAGGCTGAGAGCTACTCATCTCCACCACAAAATATAATCAAAACACACATTGAGTCTTGGTCAACTTCCTCCACAGGTGGGCCCGAGTGTTTTAATCACACATGTTTCCCCCTAGCACAGACATGGCATCCTAACCTGCTTTCTATGTTCTCCTCACAGCAGGGGACCTCCCAGGTCTGTGTCTGTGAGGGGGCTGGCTGTGAGTTTTGAAATGTGCTGACCTACTTTTGGGAGAGATCTTCCATTCTGGGGCCCTTGGCCTCCCAGGCCTCTAGAGCATGAATTTCACTCAGATCCTCTTTCTTTTCCTTTGCACAGAGTGACTCGGAGCTTAAAAAAATCTGTGGTTTTGCAGAAGGACAAGTTCAGGGACACATCCTTTGTGCGCAAACCGCACCCTGACTTCCCAGTGCTCTGAGAAGTGAAGTCCTTCCATCACTTGCGGACGAGCCTCTGGATGGCTCTTTTTTATTTTCCCTGAAGACAACAGGTTCCCAACCTCCATCTCTCTCACACCCCACACCTCACAGGCTTTCTTCCAACACATGCTAAGGTTCCCTCAGTCCAACTGCAAAGCCCTTCCTTCCCTATGGGACTAGGGTCACTGTTGAGGTCTACCCTGCTGCTGATCAGTAGGAATGTAACAATTGGATCTGGAGGGCAATCATCTCTAGATTTTCTCTGCCCGGGAAAGGCAAGCATTCCCAGCACTGGTGTTTTCTGCCCCTGAAGTCATACAGGCCACGGGACTAAGTCAGTTTCTCTCAGACACAAGATTGATTTCAGGTCCTGAGGGAACTGAGGAGACATGTTGCAGTAAGGCGCTGTCATTTCCTGCGCTTACGGAACCATTTACAGATCATGAAGGACTCGCCATTCAGTGGTCGTTTACAAGTACATCTTGGGGTGCTCATATCTCAGGTTTTATACAGAGTGACGAGAACTGGACAGAAACTGGACATCTTTAGCTCTTAACCTTGCCCTTTCTTCTGAGTGAGGAAGTAGTTATGACATCAAGAGGAGTTTGGTTTTGTTTTATTTTGAGTTTCTAATGGCTCACCCAGAACTCTGAAGGGCTCACTCTGAGATCTGAGTTCAGCAAAGGAGTATTTGATTCATCTTTCTCTACCTCCATTTTCATAATACAGTAAGACTCAAGCCGTACTATAGAGCTCTTCGATTATTAAACTGTTTATACTTCTTTGTCTTCTCCTATCTATTTTGCATCTATGACTCTCAACTAATTTGTATTTTTATCTCGGTTATTCTCAGGTGGACCTGATACCCCGCCTCTTTCTCTCTCCCCTCTCTCTTCCTCTCTCTTCTCTCTCTCTTCTCTCTCTCTCTCTCTCTCTCTCTCTCTCTCTCTCTCTCTCTCTCACACACACATACACACACAGAGAGATACACCAGTAGCATTTAATAAATGCAAATAGAGATAAGACAGAGAACATGAAAATGAGACTGAATTAATAAGGAACGCCACTGACTACAAACTTAGAGTGACAGAAAACCAATGTGTGTGTCGCGGCGGAAACAAACCTGCTCATAAGAACAATAGGAGCCAGTATTTAGGGGTTCAAAGCCAGCATGTCACATCCCCGTTCATTCATGTGGTTTGTCTGTCTGTCTGTCTGTCTGTCTTGGTTTGTGACTCTGAAGTTCCCCCATTTTCAGGTCCACTGTGCAAAACCTCTCTTGTTTTTGTAGGTCAATAACAATGGTGTCGTTTCCTTCAACGTGCTAGTGAGCCAGTTTACGCCAGAGTCCTTTCCCCTGACGGACGGGAGGGCCTTCATTGCTCCGTTTTGGGCAGATGTGCACAATGGAATCCGGGGTGAGATCTATTACAGAGAAACCATGGACCCTGCCATCTTGAGAAGAGCCACCAAGGACATCAGGAAGTACTTCAAAGACATGACCACCTTCTCTGCCACTTGGGTTTTCATCGTGACCTGGGAGGAAGTCACGTTTTACGGAGGCAGCAGTACCACACCTGTAATCGCCTATCCTTTCCACTTTCTCTGACATCCTGTCTGTCCTCACTACTGAGCGGGGACTGTAATTGGTAGAGTGGAGGAGTGTGTCAGTTCACTTGAGTTAAACGCGTGGCTCTCGCCACCCATTTTCCAGGACACAGAGGGAAATATCAGCATGAACCAGTCCAGTCAGCTGAAATATTACAGATGTGTCACCCCAGTCACAATTCATTACCAATGTCTAAAAGGACTCTCTGGACAATAATCTTGCAGGAGGTAGCATTCCCTTTTGTGAGAGAGTCATAAAGGCAAAGCGACTCATTCCAGGACGAGTGATCATGGTTCTTGTGAGGGACACAAAAGACTTTTCCTCTTGCCAGGGACATAAATGTTTCTCACCATTGATAATTTCCCTTTTTCCCCCCTCCATAAAAATCTGGTAGCAAGAAAGAAGCAGGATGCTGGATTGGGGGAACAAGCAGCCTGGCTCATTTTATTATATTATGACATTTTTTTTCCCACTGTGACCAGGGCTGAAATGATTCATACTTGATGTTAATTAGAGTGGGCAGTTAAAGCAATTCCTGAATAAAGTTTCAACATCTGCTCTGAAATCCCAAATGAACAGTCAAATAAAAGTCAAATAAAAAAGATTATCTCTGGTAATATCATAGAGATAATCAACTTTCCGCCTAAAGGGACAAAACCCCAGTTTCCATGAGCGCATACAGCTTGTTTGGGTGACTATGAGAGTGGAAAACTTTGAAGTTAAAAAGTCACATGCATCTTCAGCTGTCGTTTCCCAGTAAGCAAAGAAACTTTAAAAAATATCTATCCTCTTCTTTCTTAGGGTTATTTATAATTCCATCTGTTTTCCTGGCAATGAGTTGACTGTCCAGGGGTGGAACAGAAATTCCTGTGTAGCAGAGAGAGGTTAAAAAGTGCTGGTCTTGCAAGGCATAGCTAGGATGCAGCGGGGGGAAGTGTTTTAGCATTGTCTGACTCGAGCAGCTCGGAGCACTTTATTGCTAAGAGGTCCTGCAGAACAGGAAGACACATGTTTAAACAGCAGATGCATGGGCTAGAAACAACCTCTAAAGAAGCCTACGTTTCCCTCTGTCACGTTATGGATCGCTAACGACTCCTCGGGTGATGGTTTATGTCCTTTAAGCCTCATAGCTTACAGCGTAGGACTGCAGGGTGCCAGCGATCGATACATTTTAGTGTCAGTGAAGGGGTAGGGGAGAGAAGGACTGCCCATCAAATGCTGACCACCATTTCCCCCACTAAACCCTCTGCTGGCTGTAAAAATTGCCAAGATAATTTAGGTGCTTTCTGCTTTGTAGCTTGGATGGGACCTCTAAGGCAGGTGAGGTCTCTTTCTGTGAGAACAATGAAACCTTGAGGGGCTTCGAGCTTCTAGAGGGAAAGGAAAAGATGATGGATTCTACAGAACAGCAAAGTGTCCATCCATCCATCCATCCATCCATCCCTACCTTTGAAATGGATTGACCTATTCCACCCAAGACCACCCATAGTCAGGTCCACCAAACAAGGGGTAGAGAGATCTTAAGACCCTGTCAGGGAAGCCCAGCCGAAGAGGAAAAGGATGTGTTTACTGAACTTTTCACTGTGTGCCAGTCCCAGAGTAGTCAGCTATTTCTTAATCCCCAGCAACAATCCCCCAAGTGCTGTCTGTGTTCCAAGGTGACAATAAGAGAGATTCAGGACCCCTAAGCATCAGAGCAAAGGATCACAGTGAACTCTGCGGGATGGCTTCTAAGGGCTTCAGCTGCCTCCTCCAGGAAGTGTCAGAAGAAGCTCTCTGAATTCTTGAAAAACAAGGTTATGCAAAACCAGATCTAGGGAAGTCTGAAAATGAGTATTGGAAAAATATGTATGTGTAGGGATGTGTGTGTAATTAAGAGCAGATGAGGTGTGTGTGTGTGTGTGTGTGTGTGTGTGTGTGTGTGTGTGTTTGTGGGGGGAGGGGATAGGAAGTGATGGAGTGATTTGGGGAGTTGATCCCAAAGGGAAAAAAAAAAGTTGATCCCTTGAGTCAAAGGTATTTCCAACAAATGTTGACAGAAATTCAGTTGTGCAGGGGAATCCTGGGATGAAAAAACGCCCAGCTTCGACCTGTGCATGGCCCTGGCTCTGTACCTATCCTTTAAACCTGGCCCCACTAGTGATCTTGTAGAAACCTTGAGTTTATTAATCATTCATCTCTTTGTCCTACTTTCCTCTTTTGTTGTCTGGGCCCAAAGAAAGAAATCATATGCCCAGCCAACTCTATCATAAACGCCATCGGCCGTGGCAGGCACAGGGCCCGAGGAGAAGGCTCTCTTTTACAAAAAGGGCTTTTCTTTACTAGCAAAGTGCTCTTCCCTGGAACTGTCTAGAATGGGTTTCCAAGATCCTCCATCCCAGTCTGATTACACAGGATAGGAATTTGGGTCTTCCTCTGCTCTTGCACAGAATGTTAACTGGGATATTATCAGGCAGCCGGGAAGAGGCTTGAAGAGAGAAAGGGCAGAACTGCTACTTTTAATTCTATTTTGATTTGCATTTCCTGAAAGCACAGGCCCCAGGCTGGGGCTGAGGAAAGGGTCGTAGTAAAGGGTGAGGCCGAACGCAGCTTATATCTGAGAGCAAGTTTTGGATTTCTCTAACGTCCCTGTCCCCTTAAAAGCTTAAGACTAAGAAACCTTGGAGTGACCACGCTCCAAGGGGTAGGCCGGGTGCTCTGGCTGCAATCCCCTGCGCCTTCGCCCTGCTCACTTTCCAGCAACTCATTTCACTTAGTCCTTAGCTGCTTAGCTCTAAATGGAAGGAGCCCAACCCATCGCCCATCTTAGCACTGGTCTGAGCTGCAGCCGAGAGCACCGAGGATCTTACAAAGTAATGCATAAATGCTCGATTAGAGGAACAATTTCTTTCCAGAAAGAGCTTCTTTAAAAATCACTTCCCAACTTTCATCTTAAAAGGGGGGCAGACATCTGATCCAGAATAGTGATGTTTTCCAGGAACAGAGAAAGCCCGCTCCAGAGGACTGTGGGTTCACCATTTCCCTCCCCACCCCACCCTGCCCACACTGCTCTGGGTGCAGGTACTTGTGCTGAGGTCCCTGCCTTGACATTTCCTATAGTTTATTCTCATGCTGCCATCTATAGGTGTTCTCAAGGCATTGCATGCTCAGACTGGGACTCCGAATCTTCTGTTTTAGACCAAGAGAGATGGAGGTGGGGGTGGGGGCGGCACTGTCAGACCCCAGATTTTTCTCAGGCCGCTTCTCAGCTGGATGCACAGTTCTACACGCCTTGCTTTACTGCACCAGAGATGGGAACACATTTTGAGCGAAGGCAGGGTGTAAGGAGGGCTGGGCTGCGGTGCAGTTTAGAGCTATTGGGGGGTTTCGGGACATGTGGTGGTTGCTGTGGGGGGTGAGGGGAGCCACCACTGTGTGGCGTCCTCCTGAGAACGCGAGTCCTGAGGGTTTCCGCACATTCTTCAGGTGAACACCTTCCAGGCCGTGCTGGTGTCCGATGGCTCCTACACGTTCACACTCTTTAATTACTATGAGATCAACTGGACTACTGGGACAGCCAGTGGTGGCGACCCTCTGACAGGCCTTGGAGGCGTGATGGCACAGGTAAAAGGTTCTCTGCATCATCCTCTGGGAGATTTAAATTACTGTACCTCCTGCTTGCTTTCTTCAGCATCGCGGACAGAGTCCCGTTAATACTCTCACTCTAGAAACACGATTTTGATCTTGTGGGTATCCTGAGGGGCTAGCCTTATCTATCTTTGATACCTTACTCTGGGCATGGGGTGAACTAGGTAGGCTTTCTACACCTTTAACGGTGACTCATGGAATCCAGGGAAAAGTAATGTATTGTTTCCAAGTGTGATGAGTTCTTGTGTAATTGAGTCAGCTAACATAGAGATGGTATGTGCTCAAACCCCCTTTTGTGTGTGTGTGTGTGTGCTCCAGGCAGGATTTAATGGTGGAAACCTCACAAATTTCTTCAGTCTTCCTGGATCAAGAACCCCTGAGATTGTCAATATTCAAGAGACCACAAATGTCAACGTTCCAGGTCGCTGGGCATTTAAAGTTGACGGGAAGGAAATTGACCCGGCCAATGGCTGCACCTCTAGAGGTAACAAGCTTTCCCCCTTTTCTCTGACAGCACGGGGCTGGGTTTCCTTATATTGACAGGTGAGCTTTACAGCCACGAGGAGGGGAGGATTCATTCCTTGACGCCTTACCCTTTTGACATCTCTCGGCTGTGTGATGGAGATCAGGGTAATTTTAGCCTGCACATTCCCCACCCCGGGAGCAAGGCTGCATGTGGTAGGCTTCCGAGTCCCTGCCTGCGGTGAGCATGGGGCTAGCAGTTTGGAATATCTCCAGTGTGAAGCGGGGCCTTGAGTGATTGCTCAGCCAGATGGACAGAAGGGACCCCCCCCGCCCCCGTCTCGCCTTATTTTGTTGTTGTTGTTGTCGTTGTCCCTTTAAGATTTGCTCCTCATCTTTACTCTTGCTCTACCATCTGCACTTCGTCAATCCCCGGGAGTGGGTGAGCTTGGAGTGTCGCCAGGTCCCTGCAATGGTAAATCAGAAGAAGCTCCTGGCACCAGGAGAAAGACAACGTAGCTGAGTTTTAGGAGAGTTTCTAAAATCCTCTCAGGGGTAGAAAGACATGCAGGGGTTGGGGGAATCAGAGCGGCTTTAGGCAACTCTGTGGGAAGGCACCTCCGTGGGTTCCCTGCTCATTGGCCTCTGTAGTATGGCGTCTTTCCTCAACCACCAAATCCGGGAGTTCTCACAGGAACATTCCCGTGTATTGATCCCTGCTCCTGCGTATTCACAAGTATCCAGGAAACAGGATTTCTGTTAATATCCCTTCATGGAGAGGCAGAGGCTACAGCCACAAGAAGCAAACATTTCTGTTTATCTCATGCCCACCTAGCCGCCCACCCATCTCTGCTACTCTCCCACCAATCCACTCTCCAGCCACTTGCCTAGTAGCTCACCCATCCAATAGCCCTCTCTCCATCGCCCCTTCTATCCACCCAT
The DNA here is from genome assembly GCA_964023405.1 of Apodemus agrarius. Lineage (NCBI taxonomy): Eukaryota > Metazoa > Chordata > Mammalia > Rodentia > Muridae > Apodemus > Apodemus agrarius. The sequence continues at coordinate 45,097,009 of OZ030012.1, read as the reverse complement.
CCCTCCCATCGTGCGTTATTCTTATCAACCCATCCATTCACGTGCCTACGTCTGTCTATCCACTAGCCCAGCTCACCTGTCCATCCAGTTTATCTTTCCAAAGAGCAGTATAATAGACCCACTGAGCCCAGCTACTCTTCAGATAACAGCCATGTCAGCAGGTACTCTAGCTGCCCATGAGAATACTCTCATGGCAGAAATAGACATCGGCGTAGTGGCGACACAGTACAGCACATATAACACACATGGTACAGGGCATTGTGGAGACACGGGCCGTGTTGGGCAAGATGATTGCCGATCTGTTAAGAACCCTTTGCATTTTAAGGAGATCTCTTCTCCTTGGGTAGAAAGCATGCTCTGTATACTGGGCTGCCAGACACACCTCTTGCCTCAGCTTCAATGTTTAATATATAGAGAAAAGCCAGTTTCATCCGGTCTGAAGTTTCCGTGCCCTCTGCTCCCTCCCACTGAGCACGGAACCTCTGACTTGCCCTGAGGCAAGCTCATGTTTGAAGATGACCTGTCTGGGCATCTTTGCCTTGTGCACTCTGTGAAGTCTTCCATGCTGGAATAACAAGTGTGTGCTATGGAGCGAAGTGGGTGTTAAACTGGACAGGAAAGGATGTAGTCCCAGAGCCCCTCCCCCATGACTTCTGAGATTGTTCCTTCTCCCTTGTGGGAGGGTCAACACAACACTACTTACCGTCTGCCTGAGACTCTGTCTCTCTGTCGTTTCATCTCTCACCCCTTGACTTCCCAGACGCTCTCCCCACACTTCTTCCCTTTCATTCAAGCACTGAAGAGTTCAGTGACTACGGACTGCGACGTGAGTTCTCAGTGGCAGCCTCACACCTGAGTCCTGGGCACGAACACCGTGGTGATGGACAGCGTTGGCTGGCAGCGCTGTGGGCGTGGTCCGATGCCAGCTGTGTGCAGTGTTCTCACTTGCGCTGCAGGCTTTTCGCCTTGAGTTATGTGTCTGGGTTTCATATGCAGGACAAACTCAATATCCACACAGGACTTGTGCATTCGTATGTGCCCCTGGACGTCTGTCAATCTAATGAGATTGGGATTTGGCCTGGGTCATAAACAAGGGACTCGGTTCCATAGTGCCGGGCTTATTAAATCATCATTTCACAAACAAAATTATCACAGGGCATCTATCTACCTTTTGGTCCAAACCTCCTCTATTCAGAGACATTTCGCTCTCATTTATCGGAAGCCTGGAGATATAGAGACTGGAAATGATACTGAGTAAATGCTCTTATAATGTATGCAACCGCCAGCTAGTGCCAAAGTGCTGGAGCATTTGTAGGGCTTGTTTTAAGGGCGCATGCACACAGTCTGCTGGGAATGTGAAGACGACTATCATCTCCTTTTAGGTGCAAATCTCAACAGGTAGGAGGCATAATTGCTTGTTGATACATGTTCATGTTGGACAAATATAGAAAGAACTGTTCCTAAGGCACGCCTGCCTTCCGCTGGGGGTAAGCCAGTAGGCTTGCACAACTTGTAGGATATTCAGGACACTTGGTGTGTGTGTGTGTGTGTGTGTGTATGTGTGTGTGTGTGTATAGTGTGTGTAGTGTGTGTATGTATATGTGAGGTATGTATGTATATGTGGTGTGTGTATATGTAATGTGTATGTTCGTGTGTGTGTGTGTGTGTGTGTGTGTGTGTGTGTGTGTAGTATGTGTGTGGTGTATGGGAGGTATGTGTTTGTGTATGTGTAGTGTGTATGGTGTGTGTGTGTGTGTGTGTGTGTGTGTGTGTGTGTGTTTAGATAATTTATTTAGGGAAATGATTTTAAAGATTAAGTGTCTACCAAATAAATGGGAGCGAATATTTATTAAAAATTAGTACATGCCTTAAAACCATCCTCCCCCAAGACCTAGACTTGGTCAGAAAGTTCTCTTCAGAAGATAAAGAGAGGAATTCCAGACTTGGGCAGGCCCTGGCGCTGGGGGGCGGGGGGTGAGACAACATGCAAGGGTTTAAACTCAGCCTAAGCAGCATCTGTAGGATTTATGAACCTTTGAATGTAGCACAGAAGAGGTCAGTCTTTTCTAGAATATTTCCAGGAAGCTGGGATTTATGTTTGCCTCCTGATTTGTGCTGTTGACCTTTTGGGGGATACCCACTTCGCATACTGTTGATTAAACGAACGAATTAGCAAACAAACCACTGATTGCTGCCTTCTGTGGCTGTCAACCGGGGCTGGGCTGCTTCTGGAATGCCCTCGCTCTTATTCTTGTAAAGGAAGGGGCTCCTGCGGGTCAGAGACTTTGCCACAGATGAAGGCAATGTGTCTGTGCTTGAGTGTGGGCTCACTCACCAGCTGGGGCGTTGACAATGCCAGCGGCTCAACCCTGGATTCAGACCCACTCAGCTTGAAGTCTTGGCTGAGTTGCTGAGCGGTGCTGAATGAATGATTCAACTGCTCTTAAGCCTCAGTTTCCCTGATTGTCAAATGAGGGAGACAATCGGTAAAACCTAGCTAAGTGAGTCCATGAGTGGGTTGAGAGGGCATGACCAAAGCAAAGGCTTTATCCTGGTACCTGGCACAGAGGGGAGGTACTCAGTAAGTGTTGGCTCTGATGTCCTTATTCCCAGGACAGTTCCTTCGTCGAGGGGAGGTGTTTTGGGATGACCTGAACTGTACCATCAAGTGCCGCTGTCTGGATTTCAACAATGAGATCTACTGTCAGGAGGCCTCCTGTAGCCCCTACGAGCTGTGTGAGCCCAAGGGCCGGTTCTTCTACTGCAGCCCAGTGGAGACCAGTACCTGCGTGGTGTTTGGGGAGCCACACTACCACACCTTTGATGGATTCCTCTTCCACTTCCAAGGCTCTTGTGCTTACCTGTTGGCCCGACAGTGTCTACAAACCTCCAGCCTCCCCTTCTTCAGTGTGGAGGCCAAGAACGAGCACCGAGGGGGCTCTGCCGTCTCATGGGTGAAGGAGCTCTCTGTCGAGGTCAATGGCTACAAGATTCTCATTCCTAAAGGAAGCTATGGGAAAGTCAAGGTAAGACCCTCTCCAAACCTCATGGAGAGATGGAGAGAGAGGCCAGAGGTGTTCAGTCTAGCAAAACCTCCTTCTGTCTACTGTTTTGTTTGTCTTTCTATAATGCAAAACAGTTAGATATGCTTTCTACTTGGAGCATGCTTTAACAAGCCAAAGTTTATATGTGCAAAGTCTTCATAGTGGGGCCATATTTTAAAAAGAAGAAGAAGAAGAAGAAATATACTCACATTCTTAGTTCCCTCATTGGTGGACACATGCTTGCATTTGTACGTGTATACGCATACAAATAGGTGTGTATCTCTCAAAAGTCCAAGGATCTGAATGACAAGCTTAGTTTCTCACAGACTTGGTTTGTGATCATTAAAGTCATCCGGTCATGGCCAGGCTACAGTGCAAGCACAGAGTACCTAACCCTAATTCAGTACAGCCTGGGGGGGGAGGGGGGTCATCCTCATCTCTCCTCAGGCTCCATCCCATTTGCCCAAGAGCCTCTGTTTCGTCCACAGAGAAACTTTCACATTGGCTGGTCTCCGTAGATCAGCTGTCCTGATATCCTGTGAGTCCTGTATGGGAAGATCCCAGGAAAGCTTTCGCCACTCTACACAAACACTCCACCAGCACTGAGCACAGAGCTCCGCTGGCCTGTTTAGCATATGCAAATGACTCCTGTCACAGGGGTGTTGACTAAAGAGGGGAAGCCAGAAGCTACAGGTAATTACTCAATTGGTGGAGGCCTTAATTTTCATAATGTTAATGGAGACCTTGCTGTAACTATGTAGTTGTTCAGGCACTCATAACTTGGAGACCACAAGGGGTGATTGCTGCACTCCATGTAATCCTTAATCCTGGTACATGGTCATTAAATAGAGTATCAGCAAGAACTAATAAAATCTGTGTTGTAGTTTTAATTGCATGAGCATGTCCAACAAAAGGCAAAACCAGGGATGTAGTAAGTCCACTTTTTTTTTCCTTTTCGGCTCTTTCATTCCCAAGTCTGTGTAGTTCATCAGCTCTATAATTAGGAACGTGAGCTATGACCACGGATGAAATGCCAATGTGCTTGTTATTTGGTTAGTCTCCAGGGACAGGTTCATATATCAGTGAAGGAGTCTAGCACAGAAGTTTGGAGATTTTCCATTGTAAATTTGCACAGCGCCCCACCAAGCGTCATCTTTATCCTTGTAGACAGATGCATTCCCTGCTAAATGTGTTTCACCAGCTTCCCCAACTTGCTTGCATTGTAAAGGAAAAAGAAAATGGCGTGTCTGATACCAGTGGTTGGGAAGAAAGTGTCAAGCTTCCTCCCTGTTTTCCATTTTGATTAAAATTCTTTCTTGCTCACGCTCAGACATTTTCCTTCTTTTTTTTCTTTTTTCTTTTTTTAATGAAAGGAAGGACGGTGTCGTCTCTTTCAGGCCCAGCAGCTCCGCTAATTTCGCATGGCTCTGTTCCACCGTCCAGGCGCAGGGCATGGATTCCTCAATTTTCCGTAGCGACAAGGAGGTGTGGATGTGAATATAAATGCCTCGGAGAGAAAAGGTTATGTGACTCCGACTGCAGGCTAACAACGGCGTCCTTTTCCCTTTGCCAAACGGTTTCTAGTGCCTCTGAATACACCTGCTATGCTAGGCAAGGGTGGCTGGGTGAAGGCAGAGCTGACCCAGGGTGATGTGGGGACAGCCAGGGAGAAGCCCAGGAAACAGGAAGGAGCCCGAGACTCCTGGGAAGCAGCTGACTTCCCAGCCATATTGCGTGGCGCCTGGAATGGCCCAAGTTGTGTCCTTGCAAATCACAGGCCCCCTTTCTCCAACCCCGTCTCCAGTTGCTGCCGGGTTAGCAGCAACATTCTTTCAATGAGGGTTTTCTCTGTTGAATCCATTCTCAAATGGTAAAACAAACAATTCTGGTTACGTATGCTAAAGAAGCTCAAAGAAAGGCAGCTTAACTATGCATCCATACCCAGCACATGTCTCTTAATGACTACAGGTTTTCATGTTCCTCTCCTACATGAACTAGAATAGGTTAGGGTAGTTCAGGAGGATGGGCAGACCACCTAGCCCACAGAGGATGGAGATCTTTGACTCTGGAGTAGGACCTGCCATCAATGCCGTCAGGATAGACTCTAGCTTCATTTTCCTTGTCTGTTAAGTGGGAGAAGTTGTGTCCCGAGGTCGGACTCCTAGACTGTAGCCTAGACTTGGTTGCTTACATTCACAGCTGATACAGGCGGCTAGAACCAGTGTTGACAGATGGATTTGGACCTCACCAGCTCCATCCTCAATTAAAGTAAGGAGAACATGATAAGGACCTAAGGTTTCATAAATATGAAATGGAACAAACAGATGTGTCTCACCCTGCACAGAGTCTGGTACACAGTAGGCATTCGGCACATGCTGGTTCCGCACTGTCGTTTCCAAGAACCACACTTTGTGATTCATTTTTTTCTCCACTCACTCTGTCCCTGCAAATATTCTGGGAGAGATCTGTTGACAAGGAAAATGCCTAGAACACACGAAGAAGGAAAAGCAAAGAGGCCTGCCTGTTGCTAGGGAATGAAACATAGAAATGAACCAATAAATCATGGGTCAGGGTATTGTTCTCTAGGAGGTCCTGCTTTGAGCCTTAGAGAACATAAGCATGGTGACTAGCTGTGACAGGAGTAAAGAAAGTGCTGTGTACACTTATGTCAGAGGAAAAGCTCTCCAGCTGTAACTTATGGGCAACTGTAATGGTGTCAACCAGAATGCAGTGAGAACAGACAGGAAACCCTGTGGGGTTCAGGGGTACAGGAACTGCAGAAAAATCCAGAGGCTGGTGGTTTCTCTTGATGACTTTGTGTCCTTGCTAGGAGCAGGAACTTAGGGGAGAGGGAAGGAAGCATTCAGCAATTGATGTGCTTAGAATCTGAAATGATAATCATTTTGAAGAAGACTAGCTTTTCCACACCCCAACATGGACAAGAGCAAATTGTTAGCTACTCTGGCAGGCTGACCTTCCTTACAGAATATCTTTCTGTTATAACCCTTGTTGACTTAACTCTACCTAAGAGATAGAGGTAAATGACCCAACTCCTTGGTTTTTCTATTACTAACAGTAGGGCAGTTTCTTTCTCAGGCCTTTTCACTACTGCTACAGACTGAAGGTTTATGCCCTAACCATTTATACGTTGATGTTCTATTAGTAAATTCTCTTGGAGGTGTTGTTAGAAGATGGAATGTGGGGGAACTGATTAGGTGATGAGGAAGAACCCTTGTGAGCATGATTAGCACCCTGTAGAAAGCCTTAGGAAGCTAATTTGCCCTTTCTATCACATGAATGCACACCTACCAACCAGACAGATGGCACTTACAAACACTAATCTGTTGGCAGTCCTAACTTGGATTTCTCAGATTCTTGAATAGTCTGTGGTTTATAAATATTTTGTTGCAACTCAAGTTAAGCTAAGACAGAACACTGGTACCAGGAGTGGGGTGCTGCTGTGATAAATACCTACAAAAAAATGTAGTGGTGGCTTTGAAACGAGGTGATGAGCAGAAGGTGTGAAGAGTTCTGAGGTACACACTAGTCAAAGCCTGGTTCACTATGAGTGAACCATTAAGGGTAATCTCGTTGAGGGTCAGCTTCCAATCGTGTGTGTGGCATTTACTTCAGTAAACCTTGAGATCGGTATCATTTCCAACTCAGTGTAATGACCATATAGAAGGTAAGATTCCTGTCTTTCCATGTCTGAAACCAGTATGAGTCTAGTTCAGCCTGGAAAATTAGTATGCGTTTGAAGTCAAGTCCACCCAAGGACTCTCACAGTGCCAAGCATTCTACCTCAGCTCTTGAAGCTAAGCCCCATAAGTGTAAGGATTAAAAACTTGATTCTCTGTTAGAAGCATTTCCAACCACCTGTTCATGTCCTCTAGATAGCTGGGATTCACTCTTGACTTTTCCACCAGTTCCTTTTCAACCACAGGAGAGACAGTTGACCACTGCAAGGTACAGTTGAGCAATCTGCACAACGTGTCCCTCCCACGAGGTGTCTTTAGTTTTTAATCCTTAGCTTCTCTGGGGCCCTGGTTGCAGCTGCCTGTCTGGTCCCCTTTCTTCTCATCCTGACTTAGTTTAGCAAGGACTTCCTTCCAGCCAGGATGAGCCTCCTGAGATGCAAGTCTGCCCATGTTATTTCTTTGTTTGCAACCCTTCAGGGGCACTCTCCCTAGAGAAGAAATTCAGCTCTTCTTGTGTTGTCTGGTTGTTAACCTGGCTTAAAGGCCCTTCAAGGTCTCTTCTCAAAGTGGGAGCCAGAGTGGCTCTCTCAAAGTAGAAGTCAGAGCCTGTGGGTCCTTTGCTTTAAATACACTCTTAGCTCAACATTTTGCTCAGGGCTAAAGCCAAAGCCCTATCTTGCTCTGGCTGCTACCCTGCCTAATATCAGCCACCACCGCCCACTTTTGTTTGTTTAGCTCAGCCACATAGAGACCCTGATATCTACAGCACCCAGAAACACCCCCACCTTAGGGCCTGCAGATCCCTCCCTGGAACCCCTCAGCCCAAGCTTCGATCTCCCTCAAATGTTACCTTACCACAGAGCTGTGCCTGACCATTCACTTATAGCTATAAACTTTCTTTCTGAACACGGGGATCTTCGCTCCTGCCTCGTTAGATATTAGACACCTTTTGCTTCACCAGTGGTTAGTCTCTAGCTACACTCTAGGCTCCGTAAGGCAGGGGATTTTGACCGATTCACTTGTCGGTGGGTAACCCTCAACTCTTAGAACTTTGCTTGATACCAGAGAAGTCCCAAGACTTAGTTTGCGTCCTCTGTGTCATCTCTGGCAATTGGTTCCCTGAAGTCCTGAATATTCCATGACTTTCCCCATTCCACACAGTTACCTCTAAATCCTTGTCCAGGAATTCTCTGTTCAACACCCACCCCGGGGCCTTTCTCTGGCAACTTGAGTTTATCTTCGAAGACTCAAGTCAGATTTAACTGCCTCTAAAATCCTGGTATGAGTCCCCGAGGCTGGGTTAAGTGTTCGCTCCATTCCCCTATTGCACCCATTGATTCATATTTGAAACTGAGGACTATAAATATCTGTTTGTGTTCCTCTTCTTCAGTAGGCTGAAAGCTCCTTCAGGAACGAGGGTGAATATTATTTCTTTAACCCTACACTTCTCGGATCCTGGCATAGTGCTTGGTACTTAGCAAGGATTCAGATTTATTGGTTTATTATTGAATGTTTGAATGAAGGTGCTCACTAACGTGTTTCTAAAAAGATAAAGAGGTATAAGATATGTTCTATGGATGTGTGGTTTATTCAGGGCATGGGGAGGGGAGTTAAGAGGGCAGTAGAGGCAGAAAAAGACAGAGAGGGAGAGAGTAGAGAAGTAGAGGCTTTTCACAACCACATAGCAAGAGTGGGGGAAGAGAAGGAGGAAGAGCCCAGGAGGGCAAGAGAGATGCAAGAGGGAAGCAGGAGCAAGAGAGAGAGGAGGGGGCAAGCAGCCCTGTTTATAGTGGACCAGGCCTACCTGGCTATTGCCAGGTAACTGTCAGGTGGAGTTTAGACAGAATGCTAACAGTCACAGTATAACTTGCTTAGACTAAGGAGGCCTAGGGTAGCCTCCAGGATCAACAGCATACTAAAGTTAGCACAACTTTAGTGTTTCATCTGGTAGGAGGGCCAGTGGGTACAAAGGACAGAGAGGGGGTCGTGGATAACACACATGGTGCCCTAGAGTTAACGGAGCATCAGAGAAATAAAAAGGCAAGTCAAGGTGATCCACCTCTCAGTCAAAACCTTGAAGTCAGCCTAGAGCCAGGCAAGAAGGGTGCCAGCCAGCCAGTACCCAGAGGCATGCACTAGAACTGTCAGAGCTATTGGGCTCAAATGCCCAGTACCCTCTGGCCCACAGCCCGCCATGACATAAGTATTTCCCCCAGACATTAACCACAGTAGTAGTAAGGCCATGGAAGCCTGAAAACTTGGGGTGACCATTCTCTCCCAAATGGTTGCTCTGCTATCCCTTGCCAACTTTGTGCTGGGGCACATGCATAGCCACCTGCTCACCTGCCTTTCACTGTTACTGTTGGCAGGTTAATGACCTAGTGACTTCTTTGCCCGTCACCTTAGAGTTGGGGGCAGTGAAAATCTACCAGAGTGGCATGTCTACTGCCGTGGAAACAGATTTTGGGCTCTTAGTGACGTTTGACGGCCAGCACTACGCCTCCATTTCCATCCCAGGCTCTTACATAAACTCCACCTGTGGGCTATGCGGGAACTACAACAAAAACCCACTGGATGACTTCCTCCGCCCGGACGGCAGGCCCGCCATGTCGGTGCTGGATCTAGGCGAGAGCTGGCGTGTCTACCATGCTGACTGGAAGTGTGGCTCTGGCTGCGTAGACAATTGTACTCAGTGTGATGCGGCCACCGAGGCCCTCTACTTTGGTTCTGACTACTGCGGCTTCCTCAACAAGACGGACGGCCCCCTGTGGGAATGCAGCACTGTGGTGGATGCCACGGCTTTTGTGCACAGCTGTGTGTACGACCTGTGCAGTGTGCGGGACAACGGCACGCTCCTCTGCCAAGCCATTCAGGCCTACGCCTTGGTGTGCCAAGCCCTGGGCATCCCAATCGGAGACTGGAGAATCCAAACTGGGTGTGGTAAGCTAGCATGCCATCCGATGAAAGATGTCTCCCATGCTGGGGGCAGGGATAGGATTCCAGGCCTCCTCCTCCAGACCCTGTTAAGAATCAAGGTCCAAGAGTAAGGGTTGTGTTGAAATGTCCCAAATTATATAGAATTGACTGCGAAGAGAACTTTTCTTGACCCCACCCAAATGTCGTAACCAGGAAATGACATGCCATCGATCAACTTAATGCATCTAGATACAGGAAATGCGTGACTAGAGGGAACTCCATTTTGGGGATAGCAGCCCAGAGATGAGCCAGGGACAGTTGCTGCCACCACTGGAGTGGCCATTGACGAAGTGCAGAGGCTAGCCTAGGGGACAGAGTGCCTGGGGGATGGCTTTCCTCCCAGGTGCAGGCGTCTGTCACGGGCTCTTAGTTCCTTAGCTCTTGGGCCATTTGTCCTGCAGCCTCTCGTCTAATCTGGTAAGAGAAAGGACTGCGGACAGGACATGTAGCTCATCAATGAGGAACCCTTTTCTTGTGTAGCCAGGAGACACCTGATGTTCACTTGTGGGAGTGCCCAGACTCTGTTATGACAGGTGTTTGGACAACGCCTTTCCACATTGTTCTGTTGCCTGCTTTCTTTCCACCCCACTATCCTTTCTGAAATCTACCCTTTCCTACCTATGTAGAGGCACAGTAACAACTTGTCTCTCTCCTGGTCCTTGGTTCCCTTCACACGAGTGAGATTATAGACAGCTGCGGCCTGTCTTCCTTTCACGGGGAATAAATTGACAGTTGCTGTCCATGCCTTCGAGAGGCTGTGGAGGTGAGATTTAATGGTTCCTCCGAATTCCAAGGCCAGAGGGAGCTTCCCTCTGCAGGAGCTGGTTGGATTCACATAAATCACCCTGTGTCGGACTCAAATCGCAGCCCTTTGGTCACAGGAACCAAGAGACGGTGTATCTTGCTGTGCGACTGACTGACCAGCCTCTATTACACCCAGGGCAGCCATCTCATAATTCACATTCAACTTGAATATGGCTTCGCTTTGAGCCTTATACAATCCAAGAGCATCGAAATTGCCCAAGTAAATTTTTATGAATAATGGTTGTATGATTTTTTCCTAGGTCCTCATCTTGTTACCTCCCCTCCCCCCACTACCCTCTCTCTCTCTCTCTCTCTCTCTCTCTCTCTCTCTCTCTCTCTCTTCCTAGCATGAATTATATTTAATTCACGGCCGGTTTACTAGGCTTATGCCTGCTGGATTCAACTAGACTCAAACATTTATGTAGACTTGAACAGTCTTAAATAAGAGAAGCAAGCTTTTAAGGCGCGGAAGGCCTTCGGAAGGCAGATTGCTCCTAGCTAGGATCCCAGGGGAGCCGGCGTTCACTCTCTGCAGATCACTCAGATTCTTTCCCATTTTTAATGTCCCAGGAATTCATTTCCACAGTCTGCCTCGGTCACACTCAGATATTTTAAGTGCCTTCTTGTTTGAAATTTCATGTCTTCAAAATTGCTCCTCTAACGGGTACAATGTTCATTCCTCCTGAAAGTTTTATTTCCTTCTAAGAATGGGCCGTGCTCTTTAAAACTCAAGGCATCTCCCACGTCCTTGGAGGACTTGAAAACATCTTTATGACTGTGGATCACTACCTAAAACTATCGGGGAAGAGGGCTAATGTAGCAGAGACAGACAACCTCAAGGTGAATTTCAGGGAGTTCAAGTTTAGAGAAACTCTCATAGCCCCAGCATACAGAGAAAGGGACAGAGCCAATACTTACAGGGGTCCCCTCCGTTCTCTTCCCCAGTGAGTGGCCATCTGACCTTCAGTCGGGGGCCTGAGTGATCTGGGAGGAGCACTGTTTTTATTTTCTCCTAGCCGCTGTGCTGGTTGGATTCCAATCTACTCACCCGTGACTGAGCTGTCTTCCTTTCTCCCGCACCAGTGTCCACCGTGCGGTGCCCAAGCTTCAGCCATTACTCTGTGTGTACCAGTAGCTGTCCCGACACCTGCTCGGACCTGACGGCCTCTCAGAACTGTGCCACGCCCTGCACGGAAGGTTGCGAGTGCAACGAGGGCTTTGTCCTCAGCACCAGCCAGTGTGTCCCCTTGCACAAGTGCGGCTGTGACTTCGATGGCCACTACTATACCATGGGGGAGTTCTTCTGGGCCACGGCCAATTGCACGGTGCAGTGCTTATGCGAAGAGGGAGGGGATGTCTACTGCTTCAACAAGACCTGCCGGAGCGGGGAGGTGTGCGCCGTGGAGGACGGTTACCAGGGTTGCTTCCCCAAGCGGGAGACCGTGTGCCTGATCAGCCAGAACCAGGTGCTACACACATTTGACGGCGCCGCCTACGCGTTCCCATCCGAGTTATCATACACACTCCTCAAGACCTGCCCCGAGCGGCCCGAGTACTTGGAAATTGACATCAACAAGAAGAAGCCTGATGCAGGGCCTGCTTGGCTCCGGGGTGTTCGGATCCTCGTGGCTGACCAAGAGGTCAAGATAGGAGGTGTCGGGGCTTTGGAAGTCAAGGTAAGAGTCCTTGCTTCCGTCGATGGAGTGACAGGACACGCCCTATCATCTGACTTGGCGTTCTCCCTCTGGCTGTGAGTTGATTCTTAAAAAGGACATGGATTCCATGTGGTGGCATAAAAAAAAAAAAATAGATTGACCCAAAATGAGACTCTAACAGGTGGAGAAATGGAGCCAGGTTGGAATTCTCTGGATTAGATAGCGTGAAATTCATCTGTCCATAAGAACAAATCTTTGCAAAAGGCTATGCCTGGCTAAGCCTTTCTCCTGAAATAAGCTGTAGTATTGCCGCCATCACATAGCTATCGGAACCAAGGCACAGAAGTGTTAAGAAGCTTCCTCTAGGGACACACAGCTTCAAAGTGGGATTTAAGTGTGAGTAGCTGGCGGCAGTCACTTATGTTCACGCCGTAAGATCCCTTCTGCAGGCCGAAGGAAGCTCATTGGCACAGTGTCGGGGTGCATGCCGCGCTGTCTCCTGTCCCTCCGACACGGGCTAGTATGCCCAGGATCGGGTGTCCTGGCTCGTTGATTCTGGAAGGAATCTTGGGAGTCACCTAGAGCAATGTTCCATTCCACAGAAGGTGCCAAGGGCCTGGGTGAGGGTCCTGAGCCTGATTGGCAGAGATGAGGTAGTGCCAGGAAAGGACCCCCCCCTTCCCTCAGTAGAAGGTAAACCGAGTGGTATTTGGAAAACAAAAAAAATCATCTCAAGGAGATTACAAGATGCATGCCCACAGAAGGAAAAGGCTATGTTCTCAGCCCCATTAGTAAATTGGCAGAGATTAATCTAGTCAAGGAAGAGCAGAGATATAGGGGTAGATGGGCATCTAGACATTAGCTCTCCTCTCTACACCCCAAGGGCCTGCCGGGGAACAAGAAAATTAAAAATTGATGGCAGAGGAAGGAGCCAGAAATGTGTGGAGGAAGGGCACTGTCTGGAAACGGTACCTGAGGGAAGATTGGCATCGGGAGGACTACCACCCACCCCCTCAGGACAGGTCACTCAGGGTGCTTGTGTGGGACTAGCTTATTTTGTGTGGAACACTAAAATAATAAGAAAATGGCACTTCAAATGAAAGAAACAAGCTTGTGAATAAACCATTGGCATTTGTGTGCTGTTTACATATACCATCAGCTCCTAGGTGTTTTCAAGGAGCTGGCCCTGGTACAGAGCCAGTCCTACCCAGCCTCGGAACCACTGGGTCCTCTATGGGTCTGTGCCCCTGACAGTAGTGCTTTTGATTTTTTTTTTTCAGCTAAATGGTCAGGATGTGGAATTACCCTTTTTCCATCCTTCGGGGAGGCTGGAGATTCATAGAAACAAAAACAGCACAACTGTGGAGTCCAAGGGCGTGGTATCGGTTCAGTACTCCGACGTGGGACTGCTGTACATTCGGCTGTCCACCATGTACTTCAACTGTACCGGGGGCCTGTGTGGCTTCTTCAACGCCAATGCCAGCGATGAGTTCTGCCTTCCTAATGGCAAGTGCACGGACAACCTGGCGGTGTTCTTGGAGAGTTGGACGACATTTGAGGAAATCTGCAATGGCGAGTGTGGGGACCTGCTGAAGGCCTGCAACAATGACTCCGAGCTGCTCAAGTTCTACCGGAGCCGCTCCCGGTGTGGCATCATCAACGACCCCTCCAATAGCTCCTTCCTGGAGTGCCACGGGGTGGTCAACGTCACCGCCTACTACCGCACCTGCCTGTTTCGCCTGTGCCAGAGCGGAGGCAACGAGTCAGAGCTGTGTGATTCTGTGGCCCGCTATGCCGGTGCTTGCAAGAACGCAGATGTGGAGGTGGGCCCCTGGAGGACCTATGACTTCTGCCGTAAGTTAGGGCTGCGACAAGGGGCGGCTGGGGCAGTGAATGTTCTTGACTGGTGAGCCGTCTCTCCACCCCCTCCAACCTTATCTTTTGAGACAGTGTCTCCTACTTAATCAAATGTTCACTGACTAGCCAGACTCACTGATCAGAGAACTCCAGGGATCCACCTGTCAGTGCTGGAGTTATAGAAACTCAGGCTTGTATATATGGATTCTGGGGATCTGAACTGAAGCCTTAAAGCCCCAAGTCCCTTCTTTTCACTACTAAACACACAGCGTCTTTTCATTGTAGAGCAGTTAGCCATCCCATTGACTGGTGGTTTTATCTACATAAAGCACAAACACCAGGTTAAAGGAGCAGAAGCCTTTGCGATAGCTTCATGGGTACTTTCCCCTTGGGCAAAGAAGAACCCCATTCATTTTGGTAGGGCACAATCAGCTGGGGAGCTGTTCAGGGTGTTGGAGATTAGCATTTCTCCCTGGGGGCAAGCCTGACAATGGCTATTAAGACAGTTCCGCACGCACCTTGGCTCTTCATTTTGTCCCCAGAGTATGCGATCCCTCTCAGCAGGGCAGTGGTGATACTAGCAGTCATTAGAATAACTCCTGAGCAGACAAGATACCCAACACCCTGCTTATCAGAAGCATCAGAAGAGGAAAGGAGAGGCTGAGTGTGGAACAGTGCAGAAGAGTCAGAATGGCTCAACTACCTCACTTAATCTCACTAAAACCTTTGCCCTAAACCATGAAGACACCAAGTTCTGAGTCTGTGTATCTCTGTCATAACCCACCCTAAGTTTTATGATTAAAGTTTTTTTTAAAAGAGTTTCAAAGTTACACAAACATCCCGAGCATCCCTACATAGTCATTACCCAGATTAAATCTGTTGTATGCAGTCTAGTCCTTTTGTTTCCTCTCTGCACTTCTACCCACCCACCCCCACACACAAAATTTAACAGTAATTTGCCTGTAGCATGGCCCTGTCTTCAACTTCTGGTGCTGTGACCAGTTACATAAAGGTAACCAGCTGACAAAGAGAGAAGCATTATTTTTTGGCGCAGGGTTCCAGCTCAAGGACTGCTTAGGGATATTGCTTCTGGGCCTGCGGGTGGACATACGGCATGGAGAGGCTCGTGGGATCAAGCCAACCTGTTCATTGTATGAATAAGAGGGGGAGAAAGGACGGGTTCCCACTCATTTCAAGGAGTACCCCTAATTTCCCAAAGACGGGTGCTGGGGGGCCAAACCTTTAACATTTGGGCGACATTTGAGATCCCCCATCAGTCACCCCTCCCCACTAGTTCTTCAGTAGATATTCCCTGAGACTAAGGACATTTGTCACACAATGTAGTGCAGGGACATACTTTAGGAAATTTCATGTACATAGAACAATTTAACCTCCTCCATCTAATTTTGTCATCTGACTCGGTAGTACCTTTGACTTTTTTTTTTCCCTTCTGCACAGATCTAGTCTAGGTTCGCGAGTTAATGTATGTTTCTTTAGTGCCCTTTAATCTGGAGTCTGGAACAGTCCCTTAGCGTTCTTTGCCCTTTAAAATAGAATGGCTTTCTACTTAGACTTGGTGTCGCTCAGGCGGATCATCAGTTGTGCACCCCAGTCAGCCTCCTGCACAGGCTCCACGTGCAGACGAAGACTATTTCCAGCCTGCCCCCTTGTGGGTGAGGTGCGTGCTTGTGTCTACGCCAAGGCATGGATACAATGTCTCATCTGTAAATTTCCTGTGGTTTTTCCTCTTACAACCAAAAAGCAAAGTGTGGGGAGGCTTTGGGCATGCACCTCTGCTTCTGTCTATCAAAGTCTCTGTCCTGGTTCTGCACCTACTGTCAATTTTGGTTTGTGTTAAATATTATGCACTGTGGTTACCAACTCACAGGTTTCCGGTCCAGTGCTGTCCTGCCTGCTCTACCAGTCAGGGTTCACCATCCCATTGTAGGCAAGAGCCCTTCCCCCAGGCTCCCCCACCTGTCCCTTAGTGCGCCCACTCATCTGCTCATACCCCTGTCTGTCTCACTGCATCTCATCAATATAGATATGGATTCTAATTTTTTAAGATCCTATATTTTACATCTCGTCTAAAAAATATTTTTGGTGTTAAATTTGTTCCGTGTTCGGCCTGTGGGAACCTTCAAACTCACCCCCGTCCTTTGCCATGTCTCTTTTTGCTTTTTAGCACTTTCTTACTTTCTGATCAAACAAGATGGTCACATTTTTTTTTTTTTTTTTGGTTTTTCGAGACAGGGTTTCTCTGTGTAGTCCTGGCTGTCCTGGAGCTCACTCTGTAGACCAGGCTGGCCTCGAACTCAGAAATCCGCCTGCCTCTGCCTCTCAAGTGCTGGGATTACAGGTGTGTGCCACCACGCCCGGCTTGATTCTAATTTTTTAAGGTCCTATATTTTACATGTCGTCTAAAAAATATTTTTGGTGTTAAATTTGTTCCGTGTTTGGCCTGTGGGAACCTTCAAACTCACCCCCGTCCTTTGCCGTGTTTTTTGCTTTTTAGCACTTTCTTACTTTCTGGTCAAACAAGAAGGTCACATTTATCTCTGAATTCTCTCCTCCCTGGGCGGCATTCAGTCTTCACACTAAGCGACCCTACTTCCTTTTGGTGAGGGGTTTTGTGGAGGTCACCCTCTAGGCACCAGTTACCCAGGGCTCTTAGGAGTATTGTTGTTTTGCTATAGGTTCTTTCAACAGAGTTAAACACACAGCACACTCACTCACACATACACACACACACACACACACGTGCATACACACATATACACACATGCATACACACGTACACACACAAACACACTCACACACACACATGTGTACACACACACACATGTGCACACACACCCCTTTAAACCTCTGATTTATGAACTTCAGAAGTCCAATGAGTCTGTGGCAGGCCCGGTGGCTGTCAACTTGGGAGATGGTAGGAATGTTCCTGATGAGCCTCACCTTCCTTCACAGAGGGCTGACAGCAGATGCCGTGAGTCCTGAGACTGAACTCCTTACAGAGTCACCCTCAGCAGGAAAGTTACTCTGTTCCGATGGACTGGTGTAACAGTGGGGATCTAGAAAGACTCCCCAAATCCCCTCTGCTCTGCTGACCCACTCTGCCTTTCTCCAGCCTTCCTATGGCTTCTGACCCTGCTCTCACATCCAGTTTTCTGGCTGGACTTCACACATGGTGTGGGATTGCCAAATTCCGCGTCCCAGATCCATGCTACTGCCAGGTCATCCTTTCAGACAACGAGCTCCTGCCTGGCAGGGCACGCCTATGGGTTGTTTTATATTGTGCAAAACATGTATTGGTGGCACCCAGTTTAGCCAGGCCTGGCATGATGAGAATGACTCCTCCTCTTCCTAGGAAAAACATGTCACCAAGCCCCGATCAGGAGAGTTGAGGCAGCTCATGCAATGTCGTTTAAGGGGGGTGGGGTGGGCAAAGGTGGCCGCGTGGAGCATGGTTTCATTTGGAAGAGGACAGACTTACACCTGTCCTACCTCCTAGGACATTGCTCTGTTGAGAATGACCAAAATGTATCAGCCAGCGTTCTGAGTATCCAGGGTGTATAATGACTGGGTCCTAACAGATTAAGTGACAGCTACAGACAAGAAACAGCATCTTCTTTGAACTTGGAAACAGACCACCATGCTCCCTGTGTTTTGGACATTTTTAGCCAGCCCTCTTGTTGGCAGAGACAGCTCCCCAATTAAGTAATTTCCCAGAGTGATTTCGGGGGCAGGGGAAAGTTTTACGACTCCACGTCTCTGTGTTCCAGACTCTCAGACAAACCCAGACAGCACAATAAGTCATAAGCAACAGCCATTTAAATAAGACATGTTGTTTGCTTTTCCCATAAACCTGCAGTCGGTGCTACAGCATTCATAATTTAGAGACAAGTGTGAAAATCCCTCTATCCAGACATATATAATCAGTGTTGAACTAGCCTTCAACTCCAAAGCCGTATGGTATTGTAGTCAATGGAAATGGTGAGAGTCCTTTTAGCCTAGAGGGAAAAAAAAGATTGGCTTTCAGTCCTCAGCGCAGAACGACGGTCCTCGTGGGTAGAGCTATTATATCCATGCAATTTGTTTCTCTGTAGTGTCCTTCATGTCCTTGGATTGTAAGACGCTGCCAAAGAAGGATGCTATGTCTGAGAGCCAAAGAAGGTTCTATGAGCAGGATCTTGTTTTGCTAGAGGGGTGGGCACCTTTGAGGGTCTCTAGAACCCACAGGCTTGTAGGCAGACTTCTGCGCTCTTGGATTCGGTCCCTGCTCCTGTCAAATGATCACCAGCCAAGCCGTGGGATGACGGGGGTGGAGGGTTGCTTACCCAGAACCTCACAGGGACCTGCTCATGCTCTTCTATGGCAGAGACGTGGTCCAAGGAAGGCTCTGGGACAAAGCGTGACGTTCCAAAGAAGTGTGAAAGAGTTGTAAGAATTGGCTTTGAAGGGGGGGGCTATGTGGATGGAGAAAAGTGTAAGCAGAGGCAGGGGGATTACCGCATACAGAACATGATGATGAGGTGAAGGAGACCACAGGGTGCCAGATGCAGAGAAAGACATGACCAAGAGAAATATATTGGACCAATGCAATCTGCTTACGAGAAAGATGGTCCAGAGTGGTGGAGGGGAACATGCCATTTATCAATACTCTACTGTGGACTCAGCATATTAAATTATTGATCCTCAGAACAATCCTACCAGGTAAATATGGCTATTGTCAGCAACAACAACAACAACAACAAGAGAGAAACCAGAGGTCAGAGATGTTCACAAGCTAGAATTGATAGAGTAGCATCCTCAGGTCTCTATGGCCACAAAGCAAGGGTTTCTGTAGCACATCACACACTGTCTCAGGAATCTAAGCCAAGACATGTTTCAACCCCTGCCTAGTTATAGGTAGATAGGATGTACCACTGATCTCCCACATCCTCGCCTATAGAATATGATAAAAACAAAAGACTTGTCTAAATCCAGATGGCTGAGATGAAGCACACAAAAGGGCCTAGGAGTGGGTCCGTGTTTAGCAGGTGCTCGGTACTGGTCCTAGACAAAGAATCTTCTGCGTAGAAGAGCAAGTACACAAACGTACACAAATGGAGCCTGGGAGTGTCCGACCCTTGGTAAGAGTATCAATCCATTGCTTCATTGAGCTCATTGTCCTACACAAGTATGAACCCACGTATGATTGCACACACATACACAGTCTCTCTCTCTCTCTCTCTCTCTCTCTCTCTCTCTCTCTCTCTCACACACACACACACACACACACACACACACACACACACACACACACACTCTGCTTTGCCCTCTGCTCATTTTTCAAACTTGTCTTCTCTTTGACTACCCTCAGCTCTAGAATGCCCAGAGAACAGCCATTTTGAAGAGTGTATGACATGTACAGAGACCTGCGAGACCCTGGCCTTGGGCCCCATCTGTGTGGATAGCTGCTCTGAGGGATGCCAGTGTGACGAAGGTTACGCCCTGCAGGGCAGCCAGTGTGTAACTCGGAGCGAGTGCGGCTGCAACTTCGAGGGGCATCAACTTGCCACCAATGAGACCTTCTGGGTAGACCAGGACTGCCAGATCTTCTGCTACTGCAATGGCACCGACAACAGTGTCCACTGTGAGACCATTCCCTGCAGGGACGATGAATACTGTATGGAAGAGAGTGGCTTGTACTACTGCCAGCCCCGTACGGATGCTTCCTGCATCGTCTCCGGATACGGCCACTACCTCACCTTTGATGGCTACCCTTTTGACTTCCAGACCAGTTGTCCTCTTATCCTCTGCACCACAGGAAGCAGATCAGACTCGTTCCCCAAGTTCATTGTAACAGCCAAGAACGAGGACCGGGACCCGTCTCTAGCCTTGTGGGTGAAGCAGGTGGATGTGACTGTGTTTGGCTACAGCATTGTGATACACCGGGCTTACAAGCACACTGTGTTGGTAAGTAGTAAAGGCCGACCTCCAGAGTGGATTCAACACCTATGGAGGTAGCGTTCCAGGCCAGCTGGGTGCTACTGAGCCACGGTGGTGCAGAATCCAAATCATAGTCATTATGAGAGAGAGGCTTGGGGGATGTCTTAGGGTTTTACTGCTGTGAACAGACACCATGACCAAAGCAAGTCTTATAAATGACAGCATTTAATTGGGGATGGCTTACAGGTTCAAAAGTTCAGTCCATTATCCTCAAGGCAGGAGAATGGCAGGATCCAGGCAGGCATGGTGCAGGAGGAGTTGAGAGTTCTACGTCTTCATCTGAAGGCTGCTAGCAGAATACTGGCTTCCAGGCAGCTAGAATGAGGCTCTTAAAGTCCACACCCACACTGACACACCTACTCAAACAAAGGCCACACCTCCTAATAGTGCCACTCCCTGGGTCAAACAAATACAATCCATCACAAGGGATTTCTGTTGCTTTTTCTTAAAGATTAAGAAAAAGGCTCAGAGAGCAAAGGATTGTCAAAGTCACAGGCACCAAAGTGAGAGCAGAGGCAGCCTGAGCAATATACCTTGGATCATAGCAGGACACAAAGGGCGAAGATCTAGATCCAAATCTAATGTTGGCGACTGCTGTGCAACCTTGGGTAATCCTGTGGTCTGCCAGTGCGGCTGTTCATCTATAAGAAACTGCATGCCCGGCACAGGGGTTGGCTCTCTCAGTGACACTAGCTTCCTCATTTGCCATCCCTCTTTTAAGATCCACGTTGACACCAGCCTGCTCAGGCCTCCCTGACTTTCCATTCTCCCTGTTGGCTGCCAGAGTGTCTGTGTACCAGAGTCTTGCTCACATTTGGAACATTTGGGGCGGGGGGCTCTCCACACTGTCTTTACACACCAGGACCTGAGCCCTGCCCCATTCATCCACGAAGTCTTTAGCTCCGATGCCAAGAGCAGCAGGGCCAAGAAGTCTCCCGAACTCCTTCAACAGCCTGTAGATAGCACCCCCACGGCAGAGCAGTCCTTCCCAGTCCGTCATCCTGTCTGAGCCTGATGCTGAAACCAGCCAGCTAGCCAGCAGGCTCTGCAGAGCTGATTCCCAGGCACTGATTTAGGGGATGAGCCTTCCTAGTGTGGACCCCACAGGCCTGTACAGGGTATACTCATAATCTCCAGTTGGACTTCTTGGCATCTTGTGGGCTTTATCTTTTGAATGGTGAGATAAAGTGGACTAAGCTAGAATCATGGGAGGAGCCCTCCTGGTTTCTCTTCGTCCTGGGGATCTAGTTAGCTTTGACACAGAGAAGGTCCGGCTTCTGGGACTGCCTTCCTGTCACAATAATTGGACAAACTTACTTAGCATCCGAGGCAGAAGCCTTAGTTTGTTGCTAATATGTTTTTCTTTTGTTTCTGACAAAGAGTCTCACTCTGGCTTCCAGGCTGAACTGGAACTATGACCCTTACACAGTGATGTTCGTCAAGTGAATGAATGAAGTGACATTAAGATCCTTTTCTTTTAAGGCTCCTGTGGGTTTCCTTCTGCTGATGGTCACTTCTTTAGCAATCTGAGACACTGAACATGTGTCCTATATATACAATGTCATACATGTGTATATATAGGGCGTGTGTATGTGTGTGTGTGTGTGTGTGTGTGTGTGCGCGTGCGCGTGTGTAAGCCACAGGTCAACATTAGGTGTCTTCCTCTATTGATTTGCATGTTATTTTTTCATTTTTATTTTATCTTAAGTGTATGGACTCTCTGCTTGTACACATGTATGCCTATGCACCACATGTGTGCCTGGTGCCCATAGAGGTCAAGAAAGAGCAGTGGTCAGATCCACTGGAACAGAAGTCACAGACAGTTGTGAGCCACCATGTGGGCGACCGGGACTTGAACCTGGGCCTCCTGGCAGAGCAGCCGGTCCTCTCAACCACTGAGCTACCTCTCTAGCCCCAATTATTATTTTTTGAAACTGGCTCTCTCACTGAGCCTGGACATCACCAGTTGGCTAGATTAGCCTGCAAACACAACTCTGGGCTTCTCCCATCTCTGTCTCGGTGCCGGCATTATAAGCATGTGCCTGGCATTTTTACGTAGCTTCCAGGGACATGTGCAGAAACACTTTACCAACTATGTCACTTCCCCAGCCCCGAGATTAAAATTCTAGCAGATGTCTCCACAGCTGAAGCTACTCATTATAACACGGTCTGTCCATTCCACTTTCATCTGAGGTTAAAACAAAGGGATCGTTTGCTTCGTCTGAGCATTACCTCACTGTGCCCTCTGTTCTTTCCCCATCTGATACTGTCCTACCCTTAGGTTTATACATTTTCATGCAGCTAATTATCTCTCTGATATTCACTACCCTCTCACTTGGCTGGCCTTTCAAGGTTGTTGGCTGGTTTTTCCCTTTAAAATACATTTATCTGCCGATAAGCCTTGCCCGGCTGCCTGTCTCACGTCCCGCTTCCACCTCGCCTTGCACGCCTTCGTCAGTGAAGGTGTAGATATACGAGGTTGCACAGGCTTTTGTGGAGCTTTTTTTTTTTGTAAGCTCTTCCTAGTTATGTGCACAGACCATTGGATTCTTATTGTCTTCATTCTCTTTCTATTGCTGTGATAAACACTGTGGCCAAAAGCAACCTGAGGAGAAAATGTTTATATGGCTTACCTCCTACAGTCCATCAACAGAGGAAGCTAAGGCAGGGAAGAACTCAAGGCAGGAGCTGACGAACAGACCATGAAGGAGCACTGCTAGTGGCTTGCTTAGCTTGATATACATATACACATATGCTATACACTATACACTATACACTATACACTATGCACTATGCACTATACACTATGCACTATACACTATACACTATGCACTATACACTATACACTATGCACTATGCACTATACACTATACACTATACACTATGCACTATACACTATGCACTATACACTATACACTATACACTATGCACTATGCACTATACACTATACACTATGCACTATACACTATGCACTATACACTATGCACTATGCACTATACACTATACACTATGCACTATGCACTATACACTATACACTATACACTGTGCACTATACACTATACATTATACACTATACACTACAGTACACACTACTTACTACACACTACACACTACACACCACACACTACACACTATACACATACATATACATCATCACAAGCTCAGGGGCAGTAGCACTGGGCCCTCCCACATCAATCATTAATGAAGAAAATGTCCCACAGACTTGCCTATAGACAATCTGATGGAGGCATTTCTCCAATTGAGGTTCCGTCTCCCCAGATGACTCTAGATTGTGTCAAACTGAAGAAAACAAACAAAATACTAGCAGTGTATTCATGACCACTTCCTGTCACCTCTCTCCTTCAGAAGAACTAGTCCCCCATTCTTTTGGGGTGTCACCTTTGCTTCCCTTCCACTGTGGGGTTAAGCCCCACAGAGTCAGCCTGTCTTCTAGGCATGTGCCGTGTCCCGGTGGTCTCATGCACTCTGTTTCTCAGTGTCATGTCTCTCTTTCCTTTTAAGGACAGTCACTTTTGGATGTGGGGTTCACTAACCTACGTGACCTCATCCCTTCGCTGGTATGTCCTTAAAGACTGTTTCCCAGTATAGGCTACATTCGTAATTACCACTAGCTAAGGCGGCAGTGTATCTTTCTGGGCTGTAGGATGCTACTTACATTAGGGGTGCCTAGAGAGGAAGAAACATAAAGCATGTGGAGATAAAAGAGGTATGAGGATGCTGGGCCAGGACCTTCTTCCTAAGTGCCATGCTGGGAACAGAGTCGACAGCCTTCAAATACCTGACAAGAAGGCCAAATCAGGATGTAATGGAGGCTTTTTTACTTTGTGAGCCCATGGGATAGATTTAGCAGTTACTTTGAATTATTAATATGCATTACAGGACCTGCTTATTCAGTGATTTGCATTTGTTTCTCCTGTGATGTTATTATTAGTCACCATAGCTGAAGAATAATGGCTGTCATCATGACAGAGTGAGAGAAAACACAGGACCAACCGCACGTCCCAGAGCCCCAGGTCACCACCGGTGCTCTTAGAAACGGAGGGTAACAATAGAAGCCACTCGCTAGGACATGAGATTCTTCTATGGTTCTGACCTTCTCATGTTCTGAACAGTGTTGCAGGAAGTGAGAAAATCAACCAGGCTAAATGAAGCTGGAAGTAAACACAGTCTCTATAGACCAGGCAGGGTGACTGAGGGTGAGCGACAGGTTAGCCACTGCAGGGGGCCACTGCAGTAGCTGGGGCTCTGCTGGGTGCAGCCAGAGCTGGATAGAGGTGGTCCCTCCCATGCCATAGCCCGAGATGCCAGCACATCCACACCCTTCCTGTCCAGGGAGGCCTCTGGGCCCCTCTCACACTCTCACTAGGCTCTCAAGCTTCACTCTAATACAAGCTCCTACTCTGTACTAAGAAATGAAAAATTAAAAAACAAAGTTTGCCCGTGTGCATGTGCATTCGTGCGTTTGAGTATAAGCATATATATTCCATAGCATGCAGGTGGAGGCCATAGGACAATATTGAATGCTGGTCCTTGTTTGAGATAGTTTCTCTCATTCGTCATCGAGGTCACCCGGCTACCTGGCCTGGGTGCATCTGTAGGTTCTTTAGTCTGTGCTTCTCATCCCCCCATGGGAATACAAGATTAAGGGCGTGTGCTACCGTGTTCAGCTTTCTGTGGATTCCTGCCATTCAAATCCAGGTCCACCTTATGGTTATACAGAAAGTGTCTCCTCAGCCAAAGAATGTTTTACACAATGGCATCAAAAATGAAAACAGTAAAGATAATTAAGCACGGTTTCTCTCATAGGAAACAGAGTCTGACGGGAGAGGCAGCCCTCTTAGCAGTGTCAGTGTAATTAGGAAGCGTGCAGAAATGTTCAGTGCAAAGGGCCGTAAGACAACAGAAGCTGCCTCGATCTGCTTTAGGGCGGGGGTGGGGGGGTGGGGGGTGGGGAAGGCTTCTTGGAAGAGATGACGTAGATCCAAACCAAAGGAGCCCATCTGCCAGGGAGAGAATGAGCTGAGGATACCTAGGTCAGGGAAGCATCCGCGCGGGCCTGGAGAGAAGGCGGGGTGTGGGCTGTGAGGCTGAGTCCCGCAGGGGAACCGGAGTTAGTTGTTTAAAGACATCATCACTGGGACGCCAACCCATGGTCTCATATCCAGCAAAGGCAGAGCTCCCACCACAGCTTTCGCATCCATAGGCCAAACCAACGCCATACGTTGCGTATTTATTTGTATCTGTTCTGTAGGTACACAGTTTTTCATTCTTTCCTAACCTGTGGGTTTAACATTGCTACCACGGCATCTACATTGTGCTGTTACAAGTAACTTGAGGGTGGTCATGCAGGTTTGACCGTCTCTTTGATATTGTCACAAAATATCATCTGCACAGCTAATACCTCAGTTACACACATACATTCGCACACAGGCACATATACATATACACACATACACAGACACATATACATACACACATATATACTCATACACACATATACACATGACATATATACACACATATATACATACACACACATGCACACATACAAACACATATATACACATACATACATACACATACACACATTTACACAAGCAAGCAACAGCAACTGAAAAATTTACAATGCTTCCTGTAAAATTATGATGTGTTGGGCACTATTCGCAGCTATCCTGTGGTTGAATGTGGCTGATGGACATTGTGTGTAGGTTGAATGGAAATGGAATGTCGGAATTTTACAGGAAGGGGCTGAGCTGAAACACGCCGGGAGTTGGTATCTTAGGGGCGAGAGACCCACTTGACCTGGTCAGAGTCGGAGAGCGTGCTTCCCTTCAAGGTTCTCTGGCGGTGCCATGTGCCATGTTTAATACCATTACCTTGCCTCTCTGGGGTGGTGTCTCCTGTGTGACATGACATAGTAAAGAACCCAGATTGCAAGAAGGGTTCTGTGAGCCTTTTGGGTGAGCCCGACCTCCTGTGACCTCTACTTCCCTGGTGACCTGATGGGCTGGCACCCGCTTGCACATGGCCCACCTGCTTCTTCCTTTAGGGTTCCTGTTGGGGAAAAAAGAGCTGTGTCCCACCCTCTCTTTCTCCTCCTTCCATCCTTAAATTCTGCATCTTAATGGCTTCCTTTCATTCTCCCCCAGCCCAGATGCAGATGTCCCTATGGATGTCCCTAACCCCTGTCTACCCTCTTCCCTTCCTCCTTCTTCAGCCTTCACTGTCTACAGTCTTTCCCTCCTACCCACGAACATGCTGACTCCAGACCAAAGCCCGTCCCTCCTCAAGCTCTCTCCTATCCCTGCTCCCTTCCTAGCAAAACACCCCTGTGGGTCTTCTTTCTGGATCTCCCACTTGTTACTTTCTGTGCAGTATATTTTATAATCTGACTTCTGATCTCATGGATCCATTTAAATTCTCCTGTCAACATCTTAGATAACTTGCCCTCGCCCAAAGCCTGACTGTCCCGGGTCAGCCTTTCTGGCACAGCCTCTTTCCCTTCTTGACACGGGCAACGAGGCGTCCTTGACTGCCGTCCTTCCAGCCTCCCTGTCCTCGGATTCCTCCTCCACTCCCAAGGATGCGTTTGATGATCAATCGGCACTAAAGCACACTCATCTTTTGTCACAACTGAGATGCTCTCTGTCTTGTCTGGGCTTTGGCTTGGGGAATGCTCTTTGCTCAGAGTTCCTTTATCTCCACTCTCAATCCCCCTGCCTCAGCTGCCCTATGCATCCTTTAAGACTCCACATGAGTGTTGTCATCTGTAGACCTCACCAATTCTGTCTCTAGGCTGAGTCTGAGGCCCACGCCTCTCTGTACCTACATCACTGCTCTTATCAATGATCTCCTATCTGTTCATGTCCTTGCCTTGCCATATGCAGGAGAAAAGGGCCCATCCCTTGCCCCAGCCTAGCACTATGCTTGGTACACGGTAGTTGCCACACTAATGTCTGTGAGATGAATGGATTCTGTCTAGGTCATCATACATAGAAGCAGAAGGAGATGAGTTAAGTACTGAGGTGGGAGAATTGACCCAGAGAAATGGCAGAAAGGGGGGATGCCCTTTGGTATCTTGTAGAAGGTTCCTTAGAAGCAAGCCCCACAATAGGGCTTCTTAAGAAAGCCAGGGAAAACCTAGGGAAAGAGATAAAGCCTGGCATTAAACACTAGATACTAGATACTCTGAACATGACCTACATTGTGAAGCTGGTCACCAATGTGGGTCACTCGCTGGCCAGAAGGTTCCCTTGAGTGGACCAAGGTCATCTGAGTTATCACTGTATCACAGCCACAATGATTGGGGATGAGAGTCCTTGTTGGGACAAGGAAAACACCTTTCTTACCTAATTATAGGACACAATGGCGATAGGACGGCGTGCTTGGTTCATTTGAGAAACTCAACTGCGCAGCACGTAGGAGATCCTTAAGAGATGGTAGACATAATGGTTCCTGCTCTTTAGTTACTTATAATCTTGCAGGTGAGACAAAGGCACCTATAATGGGTTGTCACTCGAGGCAGGCTGTGATGGACACTTGGCGATGTGCTCATGTTTGATCTTGACCCGAAGTAGAGGAGAATATAAGAGAACTATAGATATTTACTCTCTAGGTCAATTCTCCCTCCTCAACGCTTAACTCATCTCCCTTTGCTCCTAGGCAGAATCTATCATCTCACAGACATTAGTGTGACCACTACTGTGTACCAAGCATAGTGCTAGGCTGGGGCAAAGGATGGGCCCTTTTCTCCCCCCATGTGCTTGTCCAGGCAAGGGAGCGTTCCCACTGACCATAGTCTTAGAGTCAGAGGATCTTTTTATTAAAGAGATAACATGGTAGCATTGCCTGAGGGTGAGAGAGATTCTAATGGGTGGTGAGGGGCTCGCCAGGCAGAGAAACCATTAGAGTGAAGTCATCCCTCCCCCCAAAAAAAATCCCAATGGAATTAATAAGTTGGAGATTGCCTAAAATAAATCCACAGTAGAGCTAGGAATAGAAACACAGGAGTTCTAGGTTTTGGTATTTTATTCTCAACGTTAATTGAATTTTTATTATCCTCCCATTACCTTAGAGAAAACAATTTGAACTCCTAGGGGAAAATAATACTGTATAAACAGAAGGCACTGAAATAAATAGGTATATTAGTGTACAAAGGATAGTCATTTAAGTCTGTTCAAATCCTAATAATAAGAGTTGACTGGCATAAACAGTGTTACACACAAAGCTCTACCTGGGCAAGCTCTCTGTGGGATGTATCCTTCAGAAGGCTAATGACTAGGAGAACTGAGAAATGTTTAGGCCACCTGGTCTTTTCTGCTCTTCTCTTTGCCTCTTACAGGTCAACAACGAACGGCTGTACCTGCCCCTGAAGTTAGGTCAAGGGAAGATAAACATCTTTTCGTTTGGCTTTCATGTGGTTGTGGAGACTGACTTTGGCCTGAAGGTTGTGTATGACTGGAAAACCTTCCTGTCCATCACTGTGCCCCGGAGCATGCAGAACAGCACCTCTGGCCTCTGCGGGCGCTACAATGGCAACCCAGAGGATGACCTGGAGATGCCCATGGGGTTGCCCGCACTGAGTATCAATGAGTTTGGACAGAGCTGGGTGAAGAGGGACACTTTCTGCCAGGTGGGCTGCGGGGACCGCTGCCCATCCTGTGCCAAAGTTGAAGGTTTCTCCAAAGTCCAGCAGCTGTGCAGCCTGATCCCCAACCAGAATGCTGGGTTTGCCAAATGTCACAGCAAAGTCAACCCCACCTTCTTCTATAAAAACTGCCTGTTTGACTCCTGTATCGATGGAGGTGCGGTGCAGACGGCCTGCAGCTGGCTACAAAACTATGCCAGCACGTGCCAGACTCAAGGGATCGCCGTGACCGGCTGGAGGAACTACACGTCCTGCTGTGAGTCCTCCTCCTATCCCTCTTTCTTGCTCTTCCTTGTTTCTGATTGGTGTGAGAGGCTGGTCCTCCAATTCCATAGATGTGAGGGCACATTGGGAAGACTGTCAGGATACGTACTTTAGAACTCAGCTCTACTACCTGAAACATAAAGTATAACATCCTACAGTGTTCTTTCTTTGTAGAGAGGGTTCAAGACCATGGATTTGATAGGTTACCCTGAAGGATGGAATGATATCACATACCTAAAACTCAGAATATCACATGCTGCATTTGAATTCCAGTTCCAAATATATAATAATATATAATAAAACACTTCCAAGAGACTAACAAGGGAAGAGTCAGTGGTTCTCAACCTTCCTAATACTGTGACCCTTTAGAATGGTTCCTCATGTCATGGTGACCCTCAACCATGACATTTTTTTCATTGCTGCCTCATAACTATAATTTTGCTACTGTTGTGAGTTGTAATGTAAATATCTGATATTCAGGATATGTGACATGTGACCCTTGTGAAAGGGTCATTCAACCCACAGAGGGGTTGCAACCCACAGGTTGAGAAACACTGCTCTAGGGCCTCATGGGTTCATCATATATTATTATATATCATACATATCATATATTAGTCTTTGTGACTGTAGAACATGGCAGAATACTGAAAGCATTAGCAAAGGGAGTTCGGTTCATGGATTCAAGTCTCCACTTGGTCATTAAGAACCAGTGTACCTTGAATTAAGTCACTTCCCTTTCCTGGTACTTGGCTTCTTCTCTAAGGAGCAACCATAATGCTGCCTGAGTCATGTATGTACAGAAACACTAGAAGGATCAAGTTATGTCATTGAAATCCTAGCACAAATACATATTATATTGATGGTATTATATTAATGGCTTACAGTGGCTAAACCCACTGCTAAATACCCTATCAGCATTATTTCATTACTTCTTTACATGAACCCTATTAGACAAGAAATAACCGAAGCTTAAAGGAATTAAGTAACTTGCATAAGGTTAGACAGTCTCAATGGTGAGGTCAGGATTTGACTCTCGCCCCAATACACATGCACTACTCCAGTGGACCACAGGAGAGTTAGCTAGAGTGCTTGGCTGCGTTCAGCATGTGCACACAGGAAGGAGCTGGTGGTGGAATAAATCACTGTGAGTCTAGTTAACCTGCCACGGCCTATTTTCTACCCCAGCCTCGTTAACTATAGCACATTTCTTTGTATAAAAGGTCTGATTATACAAAATGGCTACAAATTAATGGTGGATGGTCCGAGCTTTAAGTAAGGGGTGCAGCAGGCCCCACAAAGAACGAACTCTCATTTTCATCCTGGAAAGGGGAGATGTGGGTTCAGAGCTCTTGTGATCTAACGACCAGTTGGTCAGATTCATGGGAACTGGGGTTGGCAGAGGAGGGGGGAGGGGAAAGATCTAAGACTGTATCGTCCAAGTTCAGTTCTCCAGCGTGGGGGACATGATGTTTGGGGATAACTGTGCAGAAAAATCTAGTGTCTTTGGTCATATATATATACATATATATACATACATATATACATTACATACACATACATATATATGCCTATAAAAATTCTGGGGCTAGAAGCCATGTGCAGGTCTCCTGGGGATTTGCACACAGTGGGACTGGCATGCTTGACCTTCTCTGAATCAGAAAACTAAGTTCTTGGCAGAGAGACCTCAGCGTGGCACAGGATCAGAAAGCATGTTTGGGAGGGGAGCTGATCCTGGTTCTTCTTGAGGTCTGTCACAGGGATCTCTCTCTCCCTCTCCCTCTCCCTCTCCCTCTCCCTCTCCCTCTCCCTCTCCCTCTCCCTCTCCCTCTCCCTCTCCCTCTCCCTCTCCCTCTCCCTCTCCCTCTCCCTCTCCCTCTCCCTCTCCCTCTCCCTCTCCCTCTCCCTCTCCCTCTCCCTCTCCCTCTCCCTCTCCCTCTCCCTCTCCCCCTCCCCCTCCCCTCCCCCTCCCCCTCCCTCTCCCCCTCCCCCTCCCTCTCCCTCTCCCTCTCCCTCTCTCCTACCTTGCTTATTGGCTCCGATGCTCTGGGCTGGTTGAAATGGAATGGGCAGGAACTTGGGGGACAGACAGGTATAATGAATGACAAATGTCATTATGTTTAACTGTGACAAACAAGGGAATGCCTTAAAGGAGCTGACAACAACAAGAATTCTCCCCCAGCTAATGGGCATCAGCCTTTGTCACTCATGGGAAGGAAAAAGAATCGAGTTAAGGAGCCCTAGGACACCCCGCCCCCATCTAAAGACAAAGTTACTCTGTGATGGAGCTTGACTGGTGATAGAAGATATGACCATGATTCCTCATTTCTTCCTGTCCTCCTTACCAGTAATCTGGTCCTGTCTTCTTCAAAGTTCTGTCAAAGCATTGGTTGTGCCCTGTGCACATGGGTTAGCCTAGTCATGGAGACTTCTACTCATGGCACTGAGACTCAAGTCTGCCCGCCTCAGCCTTGGATACCAGCTCTGCTGTAGACCAGCTGTCCCCAGCCTCTCCCAGGCTGCCACATGACAAGCTACAGGTGACCGAGAATGGTTCCCAGTGCAGAGTGGCTTATATTTTTTTCTTTTTCAGCATTTTGAAAAAGGGGTAAAGATCCAAAAGACCGGGTAGGTAGGAGGATGGTAGTCATGAATAATAAGGAAGAAACTAAAACTAGAGAACCCGCAAACACTCAAGATGGCGGTGGCTTAGCTTTCCCATTTGAGACATTCCATAGAAAGCCTGGCCTGACGCGGTCCTTTGTATCTTAGGTTACTTTGACCTCTGGGAAGTTGGGGTCATCAGGCTTCTAAAAGTTAACCCAATTTATTAGTCACGTGTTAGGTATAAGAATGGTACTTTCAGGGGGAGAAGGGGGCTACACCAAATTGCCCATTCGACATGTGCTTTATTGGTAACAAGGTAGAATGCCAATTTTTTCCCCAACAATATTGGCTGTTCTTATCAATGGGATAATTTATTACTCAATTACCTTATTTGTAAATGCACCAAAAACCTCTCTACCCACATTGGAAAAATGGCCTTGGAAGGAAAAACAAGAGATAAATTGTCTTAATTACTAACCCCGCCTAAAATCCCATCAGACGAGGCTGTTGTGCTAATTTTAGGCTGTTCTCTCCATGAGGGACTTGGAGCAGGAGATACTGAGAGCACGGTAAAAGGCACAGACCGGAGCTAAGTGCTCTATAGCTCTTGCTGTTTGCCTGGCCTGTGCAGGATGTAGGATGTAGACTTGTGGACCCCTTCCTGAGGGGGAGCTGAGGAGGAGGTAATGTCCCTACAGAGAACAATCTGGGGAAGTGGGAAGTGTGTGTGGAGAGAGAGAGGGGTGCCCTACTGGACAACAAGACTGCTGTCCCTCTGACCCATCTCTAAGTGCTTGGCGGATGATCAATCAAAATCGATTAGTATCATTGTTTTGGATTTCCTTTCTATCAGATTTTAGCAACTAAGGATTTGTTTTACTTATTTCCCTGCAAATCCAACAAATTCCTGTAGATTAATTATAAAAATGAATTGCTACAACAACTATTCTTATCATCAGTGATGCCATCACAACCATGGAAGCCCCAAGTACTTTGTTACTCATGGAAAGAGAAGGGAAGGGAAGGGAAGGGGAGGGGAGGGGAGGGGAGGGGAGGGGAAAAGAAAGGGAAGGATAGAGGAGGGAAGGGACATCTAACCCAGTGGTTCTCAACCTGTGGGTCGCCACACACACACACACACACACACACACACACACACACACCGTGGGGTCCCATATTAGATGCCCTGCATATCAGACACTGACAGTATGACTCATAACAGTAGCAAAATTACAGTTATGAAGTTCCAACAAAATAATTTTATGGCTTTGTGGCCACTACAACATGAGAAACTGTGTTTAAGGGTTGTAGCAAAAGGAAGGTTAAGAACCGTGGATTCTGATCATTAGAAATCAGTATGTAGTAAACCTGCTATGGAATAATTTGAGGAAAAGGAAGATTTATGTAGTAAATATTGAAGTGATGGAAAAATTCTCTGGGGAAAAAATAAGAGTTTAGTCTTTCCCGCATTTCTGGTACAAAATAAAATCCAGGCTGAACAAAGATTAAACATTTAAAAATTGAATTATAAAAGTACTATAACGAAACAAAGGCATTTGCCTCACCCCCAATCATACACTCAAAGCTATTAAGGAAAACTAGATAAATTTGACCTCATAAAATTTTTTTACCTTTCTACATGGCAACAACATAATTTAAGGAAAAATACAATTATTTAAAAGAAGAAGCCAAGTCAGAGACAAGTGTTGAATACTTTATAATACATGCGACGCACAAAAGTGCGTTTTTAATTTATAAAGAGCACTTACAGTCTAATAACAGGGAACTTCAACAGCACAGTGTGTAACAGATGAGAGAAGGCAGCTCGCAGGAGGCAGGAAAATGATTACAGACACATGACATGGTAGCAGGGCTCAAAGAAACGCAAAGTGAACGCGCAGACGGCAGAAAGAGATTTCTTTTTTCTTTTTACATTCCCAGAAGTCAGAAATCGTGGGTTGTCGTCATTAAAACCTCAGGAGACCCAATCCTCTCTGTTCCTCGGCACAACCTCTTCGCTTACGGGGCAGCTCAGAGGGCTCTGCCAAAGACTTCAGGGGCGGGATCATAACTCACCGGCAGAGTGAGGCTGGGGTTGGAGACCCAGCGCTGCAGCAGTAGTAGTGGTAGACGTGGCAGTGGCAATGCTGCTGCTGCTGCTGCTGATGATGATGATGATGATGATGATGATGATGATGATGATGATGTTGGTGGTGGTGGTGGTGATGATGGTGATGGTGGTGGTGGTGGTGGTGGTGATGGTGGTCATGGTGGATGTACCTATCCTTTGGCTTAAAAATTCCAATTCTAGGAAGTTAATCTATAGCCTAACTTAGGTAAGGAAAAAAATTACATACCATGAGATTCAAACAAAAAACACACACCACGAAGTGGTGTAAAGACAATAGTTCAAGACTGGATGGAAGAAACACTGTCAGGAGGAAGCAGGAGAAGGTTTGGCAAGGTATGGCCAGGTAGATGATTATGCTCCCATTCATGTGAAAAACCAACGCTGTGGGTAAGGTGCACACACATGCGCCGCCTATGTGCACAGACAATTTGTGCAAGAATCCACTGGACTTTGTTAGCTATTGCAACCAGGCCATTTGTATTTTCTATGGCCTGAGGGTGTTATCTTTTGAACTAGACTTTAAAATATTTATAAAACACTGTGGTAGTGCTTCTATAAGCATACTCATGCGTTAAAATTCTTAGGACTATGCACTCCACCAGTTCCTATTTACCACTCAATAAAAGATGACTCCCCCCCCCCACCTTCCATATATTCCAGAGACTTTTCCACACAAACGGTTGTTGTGCATTTAGAATGCATTGAGAGAGCAGCTGCTACAAAACTCTCAGGCAAGACTTGCTTTAAGGATTGGTTAATACTTGTTGAACACTGCACGGCCAGAGCTCCTCTAAGCATGCAAATCCCTGTGCTGTTGCTATCTGTACTATCTATACAAAAAAACAAAAACAAAAAACAAAAACAAAACAAAACAAAACAAAAAAACTGAGGCTCAGCGTCTAAATAACCTAATACCATTTCATGCCAGAACTCAACAGAATTCACCAGAACTTTACCTGCCTTCCACAGACACAGTTTTAGATGCATCTCAGAACGTAGAACAGACTGATTCAGGTCAAGGTGCCCTCGCACATATTTTCAGAGCTCATGTGGCTGGAGTGGGGGGCGCGAGGATCTCTTGCTGATAAACCCGCTGCTTTAGACTAAAGGTTCTATGGAGGTTCGGAGGGAAGGGTGAGCGGCATTTGATAATAGGAGGACGACACTATGTCATGATTCTCTAAGTGGGACGGAAAGAATGAGGAGTTTGGGTAAACAGGGTGTGAAGAAGAGTATTGATACCAATGAAGCCCGGAGAGGCTGGGCTGGTGTGCACGCCTTGACTAGCCCAAGCCAGGATTCCTCGTGGCCAGTGGGTTTTCACAGTGGCAGGGGGGAGACTCCCTTTCCTCTGCACACACCAGCCTGCCATTTAACCAGTAAGGAATCAGGCAGAGCCTGTTTGTTCATAAGCAAAGAGCATGGGCGAGGCAAAGTGGCCAGCCCCACACCTCTTCCCTCACCCCATGCCTTCACCTCCCCGAGCGAGTGAGGGAGACTGGGAGAAAGGCATTTATGGCTCTGTGACTTGACTAGTCCCTTCTGTTCCAGCGGTCACCTGCCCCCCCAACAGCCACTATGAGAGCTGCGTGAGCGTCTGCCAGCCCCGCTGTGCTGCCATCCGCCTGAAGAGCGACTGTAACCACTACTGCGTCGAGGGCTGCCAGTGTGACGCCGGCTACGTCCTCAACGGCAAGAGCTGCATCTTGCCCCACAACTGCGGCTGCTACGCGGATGGCAAATACTACGAGGTGGGTACAGGAGGAGGCTGGTCTCTTCCTCCACACCAGACCGTCCTCTCTCCAAGGCCCAGGGCTGCCCGGGGCTCCTGCTCCAGGATGATGAACGCGCAGTAGGTGGGCTGAAGCTGAGACCGGAAGGAATGGTCTGAGGCTTTGGAGTCTCCCCAGCCCTCAGGCGCCTGCCTCCTCTGCACAGCAAGGCTCTCACTCCTTTCTCTAGGCCCTTCTTTGGACTCCCTCCCTGTAAATCTTGGTCTGAAAGCTTCTGATGGGACTCCAGTTTGGAAATACAGTGGCTGTGAATCTGACATTTGTAGCTGTCTCCGTTAAGGATGTTTTTAAGCAGAAAATATGGGGCTGAAGGCTGGGATGAGTGGCCTTCCCTCTCCGGCTATTCATGCTCCCACACACGTGTCGTTTGTCATTCCGATATCATTCCTAGAAAGGCCCTTGAGTGCCTACGTGGGTCTCATCCCACGCTTTTCTTCTCCGGTGTGGGGGCGGGGTGCTGATGAAGGGACCCCCTCCCCCATACTCCCCCCCCAAAAAAAAAACAGATTGGCTTGCTAAATCATTTTGCTATTTAAATTTGGGGAAGAGGCAGTGCTGGGGATAGAACCCAGGTTCCTGAGCACCCTAGGAGGCATGTCGCTAAGTCTGTAATATTTAACGTGCCATAACCCCAAACTAAGAACTTGATGAGAGGGTCTTCTTCATCCAGTCGTTGTGCCCAAAGGCCACTCTTCATTTAAATGTACTTGAGGAGAGCATTACCGGGCGTTGGCTGTGTGGAACCAAGGGCATGGTGGAAGAGGGCGGGCGTTGGTTGTCCAATGGCATGGCAGAGGAGGCTGAGAAAGTGTGTTCCCTGGCTTCAGGGACTTAAAAATACCTATTCAGGAGAGAAACAAAAATTATGCTTTAAAGAAGGGAACAATTACAAAATAACATATCAACAAGTGAAAAATGATATCCTGCCGAGCAGATCAATTCTAAATGAAGGTGGGAGCGCTTGCCAGAAATCTAATTGAAGTGTCTGAACTGGAACTCAACTAGGCACAAATAAATAATGTCTCCTTTCTGTAAAGACGCATTGACTCATCTGAGATTGACTGAGCCGCCTTTATTTGGGGGAATAAATAAAAGAATAGAAATGTAGGCATTATGCTCAATTTTGTTTTCATTGGGAAAGACATTTGGAGGTTATGTTAGAGAGAATAGTAGAACTGACAAGGGGGCTTCTCGGAAGAGCTGGGGCCCACGCTACCCCTAGGACCGTCATTTGAAGGGAAGAGGCAAAACATGTGGGATATTGTTTCTGTGTTCTCCTCATCTGGGCACTGTTATAACCAGCCTCCAGACTCAAAGAGCACACTTCTAAACTCTGCCCCAGCCAGGCCATGGCCTGCATGTGGTGTCTCTCAGCCCAGCGTGTCCTGTAGCCCTCCACAGAGATCCTAAGTGTCAGTGTGACCGGAAGGAACAGGTCCTAGCCCTCTCGCTGCTGGAGGAGTGATGTTCAACTGACTGCGTTATTTCTCTGACCTTCTGCTTCCTTAAGAATGAACTGCAGCTGATGGTGCTTCTCAGTGGGGGTCATCTGTGGGTCAAAGTGCTCCTCAGTGGGGGTCATCTAAATGCCCCAGGCTACTTGCCCAGCCTGGTACCTGGTACCCAATCCTTTATAGATTAGTGGTTTCTGTTATTATGGTGGTGGTTCTTATTCTCTTGAGAAACACTTTTTAAAAAAAATCCAGGCATTTTAATGAAATGGTGCATATAAAAACACTTGGAACCCTCCAGAAAGGCTCATAACAACCCTTGGCAGCTATTAGTACTGTAAGCATTATTATCTGATTTTCATCAGAAAGTCAGTGGGTTTTGACAACAGCTTATATCTGCGAAGTGGCAAAGGCACAGAACAAATAATCCACATCCGTTTGCCTCGATTCAAACAAGCTCCGAGGCTTTGTTTATACAGCAGATTTCCTTGGAAATAGAGAGAGAACACATCTAGTCATTAGCATGTAGGGTAATCACCCAGCTGTCGTTGTCATGTCTAATTAAGGTAAAGAAGGCAGCATGGGGCCAGACGCATCCCTCTGATGCTGGTTCCACAATCAAGTTCTTGTGTGGATGGGTTACTTACCCCTGATCATATCCACAAACATCGCCTTATTTTTTTTCCCTTCCCACCAATGTGATGTCTGTGTTTTTATCAAACAGAGGTCAGACCAACCACTCAATTATTGTATAAATCTGATAAGAGAGATGAAGTCAAGTTTGTGAGGCTGCTGGGACCCCGAGTATGTTACAGATCTAGAAGGAGTAAGGACCTGGCTTCTAATGTCTTCACCCTGAGGATGAATGACATCCTGCTCAGAAGAGGTTGCCCCCTGTTCACCCTTGAATCTGAGTCACAATCCGTCAATATGAGGGTATCGTTAAGTCTGTGGTGAAGTGGAAAGCAGTGGCCGGACTGAATCACAGGTCCCTTTATGCATCTTAAAACATCTTTTCTAGATAGGACTGTCTGGTAAATTATATAACTTACACATTCCTAATCCAAAAATCTGAAATCCAAAATGCCGCAGGATATAAAGCCCTTTGAGCACTGACCTGATGCTATAAGTTAAAAAAAAAGAATTTCACACTATGAAACTTTGACACAAGATGTGTAAAATATTACATTAAATTATCAGGCTGAGTGTCGAATAGATGTATGAGACATAAATGAATTTCCTGTTTGGACCTGGGTCCTAGTCTCAAGATATCTCGTCACATATATGCAATTACTCCTAAGTCAAAAAAAAAAAAAACCTCCTGAATCTAAACTTGGCACTTATGACAAGCGGTGCTCATCCCGGAGACACAGTGTGGCCATTTCTCTTGCTGTCTCCTGGTTGTGGTCCTCACACGTGGACAGCCGTGAGTGTTTCTCAATATTCCCAATGTGGAACAAGTACGAGATTAAGAATATAAACCCTACAGGGTAGAACTATGTCCATACATTGTTGCCCATCTCCGAAGGAATAGAAAATAATGGTTACTTCCTGTTAAGGGAGACACCTTTTAACACTTTTGTATCATCTCTTGAAGAAGGCTAAAGACTGGGACTGATTTATGGGTGGCCTGACCCCAAGGCTTTCCTTTATGTTGCCTGCTAGACACCTCACCTTTAGCGTGAGCGCGCACACACACACACACACACACACAGAGAGAGAGAGAGAGAGAGAGAGAGAGAGAGAGAGAGAGAGGCACTTGCAATAGAAGTAAATCAGAAAT
Source organism: Apodemus agrarius (assembly GCA_964023405.1). NCBI lineage: Eukaryota > Metazoa > Chordata > Mammalia > Rodentia > Muridae > Apodemus > Apodemus agrarius. Next base: position 45,058,284 of record OZ030012.1, on the reverse strand, counting down.
CAGCTGGAGTGAGGGGCGTGCGTGCAAGGGCGCGTACTGGGAAATGAAACAATTGATCATGCAAGTTGATTATCACTTTCTTTTGACTGGTTGAGATCTAAAGCACCGGCCTCTCATTCCCAAGTGAATTTAAATTTCATCCTAAAGTGGAGCCCCTGTTTTTTAGAAGCCTCATTCTCCGGCTCAAGAAAATCTACCATGTATTTTTCTTCCTCGCCCAGTTCCAACAGCTAGCTGCACATTCAGGTAGGCTCTGATTAGTTCAGCAACCCCAGCCATAATGATTCCAGAGTCCTTGATTGAGACCAATAAAGTCCAAATTGCGTTTTATTTGGTCTCCGAATTGCATCAACGGGATGTGTGTTTGAAGCAGCCTCCCCTCCGCTCTCTGGGGCTAACCCCAGCAGCATTAAAGGGAGGCTAGGCTGGGTTTGGTGGTCTCCAACCTTAACTCTAGTGACACCTCTCTTCTAGCCCAAGCAGCTCTTCTGGAACGGGGACTGCACGCGGCGCTGCCGCTGTTTCCGGCGCAACCTGATCCAGTGCGACCCACGCCAATGCAAGTCAGATGAGGAGTGCGCCCTGCGCAGTGGGGTGCGCGGCTGCTTCAGCACCAAGACCTCCTACTGCCTAGCGGCAGGGGGCGGTGTCTTCCGCACGTTCGATGGTGCCTTCCTGCGCTTCCCCGCCAACTGCGCTTTCGTGCTCTCAACCATCTGCCAGAAACTGCCAGACATCTCCTTCCAGCTCATCATCAACTTCGACAAGTGGTCCTCACCCAACCTCACTATCATCTCGCCGGTCTATTTCTACATTAACGAAGAGCAGATTCTCATCAATGATCGGAACACTGTCAAGGTGACAAACCGGGTTTTGATTCTTACAAAATGAGCCAAGGGAAGCCGGGGTGTGGTGGCTGGCTGTTCATTGTCCTTTATTCCAAATAATCGAGTTGAAGCATAATAAGGGATTGCTCCAAGTATCCTTGCGTCAGAGAACTGAAGCAGGAAGCTCCTGTGGGTGTAAGCGTGGGCCACTGCCTCTGTCGCTGATGCTTCTGAAGGCAGGAAACTTAGCATCTTCAGGCTGTAATGACATCAGGGTAGCAATCGAGCTCCAGGAGATAAAATGGTAGATATGTCAGCTTTTGCCCTGGATTAATTTCTGAAAGGCATCTCATTAGCTTTTAACAGCTTTTGCAATTACTCTTGCCGTTACCCATGTATTCTAAGATCAACCCTCATTTCTGCCATGAGGGCCCATGATGACTTTCCAACTGAAAGGAAATGTCAAATTTATCTCAGATTGATTTCTGCCCCCCACTCAGCCCCCAAGGCCATTGCCCTGGTTGGTTTTGCTTATAAAGACCTGTATGTAAATACATGTGAAGGACCTACTCACCCCCATGACTAATAGTTACTTTGAATACCCTACGCACTCCACTTTGGAAGTATCTAATCTGTCCTTTGAACTATTGAGCCCCAGTCAGTTACACCGGACGGGTCACATCTGACTGACCGAGAAGATGGAGCCAGGCTCCCTCCCAGTGAGCTCAGGCAGGAGGTGGGATGTGAGGAGAGGCCGCACTGACATGTTGAGGAATATAGTGCCTCTCTCTGCCTTCCACAACCGGCTCAGCTAAATCTAGCACTCAGTGCACCTTTATTTAAAGAGTCATCAAATCGCTTAGTATACAGTGCCAGGCAAGAGACTTCTTGCTTTTTGCAGGCTTAACAGAAAGAATCTAGGTTTTACTGCTGGCTTTTAGCTTCCAGGAAAGCTGCTACTGTTTTTGACACTCCGATTCCTTTTGCAAATTGGCCTGCACAGACCCAGCTGCACTGGCCAAGAATAAATACAAGAGAAGGCGAAAGTGACCGTTAGGAGAGCCGGCCAGACATCACTGCTGAATAATACCCCAAGTTAGCCAAAAAGTAAAGAGGTTTTTTTTTTTTTTTTAAGTCATTTTTTTTAATGGAACAACGATACTAATAACCAGAGGGAGAAAATCCAATTTATTTTGTAAGTACAGGAAAAGCATGTTATATCCTGTCCCAAGGGCTAAGAAATGTTATAAAAAGCAGGAAAATGACAAATGCAGAAAAAAAATCCGTGTTTATAGGATGTCTGGGAAGGCTTTGGGTTTGCACATTATAAACAAGGAAACCATAAACAGGGTAGTGGTCCTCAGGTCCATTGTAACCAGTTTGGACTCCCCTTAGAACAAGATTATGATGTCATTTTCAGTAATATGTGGATGCTGGTGTAAGTTTAACACACACACACACACACACACACACACACACAAATCTATCCGCTCATGGAGGGCAATCCAGTTCTAATGTTTTCTTCTCTCCTAAGTCCTATGTTCCCATAGTTTGCTTCCTGTGGGGAAACCACAAGTGTACGTCCTTAAATTCTAGCACAGGAGTTGTCAGACTGTGGCCTGTGGCCAATCCACTTGCTGTGTCTGTGTGTTAGTGTTAGAGTGTGTGTGTGTGTGTGTGTGCGCGCATGCGTGTGTGTGTGTGTGTGCGCGCGCGCGCGCGCACACACACACACACACACACACACACACGTGTGCTCTGGCGTGTGCAGAGGCCAGAGGACAACCATAAGTAAAGGTGCCGCCCACTTTTATGTACGTATTTGATTTTGGAGATGAGGGTCTCTCTCGAGCCTGGTACTTGACAAGCAGGCGCGTCTGTGTGCCCTCCAAGGCCCGGAGATTCTTCTTTTTCAGCTTCTCTAACTCTGGAGTTATAAACATGAGCTCCCGTGTCCAGCTGTCTCAGTGCGGGATCTTAGGAGTAAAAGCATGTCCTCATGATTTGGAACAGATCACTTTGCTGACGGAGCTATGCCCTCCCCCCTCAACCTGCTTGACTTTGTAAATAAAGCTTTATTGGAAACCACTTTGATACACATGGTGGCTGGCGGCCTAGGACAAGGGCTGACTTGGATATCTATGGTAGAGATCACAGGGCCTGCAGAATTTGGCTCTTTGCCCAAAAAAAGATTGCTTGAACCCAGCCCTTGGGTGATGGCTTCCTGTCTCTCTGTCTCCAACAGGTGAACGGCACCCAAGTAAACGTTCCGTTTATAACTGGCCTGGCAACCAAAATCTACAACAGCGAGGGGTTTCTGGTGATTGACACCAGCCCTGACATCCAGATATACTACAACGGTTTCAACGTCATCAAAATCAGCATCAGCGAGAGGCTGCAGAACAAAGTGTGTGGCCTCTGTGGCAACTTCAATGGCGACATGACCGATGACTACGTGACCTTGCGGGGGAAACCCGTGGTGAGCAGTGTGGTGCTGGCCCAGAGCTGGAAGACCAATGGTATGCAGAAGAGGTGCGTGTGCCCCACCCAGCAGTTCAAACCGCAGACTCGTGGCTCCGGTCTCCACACGTCCACGGGAGCTGTGAACGGGAACACACTTCCCTCGGCGTCCACTGCCCTTCCTGTCCTGCAGAATTCTGAGTTTACCCTCTGGAGTTTAGGTGCCTTAGAGACCCCCAATCATTTTTTTCCAACGGTATCAGGAGCTGGGTTTAGATGACACGATTCTAAATTATCAAGTGATTCTGCTCTTGGCTACCCGGAAGAGTGTCCCTGGGGTTAGAATCTGACGCTGTCACCAGCTAGCTACCTGAGACTTGGGAGCCCCTACTAGGAATAGGATGGAGAGTTTCAGAAGAAACTCTTCCCAGAAGGCTTTGCTGATGTGGGCAGACGGTGCTGTGAATGGAGGCAGCCTTGTTGAAAACATGGTGGCTGCAGAGGTGACCCCCAGCCTCTTCCCCGCTGGCTAGCTGAGACAGAGCTGAACGCTGTCATTGCAAAGGGTCTTGGTTTAGAAACCCTCTTGGCTGGAGAATCATGCGGACACCTTTCTGGCTCTGTCAGCATGCTTCTGCTTCCGCCACGACCTGATCCCTCAGACCCCTTCATAGCATCCAATTACCCAGCGGTAGAAAGGATTCTCCAAGCACCTGGCCTTACCCTAAGCAGGCACTGAATAATGGATCCTTGGTTAAGATTAGCCTGTGAGTTAGAGAGGACCCAGACCAGGGAAGGACCTTAGCCTCCTCCTGGTATCTTTCTTTACTTGGAGAAACTTTCTAAGTGACTTCTCTGCACGGAGCTCCTGTGAGGACCAAGCCAGGACCAGGTCCCCCAGCCCCTTTGGCACTGCCTCCCTCAGCCCCACCAATGACTCATAGGTAGAACGGATGCTCTCCGGACGGCTAAGCCATTCTGCGTTTCCCGCCAATGAGCAAGATCTGAGTCTCCCAGAGGCGCCCGCGTTCCCTTTTCCATATTATTTGGTTTTCCTCCTGCCTTTCTTCCCTTTTTCCTTCTGTGAACTCTTGTCACCTGCGCACAGCTCCGATGCAAAAGTTTTGCTTTTGATCTCAGACAGCTAAATTGGAGCTGGCTAGAAGCTCCTGAGTTTCCTTCTGGGTCTGTAATTCCACAAACATTGTTATTGTGATTCTGGCAATATGCTGTTCATGGTTATGCAGTCGATGAAGTATATTGAGTAGGAATGGCTGTTATATCAATACCTGTTGACTGCTAGTCCATTCTGGCATTTTATCTGCACTCTATCCCAGGGATGAGCAATAGACATTTTTTAAGTGGATAGAGACCTCCCCGGGGGCCTGGTTTTCCTAAGGTCACGCTGCTAGTCATCACTGATGTCTTCATATTATGTAAACTTCAGGGCTAGCCCAACAGGTACAATAGATGTGGCTTTACCTTCTACGGGAGAACTCAGAGGGCTGTTTTTGCTTCACTTATTCTGACCAGACCTCTCGCCCCCAGCTGCAACGAGCTACAGTTCTCCCAGTACGCAGCCACGTGTGACAATGTACACATCCAGGCCATGCAGGGTGATGGTTACTGCCTGAAGCTCACCGACATGAAGGGCTTCTTCCAGCCCTGCTATGGGCTCCTCGACCCCCTCGCCTTCTATGAGTCCTGCTACCTGGACGGCTGCTACAACCACAAGAAGTTCCAGCTGTGCGGCTCCCTGGCGGCCTACGGGGAGGCCTGCCGCTCCTTCGGCATCCTCAGCACTGAGTGGATCGAGAAAGAGAATTGCTGTAAGAGAATTCTTTTATTTCCGTGGGTGCCTGCGGTGGGGGTAGCATTATCTGATGTCAGGTCCGCCCCATTTTTACTTACCCGCCTGCTCCATTGGGGTGGAGGAGGGAGGGCTGTGAGCTGCCCCTGAGATTCAAAGGGGGAGGGGCGTTCTCAGGGGAGCCTGACCCACCCATCATAGCCCCTGTCCGGTGACTGAATCTGAAGAGCCAGTGGATGACAAGGCTCTGGCTCTGGGAAGCACCCATTTGCTGACATCGTGGAAGGACGTAGTTAGCCTGGGACTCCTGGCTGTCTTACTTCTCAACTCAGCTCCGCCATGACTTCCATATCAGTAAGGGAAATTGCAAGTGACAAGAGGAGCTGGGCTGAGCTGGCTCTACTCGGCTTCAAAGAAAGCTGCGGATGGATGTCTATAGGGTCCATACATTAAGCTGGATGGTAAAGTAATAACTTCTAGTTCATGCATTGTTTTCTGCAGTGAGAAACTTCAACGCATATAATATCTCCATTATTTTGATTGTGTCAGCTTAAATGAGTGGAGTAAATCCTAATGTATACATACACAGATAAGTGGGTACTATGTATATGTGTGCCCATAATACAGTACGATAGTGTGACCAACATAATATGTCTGTAGCCAGATAGACACTACCAACCTTTCATGCATCTAAGAGCCAGCGTGTGCCCAGGACCACTCCCAAACCACCCATACACGCTGGTGATTCTCTAGAGTAAATAGGACTAAGTGTGGGCGTACACTCCATTCGGAGCCTAAACAGGATAAATGGTGTAGTTACTGCTAATATACATTTGGTAATTTCAGAAACTGTTAAGAAAATTACTAGTCTGTCAGAAATCTGGTAACTAAATATTTTACTCTACTGTGTTCATAAGAAACACATCTTAAATAGTGTTGAAGTTAAGTGTTTGAAGTTTTGAAATTCCTCTGGCTACATCTGTACACACACACACACACACACACACACACACACACACATACACACACACACACACACACACACACACACACAAGCTTTTCTGTCAGAGGCTATTCATACCTTGTGTGTCAAATGAGAAATGAATGTTGACATTTTGGGACAAACTCTTCCTGCGGGCCTTAAACTGTTCACCGTGTCTGCTCTCCTTGACCACTGTCTATTTTATTAGCCACTGACTCCTTTTCCTGACTGCCCTCTGTGTTCCTGTTCCTGTGCCACACAAGGTTAGAGAAAGGGTCTGAAAATCAGGAAGCCTGGGGTTGGAGAGATGGCTCAGCAGTTAAGAGCACTGACTGCTCTTCCAGAAGTCCTGAGTTCAATTCCCAGCAACCACATGGTGGCTTACAACCGTCTGTAATGGGATCTGATGCCCTCTTCTGATGTGTCTGAAGACAGCTACAGTGTACTCACATACATAAAATAAATCTTTTTTTTTTAAAAAGGAAGCCTTTTCAAAATAAATATATTTAAATGATGCCGATGGCTTATTTCATTCATCTTTCTAGAAATTATGGCATGAATCTGAGTCACTTCTGAACCCTCACCATGGACAATTAGTTACTCGCTAGAAGTGCTTGACAGTCACATCGAACAAGGCGTGGGGAGTGAAGGCTGTATTTTTAAAAGGATTTCCTTATTTTAATTTTATGTACGAGTATTTGTCTGTTCCTTATTTTAATTTTATGTACGAGTATTTGTCTGTATTTCTGTATGCGCACCATGTGTGTGCCTGGTGTCTAAAGAGGATACAAGAGTGAGCTGAATTCTCTCTAACTGGGGTTACAGGTGGTTGTAAGCAATCATATGGGTGCTGAGAAAACCAAACCTGGGTCCCCGAAGAGTGGCAAATGCCCTCAACTGCTGAGCTATCTCTCCAGCCCCCGAGTTTTGTTAGTAACCTTGTTTTTGTATGTGTCTGTGGTCAAATCACTTAAAAATACACTTGCTTAGTAGTTTTAAAGTACTCAATGCCTTGTTATTAATTATTACAACATATGGTTGATCTTCTGATTGTATTCCTTGTAACTAACGTGTGTGACCTTTCTAAGCCCCATAAAATCTTTCAAAGAAATCTTGACTCATGACAAGCAAGTGTTTCCTTAGCAAAAAAACAAAAAAAAGCAAAAAAACAAAACAAAACAAAAAAAAAAAAAACAATGCTCTGGTATGTTGAACAAAAATTCTTCTCTCTTGAATGGAAAGAGATTCATCATGTAAAGAAATGAATCTCTTAAAGCAGCAGTTCTCAACCTGTGGGCCGCGACCCCCCCATGACCAATATCCAATATTTACATTACGATTCATAACCGTAGCAAAAGTGCAGTTATGAGGAAGCGGTGAAATAATTGTATGGTTTGGGGTGGGGTCACGAAAATATGAGGAACTGTATAAAAGGTTGCAGGTTTCGGAAGGTTGAAAACCAGTACAATGGAATGCTCTCGGTTAGTGAGTGTCGGACGGAGTGCTGAGTCTCTCGCAGGAAGAGCCATCTGTGGCAGGGACACAGTTCACGGCAACACCGTGGTGGTTTACGGCCTCGGAGCTCTCACGTTATGGCTACTCTTCTTTCCTTGTAGCAAAATGGCACTGCTGATTGAATTGGAGAACTATGTATCATTGTTGATTTGCCTATTTTTATAAAGTCAAGTAGATATTTATGGGGAAGGGGCACCTTGTATCAAAATTAAAAAAAAGTCTCAATAGGAGGGGCCTCTCGGAGATCTTAGGAGTCCTAAGTTTTTTTTTGTTATTAACGAATATTTGTAACCTGTAATTGACAAATTAATTTTGTCCTTAACAAATATTGGGATGGCTGGGTGCTGGAAACAGAGAGACAAAATATTTGGATGTGACTTTTCTATAAATACAGAAAATTCAAGTCATTATATATAAAACATATTAGAGATAGAGATACAATATGGTGTGGTGGGCGTATTAACTGTGATGTGGTAGGGTAGGTGCAAAAATTACAGAATTGCTTTGTAGATAAAAATCTGTATTTTATTTCTACAACATGCCTTCCTGGGTGACCTTGGGTACGTTTTAGCTGTGAAATTGGGGTTATAGTGCCCATCTTGGGAAGTATTTGGGAGAGCCAATCATGCTAATTCAGTTAAAGCTTGAGGCGTAGTGCAGAGCCATAGGAAGCATCCAATCATCACTACTTGTCATTATTTGTTAGAGGTCACCCTGTCTGTCAGCTTGCAGGGTCCCACCTGACCATTCCCAAGTGAACTGTATCACATTGCAGTTGTAATCCAATGCCGCTGTGTGTAGGCGTGAAAATCAAATTGTGTGTTTCTGTGTTTTCCTTTTTAGCAGGAGTGGTTGAAGACCCCTGTGTGGGGGCGGACTGTCCCAACAGGACCTGCGAGCTGGACAATGGAGGAGAACTATGTGGCTGCATCGAACCTCCCCCCTATGGAAATAGTGAGTGGCTAGCGCCATCTTCCACTCCAGAAGCCCAGCGAGGAAGCTTACCAAGGGACAGGGACATGCCAGGGAAGGAGCCGTGTGTGCGCCCCACTCTGTTAGGAACCCAAAAGCAAAGCTTTCGAGAGCCAGGAAACAGCTGGGCAGCCTCAGCGTGGGCTGGTGTTCATCTCCGAGTAGCTTCGTCATTTTCCGCAGTAGATCGTAACGTGCAAATGTGTATGTAAGTGGAATCGGTCAGTCCCGAGTGAGTCCAAGCAACATCAGAGAGCTCCAAGGTGGTCTTTTCCTCTCCCAAATAAGTAAAGTGCTTTGATGCCAACGGGAAGGAAACAGGAGGAGAGTGCCAAGTGCCTTAAGGCTGACTTCAAGCCAGCTTTCTCTGGCCCAAAGAGTTTTGTTCCCAGAGACACCGCTGGGATGTTTGATGTGAGCGGTGGCTGACTAGCACTGCTTCTCTTGTTTCTAACCTTAGCTCCCCAGGGTTGCACATGACCTTGTCTTCAGCTGAGCCCAATTGGATGTCAGCTTAAAGGGGAAGTGCTCTGTCTTTTGACTCCATGATCCTTTCCAAACCAAGTAGCTCATAAGCATATACTAAAATTAGCATCACTTACCTTGAAAGCCCAATTGACTAGAATGTTCCATAGGAGGGGGCAATGCTCCTCACCTAGGCATATATTTCTATAGTGCTTATTAAAGAGAAAGGGCCTCTGCTGGTTCTCACTGTGACATGCTAGGTTCTCCTGAGCTGGGCTCAGCTGGGGCGGGTGGTAGGGTCCAGCCAGTTCAGCTCTTCCTAGGGTATCCAGTCCCCAGCCAGACCACACTGTAACAGACTCTGTGTGTCACTTACACAAAAGCACCTGCCACCAGCGTGCGTGGGAGGAAGGCCCGGGTTTCTCCAGAAAAGACAAAAGGCACTTTATTAGCATTTTTATCTTTTTAATAAGCCTCCACCAACGCCCAAGTTATTGCTTTGAATGAATTCCTGCACTCATTTGGTGTGATCAAAGCTTAATTAGAAATGCTTGTAGCCTCTGAGTGGAGATTGTTCCCTGCCTCTAAAGAAACGCGGCCATGGGTGGCCCAGTCCTCCCCTGCAGCAAGAGGAGACTCTCCCGCTGACAGGCTTGTGTCCCCCCCCCCCCCGTGGTTTCCACAGATTCCCATGACATCATCGACGCTGAGGTGACCTGCAAGGCAGCCCAGATGGAAGTGTCCATATCCAAGTGCAAGCTCTTCCAGCTGGGGTTTGAGAGAGAGGGCGTGAGAATCAACGACAGGCAGTGCTCTGGCATCGAGGGCGAGGATTTTATCTCCTTTCAGATCAACAACACCAAAGGCAACTGTGGGAACATTGTGCAGGTGAGAAGAGGGGCCGGGAGAGAGAGCGCTGGGCTGAGGTAGTAGAGCTGTGCACTGGTGATTCTAAAAGCCAGGGTAGTCTGCATAGAAATACACTCGTTGATGAATAGCAGAGAGAGAGAATATGAAAAGATCAAAGGCAGGAAGGCTGATCATCCTTAGGGTCTGAGTGGTTCAGTGAACAAAAAAACCGAGACTTGTAAGTGGTACGTTTCCTCCCTCAGTGTGCAATGCTCACTGCTGTCCTTTGTTCTCTATCTGTAAGACATTTGTCGGCTCTCTTATGCTTCTAGTGTCTTCCTAGGTAAATAGAGCCTCGTCCAGCCATTTTAGGTCATCCGGGTATTAGCGGAAGAAAGGAGCTGGATGTATAAATCCCGAAAGGCCCCATCGCGTGCGTCACGGATCCCGGGATTTGGCTTAGTTAAGCATCTCCCATCTCCTCTTGTCCCTTCCTGGGGTGCAATAAAGACCACGCCCATGTTCATTAGTGCTCTCCTGCCCGTGCTCATTAGTGCTCTCCTCAGACGGAGAATGGATTAAGGAGGTGAGACTCGCTTCTTCAGTTGGTACTTGAATGTGTACCTGGTAAAAGGGTTGTTAGAAAGGAGATTTCAAGTTGAGGACTGAAAGCGAATTTCTGAATTCAATTTATGCTCACCTGGCATTGCCCGTATCCCACGCTTTCTCTAGCCCGAGTTCCAGCGGATATCTGATTGTAGTTGGAATTCGGTGGTACACACAATCTGCCCTCCTTGGGCACTCAAGGTTATCATGTGAAGGGCACTGCTCGTATCTGTGCCAACACTTCTTTTCCCCCAGTTGGTGCGGAGGCTGGTTCCATGCTGATGTAGTCTAGCCTCTGGGTTTGGTATGGAAAGAAGCCATTTCTCTATAATTCCGGGAGATGGATTTTAAATGCTCACTGCATACTTCCGTGTTTAATGATTTCTGACCTCCCCTTGATCTGCAGTCCAATGGCACTCATATCATGTATAAAAACACAATCTGGATCGAAAGCGCCAACAACACCGGTAACATCATCACGAGGGACCGCACGATCAATGTGGAATTTTCATGCGCTTATGAGCTAGATATCAAGATCTCCTTAGACTCTGTGGTGAAGCCTATGCTAAGGTAAAGGGTTTCGTGGGCTGCTCTCCTGCTTTCTCTCCTCTTGACAGCTAAGGTTAGCAGCATCAGAAGACCTAGCGCTTGTCTTTGAAGCACCAGGGAAGATATAATTCCTGTTTCTGGAGACAAAATGCTCTAGATTAATGACCAGAAGGCTTGGTTTCTGAATTATGTGATGCAGTAACTACCTGTGACCAACGAGTGTTTGAAATTTGGCTCAGGGGACTGATAAATTGAAATTTTTTATTTTATTTAATTTCATTTAAATGTAAATTGCCCCATGTAGCGACCAAATTAGTCAAGGCAGCCTTAGACTTGAGGACCGAGTGCTATGTCCTCCCTCTACGCTGTAGCTTGAAAAATGGCAGTTAATTGAATAAATAACATTGGGTTTTGGGTTTTTTTTTCCAATTTTACTTATTTATTTTTTGGTTCCTCGCCTCACATATGATTCCTTCTTTGTTAGTGTCATCAACCTGACAGTTCCGACACAGGAGGGCAGCTTCACCACCAAGATGGCGCTCTATAAAAACGCTTCCTACAAACACCCTTACCGCCAGGGCGAGGTTGTGCTGACGACTCGGGATGTGCTGTACGTGGGGGTCTTCGTGGTTGGAGCTGACTCCACACACTTGATTCTCACGCTCAACAAATGCTACGCCACCCCCTCCCGAGACAGCAACGACAAACTCCGGTACTTCATCATCGAGGGAGGGTGAGTGACCACGGCAGCCTCACCCTCGGCAGCAGACTCGAGCCTTTGATGTAAAATTGTCCGCATCGTCTTTTTAGAGTGGGGATGGGCATTCACTTGTGTTGACACCCACAGAATCAGCGTTCTTTTTGTACCAGCAGATTTATCTCCATCTGATACCCCAGGAGGTAGACTGTACACCATCCAGCACCTTGTCTAAAATTATACAAATTAGTGGCAGGTCCCTTGTCGTAGGGCATTTGCCATAGGATGCTTTAGAGAAGGGATTCTGTCCTGCCGGCTTCAACGGTCAATTGGAGAGGACTCTGGTGTTCTGAAAATGAAAGGTTTGGGGGGAGTAGATGAAGGTCGAGAACTGTGACAGAGTCGGAAGAAGAAGGAGAAGGAAGACGGGACTAGGGATAGAGCTGAGTGGTCGAGGTCTCTCCCAGCCTGTGTCGAGGTTCTGGGATCAGCTCCCGGGAGAGGGGACACATTCTAGGACTCCCAGTGACCACCTGCAGCCAGAGACAGTTCTGAACAGCCTACATTTCCCCCTATATATGCATAATGTTTACATGATAAAGTTTACCTTGCAAATTAGGCACAATAAGGGATTAATAGTCATAGCTAATAATTAAGAGGTGCTATTGAAACAATCTAGTGTAATAAAAGCCATGTGAGCGTAGACTCTGTCAAAACATCTTACCCCGGTGCATCTTACGGAGATGATTTGATGGACACAGTGCCGACATGTTGGGAGGAGCTAGGTGGGTGATGTCAGCCCTGGGACTCAGCGTCAGGCTGCTACGTACGGGCTGCTGGCACACTCACTGAGATTCCACAACAGTCAATATGAGTAGTATCAGAGACAGCTACGCTATGACTAGTGGGTAAGTAGCAGATACAGGGTAGACACACTAGACAAAGGAATGCTTACCTCCTGGCTGTCTGGAGCAGGGCTTCACGAGATCATAGGACCAGCATGCAATCTCAAGCCTAATGAATTACTTTTGATTTTTTTTCCCCATCTGATACTGGGATTGGATGTAAATAACCAAAACTATAGAACGTGGGGCTGTGCATCATAAGGAGTTTCTTACGCTCATCAATCTTCTTACCCTCATTATCGTATGCCTACTCCCTCATATATCTCCTGAAAGTCGGTTGCACAATGAGATTTATTCAACTAATGAATGAGAGGACTAAACAACAAGAATGAGTAAAAACATCGCTCATGCCGGGCAATTTACCCATACGCTAATACATTTTCTGATAATTTATTTTACTACCATGGTGTACATATGCAAAGAAATGTGCTTGCCTTGAGTGTAGAACACAGCGACAACCTCTTAGCACACCAGCGGAAGGCCACACACCACCATCATCTGACTCTCCAATGGTTTCATCACCCAGTACAAGGATTCTTAATTTGAATGGCTATATGAGTCAGAGTTTTTTTTTTTTCTTTCTGACATAACTGGTAGAAGTCAGGGTTATTCAACTTATATGAAAATTAAAAAGGGATGTAGTGGTCACAAACCCGATCACCAATGTGGGTGAGTTTTGGGGATGATTGGATTCAAGGAGATGCCAAGCCTTCCTGTTCTGTCTTGCCTTTATTCGTCTGTCTGTCTAGGTCACTGATGTGGCTTGGCAGCTGCTGGCAGTGCGGGTCTCACACTCAGACCCTATTACTATCACTAAGAACAGAGCACATCTAATTTGAGTTCAGACTCCCAGGAAGGGCAGGTGATTTTCCTATCTTGGATCACCCTTGTTGGGAGAAGGCACCGTTGACCCTCTCTGTTTGCATCTACCTCCCTGGTGGCCCAGTGCTGCTCCGGAAGGCTGTCGTGAGCTTTGTGGGTGCAGGGAAAGAACTATGTGCTCTGAGAGAAGAGGGGCGTGGCTCTGGGAAAGTTATCAATAGCCACTGTTTTGCTGATGACACACTCTCAGAGAAGTTAGACAGAGATCACCTAAGGCCACCAACCAGCAAGAGACAGAGAAGTGACTGGAATGCCCTGGTGACATCTGGCACAGTGTCCAGGGGTGTTATGGAGTTTCCCAGCAGTGATCTCGCTAAAGCCTTAATCTTTCTGAATAGATGGTCAGCCCTCCAAGAGACAGAGGAAGACACTTAGAAACCACTAGGTGTGTCTCAGTCCCTGAAGACGGTATTAACAGAGCCGCTCTCTCTCCTCCCATGTTCCTTCCCTCCTTTTCCAAAATTCCTGTATCAAAATAAAAGAGCTAAGACATGAGCCATTCTACAGCTTCAAACCCAGACGACAATGTTCAGGTCTCCGTTGAAGGACGAGGTGGTATTTAGCATTTTAAAAATAGTATTTAATGGGTTTGACCCAGCGAGGGAGAGCAAGCCAGCAAGCGTGTTCATAAATCTCCGCTTACCCCTGGGTCTGTCTAAATAAAGGCCTTCAAATTAAACCGTTGTTATGTGGGAAATTATTTCACCCTCAGAGAGAGCTAGAATCCATCAGTCCGTCTAACCTTTTCTGGAGGTGTGTGCCTATTGTCCCCCTCCCACGAGGCACCCACGGGAAAACATGCTCAGATGAATCAATGCGCAGCAAAATGGAGCCCCTCACACGCAGGGTGGGGAGGCAGTTGTCCCTTCCCACCTATGTGGAGGGCAGAGGCAAGACCAGCTTCTGCCACCAGCCCAGTAATCTGGGGACCAGGCAACTTCTCCCTTCTGTTCCAGCGCCCAAACAGGAAAAAGGACACGTGTCAATCAATGAATGCACTTTCCTAGTTTGCTCCATTTAAGAGAGGCATCCAGACAGCTCTCCCTGCTCCTTTCGCTCTGTGGCCAGATGTCCGATACCCAAACTTTACATCATCCACATGAGAGAGAGGTGGGAGCCTGGCTAAAGGAAGGTCCCTGTGAAGACTGGGAGCCTGGAAATCCTTGAGCTGATTTAGACCCTCCAAATGAATAATAATGGCCAGGGAAGCTGGCCCGCTTAGTTTTCCATTCAGAGCATTTAAGAGACCATTGCTTTGAGAAGCAAGTTGCATTTTGTCTAATTACGAAAACTAATAGGTGTGGGAACACTGAAGGATAACTTCAATTTTTAATTTTCCTTATTGCTGAGCTATTTAATCCTGTGGGCTTGGGGGAAAGAGACAAACAGAAGAGGAGGCAGGCACCTTTTCAAATCTTTATCACTTAGGAAGTCTTTTGGTTTCCGTGAACTCACAGTGGCCACAGATTCTTCCTCATCCTTTCCTTCCTCCCTCCCTCCTTCCCTCCCTCATTCCCTCCTTCCTTCCCTCCCTTCTTCCCTCCCTCCTTCCCTCCCTCCCTCCCTCATTCCCTCCCTCATTCCCTCCCACCCTCCTTCCCTTTCTCCTCTCTTCCTTCCTTCCTTCCTTCCTTCCTTCCTTCCTTCCTTCCTTCCTTCCTTCCTTCCTTCCCTCATTCATCTATCCAGAAATGATTTTGAACTATGCCATGTGGCGGGCTGTAGCCACAGTGGTAATTGCTACTTGCTCCCTAGTCTGGAGAAACTCGGCAGGGTGCAGCTGTCAAATCTAGGAAATGTTACTCGTGCCTGGTTTAGGCATGAGTGTAAGTGGTATTTATATGGAGGTGGGTGCTACTGATTGGGGCTCAAGAAAGCAGAACAGAACAGTCTTCCGGTGGGGAAAGCACGGCGAGGAGACACGAGCAGAGGAGACTGCATTGGAGACTGAGTACTGGCTAGACAACAAGAAGACAGGGAAGTGGGAGAGGCAGCCCCCCTCCCCTCTGCCTAACAGTCCCCGGGATCCATGCATCCTGTTCCTCCTTTCCTCCAGCTCTTACCTACTTTAGTGTGGGAAGAGTCCCCGAGGGCTTTGAATCAGGGCCCCTGCCAACTCTGATAATTAACTGAGGAAAACTGAGGATGTAGGCCATGTGTCTGTTAAATGGTCCTCTGTAGAACACGGCACAGTGAGGGGGCGGCCTGAGATCACGAAGCGTGGGCAAATTGAGAGCAGTCCCTACAGACATCTCACTGGCGGTAACAGTTCGGATAACAATTCAAGGTGGCAGTCGATGTCTCAAAACAAATGGCGGAAGTCGGAGGGAGTGATAATCAACAGCGTGGCGAAGCCATCCAGAGGTCACTCCCAAATGCAAAGTCGCTTTTGGCGTTTACAGCCGTTCTATATGAAACTCAGAAACTTGACATGAAGGCGAGGGTTAGCCTCTAAGAGAATAAAGACAAGGCTCAGATTCCATCGAGTTTCCTTTTTCTTGAGTAGGTGTCAGAACATCAAAGACAACACCATTGGCATCGAGGAGAACGGAGTGTCCCTGACCTGTCGTTTCCACGTCACCGTCTTCAAGTTCATCGGAGACTACGATGAAGTTCACCTTCACTGCGCGGTGTCCCTCTGCGACTCAGAGAAATACTCGTGCAAGATTGTAAGTGTGGAAAAAGCCAGGTGCTCAGCCTTGCTCCTGCCGCTCCACAGGGTCTGTGGGCACCGGGCGTCCACAATGGAGTCCTCCAAACGCGCTCGTGGGTGGGTGGTCATATTTGGAGGAGAGCGTATAGTGGAATGATGCCCGGGTAGCCAGTCTCTGACACACCACAAGGCCAGTGACCTCGCACTGGACAGTACATCCTGGAGCTACTGACATCGCGGATAGAGTAATTGTATAGGGGAGATGAGCTGTGCAGGGTAGCATGCTAACAGCATGATGGGCCTCTAAGCCCCGGTGGTGTTTATTCTACTGTTGGAACGCCTTGAAAAATGTCTCCAAGAATGTCTATACCCTGGACAGATAAGACTGGCTTGGGTAAGGAGCATCACAGGGTATATTGAGTCATGCATACTAAATTAAATAGCCTGGGCTCCGCTGGCTCTCAAACTCGGAACATTGTATCCAAGTACTCATAGTTCATCAGATTGCACTGGGGTCTGATTGTGTAGAACTGGGCGGGGCTGCAGATGAGGGGCAAAGCCGATATCTCCTCCATCTAGACTGACATTCTCATCATGGGTGGCTATATCCTTAGGATCCTATTGCTCTCGAGTCTCATCCCTAGTCTTATGCCTTCCATCTCTATGCTTGCATCGTGTTTACAGGATCGAGATGTGAATTATGGCCAGAGATCCTTTACAAATGGTGCCGCATACATTAGTATCAGATGAGATCCAACCATTTTCATTCCTGAGCGTAGAGCCTCTTCGAATCTCATTCTAGTGTGGAGAGTAGATTTAATTCTGCTTGACATAAAGCCCAGAGTCCCAGTGGGCCCGATGATCAAGAATGCATTGGTTCTAATTAATCTGAGCAGCAATAGCGCTGGAGGCCGAAGCCGCTGTCTCTCTTGGAGGTGGAAGCGTGGTGGAGAATAAGTTATCAGCTTAATTGTGTGAAATCTCCCTCTGGTGTTCTGTCTTTCAGAATTGCCCACAAAATTCCAGGATCGCCACAGATTATTCAAAAGAGCACAAAGAACAGATTATTTCAGTGGGACCCATTAGGAGAAAAAGTATGTATATTCCTTAAAACACACCATAGATTACTAAGGCAGTGGGAGTTCGGGGCTCAGGCATGCCTCCCTTGTGATGTGCGTCTGTCATGAGGAGGAGACACGAGAGACACGAGTATGAGTGGACTGCCTTTTCCTGAGTGTCCTCCAGGAAAGCCTTTCATGGGCTTTTGACAACTCTTTCTTCTCCCCTCTCTTTGAAGCCCCTCCTCCGCCTTGATCACGGCGCAGCGTTGCTATTTCTACCGTTAAGTCTCACGTACTCTCATTCTCAGGACTGGACTGGTGTGAAGACAATGGCGGCTGTGAGCAGATCTGTACCAGCCGGGTGGACGGGCCTCTGTGCAGCTGCGTGACGGGATCCCTGCAGGAGGATGGGAGGAGCTGCCGAGGTGGGCTTCTCCTGAAGGGGACAGGCAGCTAAGTGACCGGGGAAGCTCCTTACTCACCGGGAGCCCAGTTAGCTTCTAGCCTGTGCAACTCCCAGAGAATCCCAGAAAGAGAGGGAAACACCGAAGGAGTTCCAGTACCATCAAAACCAAACCCTCTCGGGTCCCTGGTCTTTCATCTAAAAGAAGTGGACAATTAAGACAAAATTGATTTAGTAATTTAAAGGCTGAGTTGGCCATAAATCTAACCCCCAAGTCCTCTTGTGCTAAGCTGGTAGTCTTAGCTGGACGTGGTGGCACATACCTGTAATCCCAGTCACCAGGAGGCTGAGGCAGGAGACTCATGAGCTTCAGAAAATAGAACCAAGCAGACAGACAGACAGACAGACAGTCACTTTGGCATCTGATTTCCCGGCACTCCTTTTGAGGTACACAGGGCTCTCTTAAAGGTTGAATTAATTTGCTTTTCTCCTTTCTTAACCTGGGCCATTTGAGTGTCTCCCTTTCCCTAAGAAGGTCCCTTCTATGTGAGGGTCAGAACCCTGTTCAACTGACATGCCTTCACTCTGCTCCGTTCTGTCCACAGCCTCTAATTCTTCAGTGGAACCTCAAGTGTGGATGCTTCTTCTCATCGTGACCCAGATTTCACTGTGGTCTTTTGTCTATAAGTCAGGCGTAACCTCATAATGAACTCAGGGTGCTTCCTTCAGTCCCTGTAGGTTTAAAAGTGTGTGTCCCCAAACCAGAACAGCCTCTCAAACTCACGCACCTTCCTCCGGCAGTCAGATCCGGAGGACACCAGTGTCCCTGGATCCTCTTCCACAGTATGCAATAGTGGCTTCTCGAAGCCAATGGCAGGAAAGCATGCTTTCTCCCTAAATGCCAAACAGCTGGCGCTGGGAACCAGAAGCCAGTCAGGGAAAGGTCTGGTTACAGATGTCTGATGGGAAATCTGGCCAGAGAAAGCCCATCTGTCCCGCACTGGTTCTGGATCACCGTGGTTACAGACAAGGCCATTGCTGTGACTTTGAATTCAAGCTGCGGCCCTCTCTGAGGAGCCTCTCTGACACTGCTTAGCTCCTCCCCCACCCTGCTGTGGCCTCCACCTTGCCATGTCAGCTTCCTTCACTGGAGAGGATGTTTGCAGACCTGGAGAACCTCACCCAAGTCCGTCCTGATCCTCAAACCCAGTCCTTCACTTTTTACAAATCAACCAAATAATTTTTTTTCATGTGTTTTATTCTTAAATAAACGTTGTGTTCAAGTATGGTGCCTGGACTTGGCTCCTGATGATATTGGGTTCTGTACACAATCCAGAAGCGTGGCAGGATTGAAAACAGAAAGGGAAGCGGTGCAGCCACGGGGGTGGGTGGCCGTGGCCAGCCGGGGCTTCCGTGTGTGGGGGGCGGGGGGGGGGGAGCGCGTCCTTGCTGGTAGGTGCTCACAAGGCATCCTCAGAGTAGAGAGGTACTCGGTGGAAGAGAAACAGGCAACATCCTCTTTTGTAAGTACCAAAATAAACATATTCTGTAATTAACTATAAGATATATGGCCTGCTACATCTTTTCTTGGAATTCCTTCCTTTCTAAGGTTAGAAACACAGTAGACTGACCATACTTCAAGTTTGTTTTGAAGTTATCTTGGATTCAAATAGGTGGCAGTTTAGAAAAAAAAAAATTTTTTTTTTTTGATCTGGGAGCTCCGGAAAGCTACACAGAAACCCACAGCTTCTTTTTATGTGGGCCCAGAGCATTGGCTGACATTTTACCTGCCAAAGGCGCCTGCCCCTCTCTGCCACTGAGCTGAGGAAGTGGGGTGCAAGCAGAGGCTCCTGTTGGGAGGAACCAGAAAGTTCTAGCAGGTTCGAGCATTCGCATGTGCCCAGGAGCTCGGAGAAGGCTGGAGACAGGTGGAGGTAAGTAAGTGTGTGCTTCAGCGTGGACACCTTAGGGTCGTTGGGGACAACACTGGGTGGGGATGCAGGAGTCAGAACGATCAGTATGGGCCAGTTCTCGATATCCATCCTTGCTGGGATGGAAACCGACGACGGCTGTGTGTTCTCTGCTTGCTCCTGGCCCCCTGAGACCAGAGGACTCAGACAAGCTGTTGTGTCTCTTCCATTCACCCCAGAGAAGCCTGGGGCTTTCCAATCAGGTGGGTCAAGCCCAGGAATGCCTCATTTGAGTTTCTTAAATAAAGCTTGAACAAAAACTGTACAAGAAGGACAGTCACTATTACTTAGTAATCTATCTTTATTCATTCTCATCACAATGTCACTAGAAGCTACTAAATTAAAAACTGGGTTTTGATTTGTTTTGCTTTGGTTCCAGCTTTTAAAGTAGGTGTTTGGGTTGGGGACAGGAGTTCAGTGCCCACGTGAAAGCTGGAAGGGTCGGGTAGCCCACTGGAATCTCAGCTTTGGGAGGCAGAGGTAGGATCCCTGGGGCAAGGCGACTAGCCAATGTATCTGATCAGTGAGCTCTGGGTTCAGTTGAAAGAGGCCAACTCAGGAATAAACTGGAGAGTGAGGAAAAGTCATGTGACATCAACTCTGGGCCTCCAGTACCTGCACACAAAGGTTGCACACACATATGCAATCACATGCATGTTTCCACCCACACACACATGCATACGGAACATAAAATAAATTAGTCCTTTGGCCACGTTTTTGCTTCTGGCATTTGGCCTTCTCACGTGTCTGACGTTCTTACTTGTTTCACTTGTATGTCATCACAGTAAGCCACACATGTTGCCAGGTACGAGACCCCTAGGTCTCGAAGGCTTTAGCCACACGGGCTTGCCAAACGTCCGTGGACTCTGCTGTTCGCCGGCCTCCTGGAAAGGATGGTGGGGTCACTATTTTTTGATGCTGCCAGTTGAATGTGTGGCTTCAAGGGACTAGGGCGTGCAGAGTCATGCCCCTCCCACAGCTCCACCCTTGTCACTTCTCTGCCCGGAAGTCTCCTTGTTGCTGCTCCCATTCCATTGGCTAGCAAAAGTCTCGTGACCATTGACTGACTTTTGGAGACCCCATAAGCTGGAAAACGGCCCTGAGCCTGTAAGGGAGACTGGAAACCAGCTTCACTGACTTTCAAGCTGTCTTCTGGGCAAGCACGTCTCTGAGGTGAGAAATACTCCCTCACAAATGACAGCACAAAGAGGCCCTTCGGCCCATTTCTCTAAAGACCAGGATCCAGCCCTGACTCTTCTCATGCTCGGCCCCAAATGTGAACCCTTTAACGCCCCCAATACCTCCTCTTTCTTTTCTTCCCTGTAAAATGAGAACATACACTTTTCTAGGAAGATTCTTTAGGTTTCTGTCTTATATTCACTTATTTGCCTGTGTGTCCACACCTGTACATGTGGCTCAGAGGACAACTTGGGCCCACCGAGTCTCTTCTTCAACCTTTGGAGCCCCAGGAATCAAATTCAGCCATCACGCTAGATGGCCTTTACCAAGTGGGCCATCCTGCTGGCCCTCAGATATTCTTATGTTCGAAAGTGACACTTGACAAACATAGCCACCCGAGAGAGTTCAAGATAACTCAGAGGCCAGAAATGGTGGTATATCCCTAATATCCTAATCCCCGGGGAAGTGGAGGCAGGGGAGTCAGGAGTTTAAAGCTGGGTTCTGTAACCTAAATGCGTTCAAGGCCGTTCCAGGCTGTGTGAGTGAGACCCTATCGAAAACCAACAAACAGAAAAGATAATTCTAGATAATTCTAGATAACTCTAGAACTTTATCTTTTCTTTTTACTCAAACAAGGAAGAAGGAGAGTCTGCTCAGCAAAGGGCAGAAAGGGCAGAAGAGAGCCAGTGGGACAGCCCGTTGGTGGCATTCAGTACCAAGGGAGACACCGGGGACCAGGGAGCTGCTATCTGTGACAGTTGGGGATTCTATAATTGGTTTCTTAACCAGTGCTAGGTGTGTGCGTTACTCAAAATCCTCACGGCAGAGCTTGAGAGCACTAATTATTTAACATAGTCTAATATTCCAACTATTTTTAGAATCGTTTGACATTTAGCAAGAGCTTGAAATCTAATAAAATTCCTTGCAACCAAAGGAATTAAGTAATTATCAAAAGATAACAGCCACCAGGGCTGGGATACAAAGCGTTGCTTCTTACTAATTCTGAATTAATTACGAAGCTACCCCTGTTAGAACCCCTCTGACTCCCTTCTAAACCTTAGGGTATCGCCGCGCCGCGTGTATCATTGCGATTTTGTCCTGCTTAGAGCACTGGGGGATTTTTCAGTTGCATGGATGTACCCATGTCGGCTGCCAGGCCAGAGAAAAAGATCAAAGAGCACCCTCTAGTGTCCATTTTTAATATAGCGTGAAACCTGAATTCTATCAAACCACAGCAATCAAATCACAACCCCCGCCTCCCCACACCTTAGATACAGAACATTACCAGAATATAGCTTTAGAAAACACAGGAGATGCCAAGGGCATCTTCTGAAGAACACCATGAGATTTATTTTTGTGCACACAGTAAGCCTCGCTCCAAGAAAATACCAGCTTTGGGCATTCCATGCAAATTTTGTCCTTAATATCTATTTCTCTAACTCGATGACAAAAAAAAAAAAAATAAATAAAAAAAAAAATAAAAAAAATAAAAAGAGCTGCTGAGAAAAATTAAGTATCTCTTGTATCTCTTTTAAATGTTGTGAAATAAACAATCCAATGGAGAAGAGCTCATGAAATATTTACTGTCCTTTCCCCAGCAGAATACAAACTACTTTGCTGCGTATCCACCATGCAAGAGCAGGAGCTCTCTGCTCTGACTAATGGGAGGTTCTGAGGGTGATGGTTTAATTCTGTTCACTGAAACACGGCTCCCTCCTAAGAAAACACTGCCGTGGCGGGGGGTGGGGGGGGCAGATCTCAATGTCTATAGATAGAAATAAAAACACAAAGGAGTCATCATTCCAGGAAGAATTCAGCAATCAAATTCTGTATACTGAGAAAACAAATGGCGAGATTAGATTCACTGTACATTTGGTGGCATGTTTCTGTTTGCACATAGCCTCTAGGTTAGCTGTTATTTTGTTAGCATAAAATATCCATTGTGAAATATTTGGAGAACTAAGATATTCTCCCATTAGATGAAATTGCAATACATTATGCAAATGTAGCATCCTCCATAACTAATGCTTTCCTCTGTATTTAATATTGTTTGGCTTTGAATCATGTTGCACGCTGGAGGAGACGTTACAGACGTGTTAGGCTGAAGTTAGAGACAAACAGCGTCAAGCACTAAGGAAAAGCACAAACCCTCTTGTATAGATGTGGGGCTTTTTTTTCATGTATATTTATCTGATAATGATCAATTCCTAATGAGAAGTGTCTGAATGGGAATAATATTTTAATAACCAGGAACCCAGAGTTCTTGGCTTCTTCCTCTTAACTCTTAAATTTCTTTATGCAATAATTCATGGAAAAAAATCCAACTATGTTGTTCTATTTTAATTGGGATACAAGCATCTTATTGAAGAAAGGAACATATTTAATTGCCTCGGGGCTTGCAAATATTTGCATTGAGTCTACTCAAATTACTGAATTTTTTTTAAGACTATAGTCATATAGAATTTTGCTTCTAGGTTATGTATTAGCCCAAGGCAGAAAAGACATAGTTCCCAGTATTATTCTCTTATTACTATATTGGCTCTTTTTCTTATTGTCATGACAGAGTGCTTGACACAGTAACTTAAGGAAGAAAGGATATATTTTGGCTCAGAGTTTTAAGGGCTGTAGTCTATCTTAGCAAGGATGGCATGATGTAGCTTAGTCTATGACCTCTAGATCTTGTTCTATAGATTGTGTGTCTCACGGCTAGCTGGAAAATGGAATGCTACCTCTGGAACCTGGAACAGACATCCCTTTCCTAGCCCAACAAGAACAACCAACTGCCACTAGTTAGGTCACAGACCCCAAGGCTCCACAGCGCCACCAACTGGGGGCCAGGTGGTTAAACAATGGAGGGAGGACATTTCACATCCAAACCAAACCTTCCATACACATTTACAGTTCAGTCTTCATGGTTGTCCTCAGTGTGCCTTATGTCCTATTATGTGGACCTGTGGTGGTCACAAGTGTTCATCCGTTCACGTTTTCCGTGCACCTTTGCACTGCTGCTTGCAACATACTGTTAAGGTATGCTCACATCCGTGCAGAGCGGGGAGTCCGCCTTGTGAAGGAAGAGTCATGATCGGAAAGCAATTTGGCAAACCCATTTGACAAGGGGAAAATGATTCAGTGTCTAACGTGGAGGTGCCTGGGTGTCATATAAGAATATTCGCAGCACAAAATGAGAAAAAAACGAGCTGTGAATAGCACGGACACAAGTTTGTCTGTTTAAAAAAGAAAGTTCCAGATTCTAAATGCTTACTCCCAACTTACAAGAGAGAAGAGTGGTAATACCCTGAGTTCAAGGTAAGCAGAATCTTGGCCCAGGTAGATTTACGAGTTTAAGGCATGTCTCCCACAGGCTAGCATGCGCTAGTTGTAGTTTTAGCCTGGTCTTTTTTTTTAATAGAAAACCACTTTTGTTCATTAACTTTTATTCAGAAAACTAAATTAATGGGAGGCGAGAAGACTTAGCACCCATACCTTCAGCACCGCCTTGGGCCACAGTGAACAGTTTATCCAGTGGTGACCACTAATTTAAATGTGTGCTGAGCAAGTATATTGTCCCCAAAAGCAATAGCTGCCTATGTCATAGGGAGATGGTTCTCCACCATACAACTCAAAATATTTTTTTATTATACTAGGCTGTTTCAGTACACTATGACCATAAGAACTATACTGTAATTTCAGCAACATAATTTAAAAACATCGATTCAGCAAAGTTTAGCATTCCTCCTAGACTCTCCAAAAGGCCCCAGGACTCATCAAAACCAAGGAAACCAATCACTCCACGCCTGTAACAGGATGAAGGTTTTTCTAGTTCAACCATCAGAGTCTTTTCCAAATTTTATAGGGAGCGTGAAATGATAGGACTGAAAATATGGTGATTTGGAAATTTTACAATAAGATGTGTACATTAATCAGAGTCACCCGAACACAGCATTCAGACATGTTCTGGTATGGCCTAAACAACACAAATAAGGGCCGCTGGAGGGATAACTCAGTGGGTGAGAGTGCTTGCTGCTGAAAACATGAGGACCTGGGTTCAAATCCCCAGTGCCCAGTCAAAATCCAGGCATGGCCTCCTGGCCCTGACACCCAGGGCTGTGGAGGTGAGGGTCAGGAAGATTGCTGAGATTTACTGGATACTAGCCCAGCTCAGGTTCAGTAAGAGATCCTACCAAAAAGAAATAAGGTAGAGAATGATAGAGGTGTATACACACACACACACACACACACACACACACACACACTGACAACAAAATTCTTCATCTCTTGGTCGTTTGTTAAAAATATGTCCTTTCTTAAAACATGAACTTGGGTCACTGACCATTGATAATCTCTAACATTTTTCTTGTACAAATGCCTGGAGAGAGAGAGAAGGAAAGAGAGAGAGAGAGAGAGAGAGAGAGAGAGAGAGAGAGAGAGAGAGAGAGAGAGAGAGAGCCTTTTCCCTGGTTCTACATTATTTATGCCAGTTCTATTCTGAGTTGTTCCTCTCACCAGAAGAAAGCAGATCCACGTGGGCGGGGCAGTGTGAGCTGCAGAGCCCTTTCGTTTCGTGAGGTAGGACGAGATGATTCTGCTCCTCAGTCACGGAACAAACTGCAGCTGGGAGGAGCAGAGAGGTTGCTGTGGGGCCAGAGGTTGAGGTGAGCCCCCACAGTGGCGCCCCGCTTCTCCTGGGACCCTTAGCTAGCCTGGTTGGCCTGGAGAGAAACCTGGAGGCAGGAGCTGATGCAGAGGCCGTGGAGGGGTGCTGCTTACTCACTGGCTTGCTCCCCACGGCTTGCTCAGCCTGCCTTCTTATAGAACCCAGGGCCACCAGCCCATGGCTGTACCATCCACAATAGACTGCACCCTTCCGTCAATCACTAATAAAGACAATGTCTTATAGCAGACGTTATGGAGACGTTTTCTCCGTCGAGGTTCCCTCCTTTCAGACTCTCGTTTGTGTGCCAAGGTGACGTAAGATTAGTCAGCAGAAAGGTAAATAGAATTACCTTAGTGCTGAAATGTGTGGGGACATTACAAGAACAAAGCCTCGCAGACTTGCATAAAAACCTGCTGCAGCTGGGAACCGAGAAAGGAAATGTCTGTAGACAAGAGTTCCCTGAGGACACGTGTGGAATTTAACAGAACATCCCCTGTGGTTGCTGCACTGACGGGGGCAGGGGGAGAATCTGGGTACTATTCCTTCTAAATAAACACAAGGTTTCATGATGAAAGAAAGTTAATGAATTGCTTAGAACAGCCAGCAAATAAGTATCAGAGCCGATCCACATGAGTTGAATTTGTTGTTCCTCGAGGAAAAGCCATCGTTTCCCTCTAAGATGTTGTAAAACTCTTTCTTGGACATTTCCTTTAGGCAGGTTCCATTTTGTTTCTCCAGAGGCCAGAGGGATGTGTGTGTGTGTGTGTGTGTGTGTGTGTGTGTGTGATGTGTATGAGTGTGTGGTGTGTGTTTATGAGTTGGTGGTGTGAGTGTGTGTGAATGTGTGTGTGAGTGTGTGGTGTATGTGTGAGTGTCTGTGTGTGTGTGAGTGTGTGTGTGAGTGTGTGTAAGTGTGTGTGAGAGTGTGTATGTGAGTGTGTGTGTGTGAGTATATGTGGTGTGTGTGGTGTGTGCGTGAATGTCTCTGTGTGAGTGTGTGTGTGTGTTGTGTGTGCTTGAATGTCTCCCTGTGTGTGAGTGAGTGTGTATGTGAGTGTATGAGTGTGTGTGAGTATATGTGGTGTGTATGTGAGTGTATGAGTGTGTGTGAGTATATGTGGTGTGTGTGTGAGTATGTGAGTGTGTGAGTGTGTGTGAGAGTGTGTGGTATGTGTGCGTGAATGTCTCTGTGTGTGAGTGTGTGTATGTGAGTGTGTATGTGATGTGTGAGTATGTGTGGTATGTGTGAGTGTGTGTGTGTGGTGTGTGTGCATGAATGTCTCTGTGTGTATGAGTGTGTATGTGTGTGAGTGTGTATGTGAGTGTATGAGTGTGTGTGAGTATATGTGGTGTGTGTGTGAGTTAGTATGTGAGGGTGTGTGAGTGTGTGTGTGAATGTCTCTCTCTGTGTGAGTGTATATGTGAGTGTATGAGTGTGTGTGTGTGAGTATATGTGGTGTGTGTGAGTGTGTGTATGAGTTCGTGTGTATGTGAGTGTGTGTGAGTATGTGTAGTATGTGTGAGTGTGTGTGATTATGTGTGTGTGTTGGGTGTGTGCGTGTGTGTCGGTGTGTGTGTGTGTGTGGTTTGAGGACTCAGGGTGAATTGCAAGGGGAAAAAATCCATTTTTACCAAACCTTATAATTTTTAGTATCTGGCTTTAAGCTTTTCCTTTCTGAGCCATATAAATTTTGAGAAAAATTTCTTCCCTTTCCTCCACAGTCTGTACCACCAGGAACTGACTGTCGAATCCACTGGGCTCCAGTCACTGTAAGTGACTTGCGTGCGCCAGTATGGATAGAATGTTTTAGGCTGGTGTGCTTCCGGGTTAGAAAGGTAGCCATGAGAAGCAGTCTGAATTTATTTGGGGGATCAATACGTAGCCTCTAGAAGATGGTAGGCAAGTGGAGAGACTATTTTTAATGTTAGGTCGGGCCCATGAGATGGCTCGGTGGATAAAAGTGCTTTCCATGAAATACTGACGACCTAAGTTTAATCTCTGGAACTCACATCAGACTGAGGAATCTGACTTTGAAAGTTATCCCCGACCTCCCCAGGTGAGCTCTGGGAAGTGTGCTTATATGAACTCCCCAGCACTGGGCTTAACTGCCGCAGTATTTTTTTCTCTTTTGATATCGCCTAAACAGTTTAACATCACAACGGTTTGCCTATCATGTGTGTTGCATACTTTGTAACTAACACAGGGGTGAGTTAGGACATTCAGGGCAATTTAGACATGTTATATGCAAATACTCCGTAAGAGGGACTCAGTCGTCCACGGACTCTGGGATCAGTCTGGGACACAGGTATGGGTTGAAGTGGTGGGCTCTGAGCTCCATTTGGGGGGGTGGAGACTGTGGGAGCAAGGCATATTTGGGGTTTGAAGGACACAGTGGTAACAAAAATGTCTCTGATGGATGTGTGCTGGCGTCTTCTACCGAGTTGAGAGAAATCTGAAGTAGACTGAGAGAGGAAATCGAGAGTGGAGTTTGTCCATGTTGAGTGTGAGATGTCTGTAAGAGAGCCAAGAAGAGGTGTCAAGTAGGCAGCAGGATGTGTGACAGGGGCTCATCAGACCAGCCATTTATAGCAGCCATGTGCATTTAGATGGTATTTTAAACTCTGGACAGAACTGAGAGAGACAGACTAGAGACCCGGGATATGAGGAACAAAAAGTAGAAATTAGGGTCCTGAAATAAGGTTCGATGAATAAAGGGGTCTTGTTGTGCAATCCTGGTGACCTGAGTTGGCCCCCAGGAAGGGCTCACATAAAGATGGAAGCAAAAACAAAAAACCAAAAACAAAAACCTGACATCATAGGTTTTCTTCTGACCCCCACACACGCATTCTGGCACATGTATGCCCATACCCATCATGCATATACACATACAGAGAGTTTTAAAATTAGAGATTAACAAAAGAGGGAGAAACTAACCTAATGGACTGAAGAATGGTCAGAGCCCAGGGAGTCTCAAAAGAATGGCGTGACTGATCCCAAGGTTGGCAGGTATTTGAAGCGCGGTGAAGTGGGTAATCATACTGAGAGCAACGGGTCTCGGGCACAGTATTTAACCTTTCTGAGTAAGCTGTACAGTGTACAGATGAATGATGCGCTCCCCCAAAGTATCGAGTAAAAGAACAACCCTAAGTCACATAGGTGGGCCTCTGCGTGCGCTGATTCTACAGTAGTTTTTAAAACCCTGTGCCATCTCAGTATCATCGGGCACTGCGGTAGCGTAGCTGCACAGAAGGTAGCCAGCAGAGAACTATTTCTGTTCTAGCAATGGGGATGGAAAGGTGGCTCAGTGCTTAAGAGTCCTTCTGGGTCTTACAGAGCGCCTTAAGTTCTGTTCCCAGCACCCAATCAAGGCAAGGCAAAAATCACCTTAACTCCAACTCCAGGGAATCCGGTGCCCTCTTCTGGCCTCTGCAGGCACTGCACTCCACTCACATGCTCCTAGCAGCACCTAGGCACAAGCAGGCATGTGTGTGGCTCAAAATAAAATAAAACATTACAAACGACAACCAAACAAGCTTTCCCTTTGACCTACATCATTTAAAAATATGAAGACAAACATCTTCGTATGCTAAGCCACTAGTCTTTAATTTCCACGGGATCTGCTCCACTTGCTCTCCATCTCCTGACACTGTTTGGTTTTCTGTGTGAAATGTAGGAGTGTTCTGTTGTTGTTTTTCAATTAATTTTAACTGCAACCCAAGGAGGGACCAAATCAGCACAGTTATTAGCATCTTAAAAACACCGATTCGCTTACTGGAAAAGCTCTTCTGCAGCCGTCCCTTGTGGGAATAGTTTCCCAGGGCTTACTGGTGTTTTTGAATGCCAAAGTGCCATTTAAGAAGGAAAATCATCCGGCACGTAGGCTTTCCTAAAAGGCAAGAGAAATTAAAAGCTACTAAGAACAGTAATGCATTAATGAAAAGAAAATGAGCAGATTGCATTTATTAAAAATTACGTAAACACGCTCGTTTCCGACCCATTATTAATACACTTAGATCTTTTTTTTGCTAAATGGTATCAGCGGGAGGAAATGAGAGATGAGAATGTTCTCAGCTACTGAAACCAAACTACATGAGACCTGGGGCTTCTTTTGAAGATACCGACCCACATGAAGTTGTTTTGGGGTGGCTTTAGGGTATGAAAATTAAACCAGAGCCTGGAAAATATTAGGACCTGAATTTGTTTTCTAAATTCAGGTTAAAAAAAAAAAGATCAGGCAAGAAGACAGGGGAGGTGGAGACAAGCAGATACCTTGAGCTCACTGGCCACTAAGCACCATCTAATCAAAGGGCTCCATGCCAGGATAGTGCCTGAGCGAGGGCTCCTGAGGCTGACCTTTGACCTATACCCTCATGTGCACACACCTGCGCATGCACCCTCATACCCATGTGCACACATGCATGCACACACACAGGCACTAAAGAAAGTTCAGTCTGTGAATGCTTGAATATTAACATTAACTTTCCATGTTTGCCTGACGAATCCAAGAAAAACCGAAGAAGAAGTGTTCCCCTGTTGTAAGCCAAATTAAACATGGGGAGATTTCTTTTTATCCAATTAACTAAAAACATTCACCTCAAGTGTTTTATGGAGGCAATAAAGACCATTTTATAAGCAAAGGCAACACAATTGTGCTTAGATCCCAGTAAAGAGTCAGGTTCTAAGGCGCAGGCCTGCAGGCCTAGCATTTGGGAGGTAGGGACAGAAGGATCTGAAGGGTAAAGCTAACCTGGGCTACATAGCAAGACCTTGTCTCGAAGCCACACAAACACCAAAGCAACTGCAAAGCCACAAAGAGCACCTTGATTTGTCAGAATTTACCACATAAATGTCACATTGCTGTCTTGGTAACATGAAAGAGGAAGGGGACCACTCACCATGGAGTACATCGTGAGCTGAGGCCCAGGCTCTGACACCAGGTTTGAACTTACAAAGCCTGACCTGACCAACTCACTTGTTCAAGTCTCCTCCCATTCTCGTTCCTACTTCCACTCTCTCTCCTTCTCCAAGTTGCCCAGCAGTTCTTTAAAGCAGCAACAGGAACACAGAAAACTTAGGTTTCAAATATTGCAGGTGAATGGGGAAAGGGGGTGAATATTGTAAGAAGGGATGCAGACCTTTCAGGGCATGGGATGCGGTGCTCCAGGGAGCACCAAGGATGGACCACTAGACTCTTCAGCAAACAATCCCAAAGTCACTCAATTGTCTATAGGATTAAAAAAGAAATGGTAGGCTAATGTGGGGGGAGGGGAGGGGAGAAGAGAGGGTGGATAGATGTAACCATTTGGTAAGGCTTAGCAATGAGTCACTTCTTATCCAGAGAAGGTTCCCTCTGTCAGTGATGACAGCCATTTAAACCAAGGATCAGATGGCTGGGGCAGAGCCAGACTGTCAAGTCTCTGTATGACTAAGAATAGGAAGAGCATAATTATCCCCTACATGGGGAACAGAAAAGCGTACCTCCTGAACGCTCTCTGAGAAGGTCTTAACAGTAAGAAGCCACTGCTGACGCAGCACTCGCAAGGATCTGCTCTCCCCCTGCGTTGTGCCTTCAAGTACATCTTCATTCCGATTGCTGGCATGAATTCAGAGGCTGCTTCTTCCTCACAGAGCCCTCCCACTCAGGTCAATGGCATCGTGTCCAAATTAATTTCAGGAAAGGGAGATCTGCATAGTCTAGACTGTAGACATAGCTCTCGAAAGATGTCTTAATTGGGGTCTGAGTTTAGTACAAAATCGTGGCAGGTGAGTTACTTGCGGCAGAACATGTGTGGAGTGTGATTCAAAAGATTGATCTTTTAGGATGATCGGAATCCTGGACACCATGTGGAAGGGTAGCGTGCTGAACGTGAGCTCTTGTGGGTCTTAAGCACCTTCTGTTTACAGGTTGCTACTTAACCCTGTTCTGACCAACGGGCTACAAATGTTTGGCCAGCTTGGTAGGAAAGTTTCTGAGTAGTAGGGCCGGGTAGTGTCCACACACAATCCCAACTCTCGGGAGACTAGGCAGGAGGATTGTGATTTCAAAGGATATATAGTGAGCTCCTGTCTTAAGAAAAAAACAAGTTTATGATTTTATTAAAAAAAATAAAATAATCCCAGGGGCATTGCAGGTGTGGCTGCTGTGTCACATTATGTCATAGGTGGCAGAGGTGAGAGGTCGCATCTACACTCAGTGTTCTGGCCTGTGAACATCTGAGTGATTAGTACCCTAACACTCCCCGAGGAAAAGCAAGCCTGAGATGACCTCAAGCCCAGTGTCAGGCAGGCCTGGATAGGCTCCTGGGATGGGGAACAAGCCAGAGAACAGAGGAGCCCTGCCTGGGACCAGGGGCCCTGGGTGCAAGTGAGTCCAGGACAGATGACCCGCCAACGGGCCTGCGAGGGTAACCTGAGACAACCACGGGCAGACTCCATGAGTCGGGGACAGGGAGTTAGTCTGAGTTGACCACCAGTCTTGCCAGGGCTGGTTGGAGGGTGGGGCAGACCATACCCTAGATGACCCTTGACCTGCACAATAATGCACACGTGGGGTATAGCACTCCTAAGACCACTCCTGAGAGGACCCCAGACACTCAGAGACCTTGGCATCATCCAGAGGAGCAAGCCAGTGGTTGGAGAAATGGAAGAGAAAGAGAAACAGAAGCATGTGGGCACAGCAAAGAGAGGCAGAGCCGGAGACTCGAGGGTAGTGAAGAGCAGCCTGACGTGAGTAGCCAGGGATGCCACCTGGGACCATGGTGGGGTCCTGGCCTGTGCTGCCACCCAGGGCCACGTCTGGGTCTGTGGCCTTGCAGCAGCAGGGATCTGCTACATCCAAAGGCCTGATGGACTTCCCTTGTCTGGGCTGCCGCCTGGGGACATACTAATGTCTGAGGGCGGTGGCCTTGGAGCATGTGATCTGGAAAGCTGGCCTGCAACTTGTGTGCCTTACAGTGACAAGGGTAAGAAAGAGATGCATCCCCACCACCCCGTGCAGCCCACAGCAGGCAGGAGAGCTGGCCCTGAGGTCATCAGGGTGGGAAAGGCTGGTCCTGTCCCTTACCGGCTGCAGCCCTTGGGAGAGCAGGCCCTGCACCTCACCTGGGAAGCACAGGAGGGCTGCATGTGTGGGGGTGTTGCAGGTGAGTCAGCCCCAAGGGCATGACTTGGCAGAGTCAGCCCCGCCTCTTGTCTGCTGTGGGGTGGCATCGGTGAGGGAGAGATTCTCTCCCCCACCCTTCACCCTTACCACGGGTGGTGGATGGGAGAGTTGGCTCCGAAGGGGTCATGAGAGCAGGAGAGCTGACCCTGCCCCTCGCCTACAGCAGCAGGTTACAGGTGAGCCTCCCCAAAGCTTTAAGTGTGGGAGAGCCAGTGGGTTGATCAGCTCCGGTACCTTCCAAGCCCAGATCCAGGCCTTTGGATTGGGTCATCCCATCAACAAACTGCTGCAGCGCATGAAGGGGGCTGGTCCTACAAACCCAAAACTACAGGGTCTCCAAGACACGGGTCAACGACAGGATATCCGAAAGGAGTCTCAGTGGAGTTCTTGTATTGATAGAGTAGCAGAAGCTAGAGCCTTCAGACCAGACCAACAAGCCATTGGAATGAATATGTCCAAGTAAGGAAGTGAGAGCAAAAGGGCCCGCTGTGGGACACACTGTGGCACACTACAGTTTCCACAGTGAGGTTTTTTTTTTCCTCTATTGAGGAGGATGTTGCAAGAATGGAGGGCAGGTATAGTGGGAGAGGAGATGATTGGGATTGGAGCGCGTGATATGAAATTCACAACGAACCAATACAAAGTAAAATAATAAAAATCTTACTAGGCATAGTAGCATCCGCTTGTTATCAAAGCGCTTGGAAGGTTGAGGCAGGAGGATTGCCATGAGTTCGAGACCGGTCTGTGCTAAAGAGCGAGACTTAAAAAAAATTCTTTGTGAATTTCACAACATACACCCCAATCCTACTCATCTTCCAGTCCCCCCCCGCCCCGCCCCCATATCTACCCTTTGCCCTTGCAGCCTCCCACAAAAGAAAACAAAACATTAAAATAAATGAAAGCCATCTCTCCGTGGAAGTTTCACCGCATGGAAGTTGCCCGACAGCTTCCCTTGCAAATGTTCATAGCAGTGAGTCGGTGGCCGGTCCACATTCCAGCAGATGATAAATGGAGCCTATGCTGGGGCCACCATCTCAAAGCCCTGGATCTGGGCCCGAGTTGCAGCTGAGTTGGTCAGAGCAGCTTATGCCAACCAGGCCAGCTCTCCTGCCCCAGGGTGGGGAGGGGCCAGCTCACCCTACTGCTAGAGCTGGCAAGGGGCGGGGCCAGTTCTCCAGCTCCCACCCCCTCGGGACCAGGTCTCTAGCTTCCTTGGTACCAGCACCAGCTTTACTATGCTGCCTAGAGTGCTGCAGCCTTCTAGGGTGTGTGTGTGTGTGTGTGTGTGTGTGTGTGTGTGTGTGTGTGTGTGTAAAGGGTGGTGTGTGTATGTACATGTGTGTACTCAAGGGGCGGTGTGTGTGTGTGTGTGTGTGTGTGTAAGAGGCAGTGTGTGCACATGTGTGTATGTGTGTGTGTGTCTAAGGGGCGGTGTGTGTGTAAAGGGTGGTGTGTGTATGTACATGTGTGTGTGCAAGGGGCGGTGTGTGTGTGTAAGAGTCAGTGTGTGCATGTGTGTATGTGCGAAGGGGCAGTGTGTGTGTAAAGGGTGATGTGTGTGTGCACACGCACGTGTACATGCACGCGTGTGTGCCCAGTTCTCCTGCTCTCATGCCCTCAGTCCACCCTCCCACATTCATGCCATCTGGGCCAGATGTACAACAGCGCTGGCCATGCAAGGGGTGAGGCCAGCTCCTCCTCGATCACAATAGAGAGAAAGAGAGATGTTTGTCTCAACTTATGATATCCCAACAAAGTAAATATCAGCATGAGTTTACAAATATATGTTATGAAGCAGAAAAAGTTATTAAAGGATTACATTTCAAAAACTGTTGTATAACAATAGCATAGAAGGGAAAGACACTGTTTTTGAAAACTTTGAAATATCTAGGAATTCTACAAGCATTCCATAAATACTATAAAAATTAATGTTTTCTAATGTTAATGCTATTTTAGCTTAGGAATGTGATTTCTAATTTCTTACGCTGCTTTGTGAAACATTTGCAAGTAATCAAAGAAAATGTCCAATTATTTACAGAATTATAACTCATCTATAGTTTTGCTGTGAAATGTTTCACATTTATAAAAGAGTAAGTATAGAAAGAATTGTAATAGACAGGACATTCGTAATGGTCCTGTCAGAGTTCGGATGCCACGGGCCTCTCCAAAGGGCTCCTGTGCTGTAAGCTTAGTCCCAGCTGGTAGATTGAGGGCTGGTATGTCCAATCACGGAGGGGTGAGTAAATCATGGAGGCTCTGACTTAACCAATAGACAAGCCACTTGATGACGTCACTGCTGAGCGAGGGTGGAGCAGACGGCAGAGAGGTTTAATGGAGCCAGGCTCTGGTAGGATAAACCTTGTCCCTCACCCCTGCCTCTCTCTGAGTGTGCTTCTCGGCCACCCTCACACAAGCAACATTACTCTCTCTTGCCTTTCTCACCACAATCTGATACTTTTAAACCCACGGGCCAAAAGAGAAAAAGCAAATCTTTCCCTCTCTTAAACTGTTTCTCATGGGTGCCATCACAGTGGTGACTTACGTGTGCCAAGTACGGAGCTATGAGACAGGGCACCTCCCAGCTCCTTGAAAGCCTAACCGCAATCAGCCTTAGACACTCAGGGTTCCTCACGGATACTCAGTCTCACTGTCATTCGCTTGTCTTTCTTTGTAACTCCAAACGCTCTGTGTGTTTCCTGAGCAACCCGTTGGTTTTTGTTTGTTTGTTTGTTTGTTTTGTTTTTTGTTTTTGTTAACACTGTATGAAAGAGAGCACGCTACCTGTATGTGCACACAGACTTGAACTCTTCACTCATCCTCATCACTGAGAAGCATCCAGGGTGATGTGTGTAGCGCTGGTTCATACATTTTCATCATGGCTTAATAGCTCCCGGCAGAGGCGAGCCACGGTTCCCTACTTTGTTGCATAAGAGCACTTTCTCCCACACAGTGCTACTATGTACCTTTTTCTTTCTATTTTCTGGTTTGCAAACCCAAATATTTCTGCGACATAAGGGAACTGCTGACAGTTTCTTCATACCTCAATGAACGGGATTCTGCCCCTGTGTTGCCTTGCCTACGTCTGGTTTTACAAAGTCAGTTTTTCCCCAAGCCTGTTGAACCTAAAAGTGCATTTCAAGGTTTTAATGTAAAGGGGACTGGAGAGAAATGGTTCAGCAGTTAAGAGCATGTATTTTTCTTGCAGAGGACCTGATTTCAGTGCCCAACAAGCCTATTAGGTGACTTGCAACTGCTTAACATCAGCTCCAAGGGATCTGGTGCCCTCTTCTGGCCTTCACGAATATCCGCATACGGAGAAAATTTTAAAAGAACTAAAGGTCTAAAATTTCATTCCTGCTGAGGCGAATTATCAGTACACGAGTCCTGTACCTGTTTTTACTGTTGTCTGTTTGTGTCTGCCGTACATCTGTCTGATGAGTCATTTGTCCCTCTGTTATTGAGTCATATAATTCATTTATAGTCTGGAATCTAGTATCTATGCTTACATGTACTATTTTTTTGAACAGAACACTAATTCTTAATTTTACTACAGGTGATTTAATCCATCAATAAATAGTTAATTAGTAATGTTCCACTGTATATGTTTTTAAAAAAATCATTTCGTACCAAAAATTTAGAAAGTGAAGCTATTCTCCTAAACCGCTAGAATTGTGCTCTGTGTAAATTGAAATAAAATTCAGGTTTTTTTTTTTTTTTTTAGCACTTGCTAATGAGAAGTCCAAGCCTTGTTGTGTGATAGTCTATCTTTCCTCCATTGATTCCCAGTGCCCCTTACGTGTGGAATTTTTTGAACTCTGCTTTATCTATTGGTTTATCCATTTACTCATGCCTTAAAACCACGGACTCAATTGCTATGGTTTTTATAACACATCTCAATGCACTGAAGAGCACATCTTTCCATTTAATTCCCTTTGTTAAGATGTCTTAAGACAGTCACGGGTTTCCGCTCTTGCATATAGATTTTAAAATTGGCTCAAGTTCTCCCAAATCAAAACAAGCAACCAAAAGCTGTTAGAAGTTTTGAATAAGAATTGAATTATATCCAAAGATCCATTTTCAAATGGACACCTTTGTAAAGCTAAATTCTACGGTGAACAAAATATTTGTGTCCATTTTGAGTTTTAATTTCCTTCCAAATATGCTTCCTTTTGCTTGTGAGTGTTCAGGAATGTTTATTTTCAAAATCCTAGTGCTTAAAGTTTGTTGTTGGTTGTTGCTGGTGTTGAGGCACAGTTGCCTTTGAATGACAGGCATTTCTCTCAAGTTTGATAATCTCTGCAGTTTTGATAACTTATCTGTATAGATCCACATATCCTGTGCCTGTCCATCTCTCTTGCCCTGTCCATTTCTGCCTCTGTCCGGTCTGTCTCTGAGCCCATCACCATCTCTGCCTCTATTGGTGCCACGTGCACACAGGCAAGCGCTCTACAACATGAGCTCCACCCCGGGCCCCATTCTAATTTCTATACCTTCTGATAATTTGGCCTGGTTGTGTTAGTTAGGCACAGAACACCATTTGGTGTGTATGACAGGAGCTTTGCTTCTGTGCACTATGACAAATGAGAACTTTCCCATTTCTCCATTAAGCTTTGTTTTTGAATTTTTTGTGAATATTCTTGATCAATCTACGACAGCTCTCAGACTTTTCCAATAGCTGACAATGTGGCCATACTGTGTTTTCTCACAGTGCTTTTCAATATGTATTGAGTTGATCAGATGGTTAATTCGTTTGATTGAATTATGTGGTCACTTGCTTGGCTTTTATAATTATGCTTAGTTTGCTTTTTTGACATAGCAAAAAATGATATATGAAATACACAGGAGTGTCATTGTAACTTCAAGACCTAGACTTTCTATGTCATTAAATATTTTCTAATTGTTGCTGATGTTGAAACACGGGTGCTTTTGTATGTTGAATGCTCTCTCAATTTTGAGATATAATATTATTAATTGTTACTACTAATTTTTAAGGTTTTACTTGAAATTACTGTTATTACTGTTACTTTAAACAAATTACTTCTGATTCCCTGACATTGTAATATTGCTAATAATTAGTTTCTATTACTCCATGTTTTCTCCTTGATAGAATTTCAAACCAAAATTATGCTGCCCCTGTGAGTTCTAGAATATTTGTCAGTTTTGTCCCCAGTTGTTTTTTAGATTAAAATTTCTTCCTGCTAAAAATGTCTTTATTTTGTTTTTGAAGTTTCACCCTCAAAACCTTTGTAGACATAGAATTTTCTTTGAGGAAAAATCTGAATCTGTTCAATTTCTTTACCAGTTGTAACATCTTCTAATTCTGTTTCTTCTTGAGTTGATTTTGACCTTTAATTTTTCAATTTTTAAGTTTTTTTTTACATTTTAATTGAAAATTTAAATTTTAATGAAAACATAATTAAACTGAATTTTTAACTAAAAATTAAATTTTATTTTAACGTCTTATTTTATTTCTGGATTTTTCAAGACAGGGTTTCTCTGTGTAGCACTGGTTGTCTTAGAACTCACTCTGAAGACCAGGCTAGCCTCCAACTCAGAGATCCACCTGCCTCTGCCTCCCACGTGCTGGAAGCTATTGTAGCCATTTATTATATTTTGAAAATTTAATTTTTAATTGTGTTTGTCTACTTTTTAAATCCAGTTTTTAAATTTGATATTTTCTTTATTTACATTTCAATTGTTATCCCCTTTCCTCATTTGCCCTCCGAAAACCCCCTATCCCATCCTCCTCCCCCTGCTCACTAACCCACCCACTCCCAATTTCCTGTCCAGACATTCCCCTACACTGGGGCAATGAGCCTTCACAGGACCAAGGGCCTCTCCTTTGATGTCTGAAAAGGCCATCCTCTGCTACATGCAGCTGGAAACATGGGTCCTTCCATGTGTACTCTTTGGTTGGTGGTTTAGTCTCTGGGAGCTCCAGGTGTACTGGTTGGTATTATTGTTCCTCCTATGGGGCTGCAAACCCCTTCAGTTCCTTGTATCCTTTCTCTAGCTCCTCCATTGGAGACCCTTTGCTCAGTCCAATGTTTGGTTGAGAGCATCCACCTCTGTATTTGTCAGGCACTGGCAGAGCCTCTCAGGAGACAACTATATCAGGCTCCTGTCAGCATGCACTTGCTGGCATCCACAATAGTATCTGGGTTTGATAACTGTATATGGGATGGATCCCCAGGTGGGGCAGTCTCTGGATGGCCTTTCCTTCATTTTCTGCTCCACACTTTGTCTCTATATCTCCTCCCATGAGTATTTTGTCCCTCCTTCAAAGAAGGACTGAAGAATCCACACTTTGGTCTTCCTTCTTGAGCTTCATGTGGTCTGTGAAAATGGTAACTGACAGACTGGGAAAAGATCTTTACCAATCCTACATCTGATAGAGGACTAAAATCCAATATATACAAAGAACTCAAGAAATTAGACTCCAGAAAACCAAATAACACTATTAAAAATGGGGTACAGAGCTAAACAAAGAATTCTCAACTGAGGACAACTGAATGGTTGAGAAGTACCTAAAGAAATGTTCAGCATCCTTCGTCATCAGGGAAATGCAAATCAAAACAACCCTGAGGTTCCACCTCACACCAGTCAGAATGGCTAAGATCAAAAAACTCAGGTGATAGCAGGTGCTATCGAGGATGTGGAAAAAGAGGAACATTCCTCCATTGCTGGTGGGATTGCAAGCTGGTACAACCACTCTGGAAATCAGTATGGCGGTACCTCAGAAAATTGGACATAATACTACCTGAGGACTCCACTATACCACTCCTAGGCATATATCCAGAAGATGTTCCAACGTATAATAAGGATACATGCTCCACTATGTTCATAGCAGCCTTATTTATAATAGCCAGAAGCTGGAAAGAACCCAGATGTCCCTCAACAGAGGAATGGATACAGAAAATGTGGTACATTTGCACAGTGGAGCACTACTCAGATATTAAAAACAATGACTTCATGAAATTCTTAGACAAATGTATAGAACTAGAAAACGTCATCCTGAGTGAGGTAACCCAATCACAAAAGAACACACATGGTATGCACTCACTGATAAGTGGACATTAGCCCAGAAGCTTGTAATACCCAAGATATAATTCATAGACCACACGAAGTGTCTGTCTGTTTTTGTGTCTGTGTCTCTGTCTGAGGATATGTGCACATAAATGCAGTCCCCATAGAGTCCAGTAGAGGGCATTAGATTCCCTGGAGATAGAATTGTAGGCTGTTTGCAGGAACCATACACGGGTTCTGGGAACCAAACACCAAACCTCATGAAGAAAAGCAAGCACTCAGAAACAGACTTTATTTATTTTTCAAAAAGCCAGACTTTAATGTTGCTAATATTTTCTAATCACTTTTCTGCCACATTGATTACTGTCCACTTTTGTTACCTATTTTCTTCGAGTTGTTTTTGCTTTTTCCCTATGAATTCTCAAAATAGAAGCTAAACTAATCAAACTAATTAGGGTTTATCTCTCTAAAAAATTTTGCCTCAATCCTAAAAAAACTGATGTGTGGCATTTTCTATGATCAGTCATTTTAAAACATTTCCTAATTTCAACTACAAACATTTAGCATTTGGTTTGACAAAATTCTATAAACTATATATACAATGTATCATTGTAATGATCACCTGGTTTTCACATGTGTACACTTAATTTCATCTTCTTACTAAGTTGTACTTCTTGTGGTGTTATTTTTGTGTTTTTGTCTGTGATCTCTTTGTCAGATATTTTAGCCACATTCTTTTGGAAACGATCGATTTTACTTGGTGTAAATAACTTGCCTAAATCACAGTGTGATGCGGGATCATGACTGAAAACATTACTGTTCAATCTGCTCTATTGTGATATTTGCATTCTTTCCCCGGAACCCCAGAGACTAGCCGGCCATAGGTGGTAGCTATCTGATTTACAGATTGAATGAGGCCGTCAGTATTAACTAACAGATCCATTATTAGCGAAGTCTAATGTTTCCTTAGTAACTAAAGGGTCATATGAATAAAGTTAATGTTTCCTTACTACTCCCTTAGTGGCTTTCAAGTCCACTCATCCGTGGTGGTGATAGAGGACTGAGTCTCCCAGTGGGGACAGGTTGGTTTCTGACTCACAGATGATGTCATCGCTGCTGGTGGAATTTGTGATGGAGGCAGTGATTCTGCCCTGCTGTGTGTGAGCACTCTCAGGCAGGAGGACTTTAAGTTTGAGGCCAGGCTGGGCTAAACAGCAAGACCCTGCCCACTCCAAAACAGAATATGCATCATGATCTCTGCAAAAGCGCTTTGATGGGATACTGTGTGATAGATAGAGAGCCACTGCAAAGCATAGGGAGAGCCCTGCTCACGCCACTGCTGAAGCTCGCTCTGTGAGAAGACGAGGTACAGCGGCCATTACCACTCCCCTCTCCACTGCAGGTCCCAAGTTCCCACCTTCTATCCTCTTTGTACTTTCAGCCCAAAAAGTAGCCGTGGGTATAAGGAAGCCAGGGGGATACCATGACAACAATGGCCATAGGGTACCAGTAAAGAAATGGCTTTTGCTAGGCGGTGGTGGCACATGCACTCAGGAAGTAGAGGCAGGCTGATCTCTGAGTTTGAGGCCAGTGTGGTGTACAGAGAGAGTTCCAGGCCAGCCAGGGCTACACAGAGAAACCCTGCCTTGAAAATAAACCAAGTAGCCGGGCAGTGGTGGCACACACCTTTAATCCCAGCACTTGGGAGGCAGGGGCAGGCGGATTTCTGAGTTCGAGGCCAGCCTGGTCTACAGAGTGAGTTCCAGGACAGCCAGGGCTACACAGAGAAACCCTGACTCAAAAAAAAAAAAACAACAAAAAACCAAAAAACAAAAAAACAAAAAAAACCCAAACAAACAAAAAGAAAAAAAGAAAAAGAAATCAAACCAATCAAAATAAAGAAAAGAAGGAAGGAAGAAAGGGAAGGAAGGAAGGGGAAAGGGAAAGAAAAGAAAAAAATGGCTTTTCTGTTTTTGGTACCTCGTTCATCAGCATAGATGCTATACAGAATGAGTTAATCGTGGGCATTAACAGGTTGGCAAATGCTTATGAGAAGTGTGACAATCTCCTATGAAAGGTCCCAGGCAGATTCTCAGCATATTGAAGTGGTACAAGAGATGTGTGCTCTCATTTTTCTCATTCAGTGTTGAACATCCAAAACAATGCTTGACTGGTTCGTTCCAGAAAACAGCCCCTCGTGCATTTAAATCACTGCTATCCAGTGTTTCAAAGGAACCATACCAATAAGCTGCCTGCCAGCAAATGCTGTAACCTACACACTAGACCAGTTATTTTAATTACACTTGAAAAAAAAAAACAGAACTGTGAAGCGCTTACAGAACATCTCCTATTACTCCATCTGCTCAAGCATGGCGAACAAGAATTCCCCTTTCCACACTCGCTTGTAGAGAAGGCCACGCCCCTGCGAGCTGCCAGGAACTTGGCATGGTTCTTGGAAAGGGGAATATAAGAGCGAGCTGAACTTTACACTCGGTGCTAAGATCACACACAGAGCCAGAGCACACCAAATGTTTCTCAAGTCCTCTTCCAGGGGAGGTGTGGCGCAAGGAGAGTGTGGGAAGGCGCTGGCGGGGTGCTTAGATTGCACTTAAGATGGGAGCTACAAGTCCAGGACACCTGTCGGCGTGTTGGCAACTGTAGCCAGTCACAATGTGCTGCACTCAAAAACAGACAAACAAACAAACAAACAAGGGTTCTCGCCACACAAAGAGTATGTATATAAATCAATAGTGTGTGTGTGTGTGTGTGTGTATATATATATATATATATATATATATGTATACATACATATATATATATATTCCCAAATATTACATTAAGCACAGAGAACACATTCAGATTTCTTAACAAAAATCAGTTATCTTAAAGAGTACAAATTCATCTCTTCAAGGAAGAGGCCTCTGAGTTTCCATGGGGCGGATGGTTAGGATACCCATCTCCTCCTATGGCAACTGCTTGTTGGCTTGTCAGCATATCTTCCCTGGGTAGATGGGTTTATGTCTTTACTCTCCAGACTTAGCAAAGAGCTTGCTAGGCTCATAGTAGGAATTCAAATACCCATCCAATTGACTTAAGGGAGAACTCAACAATGCGTTGATGAGACTGCAGATGACACAGATCTAAGATAGAACCATTTTCATCAGAGAACTAGTTAGAAGTGCATCTCCTCAGCCCACAGTCCACCCACACCAGCCACTTCAGAGGTCTTAGAGACGAGACAGATATGGTGAGATATCAGAAAAAAAATGAATATATGTATACATGTGTGTGGTGTGATTTTTAAACCAGAATAGACTCCATGTATTTCAATATCACCTTCCCTACAAGACACGTTGCAAGATGAGGAGGGGCCTTACAGCAATATCCTCACACAAGTTCATCCCGGGCGAGCGCAGCCACTACCATAGATAGGTAGCTAGCTCTTCTGGTGGCTACACATTGCCCCGGTGCATGGCTTCCAAACTTGGGGGAAAACAAGTTTGTCTGACTACAAACGTGCCCCTGATGTGCTCCGCATGGG
This sequence comes from Apodemus agrarius, assembly GCA_964023405.1. Classification (NCBI taxonomy): domain Eukaryota; kingdom Metazoa; phylum Chordata; class Mammalia; order Rodentia; family Muridae; genus Apodemus; species Apodemus agrarius. The sequence goes on along the minus strand of OZ030012.1, from coordinate 45,015,115 downwards.
GCTTGCACGTCGAGCACGTCGCAGAGGCCAGGCAAGGCTGGAGACTACCCAGCGTGGGAGGGCACCCACTGTAGCTGTGTTGATCTGAGTCATCTGGCAGCCAGGGGACAGAGTGACTCACACAGACCTTCACATCCTGATGTGCTGGAAGGCTGGGCATCTTCAAGAGAGTCGCTGGTGTAGGAGAGGTCCTATTGTGTTACTTGTGACATTTTATCGGAAAGAACGACAACTAAATTTTTTTTAAGTGAGAAATGGATTTCCAGTGCTTCCCTAAGGAGTTGAGTTTGTAAAGGAAAACATTTCTCAGTCATCTTTGGCAAAGCCGTGTAGACCTTGCTTAACTCAGAATAACACTCCCGATGTTTTATTAATGGCATTTGAGAATCCCGGGTGTTTGTTTCTACTTCAGTACATATATCAACAGTCTTCTTTCCAGCTGACATTTACATGCAGCTCCAAGGCACACAGCTATCTTACAGATGCCAATCAGGTTTGCCCTCCCCCTCCCCCATCTCAATGCGCAAAAAGATACTTTGCTTTGGCAAGATCCTCATCCATATTCTTTATCTACAGTGTAAACAATCACATACATTATACTGCCCTTAATATTTACAACATGTCTGACAGTATATGTTCAGCTTTAAAAAAAAATGACGACAGACTCTAAGGACCACAGGACACTAGGGGAATGGCCTCCCAGGATCTTCAAATGCCCGACTCCAGACAAAAAGCCAGGACACCGGCAAAACCAGCCAGACCAACTTTCACGGTAATTAACCAGAAGTTTGAAACAACCCCCCCCCCAAGCTTTTGTTTTCTCTCTTTCAAGCAAACCAGTCAGATCTAAGGGGAAGACCATCAAGGGCTGGGCCTGTGTCTGTAGCTCAGTGGTAGAGATCTCCCCTTGTGTACACGAGGGTCTGTGTTCAATCCCCTGTACCGAATACAAACAAAACAAAAGCAAAATTACAACAGCGAAAATCTCTGAGGGTTGGGAAGATAGTTTAGTGGGAAAGAGTGCTTGCTTTGCAAATTTGAGGACTTGAGTTCAAATCCTTAGCACCCATCTAAAACCCAAAACAAAGTCTCTCATGTCTGCAACCTTGGCACTATGGAGGGTCATGAAGACAGGAGGATCTCGGGGGTGGGGGGTGGGGGGGTGGGGCTTGCTGACCATTGGTCTAGTTTCAGGCTCAGTGAGGGATTCTGGGAATAGAGAATAGAGCGATAGATCAGAACAACATGCTTGATGAGAGAAAAAGAGTTAGTCGGGGACTCACATGACATTCAAACCCACTCTGTTCCTGCTCCCCTCTGACGCACTGGCAGCTCTGAGAACCAGTAGTCCAGACGCCATTGAGGCAGCAAAAATGAGCCAGTGCCTTCAAAGTCCCGGAGAACTATAATGCAGGGGGTGGTGAAAGTGGAAGCTGTGTGGTTTGCCTACATGAGGTTTTGAAATGCTCTGAGGGTCAGTATTGGGTCCCCCAAAGACATAGTAGAGATAGCAAACTTACAGAGAGAAAACAAACAAACAAAGCTCTTCTCTTCGGTCCGTATTCAGGCCTGCATGGCTGTTTAGGGCCTGCTGGCGCTTCCTGATGACGTAGGGCCCCTGAATGTTTAAAAACTCCTCAAGGTTCATCTTAGGTTTCAACTTGACAAGAACAGGAGTCAAGGAAAGGTAAGCTGCTGTCTGCTCCTGTGAGGGATTCTCTTGGCCAGATTGCCTCAAGTGGGGGAGAGCCACCCGGAGTATGGGCAGCAGCAGATAAAGGGAGCTGGAAGAAAGACGCGTGCTTTGGCCTGCTTGCCTTCACCCTGGCAAGTTCGTCCCTGAATCTATCTCTGGCTGCTGTTGCTGCATTCCTTCACTGACGGCTTCTTCTGGTTCCCAAGGTGGACTGAATACCAATGGCTCCCAAGGAATCCTTCAGGCCGTCAGCAGCAGATTGGGACTGGTGAGGCACCCACCCTTGAGCGCTGACCTATTGGGTTCTCAGGGTTGCTGGTGTGAGGCATCCCTCTGACCCTGTTGTGTAAGCCAATCTCATAAATCTCCTTTATGTCCCTGGTATCAATTCCATTTCTCCAGAGTTGCTAAAATAATACAGGTTCCCATCAGTCCTTGGCTCTGAAAGCTTCCACCACCCCCACTCCCAGCAGAGCATACACCTTTCATCCAGGAGCTGAATGAAGTCAACCCTAGACCAAGAATCAGAGCAAGCAACCGAGTTGACAGGGAGTAGACATAGGTAAACAGAAAGGAGGGACTTTTAGTTGAAGGGAGATTTAGACGGGGTTGGGGAGAAAGAGCTTGTTCCTTCTGGGACACGGGTGAAGTCGGGAGGTCGTCTGGGTGCTTTCTCTGCCTCCTTGGCCATGCAGTCTGCCGCAGGTGCCTTCTTCCGAGGAGACCTAGAGTTTGTCAGATACAGAACATCTGTTATGCCTTTTCAAAGAATAATTTTCTGTGGGAAGTGCCAGGGTATTGACACAGTGAGACTTTGTAGTCACATGGACTATGAGCGGTCGGTCCTGTGCACATAAAGCTGCCAATGGTAGGTCCCGCAGGTGTTTGGACACGCTTGTGCTGCTGGGCCTACGCTACCCTGTTTCACTTTGTTTAGTCACTTCAAGAAGATCCGCATATGGTGCAAGTTTCCTCAAACCCATCCCAAGTTGTGCGTCTGTTTCCAGCGTAAGAGCCACATGCTACCCACAGGGGAAGACAGTGCTTAACTAGAGAAGAAACTGCCAATCTCTTCCAACATGGTGGCGCCATTTTGTGTTCCCACCAGCGATGAGTCAGACGCCTCCTCGTTGCTCTGCCTTCTAGCCAGCACTCGCTGTTGTCGGTATTTGTTGACAGTTTGTTGCATGGAGAAATGCCCCATCATATTTTAAATTTTCATCATATTTAAATGCCTGTCTAGAGACAGTGTTGACTGTCTCTCAAGGGATTGCTGCATGTGCGTATCTACTTTGATGAAGTGTCTGTTTTGATATTTAGCCCATTTAAAATGTCTAGATTTATTTGTGTATTAAATGTGTGGGGTCACCCCATGCCTTGGTGTGTTGTATGGAAGTTAGAAGACCGCTGTTGGGAGTCAGTTCTCTCTTTGTGCGATGTGGGTCCCAATGATTCAACTCAGTCTGTCAGGTGCCTTGGAAAGAACTTTCATCCTGTGAGACACCCCACCCCCAGATTTTAGTCCTTTTTAAATAGCATTTTTGATTGGTTTTGGACCAACTACTTTGAAACGCAGAAACCAAGTATTTTACTTTTCTCTTTTCCTTTATCATCCCTTCCTAAGGACATTGGCCATGGTGTGGGTGGCCCCTAAAGCCTTCTAAAAGCTCACTCCTTGACATATACATTGATGGTATCCAGAGGTGGGGCTCTTCAGGAAGGAATTGGGATCAAGCATTATATGGTAGGGAGGGGCAAGATGGAACTGGTGGCCTTATCAGAAGAAAAACTTGAGCCAGCACAGCTGGCCCTCCACGTCTCCTCTACCATGTTGGCATGCAACAAAAAGACCCTCATTGCTGCTGGCTTCATGACCTTGGATACCAGATAGAGACGGCAGCACACTGGAAAAGGAGCGGCTGCAGCCTGGAGAGACCAAGAGCCTAGAGGTTGTCATGGGAACAGAGCACCTGGGTTACTATTTGAAAATGTCCCACTTGCATCTGGATCCTCAGCACCAAGGTTCCTCTTTTCGTGCTCTCTTCTGCTGCTCCTCGCTTCCCTCCCTTTCCTCTTACTTCCCGTGGGTGATTTCTGCTTAAGGCCCAAACCCTAGCGAGCAGCTCACCTCCCTGACCCACACACCCCGCAGGTCCATCAATGCCTTCTATGCTACTGTATCTAGCTCCACACCCAAGTTGGTCACTGTGTAATTACCTAAGAATCCCACCCAGGCCTTCTGGGCATCCAAAATTATGTTGATGATTCCAAAAGCACTCCGCCCCTCTCCAGTCCTGTTTCTTTTACTCAGGTCCAGGGTCTTCTCTTCTATGGATGCCATCACCAGGAAGAGCCAGATTCTGTCAGCTCTGCCTTTAACAATCTAGCGTCCATCTCTCCCTTTCTCCCCATTTTGACACCCACTGCCACTCTCTCCTCCTCCAATCTTCTCCACAGGCTGCTTCTCCTGTGTAGTATCATGTTATCTGTCACTCAAAGTTGCCAATGACCTCCTATTAACATTACATAACACCTCCCCACACTCCTGGCACTCAACATCCTTCTCTGTTTGTACTGCCCTGAGGTGCTTTGCTAGGCAAGATACCTGTGTGTGGACGAGTTCAAAGCAACAACAAGGATGTGTCAAGGCAGGGTGTGTCACCCACACCGAGTGGGGAACCGGAACATCCAGGTCCCACTCATTCTTTTCACTCATAAAAATTGTTCTAAACACGAATGGGTAAAAAATTGATTGGGAATTTATTTGGACATAATTTCAGATAATAATTGGACCTAATTTATACTTTTAAAAGTCTAAACAAGCACTCTGGGAGGCAGAGGCAGGCGGATTTCTGAGTTCAAGACCAGCCTGGTCTACAGAGTGAGTTCCAGGACAGCCCAGGCTATACAGAGAAACCCTGTCTCGAAAAAACCAAAATCCAAAAAACAAAAAACAACAACAGCAAAAAAACAAAAAAAGCAAAAAAAAAAAAAAGCAAAAAAAAAAAAAAAAAGTATAAACAAAAGCACTGATAGTTCTTTTATACCTTGCATAGCATTAGCCCTTTACCCAGTTTTCCCCAAATTTTATGTTAAAAGGAAAAGTCTCAGCCTATCCATCCTTCGTTCTTTCTCCCACAATGCTTCGGTACCACGGTCCTTATATTACGATTACATTTTATACCTGCCTCTGGCCTCTATTGGCAGCCACCCACTTTCTCAGGACCACATACCCAACCTGATCCGCCAAAGCCCAGGCTTTCAACATCGAGACTGGAGGAAAGTAAAGTCCCCTTTGTGGGAGACAGCCATAATATCAAATGCAGAACCCTTGACAGCCCCTTTCCTGCTGTGCGAAGGAAGCCAGTCTGAGAACATGGCGGTGTGCCCAGGTGGTAACAGGTGGTTACAGAAAGAGCAGCAGTTTGGGACAGGGTTTCCTTCATGTGCTCGTCACAGCAAGAGTTAGGCATGATTGCACGAAGAAGAGTGGGGTGGAAGCTTAGCACATGGGACTGGGGGACCAGGGTTGTATCCTGCTGGTAGAGTACTTGCCTGACACACAACCCCACGGCACAGACAGCAAACCTTCAACAATGAAAACACCAAGCACACATGTAGGTGCACAAGGACAGAGACACAGGCACCGGTGTTGTCCGGTGTGCGTTTCAGGAACAGGTGGGGAAGAGATGCCTGCTGACAGACGATCCCCACCCGTAGGCCTTGGTATGACAGCAGTAAGGAGTCTCCAGCCGGATGTATGGCGTCTTTGAATGTCTCTCAGATCAGTCACTTACATGTCATGAGCATCGCTCGTTTGCGCCCATTTCTTCCTGCGTCTGCTTCTCTCGACAGGGGAATTGCCTTCAAGAGGTAAAGAGTGCACATCTTTGTGCGTATTTCAGTGCACAAGGAAAACAGATACAAGAGTGAAACAGATCCAGTTCCAATCCAACTCTGAATCCTCGCCTGTAGCCAGTGTTTAATACAAGGAGATCTTGCTCAAGAAGTTTTGAGCTGCAATCTCTCTATCACAGACATAAACCCTCATCAGGCCACTGTGAAGAGCAAAGCAGCTTTACACAACCAGAGCACAGACGCCTGGAGGGACGCCGGGTAGGGACGGGGAGCTGGCCCAGGAGTAAACGTGTGTGTGGCCAAGCCTAGCATCGGTTCAGTCTGACTCCCACACCCCGCGTGGTGGATGGACAGAACAGACTCTGGTGAGCTGCTGTAAATGTGTTGTGTGTTGTGGGATGCACCTCTGCCCTTGCAAGTAATTGCAAAGTAAAAAAAAATTTAAACGGGATGTTAATTGTTATTATAACTGATACAGTGCCTGGCACTTGGAGGGGGCATCGAATAAAAGGTCACTATTGTGAATATGCTTATTAGTGATAGGGTGCGCTTTGTTTTTTATTTGAGGGATACTACAAATAGGAGAAGTGTGCTGGAGATGACACTCTGCTCCGTGCAGGTGGCCGGGGATGGGGATTTTAGCATCACACCAGGAGCAGACAGAGAGCTCCCTGATGCTCCAGTTAACAAGGCTCAGCAAAGTAATTCTGTCAGGGGCAATTCCATTCCCAGCATCACAGCAGCTGCTAGCATCAGGCAGTCTTGCAGGAAATCCTCCCAAACACTTCTAATCCCATCAGCAGACCTTGCTCCAAACTTTATTCATCCGGCAAAACATGAGTAAATGATTCAAGGTAAAAAATCAATAAGACAGCAGCAGGGGAGGGAGGGAGGGAGAGGGAGAAGGGGAGGAGGAGAGGGAGAGGGAGGAGGGGAGAGGGATGGGGAGCAGGTGAAGAGGGGGAGGAAGAGGGGGAGAGGGGGAGGAGAAGGGAGAGGGATAGGGAGGAGGGGAGAGGGATAGGGAGGAGGGGAGAGGGATAGGGAGGAGGGGAGAGGGATAGGGAGGAGGGGAGAGGGATAGGGAGGAGGGGAGAGGGATAGGGAGGAGGGGAGAGGGATAGGGAGGAGGGGGAGAGGGAGGCAAAATGGACACATTAACGCACAGCTGGAATTAGTTTGGCTTTGCTTCCTTCCTTCTACCTTTTAAACCACACTAAGAGAGGTGTTAGCAGCGCAGAGCCAGTGGTTAGGGGCAAGGATGAATGAGCTGTCAATTAGACAAGACGCTTATATGACCAAACAACCCTCTCAATGCCTTTAGTAAAGTCTCTCTTCTAAGGACTGTTTCCCAGGTTACTGTCTCTCCTTACGCCCCCTAGTGGCTTCTCCTCAAGTTTTTTTTTTTTCTTTTGGTTTTTCGAGACAGGGTTTCTCTGTATAGCCCTGGCTGTTCTGGAACTCACTCTGTAGACCAGGCTGGCCTCGAACTCAGAAATTCACCTGCCTCTGCCTCCCAAGTGCTGGGATTAAAGGCGTGTGCCACCACCACCCGGCTAAGCCATTTTTTATAGCACAAATTTCTTTTTTTTTTAAATTAGATTCTTTTCTTTATTTACATTTCAAATGTTACCCCCCTCCCCCCGCTCATTTCCTTGTTTCCCCCTCCAAAAACCTTCTATCCCATCCTATCCCCCTGCTCACAAACTCACCCACTCCCACTGCCCTGTCCTGGCATTCCCCTGCACTGGGGCAACAATCCTTCACAGGTCCAAGGGCCTCTCCTCTCATTGATGTCCAACAAGGCCATCCTCTGCTACATATGCAGCTGGAGCCATTGGTCCCTCCATGTGTGCTTTTTGGCTGGTGGTTTAGTCCCTGAGAACTCTTGGGGTTAATTCACACAAAACAGAAAGCCTGTGATGCCTGTCACCAGATCCACTGACCACCTAACGAGAAGGACAGACTTTCAGCTCTGGTCCAAGATGAATGCCTTCTTTGCTATTTGTATTCTGGACACTGGTGCCTTCACCACAATGTCTCTCATATCAACAGTCTCACTCCTGGCCCCAGCAGCACCCAGTCGTGCCTTAAATAACAATGCCAATGTTAAGAAACATACTCGGCGACCACTTGCTTCCGAAGCACCACCCAATCTTGGTTTCAGTTCAAAGTAAAAGCTCTTAAAGTATAACTGTATTTTGAGGGACAGCAAAATGACTCACAGGTAACAGGGCTTGCCAGCAAGCCTTACAGTGCGTGTTGGATCCTTAGAACCTACATCGTGGAAGGAGAGAGTAAACTCTCAGAACTTGTCTTTTCACCCTCACATGCCTACAGTAACATACACATGTACATACGCTCAAACGCACACTCACAAAACACACACACAGGCATGCAAATGAATGAATGAATGAATAAATGTAAAAAAAAAAAACTATTTACAATCCCTAAGCTTCCGTCTCTCTTCAGCCCACTTATATCAGGTTTTGGTTTCATCACTCCATCAAAGATGTTCTTTTTTTAATTATTGAAAATAGATATTTTTCTTATATAATATATCAGTTTTCCCTCCCTTTGTTCCTCCCAGTTCTCCCCCACCTCCCTCCCCTTCAAGATCCACTCCCTTCCTGTCGCTCATTGGAAAAGAACAGGCTTCTAAGAGATAACAGCCAAACATGACAAAAGAAAATATAAGCGTCTTAGGCAGGGATTCTATTCCTGCACAAACATCATGACCAAGAAGCAAGTTGGGGAGGAAAGGGTTTATTCAGCTTACACTTCCACATTGCTGTTCATCACTAAAGGAAGTCAGGACTGGATCTCAAGCTGGTCAGGAAGCAGGAGCTGATGCAGAGGCCATGGAGGGATGTTTCTTACTGGCTTGCTTCCCCTGGCTTACTCAGCTTTCTTTCTTATAGAACCCAAGACTCCCAGCCCAGGTATGGCACCACCCACAAGGTGCCTCCCACCCTTAGTCACTAATTGAGAAAATGTCTTACAGCTGGATCTCAGAGAGGCCTTTCCTCCAGGAAGGCTCCTTTCTCTGTGATAACTCCAGCTTGTGTCAAGTTGGCATGCAAAACCAGCCAGTACAATAAGATAAAGCAAAACACATCACACCAAATCTGGATCAGGTAAGCCAACAGAAGAAACAGAACCCCAAGAGCAGGCATAAGATCAGAGATTCACTCTGACATATGAATTATGGAATCTCAAAATAATTTTGATTTGCCTTTCTCTGGTGACTAAGGACATTAAACATCTCTTGGCCCTTTGAATTTCCCCTATTGAGAATTCTGTTTAGACCCTTATTCCATTTTTAAAATTAGATTATTTGGGCTTTTTTTTTTTTTTTTTTTGGTTTTTCGAGACAGGGTTTCTCTGTGTGGTCCTGGCTGTCCTGGAACTCACTCTGTAGACCAGGCTGGCCTCGAACTCAGAAATCCACCTGCCTCCCTCTGCCTCCCAAGTGCTGGGATTAAAAGCGTGCACCACGACACCCGGCTATTTGGGCTTTTTAATACCTAGTTTATGAGTCCTTTTATATTTTGGATATTAGTGTTCTATAGAGTTGGTAAAAAATCTTTTCTCATTCTGTAGGCTACTACTTAGTCTGAATGATAGTGTTCTTTGCCTTACAGAAGCTTTTTAGTTTCATGAGGCCCCATTGAGTAGTTGTTGATCTTAGAGCCTGTGCTCATTGTGTTCTGTTCAGGAAATCTTTCCCTATGCCAAGGCTATTCTCTACTGTCCCTTCTGTTGGGTTCATTGAATATGGTTCTATGTTGAGGTCTTTGCTCCATTTAGACGTGAGTTTTGTATGGATTTATTTGCATTCTTCTACATGCAGACATCCAGCTTGACCAGCACCACTTGTTGAAGATACACTATCTTTTTCCCCCCAGTATTTATTTCTGGCTTCGTTTTCAAAACATTAGGTGCACATGGATGTGTAAATTTATGTCTGGCCTTTCGATTGGAGGGCATGGACCAACACATCTGATTTTATGCCAATACCATGTGGGTCTCATTACTGTAACTCTGTAGTACAACCTGAAATTGGGACTAATGAGGCCTCAGGATTTCTTTTATTATTTTAGCTATCATGGAATTTTTTGGTTTTCCACAGGAAATTAAAAACTGTCCCTTTAAGGTCTGTAAAGAATTATGTTGGGATTTTGATGGGACTTGGATTGAATCTGTAGATTGCATTTGTTAAGATGGCCATTTTCACTATGTTGATCCTACTGATGCATGAGCATGGGAGATCTTTCCATCTGCTGAGATCTTCTTTAATTTCTTTCTTCAAAGACTTGAAGTTTTTATTATATAAGTCTTTCACTTGCTTGGTTTAGAATTAGCTAAGTATTTTATATTATTTGATGCTATTGTGAAAGCTTTTGCTTCCTGGATTTTTTGTTTTGTTTGTTTTGCTTTGTTTTGTTTTGTTTCCGAGACAGGGTTTCTCTGTGTAGTCCTGGCTGTCCTGGAACTCACTCTGTAGACCAGGCTGGCCTCAAACTCAGAAATCTGCCGGCCTCTGCCTCCCAAGTGCTGGGATTACAGGCGTGTGCCACCACGCCCGGCGCTTCCTGGATTTTTTTTCTCAGTCCATTAGTCATTTGTATATGGAGAGTTACTGAGTTTTGTGAGTTAATTTTGTATCTTGCTACTTTGATGAAAGTATTTATCAACTGTAGGAGTTCCCCAGTAAAATTTTTTAGGGTCTCTTTTGTATACTATCATTATCACCTGCAAATAAAGATACTTTGACTTCTTCCTTTCCAAATTGTGTACCCCTTGATCTTCTTCGGCTGTCTTATTGCTCTAGCTAAGACTTCATGTACTGCATTGAATAGATATGGATAGAGTGGACATCCTTGTCTTGTTCCTCATTTTAGTAGAACTGCTTTGAGTTTCTCTCCATTTGAGTTGATATTAGCTGTAGGCTTGCCTTAAACTTCCTTTATTATGTTTATGTATGTCTCTTGTATCCCTAATCTCTCCAGGAATTATATCATGAAGGGGTGTTAGATTTTTGTCAAAAGACTTTTCTACATCTAATGAGTTGATCATGTGGGGGGTTTTGTTTTGTTTGTTTGGGTTTTTTGTTTGTGTGTATGATGGATTGCGTTTATTGATTTTTATATATTTAACCATCCTTAAATCTCTGGGATGAAGCCTACTTGATCACAGTAGATAATCTTTTTGTTGTGTTCTTGGATTTGGTGGTGAGTATTTTTGCATCTGTGCTCATTAAGAAAATTGGTCTGTAATTCTCCTTCTGTGTTGGATTTTTATGTGGTTTGGGTATCATAGTAACACACACACACAAAAAAGACAAAATGCTGGCCTCTAGCCATCTGGGGTTAGGGTGGTTATAGGTGTAGGTGCTGATTTCTGGGTTTTTTGTTGTTGGGTAGGTGTTTTCTTCCTTGGTTTCTGTTTCCTCTCTGGCTTTTCAGAGAATGTGATGGCTGTATGTTACCTGGTAGGAAATTTTCTTTGGACTTGATAGTTTTGGCCACTGGGGGTTCCAGGTAAAAAGTGTTTCTGGGTATTGGGAGCTGATATTTAGGAATGAGGTTAGGCTAGGGGCTTGAGGGGATTCACAGGAGGGAGAAGAGCAGAGTGTTCAGCCAGGGTCTGCTTATTTCCCTCCTTTGAGTGGGGGGAGACAGTAAAGAAAGGTCACCATGGAAGTTCTGCAGTAGCACTGAGAACGAGGCTAATGGGTTGGATGCAGAGGAACAGAAGAAGAGAAAATCTAAACAGCTTACCCGCTTTCCTGGAAGGCATGGTCTGTGGGTGAGCAAGGAGTTCCTGCTGAGGCTGGGGGCTGGGATGAGATACCCAGGAGGTGAGGAGGGGAAGATCTATGGGACCCATAGGAGACAGGAACCAGGGAAGGCAGCGGAGGCTGCCACAGAGGTTCTACTGCAGAGCTGGGGGTGAAAGTGGGTCATTGGACCTGAGAGAGTGAGGTGAAGGAGAGGGTGTGCCACGCCCACGTAGCCTGTCTGTTTCTCTGACAAGTGCGGTCTGTGGGCGAGCAGGAAATGCCGGCTGGAGCTGGGGCCTGGGATAAAGCCGCGTGGAAGATGGGAGGTTAGGAAGGAAAGGTCTGTGGGAGCGTCAGGAAGAGGGAACAGGGGTACAGGGAAGGCTGCCCCAGGTGGTCCACTACAGAGCTGGGGTGGAACGGAGAGACTGGATCAGGGAGAAAAGAGGAAGAGAAGGTAATCTGTAGGCAGCCTACCTGGTTTTCTGGCCAAAGTGTCATCAAAACTATTACAAACAAAATTTTTATTTGGATACGAAATGATCACCCAGACTTAATGGAATAGTTAAAAGACTTGGTTCCCACCTGGTGCAGATACTGAGAGATGATTGGGTCAGAAAAACACCAACTCCATCAGCTGATTCATCCACTGATGCCTTCGTGCTAACGAGATAGTAGGAGAGGGGCTGACTGAGGGAGCCTTTGAAAGACGTGTTTGTCTCTGGCCCTGTCCTGCCTCTCTGACTCCCAGCTGCTGTGGGGTGAGCAGCTCCACTCTTCTGCCGGAATGTACGGGCTTATTGCAGCCCTATGAGCTAGACTCAGCCTGCCATACAAGAAAACCATATTTTTCCTTATTGAACATTTCTAATTAGATATTTTGTCTCAGGGTAGGAACACTGTCAGACACAAAAGTCATGGCTTCTAAAAATGCCATTTCCAAAGTTCCCTTCTCTCTCCATGACCTATGTAACTTTCCAATAGCCTTGGGCATAATTCCCTAAAACATTAAGTGTGCAGATACAGAGTTGACTCTTTGATGGATGTTGGCCAAGTGCATAAATCTTTAAAGCAACCACAGCTATAACCAACATACAGAAAATCCCCAACACTTCAAAAGTTACCCTACGGCCCCATGCAATCAAGCTCCGCACTCACCCTGATGCCAGACACTCACTGGTGTACTTTTTATGGCTATACTTTAGGTTTTTAACATCCCTATTACCGGAATTGTATACCACATATTTTCCTTTGCTTAGTTACTTAGTATGTTAAATGTATCAGTAGTTAATTCCTCTTTTAAATTAAAATGAGGGGTGTGGCTCTGTGGTAGTTTGAATAAAAATGGTCCCCACTGGCCTACAGGTAGTAGCACTATTAGAAGGTGTGGCCATGTTGGAGTAGGTGTAGCCTTGTTGGAGTAGGTGTGGTCTTGTTGGAGTAGGTGTGGTCTTGTTGGAGTAGGTGTGGCCTTGTTGGAGTAGGTGTGGTCTTGTTGGAGTAGGTGTGGCCTTGTTGGAGTAGGTGTGGTCTTGTTGGAGGAAGTCTGTTACTGGGTAGTGGGCTTTGAGGTGTCAGAAGCTAGAGGCAGGTTCAGTGTGGCACTCTCTTCTTGCTGTCTGCTGATCCAGATGTAGAATTCTTGGCTCCTCCAGTGCCATATCTGCCTGTGTGCCACTATGCTTCCCGCCATGATGAAATGGACTAAACCTCTGAACTATAAGACAGCCCCAATTGAACATTTTCCTTTATGAGAGTTGCCATGGCTATGAGGGCCTCTTCACAGCAAGAGAAACCCTAATTACAACAACAAAAGTTGGTCTGAGGGACTTGGGTATTGTTGTAATGGGCCAAACCACGATTTGGTCTGGAGGATGTGGACTTTTGCATGTTGGGTTAGGAAAGCAGTAGACTGTGTTAAGCACTGCTTAATGGGTCATACTGGTTGGAGCATGGGAGACAATGGGGCTGGGGTGGTTTGAAATGTAGGGGCCCTGCTCAAGGGGTTTCAGAAGAGAAGGTATGTGACCTGGAGACTGTTCTTGAAACATTTTGGTGAAGAACATGACTATTTTCTGCCACCTTCCAAAAAAAAAAAATCAAAAACAAAAAAATGAAAATATGTGCCTGAGGCTAAATTGGAGAGTATTGAGTTAACAGAGGTGATTTCAATACAGCCTGGTGCAGACTGTTTTGTGCAGTTATCAGCGGCCATGCTGATCAAGCTCCATAATGAAAAGGAGCAAGGAAAGTTATAAAGTGTACAGTCTGAGGGGAAAAGGGACACCAGGAGCTAGTGGAATGGAGCTAAATCCTGTGTGCAAGGAGATAAACAGATTAAAGAAAATTGTGATGTTAAGTGGGATTAGGGGAGTTGCAACCTAAGGGCAAGATCCCACCCAGCCAAGTTTCCACCTTGTGAAAGGAATTAAAGAAAAGTTCAGAGCCAGGTGTGGTGGTGAGCACCTTTAATGCCAGCACTCTGGAGGTAGACAGGCAGATCTCTAAGTTCGAGGCCAAGCTTAGGCAGTGAGTGAAACCATCAAAAATGGAGGCTGATGAAAATATATTTGAACAAAGGGTCCATGTTTCAGCCTCAGCAAGCAGCAGAACTTAGCAGCGTGGGCCAGATGATTCTGGCTTTAGAGTCAAGGATAGAAGAAAGGGGCTATGGAATCTTCCTTTGCAACTAAGGAAAGCCATGGAGGCCAGGCATATGTCAGGGGTATTCACGCATAGAGGACTAGAGGGGCCACTGTGTGAAGCTGTGAAGGCAAAGCCTGGGTTGGGTTGGAGATCCCAAGATATCGGAGATGCCAGAGTTGTGGGATACCTGCCTAGGAGAGCAGCTATCAGGGAGTGGAATCAGCCAGAGAGAAAGAAGTGTGCTGCAATCAAAGACGCTGGAAGGAGTTGGAGATCTGGAGAGTGCTTGGACATCAGACATGCAGATGCAGAGTGTGGAGTTTGCACAGCTGCTTTTCAGTCTTGCTTTGGTCCAGTATTTCCTCATCATGTTCCCTTTCCTCCCTTTTGGAATGGTAATGTATATCCTGTGCCATTGTATATTGGAAATATGTGATCTGCTTTCTCATTTTGGTTTTACTAGGGTTATAATTAAGAGATAGCCATGAGTCTTGAGAGGGACTTTGGACTTTTAAACAACTTTGAGACGGATAAAGATTATGGGGACTTTTGAAGCTGAACCAGATGCATTTTGGATTATGATATGGCTACAATCCTACAAGGGCCAGAGAGTAGAATGTGATGGTTTGAATAAAAATGACCCCCATAGGCCCAATAGGAGTCAGGGTGTCGCTTCACAGTAATAGAAACTCTAACTAAGACAGATCATGTTGTCTTGCCCAGATGTGGTGGCTTGAATGAGCAATGCCCCCCCAGAGGCTCGGGCATTTGAACGCTTGGTCCCCAGTTGGTGATGCTGTTTGAGAAGATTTAGGAGGTGTGATCTCACTGGAGAAATTATGTCACTAGGGGGTGGGGTGTGAACATATATAGCCTTGCCCTATTTTGGGCTGTGATCTCTCAGCTTCCTGTTCCTGCTGCTATGCTGGACATTTTACTGCCACACCCCACATCACCCACATGGTGCCTCCCTACCATGATGGACTGTTATCCCTCTGGAACCAGGAGCCAAAATAAACTCTCTTATATGAATTCCACTGGCCCTGGTATTTTACCACAGCACTAGAAACGTTACGACTGTAGCATCTGTCTTAGGGTTTCCATTGCTGTGCAGAGACACCATGACCAAAGCAACTCTTATAAAGGACAATATTTCATTGGGTCTGGCTTACAGGTTCAGAGAGTCAGTTCATTATCATCAAGGTGGGAAATACGGTAGTGTCCAGGCAGATAGGATGCCGGAGTAGGAGCTAAGAGTTCTACATCTTGATCTGACTGCAGCCAGGAAAGACTGTCTTGCAAGCAACTAGGAGGAAGATCTCTTCTGCATGGGTGGATCCTGAGCATAGGGCCTCGAAGCCTGCCTACATAGTGACACACTTTCTCCAGTGAGGCCACATGTCCTAATAGTGCCATTTCCCATAAGCCAAGCTTATTCAAACCAGCACATCAGTGTAGCCTCCAACTCAGGATCTTCATGCCTTAGCCCTGTGAGTGCCAAGAGTACAGGAGTATGTCACTGATCTATGAATTTTGACAAATTTTTCTGATAAATTACTCATAAAATCTCCATAATATCATATTGTCCTTTGCTTTCTTTTGGGGACCTCTTCTTATCTTCTTTTCTGTACATCCTTCTAAAAATTGAGGGCTGAATTCTAAACACTCTCTCTCTTTTTTTCTATCCATATACCACCCCCAACCCTTTGATCCTGGTTATCAGAGATCAACAGGAATTACTTAGGGGAAAAACCAAAGTGGGAACAGACATCGGAAGATGGAAGAAATGGAGACGGGAAGACAGTAAGATGTCTTACAAGGACCAACATGTAGAATATCAAGGATGTAGGATATCAAATACAGCATGATACACAGCAACCCACAGGGGACCACTGAAGTAGGGAATGTGAGGCAGGAAAGAGGGAAGAGGTGAGGGGGGAGAACATTTAAGGACAGTCTGGTAGGTCATGCCAACTTCCTTCTTGGATGGTGGTGGCAGACGTATGACCTGACATGGACGGAAAACAACTTGTAATAGTTGCAGTCATTAAAACAGAGTTGGTGAGGAATACTCATCCACTTCAGAAAAATTAATTGTCCTTTTAAAGTCAAATTGGTCTGAACTACACACATTTTATGTATTAATACGAGCACTTTTAAAAGACTGAGAGAAAAAAATACCACGTGGCTGACAGCAGCTCCTCTTGAGCGCTGAGAGCACACGTGCATCCATGACATTCCTTTCTTTCACCTTTAGTATTTCCAGCTTTTAAACAGCTAGCCCTGCATAGTCATCAGTAAAACATTTTTAAATCCTGACAGAAAGCAAGTGTCTTATTCGCAGAAGAGGTATAAAGAAGTTGTTATTGTGTCTTAGGTTACAAAGTTTGTGTCTTGCGATTTTGTTTCTAGTTTCAAGTTCACCATTTGGGCGCCTTCAGACGTTATAGATGAGCTGATGGGTGGCAGGCAGGCAGCTGGAGAAGAACCAAGTTTCCAGATTGAAAGAACCATTTCCTGGGAATGTTCAAATCACAACTCCCACACCCGGTGTGGACCGTTGAAGATGACTGGGAAGAGTTCTTACTGAGTCCATCTTTATACATCTGTGTCGTTCCTCCCTGGCTTTTGGTGTTATAGCAGGAACCAGAGAGAGAATATTTTGAAATGATGCGATGATCTGGAACACTTATTCTACTTCTGCAAGTGCAAACCATCGCCACTCTCCTGCCTTGACTCAAGGGTGGGTCCTGCGCCAGCTTTGGAAATTTCATACATAAATTTGTTCATAAACTGTTGATCCTAGTGGATAAAGCCGAGGCAAAGAGCCAGATGCATTTGCAGTGTGTCTCCGCAGGACTCAGAGGACTGCCTTGCAGTCTTAGGGGCAGTTTATTGGGTGTAGTGAAGATGGATTGCCTCAAGAACACATGGGCTGTTCCAGGGGAGGGGGGCATTCTCACTAACTTAGGACCTGTTATGTTATGAGTTGCAGACGGATTAAGTCTACTCCTTCAGAGTCAACAATATACATGCATACATACACACAGGCATGCACACATTACATATACCTGTGTTTATATAAGTACATATTGGGTATATTTTAGAATGCATTTGCTTTAACTTGGAAAACAAAATAAAACAAAGATGTGCGGATGACTGTAACCCAGGTGCTACCTCCCAGTCTAGAGTCTATTGTCTTCCCATATGATTTTTTTTTTGGTTGATAGTTTAAAGGTTTCTAATTTAGTACTTGTGACAACTGATACTTGACCTCCCTCTAACATTTTGTTTATTTACCATGGGCTTATTACTTAGAAATCTCATAATAAATTTCTAGATTGAGGCCAACTCTGAGAGCAGTGGATCTCTGCTCAGCTAGCTTCAGTCTGAAGGAGAAGGTTTCTCTTGGGCCAAATCCTATAGGATACAACAGAAGAAGCTGGGCCAGCAATGGTATACTTGTATGGTGTACTTAAGAAAACGTAAATCTGGTGCTGAGAGCAGTTGGTTACTAGCAGACATGGTGGACTTGCAGTCGTGTTGCTGTTTGGGTAGCTCAAATCTAAAGATCAGGGTCATACAGAAGATGACCCTAAGTAGGTTATATTGCATAACACTATTTCTTGGGAGATGTGAACAACTGTTTACTCATCCCAGATAGGGAATTGATGTCTGACCAAAGCAACAATACTACCCATGTAAGGAGTCATGTTACACTCCTTACAAAATCATGTTACACAAAGCCAGTTACATCAACAAAAGCTCACGCTAGCGTGGGTGATGACTTATTAAACTAGAATGCTGGATGTCTCTGAATAACTTAGAGGCAGCTGGACAGATGGGAAAGTCTCCTCTTTTCATCAGTCCTTACTTCTTATCTAACCTTGGGGAGAGGAGAGCTCTGTACCCCTGCTAAGTTTCAGGGACTTCCTGAAATTCGTAGGTTTACTTCCTGAGTCTTCATGGACCTTTTGTTAGAACTTCTTGCTGCACAACAGATGGTGAGAATGAGAAAATACTGCATCATACAATAAGTTTGATTTTGTAGGTTAGGCACTGTTTGTAAAATTTGGTATGGTCAACAAACAAACAAACAAACAAACAAAATTCTTTACTTTTTTTTCCTGATCAATTCTACCCACTCCTTTTCTTCATTGGTCTGTCTGCCAGTGGTGATGCAACAATCTAGCTCCTTTTCAGCTAGTTAGCAGCTGTTCTTGAGAGCAAAGTTAATTGTCCTCAGTCTGCTCCCTTTTCCTCTTGCTATAACACCACCACACACTTGGTGATTTCTTTTGAAGATTAATTTCATCCAACCTAGGGCCAGCAAGTTCAAAATCCAAGGATACAGACAAGAGATTTTCATTGTCTACCTGATGGATGAAGGTGTGAGAGAAAGACAGGGATATGATCACTTTTTATAACAAACCCATACTCATAGCATTGCAACAAACTGTTTCCACAATGATATCAATCCATTTGTGAGAGCAGAATCCTCAAGACCTGGTCACTTCTCAAAAGTCTCACTTCATAACAGTACTGAATTGGGGGTTAAATCAACACATAAACTTTGGGGACACCTTTGAGTCATGACTGCTCTGTCAGAAGAAGAAAATTACAGATTCAGTTGTGCTTTCGATTGGATTGGTTTCTGATTCTAGAATCCTTCAATATTTCCATCCCATGAAACAGAATAACTTGTTTCAGTGAGTTGAGAAAGAGAAGACTGGCTTTATAAACAGAGGAAATTGGGGAGATTAGGAATAGGAAACATAGGGCTGGGGAGACATAGCTCTATTATGCACGAGGTGCCAGGTTCAACTTCCAACACTGTTCAAACAAACAAGCAAACCAAAGAACACAAAAGGAGTTGATTATTTCAATTATTTTCCTTCAAGGCAGGACACACAGAGGGAGAACACTTGAAAAACAATTAGCTGGTTAACTTGAAGTATTTTTTCTGGTGATTATTAAAGCAGAGGTAAGCTCACTGGTATACTCCATGCTGACTTAGTTTAAGACTCTTATTTCTTTCTTCCAATTTCTTGGAAGATGGAACCCCAGAGTGAATCTACTTTGGTTTTTAGTCTGGTCTTCTGGGACTCTGTGAAGAAATTCAGCTCAAATGAATGGTTTCTTCTAATTCTTTATTTAACAATACCTTCAATACTGGTCTTACATTCTCCAGGTTTTGCCCCACAACTTCCTGATTGGCTACTTCGAAAACTCAATTAGAAAGAGAGAATGTGGGCAGTTGCTGTCAGCCTTCTCTGGCTCAGCTTTGTGTGTCAGCCCATAACACGAGTCACGAGCCCGCGGTTGGATTGGCTGCTCCTGATCTAGAGTCAGGCTGTGTGATGAGAAAGGTCAGTTTGATTGAGGATTTCAAAATCATAGGTCACGGTGAACCTGCCAAAGAACATCACTTCTTCAGGAACTGAGCAATGTTCATTCCATTTGTACAGCTGTGGGTGAGGTAGATCACAGGGATGCCTTCATCTCTTACAATCTGTGCTGCCTACATGAGCAATGCCCTTTCATTAGGGCATGGACCTGACATCTAGACATGGAGAACAGAAAATCCCGACTTTATAGTGATTATGAGAGTCTGAGATTGTGAGTGTGTGTGGTGGTGGTGGGGGGGGATCTGCTTCATCGAAAGAGCTTAACAAATGGTGATGTGCATCTCAAACTCAACACTCAAGTTTTGAATAGCACAGGATGCTTAACTCGGTTTAAAGTGAAGTTTTCAGGATTGGGGAGATGGATCAGCAGCTAAGAGCTCTTGCTGTTTTTGCAGAGGACCTGGATTCAATTTCCAGAAACCCCAAGATGGCTCACAGGTGACGGTAACTCGGTTCCAGGGAATGTGCTGCCCTCTTCTGCGACCCTCCTCCTCCTGGCCCACATTCATGTAGGCAAACACGCATAAACATAAGATGAATAAATAAATATAAAAACAAAGAAAAGGAGCTTTCCTCTAATCAGAGCCTTTATTATAGAATATTTTAAATTTGTTCCTATTTTTCATTTTTTGTTCAATAGATCTCCAGGAAATATTCCTTTCTGTTCCTTACTATCTCATAATTAACCTTTAGTAGCCAGGCATAAGGTCAGCTAATTCACCAAATGGAGTCTCAACTGTCTTTAAGAGTTTTAAGCAATTTTTTCATGTTTTCTGTTAACTAAAAATAATACCTTCTTTTTATAAGATCCGTGCCACAGTGACTTTTTTTTTTTTGAGACAGGGTTTCTCTGTGTAGCCCTGGCTGTCCTGGAACTCACTCTGTAGACCAAGTTGGCCTCAAACTTAGAAATCCACCTGCCTCTGCCTCCCAAGTGCTGGGATTACAGGCGTGCCCCACCACCGCCCAGCTCACAGTGACTTTTTGTATCATGATTTTTAAAAAGAGAAGGAAGAAGGAATATTTTTATTGGATATTTTCTTTATTTGCATTTCAAATGTTACCCCCTTTCCCAGTTTCCCCTCCTCCAGGAAACTCCCTATTCCATCCCCCCTCCCCCTGCTTCGATGAGGGTGTTCTTCCATCCACCCACCCACTCCCACCTCCTTTCCCTCGATTCCCCTACACTGGGGCATCTGTCGAGCCTTTATAGGACCAAGGACCTCTCCTTGCATTGATTCCTGACAAGTCAATCCTCTGTTACATATATGGCTAGAGCCATGTGTACTTGGTTGATTGATTAGTCCCTGGGAGTTCTGGTTGATTGATATTGTTGTTCTTCCCATAGAGTTGCAAACCCCTTCAGCTCCTTCAGTCCTTTCTCTAACTCCTCCATTGAAGACCCCATGCTTAGTCTAATGGTTGGCTGTGAGCATCCGCCTCTGTATTTGTAAGGCTCTGGCAGGGCCTCTCAGGAGACAGCCATATCTATAGGCTCCTTTCAGCAAGCATTTCTTGGTATCCACAATAGTGTCTCGGTTTGGTGACTTTATATGGGATGAATCCCCAGATGGGACAGTGTCTGGATGGCCTTTAGAAGGAATATTTTTAAGTGACTGTAAAGTCTCAGCTAATCACATATTTTAAATGCTATGACATATTTAGGACTACTGATATTTTTCTTTAAATATCTTGCATGTGTGTCTGCATTGCCTTCCTTGTCACTATGACTGGAACAATTTAGGAGGAAGACATGATTTGGGCTGTCTCAGAAGTGTCTGTCTGTCACAGCAAGGATGGTGAGGCACAGCAGAGCGGCCTGTTCATGGCCATCAGGAAGCAGAGAAAGGGTTATGGCGCTCTGGGCTTCCCCCTTTGCCCATTTTATTTCATCAGAGCATGATGGTAACATTCACCTTGAGGGTGGATTTCCACACATCCTTAGTCCTCTCCAGAAACATCCCTAGGCAGTGATTAATCCAGTCCGGCTGACCACAAAGATGATGTATCACAATTCTGCTCTAGATCATTTGTTATTCTCATCTATAAATAATGTTTCTGCACTATCAAATGATGGCATAGACATTTGCTTCTTTATCTCATTGTAACTTTCAAAGGAATATAATGTAATCAAGAAGACAGAAAGGATGGTACGAAGCACACACTCCTCCCTCCACATTTCTGTTCTGTTTCATGGGCAGGAGAGATATAGTCCTATATCCCCTATCATCCTGGATCTAAAAATCTGTGGTGTTTAATCTTTTGGCTGTGCCCTCAGTAGATTGGCTGGAGCATGGGAGGGAGCACTCCTCTCAGGAGCTGCCTCCCTGACCAGTTTCGCCCCTGTGCCTGGATAAGCAGACAGTAGAGGAGGGAAAGGCTCTAATAGATCTCTCAGTTATGTTAAATTTCCCAGCACAGCTTTCTATTGTAATTTGTACCACATACCCATCTGACACATTTTAAAAGGAGGTTCCTAACATCCAGTCCCCTTGTCACAAATGCTTCACACATTGACACTCTGTGCTGTGTCTTTGTGTGAGCCTTGTAATCCCGTGGTCTGAATGACTTCTGCCTCTGTGGTTTATCTCAATAAATACAAATTTGTGCTGAATACAATATGGAAGGCACTGTCTAGGTCTGTTCAGTATGCAACTGGCAAACTGCATGTAGTAGCCCGGTCAGGTGTGGAAGTGGAGACCTCGCAGGCAGCAGCAGCTGATCTGAAAGTCAGTGGGAGCTGAAAGTCACCATCTTGGCTTGAGTCCAAATGACACTGGACTGTCAGGAACACCAGTTCCTTTTGATGTCAGCCAGGGTGGCCTGAGATCTCAAACTAAGCAAACAGGGTTCTTTTCTTGGGCAGAAATCTCTTTCTTGGGGAGAGAGGCATGAATCATTTGGGGTTCTCAACTGCAAAGCAACTGCAGATTTTTGTGCATGTCAAGACCCATAGGAGAGAACAAGGTTAAGAAAACCAGGAAGGCTCAGCTCAGCCAGGCTTCTAGAAAGATCAGAAGTGGGACATGGGGGTAGACTATTCAAATTTGGAAATACCAAATATTGGCAAGAAATAAGTTTTACAATTATACATATTATTTACACACACACACACACACACACACACACACACAAAGGGACATTTCCCACTTTGCTCTTGTTTTATTTCTGCTTGAACTTGAAGAAATAGCGTATTTAAGTGTTGTCCCGAAGCAGCAGGAAAATACAGAATCAAGAGTTAGGTGGGCTAGAAGCAAAGAGCAAATGCTGGGAAGCGAAGCATTCTTAGGACAGGCCAAGCTCAGCGGGACAGGATGAATTGTAGGGCTGGGGTTTGTGTGTCAAGTGATGTGGTATACCAGATAACGTACACAAACATCAGAAATGCAAGCTGACATGTGATGATCATACTATAGAAGGTCGAATGAACTAGCAAGAAGGTAAAGGTAGCGCCTACCCCTGCCCCCTCCCATTATAAAGCAGAAAGGGTCTAGTGCAATGGGACACGCCTGTATTTCCAAGAGAGGTGAGAATAGTGGAAATCAAAGGCTTTCCAGGCTCACAGAATTGCAGAAAGTCGATTTTAAACCTTTCAACATGTTAAAGACCCATGTTCCCAGAGCCCTCAAACTAAAACAATATAGAACTTTTCATGTTTTCAAAATTGCAAACAGAACAATAATAGCTAATGTTTATTGCATGCTTATTATATTCTTGGCATTTTTCTAGTTACATGGTATCTAACGGTCGCTTCTTCCCAATAACCAATATGAGACTGATATAATTACAAGCCTTATTTTACAAATGGGGAAACTGAGGAATAAAGAGTGGGGCTGATTGACACAAGGTCACAATGTTAATCAGTGTGAAGGACTGAGCT
Organism: Apodemus agrarius; assembly: GCA_964023405.1. Lineage (NCBI taxonomy): Eukaryota > Metazoa > Chordata > Mammalia > Rodentia > Muridae > Apodemus > Apodemus agrarius. Next base: position 44,991,842 of record OZ030012.1, on the reverse strand, counting down.
CAGGAGTTGGCTCCAAAGCCCAATTAATGGCTTGATTCTTTTCTGAAACTTGGTTAGATGTAGCTGTGCTCAAACTTTCTAACATGGCCAAGGATGACCTTGAACTTCTGATACTTCTGCCTCTATTGCCCACAGGCTGAGATGACAGCGGTGAACTCTCCCCCACTGCAAGCCTAATTATTATGGTGCAGGACCCTTCACTCTGTAAAGAATTCAACAAAGAAACAATGGAAAGGTGGAATCCACAAACACATGCACTCCGGGTACCTCATACAGAGTGACCTGGCCCTTGGGTAACTGGTGAATGCACCTCAGGATTGGCAGTGGGGGTGGTGACAGCATCCAAGTACAGAAGACGGAATGTGTGGGTAGGAGCTATCTGTCACTCTACCTGGAAGATGTCACACGGGAGGCAAGCGCACTCGAAGGGTGAGGGAAATCCTTCTGGGAAGAGGAAAGATAGTGGAAATGAAAGACTTTCCAGGCTCTTGGAGTTTCGGGGAGTTGGTTTTAAATCTTTCAGCAGGTTGTGGATGGAGTGAAGAGCTTTTACCATGCTTCTGTAAAACCGTCATTTATTGGATTCACGAAGGATTGTTATTGCTGCTTCTGTATCGGCTCTACAGCTTTGGAGAAGGCTTATGTCAGGCACACTGGAGATTCTCTGACTCACCACCAGATGGACCTATTTAATATGTTGTTTTCCAAGAGAAAGCACCAATTTCATAATGAAGATTTTCCGACAGGGATTTAGACTATTTATTTCTAAAGTAATATCTAACCTTGAATATTTGAAATAATCAAAAAGTCACTTATACACAATAATGAATCCAAGGTGCCGATGTATTTAAATAGTGTCGGTGAAAACAAATACCTGCTCAGGGGAGGTGTTTGGTTTCTTGTTTATGGAGGATTATTTCTTTTTAGATTGGGGTTTCTCTCATATATCCTGGGATGACCTCAAACTCGTGTAGCCAAAGTACACCTTGAACTTCTGATCTTACTGCTTCTGCTAAGCCAACATGCCCTGTTTACTCTGTGCTGTAGACCAAAGTCAGAGGGCTGTGTATGCTAGGCAAGCATTCTACAACTAAGCTTCAACCCCATCTCTGAGGCAAGGTGGTTTTGGTGTTTGGGTTGTTTTGTGTCCCTCTTTTTTTTTTCTGTTTTGGGGTCAAAGCTGAGGTTTCCCGAATTCCTGGCAAATGTCCTACTACTGAGCTGCCTGCCTAGGCGAAAATCTCTACAACTGTCTCCAAGCTTAAGGGACAGAATATAACCAAATAAATCCTTGAATACAACTTGAACTTTATCTTACACTTGTTTGCATGTGGATCAACAATTGTGATGAATTATAGATTAACAGCTCTTCTGAAAAATCACTTACAGTGTATGATACATGACTGTGTGTGTGTGTGTGTGTGTGTGTGTGTGTGTGAGAGAGAGAGAGAGAGAGAGAGAGAGTATTGTTCTCTGACTTTTTTCCTCACATGGGACCCACTGGGATCTCTTGGAGACAGACTGGGTGGCAACTCCTCTGCCTCAGAAATCTCATTTTTTGGTCTCTTGAGATACACAGGGACGCCTGTCCTTTGACCTTGGCCCACTGGCCACCAACCGTGATTCGTTCTGCCCTTTCCATTCGGACTGACTCACTTCTGGGGTGTCTCTTTCAGAGCCTCGAATGGCTAAAACCTTCAGACATGAGCTCTCCAGAATTCACCCACACTTGACCTCTATATCCACTAGGTAATCCGTCTAAATAGCTGCCTGATGACTTTCTGGTGCCTAATATTATTCAGGGTTTTCACAAGTTTTGTGAGCACACAGGAAAATGGAAAGGGACCCTTTATGTCTCTGCTTTTTCCCTTCTCCTCCGCTGCCTGCCTCCTGCTCACCACCACCACCACCCCACCTTGCTTTCTCTTAAGTACTCAGCCCATCACCCCTCCTCTTCCGCTCCTGAGATGGAAACTCAGTCCTTCCAAGAAGCCAATGGCGGCTCTCCCATCTCCTCCTCATCAGTTGCCTTCCCAAAATTCTCCTGCATCGCCACCATCCCCACTCCTCAGTTTTCTCCTTGGATCTCACCAAGACCAGACTAGTCTCTCTATGTCCTCAGCCCCCACTACCCCTTCTCTACTTCCTCTGCTCAATCCAGCCCCGCCTCCAATAAGCCCGCCTCCTGTTTCCAGCTCTCACAGGGCTCTTAGCCCCTCCCCCATCTTACCCCTCTGAGAAGTAGCAAGTGTGGAAGGACTACTCAAATCTATGCCCCTTTCTCTCTTAGTGAATGTGGCAAGGTTGCAAAATGATTAGTTTTGTTTTGTTTTGTTTTGTTTTGTTTTGTTTTGTTTTGTTTTGTTTTGTTTTACCTCAGACCCTACCATCTTCATCAAGCAATTCCAGTATCTAACCCAGTCCTATAACTTACCTTCCATGACCCTTCTTTAATACTCCGAGGAGCACAGCCCTGCCAGGGAGAATGCAGACCTGTGACCATGCAGATCAAAAGCACCAGACAGATAGAGACTATCCCACCAGGGGTCACAGCAATCCTCAACACAGACCCTTGTTGGAACTACAACTGCAAGACTGGTTGTTAGGCTAAGAACCATTTTATTACATGTTTCTTCTCTGGCCTGAAGGGAGTAGCCCTTAAGCTAATAAACTTTGAGAAGGTCCAGAAAGTACTTCAAAAACAAGCCAGAAAATCCCTCTCCGGTGCCTTATACTGGCCCTGCTCAGGTATACAGACCTGGACACTGAGACCTGAGATGGCCAACAACTCCTTATGACCTACTTTTTCCGCCCAGTCCTACTCAGACATAAAGGCTAAACTTAACCACGTACAGGGAGGTCCACTTAAGCCCCAGGTTGAGGTTCTGACCCTGGCATTAAAAGTATTCCACAACCATGATGAGTGTAACCAAAACCACAATTTCTAACTCTTAACTAAGGCCTTGCATCAAACTCCTGCGGGTAGGATGGCCCGAAGGAGGGGAGGCTCAGGTAAGAAGGAGTCACCAGGCCCTTACTTTAAATGTGACAACAAAGGCCACTGGGCCTATACCTGTCCAAATTCTCCAAGACCTACTCAGCCCTACCCTAAGTGTCAACAATAGGGCCATTGGGCACCAAACTACCCCCAGAGACGAGCCTTGGGGGGGAGGGGGGTGTCATTCAGTCTTTTGGCATCTCCCTTACACCTGTTGGGCCTAGCAGCAGAGGATGATGGGGGCCAGGCTCTGCTACTACTGACTAAGTCCACACTGACCACACTCCAGGAACCTAGGATATCAATTTCTGTGCCAGGTCCCCTCATCACATTCCTCCTAGATGCCTGGGGCCACTTTCTCAGTCCTGAGAGAAAGATGGGGTCCCACTTACCCCTCTCCATCATACATAGTCGGGGTGCATGGTCAGTTCTCCAGATCCCTCCCTTTGCTTGTTCCTTCAATGGCTTCTCTTTCCCCCATTCTTTCCTCTTCACACCCTCCCGTCCTGTTAGGAAGGGATGCTCTTCTCAGAATGCCCATGTACTTGGCTTTCTATCACAGTCGCAGCTCCCAGGACGCCCCTGCATCCCCCTCTTCCTTTCCCTGGCCACCATTTCCACACTTTCTCGCTCTCCAAAACCCAAAGTCCTCCAATCCTCAGCACCCTTCTCTAGTCCGTGTCCCGGGATGGGATACTGCGGCCCCTTCTCGTCCCCTTCTTGTGAGGGACATCCTAAGCCTCCAGATTAAACTCCAAGCCCCTTCTGCCTACATTTCCCATCCCCCAAATCCCCTACCCTTAGCCAGCCTCTGAGACCCGAGACCCCTCATTCCGTCTCTCATCCAAATGATTTCTACAGCCCACTTCTGTACCTTACAATACTCTCATAGTGGCAGTAAGAAAACTTTGTGGAAATGGAGAAGAGACTGAGGGAAAGGAGGTCCAGTGACCCGCCCAGATTGGGATCCAGCTCAAGGAGAGGCTCCAAGGCCTGACACTATTACTGATCCTATGGTGTGCTCACAGACGGGAGCCTAGCGTGGCCGCCCTCCAAGAGGTCCAACAAGCAACTGAATGAGTCAGACACAGATAGTTACACCCAACCAATGGACAGAAGCCGAGGACCCCTGTGGTTGTTTAGGGAAAGGCTGGAAGAAGCTGAGGAGGAGGGCGATGACCCCATAGGAAGACCAGCAGTCTCAACTACCCTGGACCTCTGAGATTCCTCACACACTGAGCTACCAACCGGGCAGAACATACGAGCTGGCTCGAGGCCTCCAACACATACACGGCAGAGGACTGGCTGGTCTGACCCCAGTGAGAGAAGGTGCACCTAACTAACCCTCAAGAAACCTGAGGCCCCAGGGAGTGGGGAGGCCTGGTGGGGTAGGGACATCCTCTTGAAGACAGGGGGCTGGCAGGAGGGAGGGATGGGATGAGGAATTATCAGAGGACAGACTGGGAAGGGGATAACAACTGGACTATAAAAAAGGATTAAATATATTTTTAAAAAATTAATTAATTTAATAAAAGGAAGGAAGGAAGGAAGAAAGAATGAAAAAAGAAAGAAAGAAAGAAAGAAAGAAAGAAAGAAAGAAAGAAAGAAAGAACCCCTCGTGGGATCTTCCACCCCGTCTGGGACCTTCTCTCCATCAATGCTGTTCTTGTTTCTCTCTACCCTTAAGTCTCTAACCCTTAGGATATCTGTCCCATTATCTCAGACACCACCACTCCCTTTTCAGTCTTGAATCTTGATTGTTTAAACTTATAACAATCTGCTGGTCTTTTAATGCAGGGAAGTAACCAGAAGAAACACAAGAGTACTTTAAAAAAAATACAGCATCTCACATGAAATATTGCCATTAAAAAAAAAAAAAGCAATCTCTGCTTGAATGTTGAACTGTTCAACCCTCTTTGGGTTTTCATTTCAGTCACCTAACTGACATGCCCAACTAAAATGAAATACCTCATCTTAACATGGGGTTCCCCTTTTACCTTTATAAATTGCCATTTGTCTGTGTCCTTGCTCTCCAGGGGCAGTCCTCCCCTTCCCCCAACTCCTCCTCCTCCCCTCCCCCCAAATAGCTCTTCCCCTCTCCCTTGTTTCTTCCCCCTTTTCCGTCACCCTGTCTTTACCTCCTGTCTTTGTCTCTTCTTCCTTGTCCTTTGTCCTTCAGAGGTAAATATATTTCCTTGGTCCCGAGAACTTGGTCTTGGGAAGTCTTGAGCTAATACCGGTCCCTTCATGTAGTTATTCCAGCAAAGGATTGCTTCATTTTGCTCTTTACTCTGTGGTATTCCTTCTGATCCACCCACAGGGATGTCTCCTCGTCCCTCACCATGCCTCCCATGGCTGTATGAGTCTCAAATTGTTTTCACCCATGGTGAAGCAAGTACCTTGTGGAGGATATAGTAGCTTGACTAGCAGATGTCTTCCATAGGCTTCAGTGTTCTAACAATTGGTTCCCTGATGATGATTCATGATGATGTGGGCGTTGTGTGGCAGTTTTCTCCAAGGATAAAGCCCTCTACGTTCGAGGGAAATTTCTTAGGACCTAGACTGTAAGGAAAGAGAAACAGTAGTGAGGACAGGATGCTGACAGTGAGGCGAAACGGCTGGATGCTGGGACGGTGGCATTTCATCTTGCAGGGAGGCTCTGTAAGACAGGAAGGAAACAACCCATAATAGCTTCAGGAGGTCCTTGAAACTGACCAGACTGACCAGGTCCCTCCGTCCTAAAGAGTCTAAACATTCAGACTCCTGAGAGCTGATCTCAAACCAGGCCAGGTACCTGGAAGAAGAGGCTAGCCAAACAGCCAGGAGGAAACAAGGGCCATTTGAGCTATCTGGAAGAGGCTCAAGCCGGCTGGGACATCTGGAATGGACGCTCTCCACCTGTTGGGCTGCCTGTAGGCTGAGCCATGAGCTCTGGTACCCACCTCTGACAGGCTGCTTGGTTGTGCTTTGTTAATATAGTTGTCTCTGAGTCACTTCTGTTCCTGCATGCCCTCACTCATTAAAACCCAGTGGCTCATCAAGTCAGATTTGGTGGTGTCCATACTTTAGTTTTCATCCGTTCCCTATCTGGAATGATTAAACTTTTGTGTGTGTGTGTGTGTGTGTGTGTGTGTGTGTAAGAGAGAGAGAGAGAGAGAGAGAGAGAGAGAGAGAGAGAGACACAGAGACAGAGACAGAGACAGAGACAGAGACAGAGACAGACAGACAGACAGAGTTGCACTTCCCTGGGAAAAGTCTGTTGCACAACTGTGGAGTCTTTAGTGGGGGTGGGTGGGGTGGGAGTGGGGGTAGGTGGGATTTAAAGTTGATAGCTTAATCCATTGTTTCAGCCTGAGCTCTCTGTGCCTCCTGATAGGTCAAGGCAGAACAGGCTGTCTACTGCAAGTTCCAACTGCCATAGACCAGAACCACAACCACTGACTGCCATAGACCAGAACCACAACCACTGACTGCCATAGACCAGAACCACAACCACTGACTGCCATAGACCAGAACCACAACCACTGACTGCCGTAGAACAGAACCACAATCACTTTTCCCACCAACCGATGGACTGTCACATCCCCTTAAACCATTAGCTGAACGATTCTCTCCTCCTTAAGTCGCTTCTGGCAAGGGTGCTGTCACAATGACATATTCAAGAACTAACACAGGGAGATGGGTGAGTTTATCATCTGAGGTCTTCTCCAGTGAGATATACGTTATAAACCCTAGCGGCAAGGCTACTTCTAAGACATAGTTTATAGAAGTCGGATGGATTCCATGTGAATGCTTTTATATACGCATTTGTATATATTTCAGGAAGGTTCTCCAGTAGTAGGTTTCCACATGATTCTTTATGAATGTCTTTAGAATTTAAATAGAATTATTGTATAATGGGGGGGGGCTACAATATCTCTCCTAGATATTATAGATTAACAAATTACAGCCCAGCACCAGGGAAGGATTACCAGCTTTGGAATTGTTAAAAAGTGAGGTCCCATAGAACCTCAACACTACACACTATTACCATTGTTCTTGGTTGCCCTTCGGAACTTGTCTACTGCTGAAGACAGCACATACTTGGGTCAGGAAACATTGAGGAATTAAGCTGGTAATGACCGGGAAGCTAAGATGTCCCTTTAAAAGAGCTGTGGCCTATGTCCGAGTTTGTTTTCTAGTGCTGTTATGATTTCGCAAAGTCAATTGGTGGAGAAAGTTTATTTGCCTTACACATCCTAATCATAGTCCATCCCCAAGGGAAGCCAAGACAGGAACTTAAGCAAACACCATGGAGTACTGCTTACAGGCGTACTTTCCATGGCTTCCTTCAGTCTGCTTCCTTATACTGCTCAGGACCACCTGCCTAGGGATGGCACTGCCCACAGTGAGCTGCTCCCTACATCAATCTGTAATCAAGAAAATTCCTCCAACTACTTGCCTACAGGCCAGTCTGATGGAGGTGTTTTCTCATGGAGATAACCTCTTCCCAGATGACTCTAGCTTGTGAGCCAATCAGTACACCCTGGCTTTGCCTAAATAAATACCTGGTAGAGGGAAATTCAACCTCTCCTGTTGAGTTGTTGCTCTTCACTTGCTGTGATTAGAGCATCTACAACCCATGTCCTGAAATACAGATCAGCTCCAGAGCATGCTGGACAAGCTGATAGGAGTATTTGCCCTTTCTACACCCCCTGGTCCTATCAGGCTGTCTCTTTCATCCTCCCCCCGAAAAAACTGGATCCATATGCTCTGATGTGGTTGACTCCAAATTCAGGTTCTTAAGATCAAGAGTGGAATCTACACTGATGCAAATGGCCTTGCCATTTTTATACATTCAGCTAGCATTTATAACACCAGCAAGAATCTATTCCTGATTTGTAACTCAGGGCTCACCCTACTATTCATCAAATTGTTCCCGAGGAGACCAAGAACATGTTCTCAGAAATGAGAAAGATCTTCGTTGAAACCACCCAGATCATTATCTTCCAGACTGATATGGCACTTGCTCAAACTCATTAGACATCCTCTCGAGTTTGGTAACCAGTGTGTGGCTGACTACAGGTGTTAACCTGGCTCGAACTGCCATGCCTCCCAAAGAAACAGCGATCACTTTGTACATGCCTACCATGTGTTTAGATCAAGTCTACCCTCCATTCCTTCCAGCCCAATCCAATTCTCTCCCAAGTTTCCCATCTACTCCCTCCCAAGTTCATGTTTCCCCATCCTTCAGAGGTTGGAATTCAATGAATGGTAAGGAGAAACGTAGACCTCCGCACTTGAGAGGATGAGACCTGGTCCTTATTATATATGATGAACACACACAGAATGAACTCAGATGGATAAAGGACTTAAAACTGAAAGGCCTGATGTCACAGTCCAGGTGAGACACTTACAGAGCACCACACCACATGAGGCTAAATGAGGGTCATTTCTCAGGCAGAGACAATGAGCGGGTTAATTCCTTGGAAGAGTTCTCAACGTTAAAGCTCAGGGGTGCAGGATCTCTGTGAGCAAGAACCAACTGCAGTGACCTCATTTTCAGGTGTGGGTCAGGGGAACCTTGTGACAACTGTCTTCTCAGAATGTACCAGCTGTTTTGGTTATCCATCTGGGCCTTGGTCAAGGTCTTGAGTTGTTGCCAAGGTTGTTCAGGGGACTATGGGCTAAAAAGTGCCTGAGCAGACACAAAATGCAGACAAAGTGAGCTCAGTCGCTTCACTGAAACCATAAACTTTCCAGAAGAAAACACTGGTTTTGGTAATGACTTTTTGGTTAATATACCAAAATATAATAATAATAATAATAATAATAATAATAATAGTAAACATAGAGCAACCCAATATTAAACCTTCTGAACAGCAAAGGATGTGGTCAAGAAAATGTGGAATTCAAGCCAAGGATTGGAAGAAAATCTTTTCAGATTCTGTATCTGATAAGGATCTAATCTCCAAAATATACTCTATTGTACGGCTCTCACAAAAAGTCTAGAGTGGCGGTTCTTCACCCGTGGGTCTCCATCCTTTTGGGGGGTGGTCACCTAAGACCATCAGGAAACACAGATATTTACATTATGATTCATAAGAGTAGCAAAAATGGAGTTATGCAGTAACAAAAATAATTTTATGGTTGGGGTCATCACAGTGTGAGGAACTCTATTAAAGGGTCCCAACATTAGGAAAGTTGAGAACCACTGTCCTAGAGGCTATGGTGACACAAGCTAGTTCGAAAATGTTTCAAGGGGTTAAAGTCATAGGAGTCATGAAGCAGAGGCCATCTGGGGCTACCTTCCACGAGGAGCCTACACTATTCCCTCCCTCTCTCTCTGCAGTGGGGGTGGGGAGGTGGTACACATGTGATTGCAGCTGTGCTCACCCATGTAGGTACATGTGGCGCCCAGAGGTTGACATCAGGATGCCTTTGTTACTTTCTATCTGATTTTTTAAAGAGAGATCTCTCACTGAACCCTGAACTCACTGTTTCAGCTGGACTGGCTAGCCAATCAGCACCTTGAATCCACAGCTTCCCCCCCACAACTAATGCTAGGGTTACACACTCACACAACTGAATATCCTATGGGTGCTGGGGGGAGGGGAACTCACACTCAGGTTCTGGTGCTTGCAGGGTAACCATTTTCCCAGTGGAGTCACCTCACCTCCTCAGGCCTAAGAGCTTCTAACAGGCTTCAGTGTTGCCTCAGACTGACTTACCCAGAGATTTTTTTCCTGTGGCAAAGTTGAAAGATTCCAGTTTCAGTTCAGTGGAAATCTGTGAGCAAAAGTCCTCAGACTGCCACAGGTAGCAATATGGAGCTGTGTCTCCCATCCCTGCTAAGTGGTCTCTGACGACCATGATGGCCCACACAGGGATACAGTTGGTGAGTGCCCTTGACTGGCACTTAGCTGCTGAGCTCTTCTCTTGGATTACATGTTGTTTCGTTTCTTCACTTTTGTCTTTAAGGCCGAGGCTCGTGTGGTAGTTAGTGAACGCCATCAGAGGGCCCAGGGCTGCGATGCCCTTGGCACTGTCTTTTCCTGCAGTAGTGTCAAGCAGCCATTGTGGAAGGCCTTGACACCAATACCCCAATCCACCAATACCCCTGATCCACCAGTATCCCAGGCTACTCTTTTGCCTACGAGAGATACCCACCTGATACCCTGTTGAGGTGAACTGAGTTGGGACAAGACTCAATCAAGAGCAAGCTTCATGAAGTAGTACATTCTGGACCCCAAACTCATTAAGAACAGTTGCTTCTGTGCCCCAGTTTATCCTTTTGACACCCCCTTTCCTACCTCTGCTCATTACTTTCCCGCTTTAATGCTTCCTATAGAATTGTGGCCAGCACTTCTGATCACCCCGCAGACCTCTTCCCTAACACTGTCTCCTAAACTACATTTACCATGCTTGTCTTTTATGCACGGTGACTGATTTTTGTCTATTTCTGGCTGATCACCATGTAATATTTTGAGGAAAGAGCCTTCATATGAAGGCTATGAAGAAAGCTATGAAGCTTTCTAAGACCAACATGGATGAATTTAGAGTCCACGGGTTCTCATTTGCCCAGCTGCCGCCTGAATCGAAATACATTTTTAAAACCAAGAGATGGCCATTGAGGTGGCTCAGTGGATAAAGGTGCTTGCAGCCAAGTCTGAAGACCCGAGTTCTATCCCAGGAATCTATATGATGGAAGGAAAGAACTAAACCTTGCAAGTTGTCCTCTGACCTCCTCCACACACGTTCTGTGACATGTGACATGGTTGGACATGTGTATGTACATACACACGAACACTCACTCACACAGAGAGTTCATATAACTCTCTGTGTGTGTTCTGACATAGTATCCAGAAACATTACCTGAAAATTAGCAACTCAAGTCACGGATATATACTCACGGCCCAGTAATTAGCTACTCTGGCTAAGGTAGTGGTATCTAGTCCATGAACTCATGGCGAGTATCCCAGTTTAAATACAGAACAGGCTAATGATAACAATGCCTGGTGCTGGGTCTATGTACTGGCTGGTTTTGCGTGTCAACTTGACACAGGCTGGAGTTATCACAGAGAAAGGAGCCTCCCTTGAGGAAATGCCTCCATGAGATCCAGCTGTGGTGCATCTTCTCAATTATTGATCAAGGGTGGGAGGGCCAATTGTGGGTGGTGCCATCCCTGGGCTGGTAGTCCTGGGTTCTATAAGAAAGCAAGCTGAGCAAGCCAGGGGAAGCAAGCCAGTAAGGAATATCCTTCCGTGACCTCTGCATCAGCTTCTGCTTCCTGACCTGCTTGAGTTCCAGTCCTGACTTCCTTTGGTGATGAGCAGCAGTGTGGAACTTCCGGGACTCATAGCCACTATGCCTCAAGATCTCCATGCTGAAATTTAGGTCAGAAACTTGCATCTCCCAGCCTCCAGATTAGGATTACTGGTGAGCCTTCCAATTCTGGATTGTAGTTCATTCCAGATAGAGTCAAGATGACAATCAGAAATAGCCACTAGAGTGATGTAAGGCAGCACAATTGCTAGGACTTTAGCAACTGCAACCTCCTTGCCCAAATCTCTCTCTCAATCTCTCTCTCTGTCTGTCTTCTTATTGGCTAAACTGCTGGTCTTTCTAATCTCCCTAATGTCACTATGAATGTGGCTGAGAGCAGCCAATAATTCCTTCACTCTGATGTCCTAAAATCTCGGCGAGATATATGGCATGAACCTAGATCTGAGAATCTGTCAACCCTCATTAAATAAACATCCTTTTGAGATAGACATCGATTAATGTAGAAACCCACAACTGGTCAAGATGCAGAGAATAAGAGGCCGAGTAATGAGAGTCCTAAATGAGATGTGTACATCACATCTCCTCCTCCCCAGGATCAAAGATCATTGCAGAAGAGAAGGTGGAAAGATTACAAGGGCCAAAGGTGAGTATTAGAAAATAGTGCACAGCAGGGGCTTGCAACATGGATTCACAGCAGCAAGCACAAAGCCTACACAAGTTCAATTCCAGTGTGGAGAGGAGAGGTGAGCATGGAATCCCTCCACAGCTAAGGAGCGCTGGGTGACTGGTAGTTTCTGGAAGAGAGGGAGTCAGGTATCTTTAAGGGTGCAGGCCCTGGTAGGTAGACCTGCCCTCTCTACCTACACATCCAAGAGTATAAGGGCAGCACAAACATATTGATGGCTTTGAGGGGAGGTGCAGAGGATAGAATTGGGCAGGTTGGGAAGGGGAAACAGATATAGGAGGAGTCGGGGAGAGGAGACTATGATCAAAATATATTGTACAAAATTATCAAAGAGCTAATAAAAATGAAAAAAAATTAAGAAAAAATATCAATGCCGATCTGATAAACCAGTTCACCCCCTTTAAGTCTGGCTGTTCATAAAGTGCCACAGGGAGGGTTAAGTGTTTGCCATGGTGCTGCTAAGAGAGCCTTTTCTCCAGTTCCGCAATCAGTGCTTCCCTCTTAAATGTCGCCAGCGTGACTTTCACTATCCAGCTGTCAGCAGCATTCTGCTCTTCAGAGCTGTCACCACAACTGTCCCACTCTGATTTATTTTTTATTAAATTTATTTGTTAAGATTTATTTTATTTTTAACCATGTGTATGTGTGTGTGTCTCTGTGTATGTTTGTATGCATGTGTATATGTATGTTTGCATATGTATGTGCATATGTGTGTATATCTGTGTGATTATGTGCAAGTGTGTGTGTATATGCATGTGTATGTGTGTGTCTGTGTATGTGTGTGCATGTGTCTGTGTATGTGCATGTATGTGTGGGTATATGTGTATATGTGTGTATAAGTGTGTGTCTGTTTATGTGTTTGTATGCATGTGTGTGTATATGTATGTGTATGTGTGTGTATTTGTGTTGGTGTGTGTATGTGTCTGTGTGTGTATGTGTGTGTGTGTATGTGTGCACATGTGTGTGTCTGTGTACATGCATGTATGTGTGGTGTATTTGTATATGTATGTATAGGTATGTGTCTGTTTATGTGTGTGTGCTTATGTGTGTATACATGTGTGTATGTGTATAGGTATATGTGTGTTTGTGTGTTTCTGTGTGTGTGTGTGTGTGTGTGTGCAATGCATATGAGGTCATCAGTCAATTTCAGATGTCATCCTTCTGTAATTACCCACCTTGTTTTATGAGACAGGGTCTCTCACTAACTGGAGACTCTCTAATTAGGTAGAGCTGACTAGACAGAAAACCCCAGGGATCTTCCTGTCTCCATTTCCCTAGGGATGAGATCACAATTATGTGCCAGAATGTTTAGCTTTTTATGTGGGTGTTGAGAATTGATTCTCCCTGAAAAATACACCAGCCAACTAGCCTAGAGTTTACAGCATCGAGGCAGAGGAACAAGAGAAATCCTGCCTCGAAAGAGGGTGGAAGGTGAAAACTGACTCCTGAAAGTTCTCTTCTGGCCTCAACACGCACACACACACACATCATATACATACATACACCACACACACACACACACACATACACACACATCATATACATATACATCACACACGCACATTCATGCGCACGACACACACACACAGAGACACTTCACCACTTACTCTTGTTTATTTTAAATTTCATATGTAAAGTATCTTTCTTCCTACAACCAAGATGCTAGGTCAGAAGGTGCACAGCCCAGTGGCTGCTGTTACAGGGGAATAGTAGACTGTAGCTAGGCTGGGAAGTCAGTAAGAGTGTGCCTCTTCTAAACCAGAAGGTCAAGTGCCACAGACAGTAACCAGAGTGCCTGCACCTAGTTATTCCCACAAAGAAACTCAAGTCACATTCCCCAGTTGTTTATGAGTAGTGTATATTTTTTTAAATGTGAAATCAACCAAAGGCAATTACATTAATCAGACTTTGAATCATTGGGACACAATAATTTACAGTTAGCTCAGAGGGGAATTTTTGTTTCTTTTTCTTTTTTTTTTTTCTTGGCTCATTGTTTCAGAGGTGTTAGTTCATCATAATGAGGAGGGTGTGGCCAAGAAGCAGAGAGAGAGAGAGAGAGAGAGAGAGAGAGAGAGAGAGAGAGAGAGAGATACAGAAAGTCAGGGCAGGGCTTCCCTTACCAATGACCTTCCTCCAACCAGTCCCTACATTCTACTGTTTTACTGTCTCCCAGTAGTTCTAAAGTTTTGAATCCATAAATGGATGATACTCTTATTAAGTCAGATCCTCATGATTTGATTAAAATGCCCTCATAGCTACACTATGCAGTGTGAGTTACTAGTCTGCCAGGTTTTTATTTTTGTTTTTTAATTTTTAGTGTTGGGGGTGGCCATGGCGTGTTTTGCCTATACATATTTCTGTGCACTGTGGATGTATGTGCCTGGTGCCTGCAGAGGCCAGAAAAGAGCAGCGGATTCCCTGGCACTGGAGTTCCATATGTTTGTGAGCTGCCATGTGGGTGCTGGGAAATGAGCCCAGGTCCTCTAGAAGAGCAGTCAGTGTTCTTCACCATTGAGCCATCGCTCCAGCCCTGTCTTGTTTATTAACTCAATAGAATGACAAGCAAGGTTAACCATTCCAGGAATATCAGATGATGGAATGTCAGAAAAGGATGAGACGGGCTCAGAAACTTTGTTGGCCTTCATCTGTATCGTAGTGTTGGGCTATACTTTATCTTATCCACAGAGGGGAGGCTCCTGGCTGTATGTGTGTGTGTGGGGGCAATCTATATATAGAAGGAATCAGAGCCGAGTCACGAGGTTGCTTCTCCTTTAAGACTGAAGCCTAATACCCACATCTACATTTCCAGTAATTGCCCAGATGATGTCAATGTTGGGGATGGGAGATGGGACTTTGGGAAGTACTACAGTGGAAGCCCCAGGGGACGGTTGATGACCAGATCCACTACAACAATGCGAAGCCTAGTGTCTCACACCAAAGCTCACCTGTGGAACTCACACATACTCCTGTCTAGTTTTGAAATGGGTTTACTTTATCTTAGGGAGGTGGCTGTTTTTAACGACAACTTGCCACAAACCGGCAATGACTGAACAGTGAGCGTCATGTTACGGTCCTCATTGTGTCTGTTGATATCAACGAAGCTACCTTAAGCATGTGCAGCATTTCTGGTAATAGGCATGGGGGTGGGGAGGAGGGCAGAGCAGAGGGGGCACGATTTCCCTTTAGCTTGTTTGGCCTTCCATCTTCCCCTTGCTGCTGAGCCTGCTGCTGCTGCTGCTGCTGCTGTCTTTGCTGAAACCCACACTAGTATTTCCAAACTTCCATTGTTGGCTGAGGGCCAGGGACTCTCCAGGAACCTTTTAGGTGTACAGGAACTGCTGCGGCACTGAGCCTGGTGGACAGACTATCTACCAGGCTGCTCATTCTTCCAGTGTGAGACAGATTTGTAGGACTACTCTGGCTCGTGGGGTAACCAGCCTCAAGGATGGGACAGTTACTGGGGGGTTAGCTCTTCTGGTGTGAGACAACTGTTATTACTTTAAGCTGGTTTCATAAATTCTTTATGTATGTATTCATCTTATCAGGTCTCTTCCTCCAGAGAACCCTGGCAAACACACTGGTTAAGTGAAATTTATAGAGAGTCATTATTTCAGAGCTCAATGTACCATTTAATCAAACTGGCTTTGGAAATGCCCTGCTCCTTCCGATCAAAACAAAACATAAAACAAATCAATTGGTAGGGCCCTGTATCTTTGAAGCACTCATCTTTTGGGTCATTCCTCTTCTTAGGTTCTTTTCTTTTTGGCCAATACAGCTGATCTCTACTGCTCACCTTGTTTTACAGTTTTAAATATTTTATATATACTGCTCTTGTATTTTATAGAATATGTTGCTGTCTATATTCCCGAGACATAATTAGCCAATTTTATCTTTAAATTCGTTTGTTTTTTCTATCTTTGCCTATGTAAACCAGTTGGGCCAGATCATAATCTCCCTTTCTCTTTCTTTCTTTCTTTCTTTCTTTCTTTCTTTCTTTCTTTCTCTCTCTCTCTCTCTTCCTTCCTTTCTTTCTTTTTGTCGCCGTTAATAATTGTTTTCAAAATTTATTCTGCTACACATAGCTTACAATTTACATGTCTTAATGGTGCATAAGAAAACTTGCAGGGAAGTGAAAAATAACTGCAGCTAGATGAATGTTTGAGCCACAGGAATGGGACAAAAGACTCCGCCATTAACATCAAAGGAAGCGTCACTAATCCTCTTTCATGCTGTCATTTCGCACTCATCCCGGGTCCTGTGCACGATTTCTCGTCAACTTGCTGGACGGGAAGAACTTGGGAAGGAAAGCACGCTTCGCCCTGCACGCAGCAGCATCAAGAAGCGCCTGGATAGTCTCGACCGAGCGGACGGGGAGGGCGGGGCGCGTACGCGGCGACCACGTGACCGCCGCGACCGCGCGGGTCCAGGTCGCGCGATCCGCCGTCACATCAGCTTATGGCGCCGGCCGCTGATTGGCGGCCTGCCTGCACGTGGGCGGGGCTCTGCCGAGCGGGCGGTGTCTCTAGCTGCCCAGCTCCTGTACTCGGTAGCCTGTACAGCAGCGGGTTACGGAGCAGCTGGGCCTGGCAGGTAAGTTCCGTTCGCTGGCAGCTGGGCAGCGGCGAGTAGGAGGACCTGCGGGCGATCGCGAGGGATCCCCGGGTGCCCAGCGCTGGTACGGCATCCTCCGCACCTGCGTGGCCGTCCCTGCTAAAAGCGCAGGTGGCATGGGGGTGGTGGGGGTGGCTTGGCGGACACCTTGGGCCCTGGGGCCTACGATGGGGACAAGGCTCTGTGGGGGCGGGGAAGTAAGTACCCTGGCCCGGCAGAGCTGGGTTCCTGCCAGTGCTAGAGGTTGCCTGCCTACTGTGGACCCCGCATCCAGGGTGAGGTGGGAAACGCTGGGGATTTGCTTTGCCACCGGCTCCTCCTGGAGAAGGCACCAGGTTGCGAACCAGCCTCTGAATGCGGCCTAGGGAGGGTGGTGGGCCGGCACTCCCTGCCTTTTTGAAGACTGTAAGTGGCAGCATGCACACTTTAAGCTAAGCATCATTACGAAGTCGCTCAAAGTGGCATCCCTGCTTTATTGCCGAGTAAATTAGAAGGTGGTACAAGTGGAAACAGGGCCTCGATGGCGAAGTTACTCGAACGCTGTGTGTTAGCTGAGTTTGGCATTATCGATTGTTGTGTTAAAGTGCTTGCCTTCTGATCCTTGCTCTTTTACCGACTTTTTGCATTTATCGCATAATACAAGGAATGTGGAAAACTCAGAATAACCTTTGCGTGACTCTAGAGAGGTAGTGTTGTGTAGAGCAGGTACCATTCCTTACAGAACAAAGTTAAGTCATTGCGCCTTCACTGTCCTGTGTATCAAGATTCTATGCGTACATACCTGTGAGAAACCGATGGGAGAACCTCTCCTTTACCCCTCCAAATGTGTAAAGGCCAGATGAGAGACACAGCAGAGCATCCAAGACTCTGGAGACTGAAGCAGGAGAATCGGAGTTTCAGGTCACAGAGCCAAAGGTGGTGGGAATAGGGAGGGGAGGGTTTTTGGTTTTGGGTTTTTTTGTGTTTTTGTTTTTGTTTTTGTTTTTGTTTTTGTTTTTGTTTTTGTTTTTTTGGTTTTTTGAGACAGGGTTTCTCTGTGTAGTCCTGGCTGTCCTGGAACTCACTCTGTAGACCAGGCTGGCCTCGAACTCAGAAATCCTCCTGCCTCTGCCTCCCAAGTGCTGGGATTACAGGCGTGCGCCACCACCGCCCCGCTATAGGGGGAGGTCTTAAAATAATATGTAATGTTGTTGTTTTTTTTAAATATATAAATGATAGCTATTGTTTCTGTGCTTTTTTTTTAGTTAAGAAAAATGTAATAGTTTTAAGTCATTTAAGTATAATGGTGTATTTATATATTTATTTGCTTATTTATCTGATGCTGGGGAAGGAAACAAGGCCTTGGACATACTAGGCTAAAGGAATATCACTGGATTACACCCCAGGCCCATTTTATTGATAACCATGTTTTGTTTTTTGTTTTTTTTTTTGTTTTGTTTTTGGTTTTTCAAGACAGGGTTTCTCTGTGTGGACCTGGCTGTCCTGGAACTCACTTTGTAGACCAGGCTGGCCTCGAACTCAGAAATCCGCCTGCCTCTGCCTCCCAAGCGCTGGGATTACACCCCAGGCCCATTTTATTGATAACCATGTTTTAAAGAAAAGAAAGTGGTTTTTTTTGTTGTTTGTTTTGTTTTTTTGTTTTTCTGCAAAGGCAGTATAATATTTAATGTAAACTTCAGTTCCAAGCAATACTATCTAATTAACTTAGTGTCCATGGGCTCTCTTTGACTTTAAGGGGTTGAACCCTTAAAATTATGTACAAAATTATTCTATGACCGTGTGGGTGTTTATCACTGTATAGCACCTGATACCGGTTAAGCTGTTTTTTGAATCACGAGTGGCATACGTGATGGAGAAACGAGCCCCTGACATTTAATGTAATTTAAGGTTTTCAGGACGAGATGAGAGAGAAAAAGCTTGTGTGCCTCATTCCAGAAGCAAAGGGCTAAGCCCCTTAGCACACAGCTGTAGTGTTGATGCTGTAGACCTATGGATTTGGCCGCTTAAGAAGGTGGAGAGGGGGGTGTGGCCCGAGTAATGAGCTGTAGGGAGAAGGGCAGGGACAGAAAGGCTTTTAATGAAGAGACTGAAAAATCCCGGGCGAAAGTGACCAAAGGGTAGAGGCACGGCGCATTCCCAGGAGAAGCGTAATGTGTTACAAATATATGAAGTTGTGCTCATTGTCACCCGAGGTGACTATGGAGTCAGTATGCACCAAGACACCTTTTCTTTCCTGTTGAGTTGAAGATACTCCAGGGGTCGTGACGAAATTGGCAGTGCCCTCCATTGTTTGAGGATGCACCAAGCAGCTCAGGGCCTGTGGAGAGCAGCTGAACAGCCTGCACCAGGTTACCACACACAGCTTCTCCTTGGAAGCCTCTGAGCCTGTACAAGTTTACTTAGAATAGGAGCAGTCGCTGTGTCCAAGCCTGGAAGTCTTGAGATCCAAACAGTTTTTCCCCCCCGTAGGTTCAGCCCTCGCCCTTGTCTGATGGTAGATCCTGACGCCAAGTGACTTCCCAGGGACTGACGCACAGTGCTTCTTGGGTCACCTACCAGGTATTCCTGCCCGTGCCTTCGAACGGTGTTTAGTTGTTTTCTTCTTTTTTCTTTTTTGTTTTGTTAACTTTTGATTTATTTCACGAGACAAGGTCAGAAGTGTCCAAAGACAGCCCGTGGGTAGCAGCAAGGCTGCAGCCTGCTGTCTGTCACTACTGCACAGGACAGGGTTGGGGGACGATGATGGACCCTGTGTCTGGTGCGTCCTACTGAGAGAGCCTAGAATCTAACGCCACACATGACTTACGGATTGGCAAGACAGATGGTTGGTGTTTAACTGGAAGTGACTTCCAAAATACGGCCTAGGAGAGGAAAATGAAGTACTGGTCATATTTGAAAAAGTAGGCTTGACAATAAGAATGTAAACAGGAATCACCAGAGGCTGCGTTGAACCTGAAACCAGATGGCGTAAATGCAGAACCAGGAAAGTGTGACTAGGCTGGTGCACACTAATAACAGCAGTAAGAAGGGAGGGGTTAGAATGAAAGGAAGTGGCACAGAGAATATCTAAAAGTCTAGTGAGAGGTCCATGGGAACTCTCCTTATGCCCAGGCAAGTCTTCTGTACATACCTCTCCTTAACTTCGTGCTAAAAAGGATGTTTATAGAGCTGGAGGGATGGATGGCTCAGTGGTTAAGAGCACTGACTGCTCTTCCAGAGGTCCTGAGTTCAATTCCCAGCAACCACATAATAGCTCACAACCATCTGTAATGGGATCCGATGTCCTCTTCAGGTGTGTCTGAAGACAGCTACAGTGTACTCACATACATAAAATAAATAAATAAGTCTTTTTTTTTTTTAAAGGATGCTTATAACATTTTCCTTTCCTCCACTGTAACTACAAGACAACCTTTCTTATCAAGCATTGGTGTGCTTAGAAAAGCAGGCATTTATGTACTGCCTGTGTAGTTAACATAGCCCAGGCAATCATAATTCCCTAGACTAGTTCATCCATAAAGATCTAGTCTCAAAATTACTTCCTGTACAAGGCAGCGGTGGTAGATGAGCATAAATAAACATTTAGGAGGGCCAGAGAGATTCCTCAGCAGTTGAAAACACTCGCAGAGGACCCAAGTCCAGCTCCCACTGTTCACATCAGACATCTTACACCCACCAGTTCCAGGGGAGTCAATATATTCTATCCTCGCAGGCACCTGCACTCATGCGATCAATAGGCAGGCAAACATATACCATAAAATAAAAATAAATCTTAAAAAGAAATGTTTATCATGTGAGCAGACAGGGATGAGCCAGCCAATAACCGGAAGATTTTTCCATGTTTCTGTGTGTGTGTGTGTGTGTGTGTGTGTGTGCGCGCGCGCGCGCGCGCGCGCATGCGCACATGTGAAGGTCTAAGGTCCCTGGGTGCCTTTCACCTTTTATGTGAGATAGTGGCTTTCATTGGCCTAAAGCTCTCCTAGGTAGGCTGAGCTAATTGACCAAGAAGGCCAAGGGTCCTCCTGTCTCTCCTTCCTCTCTAGCCATCAGGGGGATTATTTAGACACAAGCCACCATGCCCCGCTCTTCACCTTCATCCTGGGCATGCAAACTCAGGCCCAGGCTGAAGATTTGCAAGGCAAGTACTTGGTAGACTAAGCCATCTCCCCAGCCCAACTGAAGGATTTTCGGACACTAAAAAAGACATTGATACTTATCCCATCAGGCCATGCATAACTCAGGGAGTGCACTCTTGAAGAAGTGGTAAACATTGATCATGTTGCTTCTGGTGGCATGATTGAGAAACTTCTGGGAAGTTAGTAAGGGGGTGTGTGTGAGTATAATGTGATATCTATGTTGTGAACCCTTGTTCACAACACAATCACTAAAGGCATCTGTGGTAGTAACTAGTGAGTAAGCCAAAACTTAGGATGATAAACGAAGAAATCTGTTCAAAGGCATCTTACACCATCATTTGGAAATCCTGACCCTGTCTTGTGATCGGTGTCTAATTGCAACAATGTTTAAAATAGGAAGAGGTCAGATTCGGGATGATACATTCATTGATACTCTGCTGCCAAAGATGGCACCTGGGGCGGCTGTTGGTCACATCTGTACTACATCAGGTTGTTCTTAGTCTGGAAACGGTTTACACGGCTTAGCCGAGCCGAAAAGTTGTACAGAGGTGAGGAGTGAATTGCCACCCCTTTGTCCTGCAGGGGCTGCGATGGACCTGGTCCTCAGTGCCGCCGATTACTACTTCTTCACTCCGTATGTGTATCCAGCCGCGTGGCCCGAGGACAACATCATCCGACAAACTGTTAGTCTCCTGATTGTCACGAACCTGGGTGCTTACATTCTCTACTTCTTCTGTGCAACCCTCAGCTATTATTTTGTCTATGATCATTCCTTAATGAAACACCCACAGTTTTTAAAGGTAAGAGATTTTTCCCGTTTCCATGACCATAAAAATAATGTTATATTTGTGAATCTTTGAGTAATATGTAAATAACATTTCTGAAATCAAGCCCCCTGAAGGGGTTGGATATTTTTTATAAGGGTCAATCACCTCTTTCCTTCTTGTATTCTTACTAATAAGGGGATATTGTTTTCCGTTAGCCTGGGATCTTACTTCACCCGGTAAGATAGATGAGAACGATTTTGCAGCTCCCGATGAATGGATGTAGGCTTGTAATTATTGTGCTCGCGTGAATCTTTTACTCTCCAGCGTTTGCAAGCGGAGAGGTGTTTTTATCATGTGTGTTTTCCTGTGGCTGAGTCGGAGATCCAAGTTCAGCACTTGAGACTTGTTCCTAATCAGCTTGGAGCAGCTCTCTGTGACCGTTCCTGGTACTTGTCAGATCGTCTGTGCTGAAGGAGCTGGGGAGGGGGCGTTCACTTAAAGATTATTCCATAAGCAGAAACCCCAGCAGACAGATGTGCTGAGGCAGGGCAAGAATGCAGGAGTGAAGGCACTGGCTGCTTTTGGTTGGTATCAAGGAATGTTTTCCTTCCGCTTTCCCGTGCATTGAACTCTTCACGGGAGAAGTTTTGGAAGTAAGCCTTTCAGTATAAAAGAGAACTTAGTGGACCTGAAAGGTGAGCATAACACTTAAGAGTGTATTTTTGCTTCTGCAGAGGACGCACGTTTGGTCCTGTAGCACCCGTGTTGATAGCGCACAGCTGCCTGAAATGCCAGCTCCCTGGAATCTTTTGTCCTCTGCAGACAGTGCACTCACATGCTCCTGTCTACACACACACACACACACACACACACACACACACACACACTTAAAAATAAAATCTGAGGAAAAGAGAGAAAGGATTGAGGGGTAGGACCATGGTTCAATGATAGAGCTCTTGCCTGACGTGAGTTAGATCCCAAGAACAGACAGAACATTTCAAAATCCACCCCGAGTCAACTTTATGACAGTTGTGTTGAACAGGTTTTTGTGACTTTTAAATAACCGGAACTTTGGTCTTCAGAATCAAGTCTACCGAGAGATCGTGTTCACCGTCAAGTCTTTGCCTTGGATCAGCATTCCCACGGTCGCCTTGTTCCTGCTGGAGCTTAGAGGGTACAGCAAACTCTACGATGACATAGGACACTTTCCAAATGGTGAGCAGAGACCAGGACACTCGAAGTGCGAGCTGCTGGGGCCTCTTTCTCCCCCCCTTGGTCCCCCTGTCTGTTGTTTGTTTTTTGTACGTGTGTGTGTTCATGTGCACAAAAGGCCAAGGGCTACCTCAAATGTCATCTTCAGGATTACTCTTTACCTTCTGTTTTTTTGTTTATTTGTTTATTTGTTTGTTTGTCTGTTTTGTTTGTGGTGAGACAAGGCCTTGATGTGTAGCCCTGGGCCAGGAACTCACTTAAGGAGAAGCAGGCTGGCCCCAAACACACAGAGATCCATTCATCTCTGCCTCCCCAAGTGCTGGGATTAAGGGCTGTACCACCAGGCCAGAGTCTCTGATTGGCAGTGCGGTCTGGCTGGCTGTCTCTACCTCCCCAGTGCTGAGGTTCCAAATCTATATCACCACACCTGGCTTTTTGTGGTTGTTATTGTTTCCAAGAATCGGCCAGCCCACTTACCTTCCTCCCTTATCCTCCCCTTTCCTTTCCTCCCCTCCTTTCTTCCTTCCCTCCCCACCCTCCCCCTCTTTTTCCTTTTCTTCCTTCTTTCTTGACAGGGTCTTACTAGGTAGCCCAGGCTGGCCTTAAATGTGTAGAGTATGCCTCTATACAGTTACTTTCCTTAAAGCGCCAAACCTGCCTTTTTCTCTTTCTTTGAAACTGTCCAGTTGTTTGGACCATCCGACTTTCTTCCCTTCATGTCTCGCCACACACATGCACCTCCTTAACTTCACTGTCATTTCTAAAGTCAGTTCTGGATGCCATTGTATGCCTAAGGGGCTACTGGTCAGGGATGGGCCCACGTATCTGTTCCCTATGATTGTTCAAACTGCTGGGAAAGGAATTCCAGTAGTATGTGAGAGTTACTGAAAGTCACCTGTCCGTGTGTCCTTCTCCCTGTCTGTCACGTCCTCCCTTTCATCTGTGCCTGCCCGGCTCCTTGATTACATTGCAGAAATGCAATACCGCGCATGCGCTTTGCATTCTGATGGTTTTAATAAATGTGCTTATTGTTTCATCTCTGTAGAGATTGTCATAGAGTATATTAAATATAGTAGTTCATCGACTCTGTCTGGAATTTAGAAATTGACCCTTACATTTAGAGCTTTAGATTTTATTTTTCTTAAAAGCAGCCTTGCAGTGACTTCTGTACCATTCTGAAGTTACACCTCAAGACACATTGCTGACACCCAGACCACAGGCAGGAAGAAAGGCATTGGCTGAGGCTGACAGGCCAGCGGCAGTCCTCGGCTTTGCCCTGTGTCAGCCCACTGCTTTTCCTCAGCAGCTCTGCAGAGTAGGTCTTGTTGCTAGACTGCTCTTAGAAAGGGGCACAGTAGGGAACAGAGAGTCAGGAACCTACTTATAGGACCACTAAATAAATGGTGGGTCAGAGGCTTGAGCCCAGGCATGCTGATACCAGAGTATGTTCTCAAAGTTGGAGGTTGTTATTTAGAAGAGGCTTTGACAGTGGGTGAGAGTGAGCACAATGAAAGAGAGGGAATTTTAGACACTGAGGACGGCGTGAGCCCGAGTCAGGGGTAAGATGCTATACACCCTGGAGGGAGGTTGAGTGCATTGGCCCGGTGGACAAAGTCCCAGGAGGATGAGGCCGTAAATCCCAGAAATGGGCTCACTGTGGAGTGGGTTTCTGGAGCTCAGGTGTTTAGTGGGGAGTCAGCCTCCAGGCAAGGAGGTAGTGCACAACGGTAGGACTTAGGAAAGCTGGTAGGAAGGGAAGCAATGGGACTGTCCTGTCCCATGGGCATCTCTAGTTTAAGAAATGCTTGTGCCAGAAAGATGGCTCAGCAGTTAAGAGGACCCAAGTTCAGATCCCAGCGCCCATGTGGGTAGATCACAACTGCCAGCAACTCCAGCCACAGGGAGCCAGAGCCTCTGGCATTCACAAGCGCGTGCACACACACACACACACACACACACACACACACATAATTAAAAATCATAAAGTTAATACCAGGGCTTGGTCGTACACCACCCTCTTTAATCGGGAGGCAGAGACAGGTGGATGGATCTCTGAGTTTGAGTCCACCCTGGTCTGTAGAGTGAGTTTCAGGACAGCCGGGGCCACACAGAGAGGCCCTGTCTCAGAAAACAAAACAAAACAACATCTACAACAACAATAATAAAGTTAAATCATAAAATGAAAAAAAAAAACTATATGGGCAATTTTATGGTCTTGTAAGGAAGGTAAAAATTTAAATTAAATATTATAAAATTAATGAAAGATAGTAGAACATTTGAAATTGTTTGGTGAGGAGGGGGAGGGAAGAGAAGAAAGAAGAGGAGGAAGATGGGGAGGACGAGGGGGAGGAGGGAAGTAGCCAGGTGTAGGTAGCAAAGGTGGATGAACCCATGATGAGTTGTTCATGTTTGAGTTTGGGATCCCCTTCTGCATTTTGTAGACCCGTGGAAAGGGAACAGTATCCCTGGAGCCCAACCCGACTCCTGTTCTGTGTGCTCTCTTTCAGGCTGGATTCATCTCATCGTGAGCGTCATCTCCTTCCTCTTTTTCACAGACATGTTGATCTACTGGATTCATAGGGGCCTGCACCATAGACTGGTCTACAAGGTAGAGAATCATTCAGAGGGGAAAGAAGGGGCGATGTCCCACCGTTCGGTGGTATACAGTTGTACTCCGGATTCTAAGGGCTTCCCTTGCCTGTATAAATGCCCAAGCTATTCTAGCCGCCAGCCATCATAGGTCCCACGCGCATTTTATTTATATTTTACTTTGTGGGTCTTACAGTTCAAACTGTCTTACAATTACAAACTCTCGGGTAAAGAGGAGTGACTTTGCCAGTTCCTGTCTGTACCAGGAGTGGAAGCTAAGTTTGCCCTTGCCTCGGGCGGAGCACATGGGTCTAACCTTATCCCTTTCTTCCTCAGCACATACATAAACCTCATCATATCTGGAAGATCCCCACGCCGTTTGCAAGTCATGCCTTTCACCCTGTGGACGGCTTCCTCCAGAGTCTGCCTTACCATATATACCCCTTTGTCTTCCCACTGCACAAGGTGGTCTACTTAGGCTTATATGTCTTGGTTAATGTATGGACAATCTCCATTCATGACGGCGATTTTCGGGTTCCCAAGATCTTAAGGCCATTTATTAACGGGTCAGCTCATCACACAGACCACCACATGTTCTTTGACTATAACTATGGACAGTATTTCACACTGTGGGATAGGATTGGAGGCTCGTTTAAGCATCCTTCCTCTTTTGAAGGGAAAGGACCACATAGTTATGTGAAAAACATGACAGAAAAGGAATCCAGTGGCCTTGCAGAAAATGGCTGTAAAAGCAAAAAATTATGCAATGAAGAGTTTACAAAGAACAAGTAGATTATTTCCCAATTATTAACGATTTTAAATAAGAAAATAATCTACACACTGTCGAGATACATAGAAAATAAGGGGTGTCGTTTGAATGTCAGCAGTGCGGGAGCGTCGTGCTGAGGAGTGGTCCTGATGGTAAGCAGTGGGAAGACCCTGGGAGCACTGTCATCTCTTGGTTAACTGTCCGACACTGGTCCAGCGACAGCTTGTCTCTTCTCAGCCAACTGATCTGCAGCCTGTATAGCCCCAACAGCACCTTTAAATATGGTAGAAAATTAGCTGCTGAAGAAGCTGGTCTGTGTCCTTTTGCCTTAATCCACGCATACTCATTAAGGAGGAAAGTACCATTGTGCTTAACAATACTGAGAAGAGCCAGGAAGCCCTAACTATGAAGATGTTCCAGGAGCGGCGGCTCCACAGCAGTGCGGGGGATTGCAGGACTTCATTCAAATAGGAATATCAGTCCAAGCAGGCTGGTACATGAGTGGCAGTGTATATGATTTACTTAATGACTGATGTAATAAGATTATATTTTCTTCCTCTACATAGGCACCTTACTCTCTGGGGTGTTATCAGGTTTTAATAAATGAATAAATAAATGGTAATTTTTAAAATGTCAGCTCTTCCACAATTCAGTCCAGATAGGAGATTATTTAACCTAAGATCTTGGTGAGTGTCATCATTTTTATTTTTTGGTTTTTGAGACAGGGTTTCTCTGCGTAGCCCTAGCTGTCCTGGAACTCACTCTGTAGACTGGGCTGGCCTCGACCTCAGATTTGCCTGCCCCTGCTGGGATCAAAGCTGTGCGCCACCCCTGCCCAGTATGATGTGTGTCGTTTAAAACCACTGGTTAATAACCCTACAGCCATGAATCTGGATAATACTAGGTATAAACTTGTGGCACCCAGGTGACATCTTTTTTAAGAAAGTGGACGCACTGTACTTTTGACGTATTTCTCACAAAGCTGACTTTTTTTTAATGAAGGGAATAATTGCCAAGAACTTAAGTCTACCTGAGATACGCTTTTAAACCCCATCTTCCATCTCTTCCCTCCCTTCCCACTGCCTCTGCAGAAGAACATGAAGAAAGGTGGGCGTGGTGAGCTAAGGACGTTTGCGAGGGGAGGAGATATGTTTTTATAAAGTTATTCCAATGGCTATTTATGCAAAAAAACCAATAAAAGTTGATCATGACTGCTATTATCCACTTAAATGTTATAGCACAAAACATCCTTGGTGTGCATTGGGGTCACTTTGAAGGCGTAGAGGTGATGGTTCTAAAGACAGAGTGCGTCCCAAGTGCTCAGTCGCACTGCGCTGCACGCAGACGTCAGTCATCGCAGCCGGTGCTGAGGAAGCGGCAACAAGAAGCAAAGAGGCTCTGTGTTAGGATCTAGACTGCCCTTTTCCTGGATCTACAACCCACCGGAACCTCGGGCATGAACATATCAGCACCACTAAGACATGGACTGGTTAGGATGTTGGATGAATCTGACACCCAGCTCTTAGTGTGCTGTGCATGCAAAAGGATCCTTAAGATACTCTTAAGGTACTACATCAAGAAAAAGTACCTGCCCCCTTCCCCACCACACACCAAATGGGACATCTCCATCACTCCTAGCCCCCAAGGAAGAGGAGGCAGAGAGAGAGAGAGAGAGAGAGAGAGAGAGAGAGAGAGAGAGAGAGAGAGAGAGAGAGAGAGAGAGAGAGAGAGAGAGAGAGAGAGAGAGAGAAGAGAGAGAGAGATTGAGAACAGAGGCCAGGGAAGATGCTGCAAGTCTCTGGACACAAGGGGCCTTTGTGCTGTAAGCTCAAGCTCACTGTAGCTGTGGCTGCCAGGACAAGATCCAACCAGGCAGCATCCCAGCATGGATGAGGTGATGGGTAGGGTACGGTCACTCAGAGGGTCCCAGCTCTAGCTGGGAGCTTTTGACAGCTGATGATTACTAGGGAAAGGAGAGTCCATTTGCAGTGGTGCAATCTCTGTTGCTTTTGCATCACTGGGTTGCCTCCCAGGCCAGGGCCTGCACTGATTGCACTCTGGCTTATAAAGAAAAAGAAGATAGGAAAATCGGAGAGAGATGAGGAGGGGTCTGGGAAAAGTTGGGCATGAGAAAGGTAGAGTGGATATGATTGAAATGTGGGGTGTGTGTGTGTGTGTGTGTGTGTGTGTGTGTGTGTGTGTAATAAAGTGGTTAGCCTTCAGCCTCACCTCAGGAGTCCCCAAGAACCTTGGAGTTGGGACTGTGAGTCAGAGCAGGAGCCCTTTGCTGCCCTGCTCTCCTGCCCTGGGGGTGAGTCAGTGCTGCCGAGGAGGATCAAGCACAGAGCACGGTGGCTCTTGTTTTCTGGGTTGTGTGATGATCGTGGTCAGCCTCCTGCTAAGCCCGCAGTAGGAGAGTGGAGGAGCCTGCTTTCCCTTCCTGGTGGAGGGTGGAAAACATTGAGATGAGTTACAGAAGTTTGTAAGTAAAGTCGAAAACAAGATGCTGCTCACTTGAATTATCTCTAATGAGGTAAAATTGCTAGAATTTTTGTTGCTCTAGCGTTCTTTTAAAAAAATGTGCCATAAACCAGTTTATAGTAAAATTGAGAGACAAAATAGAAACCCGTCTTTACCCTGAAGTAGAATAAACTTCTTAAGGACAGGAAGTGTATATAGCCCAGGCTATACCAGGGTTTGGTATAGGAAGAAAAATATTCATAAAAACTTGTTGTAATAAATATTTACTTTGTGAAGATACAGTGAAGATAATTGTTCAGGGCCAGGATGTAGCCGGATAGAGGGGATGCAGGGCATGTTTAAGGCCCTCAGCCATCCCCAGCCTGACAAAATGGTTTTCTTCCTATTCTCCAAAGTCAAGTTGAAAGCTTTTATTAATTCTAAGGGCAATAGCGTTTTAAAATAAGTTATATTCCGGTTTCCTCAACAATGAACTTCTAAGTCGAACCTATCAGATCCTTGTAATGAACTTGTAACCATTTGTCTTTTTATAATGAGATTTTCTTAAATTTAATAAGAGACTTCACATTTGATTCGGCCCCCTGGTCAGACTTGTGTTCAAGTACCTGGACAGCATCCCATCACTCGGAGATAAGACCTGACATAGGATGCTATCAGAAATTAGTCATCTGGCCTGAAGCTGGGTGTGCCCTCTGGTGGAGCCCGCTTCTCTCACAGCTTGTATTAATCTCCAGCACTCATGGCTGTCTCTTTGAATATTATAATTTTACTTAGCCATTCATCAGATGAAAATTTGACCCTTACCATGCTGCTAAGGAAACAAATAGAAACTTAGTGCACATCCACCTGTTACGGCAGGCGCTGGGTCGGTGGCTCGTCTTCTGCCTCGCTGTGTGGTTGCTTTCATACAGTTAAACGTGCCTGTCCTAACTGTACGCTTCAGTCTTGACGTTTCTGTACCAGTGCCAACGTCACTCCCAGTCAAGACAGAACACCCTTCACCAGCGCATTCAATGTCCCTCAGCAGTCAGCGGGTCACCCTGTACCCCCATGTGCAGGTCAGGTAGTCACTCATCTACTCTGTCCCTGGGGATTGATTTTGTGTGTTCTATTATATTCATTTAAGTTGCATCAGATTAGTTATACTCCTGTGTTCAAGTTTTATTTTTAGCTTCACATGTTTTGACATGCGTGCTGTTGTGTTTATTAATAGCTTGTTCCATTTTATTGGTGAGTAATAGTCCTATTATCATATACTCACACTAAGTAATATATTACTATTGGCCAATCTGTATATCTGTTGATAGATATTTGGGGTTATTTCCAGCATGGGAATATTTTGAATAAAGCTACTATGGGCATTTGTGAACAAATCATTGTGTGGACCTGTGTTTTCATTACATTGTTTGTTGTTGGTTTGATTTGATTTTTTTGGTTTTTCAAGACAGGGTTTCTAGGAGTAGCTCTAGCCACCCCAGAGCTTGCACTGTAGGCCAGGCTGGCCTTGAACTCACAAAGACCTGCCTCCTGAGTACAGGAATTAAAGGCATGTGCTACCACCGCCCAGCATGTTTTCATTTCTTGCTAATAAATATCTATCGGAATTGTGGCGCCATGATGTTCTTGGGGTCTCTCAGTTTTTATCTCTTTGAAGAATTAGTTGAGCGACATAGGCAGTCAGAGCAGAAGTTTGCTTAGCAAAAGCTAAGAAAAGACAGGAGAGACCTGCACCATGGCCAGGAACAGTCTAGGAAGTTCTGTGTTGTGGATTTTAGAAAATTTTCAGTTTTGTTTTTGTTTATTTGAGGCAGGATTCCTCTGTGTGGCCTGGCTGTTCTGGAAATCGCTCTGTTGACCAGGCTGGACTCAAACTCAGAGATCTACCTGTCTCTGCCTTCCAAGTGCTGGGATTAGAAGCATGCTCAACTACTGCCTGGTGGTTTTAGGAAAATTTTAATGAATAATTATGAAGGGATGGCATATTCATGGTGCAAGGTAACCCTTTTTCTTCCTTTTAGGGCTTTTGGGGGGTTGTTTGTTTTTGTTTTTCGAGACAGGGTTTCTCTGTGTAGCCCCGGCTGCCCTAGAACTCACTCTGTAGACCTGGCTGGCCTGGAACTCAGAAATCTACCTGCCTCTGCCTCCCAAGTGCTGGGATTAAAGGCATGTGCCACCACTGCCTGGCCTTCCTTAATTTGTATTTATTTATTTGTTATAGATTTTATATATAAATAGATGTTATATATATTCCACTGATACTCACAAGAAGGGGATGATGTTAAAAGCCCAGTGCAGTGACATAATGCCAGCTCTTTTGAGGATGTAGACCCTTCCCTAGTGTAGACACTGGGTTCGAGGCGGGGTATATCCTGGTGTCTTAGGCCTGATAGACCCAGCACAGCCTCCTGCTTCCAAGATGGTTAACTACATAGAGCCAGTCTGACTCTCAGGAGACAGCTGCAGTCCAAGGTTCGGCGGCAGCTCTTGATTACCTCAGAGCTGGGTGGCAAGATATCTCTCTAAAAATTTAAATTGGTTTTTGTGTGTCCAGATGTTTTGCCTTGTGTCTGTCTGCACACCATGCACATGCAGTGCTCACAGACGCCAAAAGGGCACCACGACCCCTGCATCTGGAGTTCCAGGCAGTTGCGAACCTCTGTGTGAGTGCTGGGAGTTGAACTGTGTCCCCTGGAAGGACAGCCAGTGCTCCCAAGCACTGAGTTCTCTCTAGCCCCCATGACCAGTTTTTATAAGAAATTGTCAACTGGATTTCTGAGAATTGTATCATCTCAGAGTCCCAGAGTTACCAGTGTGAAAATTCTGCTCTCCCCATAGTCTTACTAACAATATAGCCAGCCTTTGTTCTCAAGGCTTTAGTGTGGATCAATCTTCATTTTCCAATGAGCAATACAGGTAAACACCTTGGAAAAAAAAAGCAGATTTTTACATCTTTTTGTATGATATATGTTCAAGTCTTTTGGCCTTTGTAAAAAGCAAATTATTATTATTATTACTACTACTACTAGTAGTAGTAGTAGTAGTAGTAGTAGTAGTAGTAGTATTTGCTCGACTCTTATCTCAATCTCCCCAGATGGGCTGGATTCTCAGTGTAGAACAGGCTGACCTTGAGCTTGCATCAGTTCTGCCTCCTGAGTGCTGGGATTGCATATGTGTGCCGTCAGCGTTAGCCAGGCTTTCTGTTGCTGTGAATAAAGACTCAAAGCAGCTTGTCATCTACACTGCCTTCACTGTGGCAAGTCAGGGCTGGAACCTGGACACGGGAGCTGCTGCAGACGCAATGGAGAACCACTGCTTGCCGGCTTGCTCCTCACAGCTTATTCAGAAACTGCCTTCTTAGAACCCAGGACCACCAGCCCCGGGCAGCACCCCCCTCCCCGCCCCAGTGAGAGAACCCAGGACCACTAGCCCAGGGGCAGCACCTGCCACAGTGAGCTGGCCTCTCTCCCATCAATCATCAATCAAGAAAACCCACCACAGACCAGTCTGATGGGGAGTATTTCCTCAGTTGGTGCCAAACTCTTCCAAACGATCCTAACTTGTGTCAAGTTAACAGAAAAGCAGGCAACACCCCACCACACCCGGTTTTGCTTTCTTGATTTACAGAGTTCTTTAGGTGGTGACACAAATGTTTCTATGTACTTGTTAAAAGATCTCCAATGTGGCTTGTCTTTTTGTTGCCTTAATAATGTGTCGTAAGGAAAACTGTTGAATTTAGGTTAACAGCCACGGAACAACTTCTGTCTCCTGGGACCGCATTCCCTGTCTTCACCTCCCCCAGCCTGCAGCTGTGGTTTTGTTGTTGTTGTTTTGGGCTAGGGTATTGTTCATTTTTTGGACAGGATCTCACTGTGTCACTCCCCCTCTCTTCTCTCCCTTTCCCTTCCCATGTGGTTCAAAGTTCACCAGGCTTCACGGCTATGACGAAGGTGAGGTGTGTTCTCTGTGTTCGGGTGTGGCTGACATGGTTCGATCTCAGACCTTTCAGTCCATGGTCACATAGTTCTTTCTGGGTGAGGTCAGGGAAAGATCATGCCAGGAGCCTATGTGGGACAAAGCTGCTCATCTCACAGTGGCCTAAAAGCATAGAGACAATTTAGTCTTTCAAGAGAGGAAACCTTTTTTAAGTTGTCAATTATTTTCCTCAGATTTGACGCATTATTTTTCAAGGATCTTGTTCCTTTTTGGGTTTTTTGTTTGTTTGTTTGTTTGTTGTTGTTGTTGTTAAATGTATAGACTTCTTGCCATGAATTTGTTTGTACAGTCCCCTATTCACATGTTAGCACCTGTATGATGCGCAGTTATTGTTCCTTAGTGTAGTATAGTGCTGATTTGTATTTTCCACTTTTCTTGCTCAGTCTGAGTTGGGTGTTTCTGGCAGTGCTTACCCCATGTTGCATTGGGCCCTTTGACTGCAGCCTTGGGTCTGGATGCTCCAAACAGGCACTTTGCACAGTGCATGCCCACGCTGCGAGTGCCTGCAAAGACACCTGAACACCTCAGCTCAGCTTCTAGCCTACTGTGTCTTAGAGCCATAGTGTTTACAGTGCATGCGACGTCGTCTCTACTCATGATGGTCTGTGGACGGCAAAGACTTCTGGTGTTTTTCTGCTGCCTCTATTTGCATGTGAATATCAAACTAGTACATCTTCCAGTTGGAGTGTGTCAAAACATTTGATTTCAAAACTTGCTATTTGCTATGCTGACCTGAGTGTCATAAAAATTGTGAAATAGATTTGGTCTTGGAATTAGAACAGAATTGCTAACAATTTCTGAAACAGTCCTAAATATACTTGTACCATGTATTTATGCAAAGCAGTGCTCTCAGTGTTGATGAGTAGAAAATCAAACTCAGGGCTGGAGAGAAGGTTCAATGGTGGAGCGCTGACTGCTCTTCCAGAGGATACAGGTTTGCCTCCCAGCATCCAGGCTGGGTGGCTCACACCTACCTGTAACTCTAGCTTCAGGGGCCCTGACACTCTCTTAAGACCTCCACAAACACCTGCACATATGTAGCATACACGCACACAGACATACACTCTTACACATAAACCCTGTAAATAAAAGTATCAGTCAGCTTGGGAAAGCATCAAAGATGCTCCCAGGATCAAATTTTCAGCCTAGATTTAATTCTTCATGTACAAACAAATAAGTACCTTCATGTCATTCATATAAACACTTGCTTTCTTCTTCAGTGAATAATACCATTCTATCAAAACCAATTGTTCTAAACCAACTATTGTTTTAAGTGAATTTCTTTATGATTTATTATCATTAGATACTTGTTTTGCGTGCCTGTTTTTTATACCTGTAAACTCTAGGCCACATAAGGATTTCTCTGGTGGAAAGAGGCTACAAGGAGCCTGGAAGGAAACCAACCAGGAACCATAGCTGTGGCTCGGAAATCCCGCTGAACGGGAAGCTCTTAAGTCAGTTATGAGTCAGGAGCTACAGCCACAGCGGTTCCAACTTCAGGACTCACTGATTTTTCTTAGTTGCTTGTCCCTGGGCTCATCAGTGTTCTCCCCCTGAGTATTTTACCCTTCAGTTGCTCATTGGAGGCTCAGATCTCTGACTTCATCTTTTGCCTTTATGACTATAGCCATTTGGTCCAATGAAGGTCCCTCCGAGGACCGCCGTGGCCGTAGCTCCTGACTCATAACTGACTTAAGAACGTCCCAGTCGGTGGTATTTCCGAAGCCACCACTATGGCTCCTGGCTAGTTTCAGACTCGGGGGTCTCCTGTGAGGCTTAGAAGGTCCAAGTGTGGCAGTGGCCTACTTGAGGCTGTGGGAAGAGGAAGCTGCTTACCTGTTGCCTCATCGTAAGGCCTGCCCAGGGCAGCCCTGGCCCACAGCACCTGCATTTCCTGCCTGATCCTTTTCATCTCCTCCAAAGTCTAGGCCTGCCCCATGTGTGATCCACAATGAATGGCCCAGGTGTCTGACAGAGTGTCACCTCAAAGGGTGAGCCTTGCTGAGGCTGAAGAGATGACTCAGCAAGTAAGAGCTCTCGCTGCCCTTGTAGACAACTGAACTCCAGTTCCCAACACCCAACTCAGGTAGTTTACAACTGCCTGTAACTTAAGCTCCAGGGGCTCTGAGGGCGCCTGTATGCGCATGCTTGCACACACATAAAAATAAAAAGTTGCATTCATTCATCTATTAATTTAAAGATTTATTTATTTTATGTATCTGAGTACACTGTAGCTGTCTTCAGACCAAAAGAGGGCATTAGATCCCATTACAGATGCTTGTGAGCCATGATGTGACTCCTGGGACTTGAACTCAGGACTTCTAGAAGAGCAGTCAGTGCTCGTAACCACTGAGCCATCTCTCCAGCCCTATATTTTTTTGTTGTTGTTGATCCTTTTGGGGATGATAAAGGTTTTGTCCAACTAAACCCCCAAGCTGTCGCTTGTCCCCTCCTCATGTTCATCTCTCCTTCCTGTCCTGCTCTGTGTCTCTGGATCCCGACCTCCGATGCGTGAGTGTCAGGAGCTCTCTCACTGTCTCTGTCAAGCCTCATTCCTCTGGTACGCACTGAGGAAGAGTTTCGCACTGACACAGGCTCCAGAGGTCAGCACCTTCACAACTGGTCCTCCCTGTCTTATGGGTTCTCTGACTTGATGGACCTTAAAGTTATCCATACCCTTTAGGCCATAGCAAAACAATGATGGAGCCTGTGAGATGGCTCAGTGGATAAAGGCGCTTGCCGTCAGGCAGGACGACCTGGGTTCTTTACCCCATAGGATCTGAGTGGTGGAAGGAGAAAATAAACTCCCCTGACCCCCCCTACACACACACAAATACACACGCGCACATACATGCACACAACTTTTAAGATCACATATATAATATATATGCACAAATATATATATACATACACACAAATATATATATATACACATACGCACAAATATACCCAAAAATACACACAAATATACACATACATGCACACAGTTTTTAAGATCACATATATATGCACATACAAATATATATACACACAAATATACAAATATACACACACAAATACACACAAATATACACCTATACACACACACACACATGCACACAGATTTTAAGATCTTTAAAGTGCCTACAGGAAAGCCTTTGGAGGAACAGGTATGTACTGTATATTACAATTTAATGGAAACAAAGAGACAGACTTGGTTGATTGCCCCTAAGAGTGCTGAGAATCTTAACCAAATGAACACGGTGAATGTGCTGGCCCTTTGCCAGGCTCCCCAACACGATGGCGATTGACTCACCTTTCTGGAACTGTAAGCCCCAAATAAACCCATTTATAAGTTGCCTTGGTCATGGTGTTTTATTATAGCAATAGAAACCCTGACTAGAACAGTTTGGAAAGGGTAAAATTTTTAAGTGGATAATGTAATCATACAAATTTATATGAAACTTGGGTCATTGCTCACTCCAGCAGTGAGAAGATTCCACTGAAGGAACAGTGTGTCGAGGTAATACTGTCTAGCCAAAGGAGACACAGCATAAAGTTGACATGAGTTCAGATATTGGTTCAATGCTCATCCTTAGGGACTGAGCACCTCCAACACTACATATAACTCCCCTCCCCTGTCAAATGCCCTTTTTGTGTGGTTGTATATGGGGATACACTGACTTAATGAAAAGAGGAAGCACCCATGTCCTTTAATGTCAGCCCCAATAAGTGGCTGCCCTTGTCTTCCGTATTTAATCTGCTAACTGAGATACTTGTGCTTTTTAAAAGTTAAACTCGCTTTAGGGAATGATGGTATTCAAACTCTGCTCAACTCCAAGTCTCTCTCCCTATGTGAAAATCCTTGTGACTCAGTCATGGATGTGAATTACTAGCATCTCCACCCCTCTTTAAAGATCTTTTATGGATTCCCATTGTGGGAAATCCATGAGGGACACTGGTGTTGCAAGGCTGATCTTCTGTTGGCAGAGGCATGAGCAATGTGAAGAGACCAGGTCTGTTCCTCGATAGGACATGGTGAGTTCAGAAGTCAGATTGGGAAATTCTGGGAGACTCAGTTCCTTGTAGAGAAACTATGATGGTCAATAGCTATTGTCAACCTGACAGGCTCTAAAATCGCCTCATATGCAAGGTGCTGAGCATGCCTGTGAGGGACTGTCTAGATTAGGTTGACTGAGGTAGACCGACCCACCTAAGTTGGCTATACCTTTCCATGGGCTTGGATCTAGGGTAAATATATAGAAAAGTAGCCAAGCATAGCATGGCTCTCTACTTCCTGACTGTGGTTATAATGTAACCAGCCAGCATCCCATTCCTGCATCCATATCTTCTCTGACTGCTACCAAGTCTCCCCAGCCATGATGGAATGAGGTCCTTGAACTGAAGCCAGAATAAAATATTCTTCTCTTCAGTTCCTACTTGGTTACAGTAATGGTACACGTCACTACATACAATGACTGTGCCAGTGAAATGACTGTGCTCCTGTTGTGAGCATGGTCTGCAGTGCTGTGGCTGTGGGCCAAGCAATCCCTCCTGAGTCAGCTCACTGAGTGACTACAACAATCCTTTGATGACTCTGTTCCAACTTCTTTTCTATAGGAAGCTAAGAAGTTTCCCAGGCTCCTCCTGGGTTAGTAGCTAGCTGGCTGAGAAGTTCCAATTACTTCTAGAAAGTCTAACATTAATATACTTGAATAGTTCAGTGTTTTGTTTATGCTTGGCCCAGGGAGTGGTACTATTAGGAGGTGCGGTCTTATTAGAGTAGATGTGGCCTTATTGGAGGAAGTGTGTCACTGTGGGGATGGACTCTGAGACCCTCCTCCCAGCCATGTGGGAGTGAGTCTTCTCCTGTCTGCCTCTGGATCAAGATGTAGAACTTTTGACTCCTCCAGCCCAACATCTGCCTGGACGCTGCCATGCTCCCACCTTAATTAAAATGGACTGACTCTCTGAACCTGTAAGCCAGCCCCAATTAAATGTTGTCCTTCATAAGAGTTGCCTTGGTCATGGCGTCTCTTCACAGCAATAGAAAAACCTAAGACAGAAGTTGGTACCAGGAGTGGGTATTGCTATGATGGGCCTAACCATACTTTTGTTGGGAAGATTGTGGATTTGTGGACTTTGGAAAGCAGTGGGATGCTTCATGTGGGGTTTAAGGGGCCATCCTAGTAGGAATATGGAAAATATTGGTGTCGAGGGTGATTTGAACTGTGCGGACCTGGAGAGGGATTGCAGTATATGGCCTAGAAACTCTTCTTATGGTATTTTGGTGAAGAGTGTGACTAATTTTTGCCCTTGTTTGAAGTGTCTACCTGAAGCTAAGGTAAAGAGATTTTAATTAATTGTATTGATAAAGGAAGTCTCAGAAAAGTCCAGTATAGACTTTGTCCTCTGGCTTTACTCTCATAAAGAGCTTTTTGATGAAGCATAGCAAACATAGGAAAAAAATACAAAACCTATGGTTCAAAGAATAAAGGGGCACCAGGAATTAGAATGATGCTGCATCTTCTGTTCAAACAGATTAAGGGAGTGGTAACCTCAGGGCAAGATCCTACCTTGTTAAGCTTATTGTTTATGTCTTTGCAGTTGAACAAAGGACTTGCTTATTGTTTTCATTTGGACTTTTAGTCTGAAATGAACTACAATCCAGAAACGGAGAGCACACCCTTGATCCAGATCTTGAGGCATAGTGGCCATGAAAAGCTTAGGCCTAGGCATGGTGGTACACACCTTTGATCTCAGGAGAGAAAGGCAAACAGATCTCTGAGTTCAAGGCCAGCCTGGTACAGAGCAAGTTCTAAGTATAGAACAGCTTAGGTCCAAGTGTGGTGGTACATGCCTTTAATCCCAGAACTCAGAAGACGAGGGCATGCAGATTTCTGAGTTTAAAGTCAATCTACAGAGCACATTCCAGGGTATCCAAGCTTAGACAGTGATGGAGTTGGAATACACCAAGCTGGATTTGGTGATGTGTAAGAATGACCCAGGTAGCACTGGTTTTGAAGGCATGAAGGTGTCATGGAGAACAGCTGAGGCTTGGCACTATGAGAGGCCAGGAAAAGTCATTGGTGAAAGTGCAGCTTCAGTTGCAGTTGACAACCCAGGACTGAAGGGGCCATTCAAAGAAGTTGAGGGAACCTATGTGAGGCAATTTGTAAAGCCTAGTTGCAGTGAAAAGCCCCAGCCTGTTGAAGATGCTATAGGAGGACCACCAGGAACAACAACAGTGGAGTGGAGTCATCCAGAGCCTAGAATGCTATGAAGGACAAAGCTGGAGACATGACCTTTTGAGAAGCCAAGAAGATTGTGTATGGATCCCATACATTGGAACAAGAAGCTGTAAAGTTGAAGTTACTTTTGAAACTCCAAGATGTTAGAGATGCTAGAGCCACGAGATATCTGCTGAGGAAAGCTGCTACTGGAACCAGCCCAGGAGAAAGGAGTTTATTATAGTCAGATAAGTTGAAAGGAGTTGGCTATCTGAAGAGTGTTTTGACATCAGACATGGAGATACAGAGATTTGAGTTTGCCCAGCTGGATTTTGGTCTTGTTTGGTCCTGTATTTCCTCATGATTATGTTTTGGAATGGTAATGTGTATTCTGTGATGTTTAAGGTATGTGATCTGCTTTGTAATTTTGACTTTAGAGTTGATTACACTTAAGTGATTCAGTGAATCTCAGAAAAGGCGGAAGTTTCAACATTGTTGAGACTTCTATAGATTATAGGGACTTTTGAGGTTGAACTAAATGTACTTTGCATTGTGCTATGTTTGAGTATGGCCTCCATAGACCCATGTGTTTGAACAAGCCTATGGGGCCCAGGGAATGGAATGTGGCGGTTTGTATATGTTCTGTCCAGGGAATAGCACTTGATGATAATGGAGTGAACCTCTGAACCTGTAAGCCAACCCTAAATAAACATTGTCCTTATAAGAATTGCCTTGGTCATGGTGTCTGTTCACAGCAATGGAAACCCTAACTAAGACAAATAGTAATTAGAGGGCAGGTATATGGGGGCAGGAAAGGGCCTATGGTGGGCCCAGGTGTGGAGCTTGGAGAATGTGAACTGGAGTTCCCAGAGGAAAAGCCACAGCAATGCTAGAGAGCTAGTCCTACCAAATCACTGACCGATTAGACATTCCGTGAGGTCGAGAGCTGGAAGGTTACCAGTCCAAACCAAACTATCCTTGGCTCTCTTTAATGCCATTTATTATTTATGTAATCTGGAAACAGAATACTAGCTCAGGATAGGAAGGCTCTAAGATCACACAAGTAACCCATAACAGCTTTCCCCACTTGGTGAAGACCCACCTGTCTGATGTTCCCACCAATGTATTCTCAAAGTTCTTGATCTATAACTTTCTTTATTCTGTTGCTATAGAAACTTGATAAAACTGTTACCACATCCAAGCACGGTGTTTGTGGTAACGTGAATCTGTGTTCTTAGACTGCAGTCACTTATATTTAGTTCCAAAATAAGTTCTTTCCTGTTCTCTTTGGGGTGAGATCTAGGAAAGGCGACCCCACATGGTGTGGAAGCCTTCCCCTCTGCCTCTTGTCTTCTTTCCGGATCACGCAGCCTTCAAGCCATGGCAAGAAGGCAGCGGTGCTAGTGAGAGCGTGGTATGGGACCCGGAGCCCCAACATATTGCTCAGAGCTTTGGACTTCATGTTCCATTCCCAGATAAATAAGGATCTGTAAAATACACTTACCTGACCTTTAAAAGAAATGAATAAGACAGAGTTAGGGATGTTGTTTTCAACATGACAGCCAAGCATGCCCTCTCCGAGGCTGAAATGTTGAACCTGACTCTTGGGAGGAAAAGAGAATAGAGAATATAGTCGTCGTGAGGTGCAGACGATTAGAGTGTATCCAGGGCAGGTTTCCGGCATGTTTGAAAAGAAGAATGCTGGCCTGCCCTGAGCCCTCCTGGGGCTGGAAAGTTACAGAAGTGGGAGGGAGGCATTTATAAGGACAAAAGTAAGGTACACAATAGGTTCAGGCTGCCTGGGACGAAGAACAGTACATGCAAGACCTGTGTGTGAGGGGAGAAATAATGCCAGCACAGCTGGATGTGGCCACGACACTGTGAGAGAGGCATCACACCCATGTCAGCTTCGTAGTCAGAGCACCTGGCCTGAGCGTGGTCCCTGTGGAACCGTGGATCGCTCTCCTGCCTCTCCAGGTCTTTGTCTCTGCTTGTCAAAGGAAGAGCCAAATTGTCTATTGTCTATATGAATAAATAATTACATAGAGTTATTATACAGTTTCTTTGAAGGGTTAGGCTAAGAATACAAGTGGATTCTTGGAGAATAGTCTTTGAAATGTGTTCTTTCCAGTGGGCTTTTTTCTACCTCTTCTTTTGGGGCGGGGTGGGGTAGGGTGGGGTAGGGAGGTTGGTTTGGTATTGTTCCCAGCTGAAGCAGAACAGTTTCTAGGATAAGACTGTAGGTGGCGCAGTTAGACTTTTCTCAGGTTGTAGCCATAAAAGCAAGCGCGTCCACATTTCATGTCTAGACAGAGGACGTGAATGGAATCATAAAACCTTCCGACTGGAGGGTTCCGGAAAGGTCATCTACCCCCTCTCTTGTCTCTAGAAAACCCAACTCCTAAATCAGCTCTGCTGCACTCCTTTCAGAGGCCGTTAACGCTGCCCCTGTTCCATACCTGGCTCATTGACAACAAATCCCCAAATAAAATCCAACATGCGTGTGTGCGCACATTTCTTGGGGATAAGATTGCACCGGTGGGGCTATAGGACACCAGGATGGCTTTCTCCATAGTCATGGCTGAGTAAAGGATAAGTGCTTAGCAGGGAACATTCTGTTTTTCTGAGATGGAGTCTTCCTAGTGAGCTCAGGGTGGAGACAAGAAACATGGACACCACTGGATAAGTAACATTCTAAACAGCAGGATTAAGAGCCAGGGGTGAAGGATTAAGAAAATGACGATGTCTCCAAGAGCCTCAGTGAGACCCAAGAGGAGGCTGGCAGAAAGACTGGTCTCAATTCTAGAAGGTTAAATGTCTCCATAGCTAATTTTGATTTTCCAGTACAAATTAACTTGCTTTGCTCTTTCTTTCCTTGTGGCTCTAGGGACAGAAACCAGGGTCTCACATATGCTAGGCAAGTGCTAAATCTGAGAATTAATGGTGCTATGTTTAGGAATACAGCAAATAAGGTTTTTGGATGATGGGAAACTCTTTTCATGATCACCTATTAACCTTAATACAGGCTTTAGAGTATGTTTGTGGTTTCCCAGAAAATCTGAAGGAAAACAAAATATCTAGGAGTGGCCTGAATCTGATGGTAGATACGTGGCTTTGTTTTTTGTTTGTTTGTTTGTTTGGTTGGTTGGTTGTTTGGTTGGTTGAATGCTCCTCCTGAGTCTTACAGCAGTGTCTCAGCACAGCTGTCTTTGTGGGTTGCAGCTTCTTCCTCCAGGATCTTATAAATTTGCCTAACAGCAGTGAAGGAACAGGTCAGTTTGGAAACAATAGTTAATTTGCAAATAGGAGAGCCCGGGGTCCACACACACACAGGTCTCAAGCACTTAAGCCTGGAGAAGATACTGTCAGTTAGAGTCATTCTTAAGCTGAAATCATTTTGCCAACCTAATATTTATCAGGGGCTGAGCTAGGAGATGGAACCAAGCAGTAAAGACTACATTAAAAGTATATTCACTATGTTAGTAAGAGACATACAGAAGTGCTGTCGGGTCCGCAGGACCTAACACCGCTGTAGGCTGTAGAATGCTCTCCCCAAGGCGCTTATAGGTAATGCTAAGGGAATGAAGGCGGCAGGAAAGATCATCAGTACAGAGGGGTCGAGGAAGAAGGAACAAGACAGAGGGAAGTTCAGAGTTTGAGGAGAGCGTAGACCACTGAAGATACTGAGGGTGACTCTGCAAGGCTGAGTGGCAAGCTTTGGCAGGCCAGAAAGGAACGGAGGCTGGAGAGCAGGGCGAGGCTGGATTCCAAAGGACTTTGTTGGCTCTAGATAGAGGCAGTTTTATCGTAGAAAAGGATCATGGGAAGACATAAAAAGGGTATCTGGGGAGGTGATCAGACTAGATGAAGATATGAGAAATACTTATGGCAAGGTGGCTGTGGATACAGATTAGAGAGTAGCAATATGTGGTCATAACCCGGGTAGTGAGCAGGGCTGGGAAACAGGGTCAGGTCAGGATCTTCAGCAGTCCCTAAGGGCCACGCTGAAGGTGAATCTATAGTGACGGATGCCAAGACGTAGTCAGAGATGTGCGGAGACAGTGAGAAGCACCACAATGTCTGCGTGAGATGCAGAGCTAGCCAGGGTTAGCCAGGATCAGGTTCAGACAGGATGTGGTTTGAGAACCTCAGAGGGTGTTGGTGTGGCCTGGGGAGAGGGCTTAGAGAACTGCTCAGAGACGCAGCCTGAGACAGCTGCTCTGCTGGAGACTGAGAACAGTCTCTGAGGAAGGCGTTGGCTGTGGAAGAAAGGAGAAGTGGTTTTCTGATGCCAGGGGAGGCTGGGAGAGAAGTGTGGGCATCTGTGTCTACACCGGCAAGGGTATGGGAGCCGTCCCACGGTAACTTTCATTTTCTGTGTGAGCTTCACAGGTTGTGGGCAGAGCCTTCTCTGTATTAGTCAAAGGACAGCTTGAAGCCCTTATTGAATTTGGTTATTTTAAATGGTATATATGCAGTAGTGTGGGGACTAGAAAAGTCTGATAATGCTACACAGTTTTTGAAATTCAAATATAATTACATCGGTTACCCCCTTTTCTTTTCTTTTCTTTTCTTTTCTTTTCTTTTCTTTTCTCTTCTCTTCTCTTCTCTTCTCTTCTTTTCTTTTCTTTTCTTTTCTCTTCTTTCCTTTTCTTTTCCTTTCTTTTCTTTTGTCTCCAACACACCCACTCCCTCCAAATGTTATACTTTTGAAACCAGGCTTGGTAACTTGAGGTAGGATGATATAATAGTATTCCTCTCACCATGAAAGCTGCACCCCTGACAGTTGATGGCAGGTGTGCTAAAGGTAAGAGTTCAAGCAGAAACTGCACATCTCACTCTAATCAACATTTTACGATCAAACCTAACCGTGTGGCGAATTGAAACAAGACCTAATTCTTTTCTAAAAAATCTGAACACTTGAATGAATACACAGCCACTAATTGCGGCGGGATGATATGAAAATCAGAAGGCCCAATAAACTTTATAGATCTGGATGACAAT
Organism: Apodemus agrarius; assembly: GCA_964023405.1. NCBI lineage: Eukaryota > Metazoa > Chordata > Mammalia > Rodentia > Muridae > Apodemus > Apodemus agrarius. The sequence continues at coordinate 44,948,125 of OZ030012.1, read as the reverse complement.
TAACACAATAACCTGAACTTAATTAGATACTTGTGTTAAATGCTGGCAATAAGCGACGTGGCTTTCCTCGGAATCCACTTTAAGTGTATACTAAATATCACAGCACGGTCCGATAAGGGCGGACGCAAATGGAGCTAATGACATTTGGAGAAATTGAGCAAGATAAATAAATCACGCAGAATTCATGTGGAGCCTGGACTGGGGGAGGGGAGGACACAGGAAAGCACGCCCTTTCTCCGGTCTCAGCCTCAGCGCAGGATCCAGCGAAACCTGCAGAATTAAATTCCCTGAAGGCAGCATCCTTTTCTGCGGAATTGATTCAGAGAGGAGAAGCCCTTGTCCCCTGGAGAAGGGTCCATAAAGCACCAGGAAGCTCCTCCAAGGCAGGAGGAGGTAGAGTTCTGCTTACAATGGCTCACACTATAACTGTGTGTGTGTGTGTGTGTGTGTGTGTGTGTGTGTGTGTGTGTGTGTGTTTTCCCAAGCCAGGTTCTTAGACAAGAAACCGAAAATGTGCTGCTTGAGGACTACAGAAAATCCCCATCCAGTTCTCCACCCCACTGCCGTTGTCTCTGCAGAATTTCCTTCCCAGCAATTGTCCTCTGTTGAGGTGAACTTGATCCTTAGGGATGCTTAAGAATGGAGGAGCCTCCTCACCCCTGTCTCCCCTCCCTTCTTGGACCTCCCTGACCCCCATCCCCAACTCTTTCTCTCCCTCATGTCTTTTTCATTGTGCCGGGGCTTGAATCAAACCATCCTATACACACACTCTTCCACAGAGCTACAGAATATCACTCTCTTCAATGAAGACAGGAGTACGGGGGCTAGAGGGTGCCCAAATGGTAAGTGCTTGCTGTGCAACCATGAGGAGCTGAGTTCGGGTCCCCAGCACTTATGGTAAAGAAGAAAAGAGGCAAAGAGGGGCTGGGTTTGGCAGCATATACCAAGAACTCCTACTGATGTCAGCCTCTGGTTTCCATAGTCATCATGGATACACAGGGACACAGACGCATGCTCACACACACACACACACACACACACACACACACACACAGAGAGAGAGAGAGAGAGAGAGAGAGAGAGAGAGAGAGAGAGAGAGAGAAACAGGGGTGTAATTGTATTGCTGTGTAGCCCAGCATGGCCTCTAGCTCATGGGCTCAGCCTCTTTGGTGGTTGAAACTACAAACACATGTTATCATGTCCTCTCCCTTTTCTGTTTTCTTTGTAAAAACAATATTAACTTTGTGTATTTATTTATTTATTTATTTATTTATTTATTATTGGCTTGCTTCTTTTAAGCTGCTTAGTTATGGTCTCACTGACATACAGACCTCTGCACGTATTTAATATGTACAGTTAGATGAATAGATATATTACCACAATCGAGACAGACGTGTCTATCCCTCGCAGCACCTCACGAGTACCCTGAATCACATAGGCTCGTCCTGACTGTCCTAAGGCCCAAATACGGTGACCATCCCTCCAAGGGATGTTTCAAGCCAAGACTCGAGGCTGGATAGCTGATGGGAGATATTGTTGGAGGACTCAACAGTGACAACCAAGATGGCAGCCCTCATTATGACTGGCGACCCTCCCACTCTCTCATCCTCTTGTGAAAAATCTAGCTGACTGCTCTTTCTGAGGGCTTCCTTGTAAGTCCCACTCGCTGCTCCTGTTTTATTGCCTCTCCTCCACAGATGCCAGGCTCATCTGTGCCTGGCGCATGCTGGGGATGTTACTCTTGCAGTTGTCTGAGGATATACTCCAGGGGAAGACTTTTCTAGGCTTCCCTGCCCATTCTTGCCTTTATGATACAGCTTCAGAGAGTTCTACTCTAAATCAGGCTGGCCTTTTAGAGTGAGGAGGATGTCAGTTTGTACGGGACAGTCCTGGCTTTGGATCTCACTTCTTGCCACTTCCTGGCTTCGAAGAGTTGAAAAGCTGTTACATTCCTATTGACCTCATTTCACCATTAGTAAGATGAGAATACTAAGACCATAGTGGACTATAACTTAACTGGATGTAGAAACAAGATGGCGACCTGCCCTTGTAATAAGTCACTGAGTTTTAGCCGATTACCCGCATCAAGTGTTCAGAGTACCTTCGCACAAGAGAGGCAGGAATTGTACCCCCTGTGCTTCTAGTTCTTTCCCTGGCTATCGATATAACCTACCCAGATAATGGGCTGGCCACCCTTTATTGCACAGATTCAATGTGTCGCAGCTGGTGAGTCCTCAGTGTAGCTGTTAGCCAGAGTCTGACACATGACGTTAGCCTATTGCAGTCACAGAAGGACTGTGACTTGTTTCGCCCCCACTCTGTGTGTTTCCTTTGTAGATACTGACGGTCAGAGGTGACAGACATTTCATTTCTTATTTAGATGGCATGGAGAACTTTGTGTCCAGATAACCAGCCAGAGAGGAGCTCAATCAAATGATGTTTGCCTCAATTAATATTTATGACAGTCTCTTTTTGTTGAGTCTTGAATAGCCCAGAGTCATCTATCATCCATCTTCACAGTTAAATCAGTCACACAAATCTCCCACCTAGAACTAAATATGGCTGAGAGGGGATTAACATTCTGGGCATTTGTACATTTCCTAAGTGTGTCATCAATGAAAGGAAACTTTACTGAAATTTTACTTTCCTTACAAAGGAAATAATTGAGCCTCGGCAGATGAAATTATTAAAAATAATAATAATCTAGCTTTATAGAGTGTTATTTCCAATTCTAGAACCAGACAGCAGTACGGACAAAAAGTGGGACAAGTTATAATTAAAGCCAGAGGTTAAGGAAACCTCATAGAGATAGGCTAATTGCTTGCAGCTCCTTTTTGCCTTGTTTGAAGGCAATTTGAACAATTGGTTGCTTGTTATTGGCGAAAACTCGGTTATTCGTTACAAGGCTAGGTCACCATCTAGCTAACCCCTCAAGTTAGGTCAGAGTTCACTGTATAAGAAGTCATTTGTGCTGGTGGCCTTATGTCTACTTGACACAAGCTTGAACGGAAGGAATCTCAACTGAGAAAATGCCCTCTTAAGATTCAGCTGTAAGGCATTTTCTTAATCAGAGATAGATGAGGAGGGACCAGACCATTGTGGGCGGTACCGTCTCCGGGCTGGTGGTCTTGGGTTCTATAAGAGAGCAGGCTGAGCAAGCCATATAGATGAAGCCAGTAAGCAGCTCTCACTCCTCCATGGCCTCTGAACCCATCCCCACCTCCAGGTTCCTGCCCTGTTTGAGTTTCTGTCCTGGCTTCCTTTAGTGATAGACTACAGCGTTGACGTGTAAGCCCAATAACCCCTTTTCAACAACTTGCTTTTTGGTCATAATGAAACCCTGACTAAGGTGACACCTTTGAGATAAATGGAAATGGAAGCAGAGGTATCTTAGGGCAAATTTAGCAAACCAATATGTATTAAGCCTTTAACTAGGTCTCGGCTAGATACAGAAGCTGCGGTGAGAAACAAGGCACGTGTGGGTTCTGCAAGACTTCTCTACGAGTCGCTTAGACTAGCTCAGAGCAGCAAGAAGAGTTGTGGGAGAACTTGCTTCATGGAATACTGTTCAGGAAAATCCTCCTTTGAGAGGTGATTCAGAGCCTAGAGGAACAGAAGTTAACAGCAGAGGGAAGCAGAGAGGAGAAATCACCAGAGAAAGGCAGAGACCCCCACCCCGGGGTTGGGCAAGTGGCTCAGTGGGTAAAGGGTTAGCCACATGAGCATGAGGACCCGAGTTTGATTCCCGGAAGCCACATAAAAGAATTGGATATGGTGGCACATGTTTGTAATCCCAGTGCTGCAGAGGCAGAGACAGGGAGATGCCCGGAGCCGCTGTCTGGCCAGCCCAGTCAAATCAGAGCATGTAATGTGCCAAGTAAAGAGCCTGTCTCACAAAACAAGATGGATTTCGTTCGAGGAATGACGTCCAGTGTTGACCGCTGTCCTCTACAGGTACACACAAGTGTATGCTACCTGCCTACACACACACACACACACACACACACACACACACACACATACTCAAATGATACCTAATGTGTTGACTGTTGTCCTCCACAAGTGCACGCAAGTGTCTGCACACACATACATGTGGGGGCAGTCAGAGGGTGGAAGGAATCAGAGAGAACTATTATGGGGTGCTTGGACAGAGTATTAGGCTCTTCCTAAGAAACAGGACCCAATTCCTCCTGCAAGCCTTCCAGAGAACTTCAGAAACCCATTCAAATATGCTCAGAGAAAGCTCCAACCTGCCCAGCTAACAAATTACGAACTAATATGTCATCAAATTAAATTGGGAGTGCAGTCATTCGGAAGGACTTTTCAAGTTTGGTACACTGAACTGGTCATTTGGTTCACCTGTTCTTTCTAAGTGGTCCCTAACCATTTTTTTTTTTCCGTACAGAAAATGTCACACCTCAGCTCTCTTTGCATTGAGAACCATCTGGGTGCCCAGTGACTAGAGGTGCTGAGAATGTGGAGCAGCTTTTCCCTTTCATGGTGAATTGTATAGGTTCCAAAAATTCCCTTTGCTCCACTTTCTTTTGAAGTTAAACACTGTAACTTGTTTCCAGTTTAAAAATCCCAATGGGAAATAATAATTCCAGAGCACCTTTGCAACCCCATTGCTGTTGTCTGGATAAATGCTGCCTAGGTCCTGGCCACCAGCCCCAGCCTTGTATTAAGGGCTTGGTCTCCAGCCTCTGACATAGTGTGAATTAGGGGAACTGGTTGGAGAAAGGAGGAAATTAAGTCATTGGAGGCTTGCTTTTCAGTGCACTCTGGGAGTCCAGTGCCTTCCTCTATCTCAGCACCCTGAGATGAGCGGCTTGCTTTGCCAACCGTCCTCACTGTTGTGCGCAGATCAAGTGTCTTAACTGGCTAGGTCACTTTTTTTTGTTTGGTTAGCTTCCCCCACACACACAACCCCGGCCCACTGCTCCTCCCTTGCCCCTCGATAAAAACACACTCTTCCCCTCCCCTCCCCCTAGTTCTGGAAAGACGTAGCCTCAGCCACAGACACCAAGCATACAGAAAGCTGTATGCCCTCTCCCTGTCACCCAGTCACCACCCATATGCTGGTGAGAGGTAGCTTCCTCTTGCTTGTGAAAGGAACCTGGGCATCCAGCCACCATGCAGCCAGGAACAGCCATGACACCCCAGGGCAACAGACAGACTCCTCTTTCCAGTTGCTCCTCTCCGAGCCCCGCCTCGCCTTTTCTCCTTGAGTTAGCACCAGTCACTCGCACTCGGGTGCAACATACCAACTTTAACAACCACAGAATAGATACTTGAGAAGAAAGAGCTCATTGTCACCTTCCTCCCAGGTCTTTAAAATGTAATAATAGTAATGATAATGGAAGCAATAACCTTGAATGATCGCGCTAGCCATTTACCAGGAACGAGTTAACAGAGAAGGCACTTCTTAATGCCTGACACAGACAGACTAGACAATACACGTCAACTGTTAGTGTAATCATCGTGTCTTAAGCACACACCATTCCCAGGCTTTATGCCAAGGCCTTTCCATACATAATCTCATTTAATCAATGCAAAATGCCCTACAGTGAAGAAGACATTATCAATCCATTTAACAGACGAAAGAATGAAGATTCCAAAAACTCAAGTGTACACATCTACACACCTGATATATTTGTAGTTGTCATTGGAATACAGTCTTCATAATGCATGTCTGTTTTCTAAGTTGACTGTGATGACCTTCAGGTTGAGGGTAGCCCGTGCAGTTTAGGGTATCATGAAGCTGGCAGATTTTCTTCATCTTGGAAGTTCTTTCATGAAGGCTTAGAGCATCGGTTCTCAACTTGTGGGTTCCAACCCTTCTGCCGGTTGAATGACCCTTTCACAAGGGTCACCTAAGACCATTGGAAAACACAAACATTTATATTACGATTCACAACAGTAGCAAAATCACAGTTATGAAGTAGCAACAGAAATAATTTTATGGTTGGGGATCACCACAGCATGAGGAACTATATTAAAGGGTCACAGCATTAGGAAGGTTGAATACCAGAGACTTAGAGCCTTATTGAGTAGGAAACGCATCTGGGTGGGGGGAGAAGGAACACTAAAAAAGGAAGAGGCAACATTAATTGAGTGTGTATTTGCATGCTTATTGAATCAATGCACTTAATATTTCATATGTGTACATATGTACATATGAATGTGTTGATAAGGACGTTAGGGAGTCAAAGAAATGGCCCAGTGGATAAAGGTGCATGCCTGCTGCTAAGCCAGACAGTCTGAGTTTGATTCTCTAGTCTCCACATCATGGAAGACTACACTGGACCAACTCCTACAAGTTGTTCTATCACACACACACACACACACACACACACACACACACACCCCTAAAATTTTAAAAGGGAATAACTTTTTAAATTAAGTCCTTATGACTTACTTTGTATTCTTTTCTTACCGTGAGAATTGTTTTTAAGGCTAATTTATTTTCACGGGTTACAGAGTTAGCTAGCCAGAGGTCAAGAGTCAAACCCAGCTTGGCCGCACCTTCAGGCCGTGGCTTCTACCCAAGGCTGCAGGCTCATCATCTGTGCTCCGATTCTCTGCCTTACAGCACTGTCGCCGCCTTAATAATAATTTTACATTCTCCACTGAAACACTAAAGCGGCCCATCAAGAGAGGTTAAGAGGGTAGCTCCCTTAGAGAATAGCCAGAGAAAAAGCCAGACAGTCGGTTTGGGGGACGATTTTTCAGAACAGAACTGCTTAGAGGTGTGAAGATGGATGGGCTGACCTCTGGGGTTTCTCCAGTCCTAGAGCTCCAGGATTGATTTGCCAATGAAAGTGTCAAGCCTTTTCTTCTCTAAGATGATGTATGGTGGCCTGATGTCATCCCCCACATCCACCCCGCCCCCTGCCCCTCACAGCTGATTAAAAATCCAGGATTAAATGAGCAGAAGCAGTGGGAAGGAAGGATTTCTCCAGGACTGATAATGTTGTCCTAAGACAAGGCAATAAGGGGAGGAGAGGGCGGGAAAGGACGCTCAGCAGTCGGGGAGGTTGGGGCGAGTCGGGGTACAGATGCTGCTGCGCTACGAGGACCATCGCTCTGTGTTAATCAGCAGGCCTAGGGTGTAAGCTCCCGCCCTTTCATGTGTATTAGAATACATACTGTATAGACGATACAGTCTGATTAAACAGAACAGATACATATAAGAGAAATTGAGATGCAAGCATTGTAACCGGGAAATAAGAGGCTCAGCTTGAACTTGGGACCCAGTCAACAAAAGTCCACTGGGTGTCTACGCTGTGCCCCATATACTGTTCTAGGTATCGGGGGTTAGGAAAGAAGCCAAAGGGATCTGAATTGCTGACCCCCTGCCGAAGACAGGCGAGACACCAAGGGGAATGAATGCGTGCTATTCCCGTACCAAGTAAGGAAGCAAAACCCAAAATGGATGGATAGGCTGTATCCGCTGCTGTTGTAAGAATTGAGAGGACGATCAGGGCTGTCCACCAAGAAGGAGCTGCTGAGGGAGAGCTGAGAGAGGCAGAGAGCAGCAGGAAGTCAGGTGGAGACCCCGGTGGGGGAGTGACAGAGGAGGGTGTGAGCTGGCCCGTGCCTTACGAACCATGACCATGTATGTAGCTGGACCTGGAGCTAGGGTTGGTCATGAAGCATCATGCGGATGCTGGCAACCAAACCTGTGTGTTCTGCAGCCCCAGACTACACTTCCTGATTGTAGAGGGTGGGTGGGGGTCAGAGGTGACAGGAGCCAGCTGTGAAGAGCCCTGGACAGAGAGGATTTGTGGCTTTCAGATGAAATGAGATGGAGCTTGCTGTAGGCGAGTGATCTGACCGGCACTATAATGGAGTCACTGCGCTCAAGACCCAAGTATAAGAACTACCCTGTACCCTGGGAGAAGAAAGCAGGGGGACCATGATCCATCCCTACAATCACCTAGGCCTGGAGTGCTACTGGAGGGAGAGAAAGCAGTCAAGCTCTGTATATCTTAAAATACTACATGTTAAAAGGTGAACAGGGAGGCAAGCCTCTGGAAAGGAAGAAAGCTTTTGCTAATTATCTGTCTCTCAATGCTTCTGTCACATCTTGTCATCTTGGTTAAAGACCGATGACGCTGAGGCGAGGCCTGGCTTGAAGACAGCTGACTGATGCTTTGGCTGCTTTTGGCTGCTTTCTACCGAGAGACGGGAGCGGCCTCCCTTCCTGCATTTACAGGTGACTTACCCACCGAGCACTGTGCTGGTGCAGTGCCTGCCCACAAGGAGCTCTTGGTCTGGTGAGAGAGGCAGAGGTAAGAGTGACACTACCATTGGGCTAGATCTGATGGTGCCCCCCCAACCCCCCACCCCCGGGCAGGGATCAAGACATAAATAAGTAGGGCGGTCAGCTCAGCCTGCAGGAAGGTGGCTAGCGAGATCTGAAAGTGTAGGAGGGACAGGCAAGGAGAGGCTTCTCCAGGCAGAAGGACGGCAGGTGCAGAAGCACTGAGGTGTGACTGGGCCTGGCGTGTGGGGGCCTGCGAGGGCTGTGTGGGTGGACGGGATCGGAGGAAGAAAGCCAGGGCATGGCTGTGAACTCATCTCAGAGGCTGTGCTGTGTTTATGGGCACGGGTAGAAATGAGGGTCTTATCCCACCATCCTAGAAACATTAACCCCTGCAGCACACTTAATTCTCAGCTTCCGTCCTTTGTGTCTTTAAATATCAAATGCTCTCTCTCAGAGAAGCCCGGCGACCAATACCTAGAGATCCATCCTGCCCCTGGTGACTTGTCTGACAGATGTTGCGTCTGTCTGCAGAGAAGAGAAAGAATAACCCATGCCTCGCAACGTCGCTACGAAGATGAAATGAAATATGTCCGTGGAAACATTCCCTAAAGTGTCCAAGGGCAGCTTTACTGTTTAAAAGTGTCGAGTGAGAGCTATTTGGAAGCTTGCCCAGGAGCCATCTCTGCTGGCGATCCCGAGCTTTCCGCTGCTCTAGGGCCCTGTTTGCCATGGGGAGAGCTTCACAGCACACCCGCCCACTCTCTACACGGGCTGTAGCACCCTCCTGGCTTTCTACACTTTAAGTAGAGCACCGACTGACACACTTCCTTTTGAAAGATTTTTTTTTTAATGTATGTGAGAGCTTTGCCTAGGTCCATCACATACATGGCAGGCACCCAGGGAGGTCAGAAGAGGACATCCAGGATTCTGGACCTGGAGTTATGGTTGGTCCTGAGCCATCATGTGGATGCTGGGAACTGAACGTGTGTTTTCCGTAGAAACACGGAATCTGTGTTTTCTGTAGTGCTCTTAACCGCTGGGCTGCCTCCCCAGCCCTGTCTACCACTTCCTGATTGGCATCTTCAGTTCTGCCTAATCATTGTGATGTGTCATCGTTAGCTCTAGTCTTCTCTCAGCATATGCCAAGGTCTCCCATTTTGCCAAAACATTGAGGCCACTGGCATGGACTTCTCCCTCCTCTTACCTGGGTTAAAATCAGCATCAATAATCTGGAAACGTCTGCCTCGTTTGTTAATGTCCTTCTGTCTTATTTGAGAACGCTCCTGTTCAGTGTGCCTACTCTGACACACCACCTTCTCCCTACACTGGCTATCTTCCTTTTCCTTCTCTACTTCCATCTTCAGAACCTTGCTCCATCCTTGATCCCCTCTTCAACAGATTGTCCCCTGGCTTCCGACTGGCTCGCTACCCTGAGTCGGTAATACATCAAGCCTCAGCTGTACACATGCAAATCTCTCCTGACTTTCTGATCAGAACTCATCCCATCACGAGGAATAAGATAGGAAGTCCCCCACCCAGGGAAGAATCAACGTGGGGAATGTAAACAGGCAAGGAAAGCAAGCTAGCACTAGGATGCTATCAAAATGGCCAAATCCCAACGGGCAGCAACAAACGTGGCAAAGAGTGTTGAGTGGAGAGGAGTGGGGCCATTCGTTAGAGGCTACAGGGGATTCGAAATGACGGAGCCTTGGTAGACATTTGATCCAGGTCATGTTTCTAAATGAACTGAAAACTTGCATCCCCATAGAAACCTGTTCATGGATGTTCTTAGCAGCTTTATCACCATTGGCAAAAGTTTAGGAACAACCACAATGTCTTTCAGGGGGTGAACACGTAAGTCGTGATGTGTACACACAAGGAAATCGTCAACGCTAAAGACAAATGAGGTGTCCTGTGACTAATAGAAGAAGCACAGAGGCCACTATGTGATTCCAGCTGCATGGCCCTTTGGGAAAGTTGAAGTAGGGAGACCATAAAAAGACCAGAGGTGCCTCAGTCCTTCCCCCAGCTCTTCCATAGACTCCCTGAGCTCCATCTAATGTGTGGCTCTACATCTGTAGGTCTCTGCATCTCTTTCCATTGGCTGCTGGGTGGAGCCTCTCAGAGGACAGTTATACTTGGCTCCTGTCTGCAAGCAAAACAGTGTATTATTGATAGTGTCAGGGATTGGCTCTTGCCCGTGTGATGGGTCTCAGTTTGGGCCAGTCATTGGTTGGCCATTCCCTCTGTCTCTGCTCTTTGAGCCTGCACATCTTGTAGGAGGACACATTTTAGGTGGAAGGTTTCATGGGTGGGTTGTTGTCTTTATCCTTCTACTGAGAGTCTTGCCTAGTACAGGAAGTGGCCACTTCAGGATCCTTATCCCCCACTGCTGGGAGTCTCAGCTATAGTTGTCCCTATGGAAACCCTAGGACCTCTCCCCATCCCACTACTTTGGGTATCCCAGAGATTGCCCCACCCACCTGGAGATTTCCATTTCCCCCAATCCCCCCCGCCCCGGCTCTCCCTAATTCTGACCCAAACCCCCACCCCATCACCTCCCTTCTCTTCTCCCACCCAGTTCCTTCCATCTGTTTCTTATATCCATTTTATTTCCCCTCTGACAAAGATTCAACCCTCCCTTGGGGCCTCCTTATTATTTGGCTTCTTTGGGTTTGTGGACTATAGCCTGGTTATCCTGTGCTATACGGCTAATGTCCACTTATAAGTTAGTACATACCATGTATGTCATTATGGGTCTGGGTTCCAGGGACTCCACAGGAAGATCAACAGAAACAACTAACCGAGACCCTTGAGGGCTCCCAGGGACTGAGACACCAACCAAAGAGCGAGCACAGGCTGACCTAGGCCCCGTGCACTCATGTAGCAGATCTGTAGTTTGGTCTTCATGTGGGTCCTCCAACATCTAGAGTGGGGACTGCCCCTGGATCTGTCGCTTGCCTGCCTGTGGATCCCATTTCCCTAACTGGACTCCCTTGTTTGGCCTCAGTGGGAGACGTTGTGCCTAGTGCTGGGGGTGGTGGGAGTAGAGGCAGTGACTTGATGTGCTGGGGATGGTGGTGTGAGGCGTGGGTTCCCCCTCTTAGACGAGAAGGGGAAGGAGGAATGGGGGGAGGATCAGTGTGAAGGAGGAGTGGGAGGAGAGAGGGACTTATGTTGTGATGTAAAGTGAATAAATAAATGAATTTAAAAATCAGAGGTGAACTGGGCTAGTGGGGGAGAGGAGGGGCGAGGCGAGGCACAAAGGAGCAGAGCACAGAGATTTGGGGGACGATAAAGCTGTTGGTATAATGCTATGATGGTAGATGCATGCCATTCTCTTGTCACAACCACAGAACATATAACACTGAGAGGGAGGGCAAGAGAAAGCTACTTCCAGGGATAGCAATGTCTCCATAGGGGGTCATTGATGGCAACTGATGTCCTACTGTGGTGTGGGGTGTTAATAGTATAGCCATTTGCACGTGGAAGAGGACAGCATGTGGTCATCTCCCACAGCTATGCTCTGGACTTCCCACTTTTCTTGGGATTTGCTTTGCTGTGAAGAGACATCATGACTAAGTCAACTCTTATAAGGACAACATTTAATCAGGGCTGGCTTTTACTTTCAGAGTTTTACTTTTTTACTTTCAGAGGGTCAGTCCATTATCATCAAGGCAGAAACATGGCAGTGTCCAGGCAGGCGTGGCACAGGAGGAGCTGAGAGCTCTACATCTTGTTCTGAAGGCAGACAGAAGACCCAACACCTCAGACAGCTGGGAGGAGGATCTCAGAGCCCACCCCCAAAGTAACACACTTCCTCCAACAAGGCCCCACCCACTCTAACAAGGCCACACCTCCTAATGGTGTCACTTCCTGAACCAAGCTTATTCAAACCAAAATACCACTGAATGTTGTGAACCTAAAGCTACTCTAAAACTTAAAGTTCCTTAATGTTAAAGAAGGATAGCAGTGCATCCTAGATTTTCTGCTACACTTTCTCATAGACACACTCATAGGCTACAATGAATGGTACAGGGACATCAGCCTATGATGCAGGAGGGAAACAAAGCTTAGGAAACAAAACTTAGCTCCCAAGGGAGCACGAAGGGCAGAGCCCTTATATATACACTGGGAGAGCATGCATGTGGGTAATTAAAGGACTACATTTTTGTTATGGCAGCCTAGACTTGACCTTACTTACCCTAGGTGAGAAATGACTGAGTAGACAAGTTTGGATTGTTCAAGAGAATTCTAAATGGCAGAGGGACGAGGCGGAGATGACTCAGCACTTCAGAGCTCATACTGCTCTCTCAGGGAACTCAAGTATGGTTCCCAGCACCTACAGTAGGCAGCTCGCCACCATGTGTAACTCCAACACTGGGCGATCTGAAGTCCTTTTCTGGCCTCTGCAGGCACTACACTCCTCTGCACATACCCACCAACATACACATGTACACATGATTAAAAATAAAATAAATTCTTTAACTGAGAGCACTGAGGTGGATATGACTACCACTGTCAAAGTAGGATCCATAAGGACTAATAAGGAGAAAGACCAAATAAGCCATTGACAGGCAAGCAAAACCATGTGAAGAAGTATCTGGGACTAGAGAGCTGGCGTGCCTCATAGGAAGAACTGTTATTCACCTTTGTCTGATTTCAGGCTAGGTCTTTCCTAGGATTGTGTATTATAGCTACAGATTTATCCAACCACTGGGACTAAGAGAGGATTTCCTTTCCTTTCCTTTCCTTTCCTTTCCTTTCCTTTCCTTTCCTTTCCTTTCCTTTCCTTTCCTTTCCTTCCCTTCCCTTCCCTTCCCTTCCCTTCCCTTCCCTTCCCTTCCCTTCCCTTCCCTTCCCTTCCCTTCCCTTTCCTTTCCTTTCCTTTCCTTTCCTTTCCTTTCCCTTCCTTCCTTCCTTCCTTCCTTCCTTCCTTCCTCCCTCCCTCCCTTCCTTCCTTCCTTCCTTTCTTTCTTTCTTTCTTTCCTTCCTCTTCCTCTCTCTTTCTTAATTTTAATGTTCCCCTTTCATTAAAAATAAATTCTTTTCCCATACACTATCTCCTGATTACAGTTTCCCCCTCCTTCTATCCCAGTTCCTCCCCACCTCCTCTCCCATCTGAATCCCTTCCCTTCTCATCTCTCTTTAGAAAAGAACAAGCTTCTAACAGATAATGACAAAATGTAAGAAAATAAAACCTAATAAAACAAAACAAAGGCTACCACATTGAAGTTGGACAAGGTAAATCAACAGAAGAAAAAGAGCCCTAAGAGAAAGCACAGGAATTAGAGACTCGTTCACTCATATATTCAGGAGTCCCATAAAAATACCTGAAAGCTATACACAGAGGACCTGGTACAGAGCCATGTAGGACCTGTGCTGGATGCTTCAGTGGAGAGAGGAGTTTTGAACAGTAAAATAATTATCCATGAGAGCTGGTATCTTAGAGTTGTCATTGGTGTGATATTTGGTGTGATGGTATATACTTGGCCCAGGGAGTGGCACTATTAGAAGGTGTGGCCTTGTTAAAGTTAAAGATGTTACTCTCATCCTAGCTTCCTGGAAGCCAGTATTTTGCTAGCAGCCTTCAGGTTAAGATGTAGAACTCTCAGCTCTGCTTGCATGGTGCCTGCCTAGATGTTCCCACCTTGATGATGGTGGACTGAACCTCTGAACCTGTAAGCCAGCCCAATTAAATGTTGTCCTTATCAGAGTTGCTTTGGTCATGGTGTCTGCTCACAGCAGTAAAACCCTAACTAAGACACTTGAGGAGGAGAGAGTATATTTTTGCTTATTCATCCCTATCACTGTTCATCATCATTGAAGGCGGTCAGAGCAGGAACTCAAAAAGGGCAGGAACCTGAGGCAGGATCTGAGACAGAGGCCATGGAGGAGTGCTGCTAATGGGCATGCTCAGCCTGCTTTCCTATAAAACCCAGCACCGTCAATCCAGGGGTATATTACCCACATTGGCTTGGCCCTCTCCTCCCATATCAATCACCAATTAAGAAAATGTCCCTACAGGTCTGTCTACAGTCTAATCTTAGGGAGGCATTTTCTTAACTGAGGTTCCCTCCTTGAGGATGACTCTAGCTGGCCTCAAGTAGAACTGAACTACCGAATACTGCTGGGAAGGTGGCTCATTTTGGCAAAGGGTTTGCTATGCAAATATGAGGATCCAGGTTCGATATCCCAGAATCTGTGTAAAGTAAATACTTAATAAAAAAAATCCCAACTGCAGAGAGGCAGAGACAGAAGGATTTGCGGGGGTGGGGTGGGGGGTGGGGTGGGGTGGCTTGCTAGACAGCTGAGTAGCCAAATCAGTGAGCTCCAGGTCATCTCAAAAGTAAGATGGCGGAGCTGGGCGTGGTGGCTCACGACTGTAATCCCAGCACTTGGGAGGCAGAGGCAGGTGGATTTCTGAGTTCGAGGCCAGCCTGGTCTCCAGAGTGAGTTCCAGGACAGCCAGGACTACACAGAGAAACCCTGTCTTGAAAAACCACACACACACACACACACACACACACACACACACACACACACAAAAGTAAGATGGCAAGCAATGGAGGAGAACTCGTCAGACAAATGCCTACTAGCCTTCCTTGGGATGTTCTTCTCTCCTTTCCCCACACTCTCACCTTTGCTCACGTCTTCCGAGTTCTCGGCATCTTCAAGCAAAGGTCAGCCATGGGATTCTTCCCTGGAGAGGAGACAGTAATGGATGGAGCCGCGAAGCCTTGAGGAAACTCAGTGAACCACAGAATGCACGGTATCTTCTCAGTAGAGGACGTTGCTTGTTCCTTGTGGCAAGGACGACTCTGGGAAAAGTGACACGTTTCTTTAGTGCTGACCTTAGCCCACCACCCAGTCAGCATGGTCTCTCTTCCCCTCCCCTCTGGGATGCGCTTGCTGAGAGACAAATCAGCCTCCATAGAGCCGGGAGCTCTGTTGAGGTTTTCTTTCTCCTTTGTCATCTGGTTCTTCAAACTAAAATACAAAATATACCCCAGAGAAGAAAGGAGGTCACGTAAATAAGGTGGCTGTGGTTGATGAAAGGGATTCTACAAAGGGGGTGACAATTTGTTTGCTGAGCTGTTGCACCGAAGATGTGTGGGTTTCAAAGTATTTAAACTCTGTTGATGACTTTAATAATACAGACAAATTCAAAAAGAAAAACAAACCCATGACAATCTGTTTAGGGACCCTTGGGTCTTTCCATTTTCCTAAGTCTCTCAGCATCTTCTTTCTCTGTAAACTGGCATCGTTAGTACTTAATAAATACCCCAGTTCTCATCTGTATTGCTTAGTCATATGTTAAAAAAGGTTTTTCATTCTTATGCACAAAGACACAATAGGACGGTTCAGATCAAAGCCCTTCCCTGAGGCCATCACTTCTTTCATTGACAAACACTCACTGGTGCCCACGGGGTCCTAAGCTTGCCCATGTGGTGGGCAGACCTGAACACATGAAGCCTACAACCCAGCCCAGTGTGGGGGATGGGTGGACTAAATGACACCCCATGCTGGACATGCCCTCTGCAATCGTGGCACTTGGAGGCTTTTGCTGTTGGCAGTTTCTGGTGAGACGAAGTTTGCAGTTACCCGCCGCCAGCACGGTGGCCTGATGATCAGCCAAGGGCTTTCTTTTTATGGATGATGGTTGTCAAAGACACTCTAAGGATGTTGTGCAATGATATTTTACCTCCTTGATTTCTGACAGGAAACCTGATTGTGACAAATGCTCTTGTGTCCTCAGTCCCCTGCAAAGTTGTCCTATCAGCAGGAGACAGTCCCTTTTCACTGAGCATCAGCCCAAAGGCAGGGGAGGAGAGCACTGGCGCCGGCAGCCCAGCCTCAGCCCCGGGAGCAGACAGCAGCGAAGGCCAGAGAGGCAGAGCTGGGCAGAACCCTCTGCTCCCCACCTCCACTGGCAAAAGCAAGCACAGGAGCTCCCGGCGCCCTTGTTCTCCTTGAAATCCCATCAGGACCCCTATCCATCATCAAAACAGAGGAGGTCATTTTTATTTTTAAAAAAAAAATTCCTGAAAAGTCAACTTCTGAGTCCTGCAGAGAGATTAAGAAAACCAAACAACTCAGTGGCGGCACACGCCTTTAATCCCAGCACTCGGGAGGCAGAGGCAGGAGGATTTCTGAGTTCGAGGCCAGCCTGGTCTACAGAGTGAGTTCCAGGACAGCCAGGGCTATACAGAGAAACCCTGTCTTGAGAAAAAAGAAAGGGAGAGAGAGAGAGAGAGAGAGAGAGAGAGAGAGAGAGAGAGAGAGAAAGAAAGAAAGAAAGAAAGAAAGAAAGAAAGAAAAAATCAAACAACCAAACAACAACAACAACAACGGCAACAGCAGTAGGAGCAGCAACAACAACAACAACTACCACAAACCTCAACATTCTGGAGCTATAATTGAGCCATACCGGAGGCTAGACTTTAATAAATGGTCTTGGCATTTTCGTAAGAGGTGCCAGTCCCCTTTTCGGTAGAAACCGACTTTGGGAGATACATCTGGCTGGGTAAGGCGCAGACGTCCACACACTCAGCCGCAGCAGTCCCTTGGACTGAGTGCATTGTTGCCTTCTTGTGACCACAGAGCCCGGCTCTTCTCAATATGCGCCCAGATCTCTTATTTTCTTCCTGCTTTGCCCTTGTCCCAGCTGCCCAGTAACGTGCTGGGTCCCGACACACCACTTGTCCAATCTAACTGGCCAAGTGAACCACAAACAAACACCCAAATAGCAGCTGTTCTAGATTAATGGGTGACTGGGGTTGTTATCCCTCCCCCAACCCCAAATAACGAGAGCTCCTGTAGGCAGGGGATCCGCAGCCAGAGTGATCATTTTAAAGTTAGCTATCAGCAGAAAAGCTAATGAGACCAGTTAACTTGTGTGCTAATGTGGTATGTGTGTAAAATTAACAACCCTTTGATAGCTGAGCTGCAACCGCCCTCTCGAGGTCAATCTGGAAGTCACTGAGAAGGCTGCCTCTGCGGGGCAGTGTGCCAGTTGTAAGTGGGAAGTCACCCAGATGGGGTGATGGCCCAGCTGCACCCTAGAATTAATACTGTGTTAAATTAGCCCCTGTGTACAAGCTGTTGTTTAACAGCTTGCCTGGAGTGTTTGTGGGAGCAACTGCAGTGGGGAACATTTAGGGTTCCACCTTGGGACCATTTCCCACCACTGATTAGTCAGTGGCAAACAGTCATGGCAACATCAGCATCTACATAGCATTCCATTGAGTGGCTTGCATTAAGCTCTGAGCTAAACTAGCCCAGACATCGCCTTGTCTGGTCCACTAAACATCACTTCCAAGTGAGTATGGGGTGTAACAGTGACAGACACTGGGGCTCTGGCGACAGGCTTGCTAGTCCTGGAGGACACTGGAATTTTCTTCTAGATCTGTCTGATTTTAAAAGGCACCCTCTTGCTTTTCAGAGTAGACTTGAAGAGTTGGGGTAGACCGCCTTCACAGGGGAGGCTTCGATGTTCTCTAGGGAATCACAGCAAAAGCCCAGGAGTTCTTGAAACCGACAGACCAGCATCTGCTCTTCCGGTGGCTGGGTTAAGGAGCCTCTGCACTTCGGAGTAGAGATTAAGCTCCTGCCCTAACCCTACTGCTAGCAACAGAACATAGGGACCAAGGAGGCAGGCTTTGACTGGTATATTGACAAAGTTGTAGGACACAGTCTTCCAATATGGAGTTCTCCCCCTAGGACTTCTAGTCATCATCCTGCACCTTATAATCTAGCCTAAAGATGGGCAGGGCATCGGTGACTTCACCCTAATAGACAGACCTCATGGAAATGGGAAGCTGCTTAGATTGTCCACCTTGCACAAATGTGACGCACACCATCATCTCTTACGACCCCTTCCCAGGGACTCATGGAATGGCTGGGGCTACTGCCTGCAGGGTGTGCTTGTTTCCCAGGGCCCTTAGGAACAAAGTCCTGACATATACACTGCTCCATGTTGCACAAAACTTTGAAAGCTGCTGCTTCCAGCTGAGAATTGAGGGCCTCTCTGAAACCATCAGAAATACAACCAAGAAACCCATCCCTTCCTTTTCAGAGGGGTAGAAAGGGAAGTATAAAAAGCAGAAAGCTCCTGCCTGGACAGACGGAAACCAGACTCCCAGTCCCAGCTTAGGTAGAGAGAGGAAGAATGAAGAAAAGGAGCAGTCATCGGAAACACAGGCTGTTGTCCAGTTCCACAAGCACGTTCCCTTGGCTGACCTCCGGGCCAGCTGGGGAATCACACCACACACAGGGCATGTAGACAGGCTGTGATGCCACTGCCGCTTTGTCCACTGTCCACTGCCTGCTCTAAGGCCATGCCCAACTTTCTGGAGCTGTTACGGTTGCACAAGAAAACAGCAGATGAATCCAGCCTGGCTGGGGGCCAGTTAGGAGGAAATCTCAAAATGTCTTGGAGGCCCAAGGGCTGAACTCTGTTCTGGATTACAAGTCCTGGTTACAACAGTGTCAGTCTACTCTCTGTTACTGAGAACAAAAACCCAGCCCTGCTCTGAGGGATGGGTCGGGGGATGGGGACAAGGTTTGCCATACTAGTCTAAGGACTTTGCTCTCCTAGAAACGTGCAAGACAACCCTTCAGACTACAGAAAATAGTTGGTTGGCCTTGGGCTACACTTCTATTTTAGATGAGTACATCATCTCCACTATCTTCAACTTCCAACCCTGATCAACACCCTGCCGTAGAATCCAGCCTAAACTCAGGTCATTGTCTATTTCCAACCATCCTGCACCAAGAGGTTAATGAACCACTCACTGTTCTCTGACCTCCTGTCCTGCTAGCCTTGGCATTGAGCTGTTTTCCTAGACTCACCCATATCCCTGTTTCCTCTTAGCCAGGGGCATCTTGCCTATCCTTCAAGAGCCAGATCCAATATCTCCAGCATGCTGCTATCGTCCAGGGGTCCAGCCACAAGCCATCTGTAAAATGGATGAACGGTCTCCCTCATAGGTAGTTCGGTGGCACTATTAGGAGATGTGGCCTAGTTGGAGTAGGTGTAGCCTTGTTGGAGAAAATGTGTTTCTGTGGAGGTGGGCTTAAAGCCACACCCAATATGGCACAGTCTTCTGCTTCCTTCTGATCAAATTGTAGAACTCTGAGCTCCTTCTCCAGCACCATATCTACCTGCATGGCACCATGTTGCTTACCATGATGATAATGGACTAAACCTCTTAAATTGTAAACTAGCCCTAATTAAATGTTGTCCATTATGTGAGTTGTAGGCATGATGTTATTGAATGTTGTGTAAAGATTACCCATGTATTATTTAAATGCCGATTTCTCTGCTCCCATATCTGATTGTAATCCAGACATGGCATTTGTAGTGCTTATACTAAGAATCTCATCTCACTGTTGTGTAAACATTGCTTCCCATTTATTCTCTGATTTGTTAGTAAAAGCTGATCAGCCAATGGCTGAGCCAAGGAGAGAATAAGGCTGGACTTTTGATCCTAGCCAGAGATCAGAGAGGAGAGAGGGGATGGCCATGAGGAAAGAGGGCCCAGGAACCGCCATAAGAACACCATGGAGCAGAGAGAGCCAGATCAATACTGAAATGCAAATAGATGGTAGATTTTGGCTGGGAGGTGGCCAGATTAGCTTAGAGGATTAGAATAGAACAATAACTTCCCAGCTATTGTGCTATAAAGCTTGACTGAATAAATCTTATAGTTTGAGAGCTTGTCAGTATAAAGAAAAAAAATTATCACTTAAAAAATTGTTTTAATAGAGAGTTGCTATGGTCATTGTGTCTCTTCAAAGCAACAGAAACCCTAATTAAGACACCCAGCACATCTTCGCTATTTCTTCTCATTGTTCTAGTTAATTTAGTTCTTACCCATTAAACAGGGTGCTTCTATGCCTCCTCTGAATAATGTTTCTTTGATTCTCTTCCTGCTCTGATTGCCTCTACAGAAGATGGCACACTGGAAAGAACATGCTAGATTATTCTAGGGGAGTCACCTGTGGGGGTTGGGGTGGAGAGTCAGGTCCACAGAGCTGTACAGCATCTTCTTGTAGACTTGGGATGGGGATGCTTGGGCTTGCTAAGATGCCCAGGCTGGCCTTAAACTCAAGATCCTTCTGCCTCAACCTCCTGAATGCTGGGATTTACAGGAATGCTCCTGTATGTAAGCTTGGCTAAATATAGACTTTCATATAAGCTGTGTCCTATGGATAGCATTAAAGAAAACGGGATATGGGAGACCACTTGGAAGCCTCTTACAAACAAGCCAGACAAAATTTAAATATAATACTCAGCTACAGCTGCAGTAGAAGCAGAGAATAGGGGAAGAACAGAGCTATCACAATGACACCTCAGAACAAGAGGGCAGGGCTCACTAGGTGTGTTATAATGGTTAGTATCCAACACCCTTCTTCTCCTAAGAGAACTCTGGATTATCCTCTTATGAGGAACTACCTTGAACATTCATAGGCCTGGTGGCTTGGGTGAGGCACATACGTCCAATGATAATCACATATCTCCTAAGGACCGATTTAGAGTAGGATGTGCCCTGAGCCTGATCAACAGAACGAGACCCAAAGACTTTGCTAATTTCTTGAGCAAGGCGAATCTTAGAGTGGGTGATGTGGCTCCAGTCCCAATGGCCTCATCATGATACCCAGGTCTGGCATGGTTGAAGGAGAGAACAGACTCTTGCAATTTGTCCTCTGACCCTCACACATTCATGGTGGCACGTGCACACCCCCACACATATATTCAATAAATAAATATAATTTGAAAAATTTAAAAAAAATCCCCTCTTGTTAAATGGAGTGGCTAAGGCGGGGAGACTTTGAATCATGAAAGCAAGTTACAACACTGAGCAAAGTCAGGGAGACAGAATCTTCTTAGCATCTTCAAGAACTCAGATTGCAACCAGTGAATGTCATATGGACTGCCCCCTCCCTTTCTCTCTCTCTCTCTCTCTCTCTCTCTCTCTCTCTCTCTCTCTCTCTCTCTCTCTCTCTCTCTCTCTCTCTCTCTCTCATTAAATCAGTTGAGCTATATTTTTGGAGTTTTCAAATTAGAGGTCTGGCCAGCATAAGGATCCAGTCTATTGCTACTGTACATTTCTGTCCAGTGAGATCTTTCAACTGAAAAGAACAACACAAATATCATCCAAAGAGAAACTAAGGTGAAGATATGAGCCATGTAGAAGAAAGAATTTACCCATTGTCTGTGTCTCCAGCCCATTTGGATGACTTCCTCGAGCACTGTGGGAGCCTTTGGGCCTAGGCCCAGGATCATCCTGGGTAAACTTTTGAGAAACCATGGAAAGGAAGACAAGACATCGAGAGATCCTGTCCCAGTTTCCAGAATGGGGAGAAGAGTGGCTTTGGGAAACCACACCTTAAAAACCACTCCCAGCCCTGCTACAGAAACTATAAATGTTTGTGTATTGTAAATGTGACCCCTCTCCAAATCCAGAGGTTAATGTTGTCCTAAGGTGGGTCTCTTAGGAGCCAGTAGGAGTAGATGAAATCACGAGGGTGGAGACTGCATGATGAAACTGGTAGCTTGAGTAGAGAAAGAGAATCCAATCTGGTACCCTGGTACTATCTTGCTATGTGATGCATTCAGCCACCTTATGATATGTGGCAAGCAAGCCCTTGACAGGCAACAAGCAGATACCAGCCAGCAGCGTACTCCTAGAAATTGGGACCACATACATTTCTATTCTTTTATGAATTACAGTCTGAAGTATTTTATTATAATGGCTGAAAATAGAAAAAGACAAATCCCCCATCAACATTCCAGAAGTGCTTAGCAAACAGCTGGATGTGAATATTTCCAAAACTAGATGCAGTGGCTACCCCCAAACTATTGTGGTTTTATATAAGTCAAAGCAAATAAAATCAACAACATTTCTCGAGTTCTTACAATGCCCACGTGTCTTTCCTTATTGGTCATGAGGCTTGAAGACAAGTGTCTTTACCCTGCCGATCATCTTGCTGGCCCTAGACGAGTATTTCTTTAGCAAAGGTATACAAACTATATGCACCAGGAAGTGCTTTGCTACTGTGCACAGAGGAGGGTTGGAGGACACTGAGCAGGTCTTGGAGATCCATCTTACGTCATTACTTCTTGTTTCTCTCTATTAAGCTCACAATGTATAACCTCAGGTCTGGACCATTTAAAGCTGATAATATCCCTTGCTCTCCTAGTCTTTGGAGTTGGCCATTGGAGGTGGTAAGCTACAGTTATAGTTACCAGTTGTGATGAGGACTCACCCTCATCACTGCGTAGCTGGCCACTTTGAGAACTCCTTGAATTCAGAGTCTTCCCAGCGTTCTATTCTCTCCCGAAAGTCCTGCATCTGTGTAAGATTATATTCTCATCTACAGGCTATTTTGACGAAATAACTTTGGAAAACACTAATCTGATTCTGAAACACGGTCAGGCATTGATGTGACCTGATAACATGACACAACATCATTGATGTTACAATACCGGCTCTTGGGTCTCATCCCAGTGTTCTCCGGCTGCTGTCCAATAACAAAGCTGACTTCCTGGCAAACAGATAAGCTCCCCGTCCCTGGAAACATTTTTGTACTGGCTGGATGATCAGATTTCTGCAGAGTCAATAGAGAGTCCTTTGTTGGTAGCTAGTTTGAATTATAATTATGATTTTTAAAAACCTCTCTAGTATGACTTCTGAAACTTTCTAGTTTGTGAATAGAACAAAAGTTAATTTTTTTCCTTGAATTCTTTGTGTTTGCCGTTAGTGGACTGGAGCCATTTGAGTCCAGGTACTCAACCGAGTGGTAGTGATCACTCCCAGGAATACTTAATACTTAACTGTCCCAGGAATATTTCTATTACTTAAACAGGAATACAACTTCATGGTAAGTATGCATTGGTTCTGATATTCTTCCCAGACAGAAGAAATCAATATAACCAATTATAGAATGGGGGAGGGAAAAACAATGATAAAGTTCATCTTTTGGATGAGGAGATAATACATTCTTACATTTGAATATGGAATACCTATTGATTTATTATAAACCACAAATGAAACTTAATTAGCAAAAGCCAGCTCGGCAGTAGTTAGAATACTCTCCAGACTCCTCTCTCCTTCTCCCTATCTTGAGTTTTCTTCCTCCTTACTCCATGTCAGGCATAGATAGCGTAAATGCTAAGACTGAACATGTCAGCTCCTGTGCCTCTGCCTCTCCCCGTGCAGGATCTAATTGCACACACTCAGTCCTGCTTGCTGGGCAACCAGTCCTGACTAATCAGTGCAGGCATTTGCTCCCCTGTTCAAGCATTGTGTGTTGAGTCCTTTATTTTAAACCTGATCTCTGCAACAGAACTAGAAATGGGAACATAGCTCCTCCTCAGCCAGAGAGCCAAATGGGATCCGAGCAATCGAGCAGCGTTTACAAACTCAGGGTCTGAGTCTTCATTCTCTCTTATTATGTCCACTGTTTTGTAACCCTAACCACACAGACTCAAGCCATCCAGTGGGATTGGTTCCTCCATTTCTCAATGGTTCTTCAGCCTCAGCCCTGGGATTATAGACCTCCTTGAGCCCCATGCCCCTTCGCGGAAGTCCTACTAACCAATCCCATTTTATTCTCATGTCTATACTAAGGTGGAGAGAGCTAAGAGGAGCCCTTATTCTCTCTAGACCTCCACACACCCCCATGCTGCTTTTCTGCTACTCTTTCCTTAGGGAGAAATTCTCAACTGTGGCTGTGGCTCCTCATCAGAACAATATTTACCAGCTGCTCAATCAATTTATCCAGATTTCTAAGGAAGCCTGGTGGGTACAACTGTTTAACAGGTTAGTTTTTATTGTCAACTTAACTCCACAGATAAAAGACAGACAGACAGACAGACAGACAGACAGACACACACACACACACACACACACACACACACGGGTTGATCCTTTTCAACTTGCCTTCTTGGCACAATTGCTGGGCGCTACTATCTCCCGCCTGGGAAAGCATGCCCTTATCAATATTCTTTGCTCTGAACCTCCCACCTTCCCTACACCTCAGTGGCTAGTCCCATCTAGCCCCTGCCAAACATCCCTGGCCACCTGCCTGTAGAAGTTGCCACAGGCCCAAGCTCTTCCCAAGACCTCACATGGCTGCTGGGTTCTTCTCCCTCCAAGACAGTCGCTTGGGAAGAGGGAACATTAACTGAGGAGTTGACTCCATCAGACTGGCCTATGGCGTGTCTGTGAATCTGTTTCTTTGGTTGACAATTGATATAGGCCTCAGTCTACTATATAGACCTTGCGCAGAATGCTCTTGGGCTGTATAAGAAACCTAACTGAGCATGAACTGGAGGAATCAAGCCAGTGCAACATTTTCCATGGTTTTTACTTCAAGTCCCTATGTTGAGTTCCTGCCTTGGTTTTCGTCTGTGATGTACTATAGCCGGAAAACTGAAATAAAGCCTTTCTCTGTAACTGCCCACAGTTGCATTGAATGGGTTACCTGGAAGGGAAGCTGGGGATGTACGGGAAGGCGGCAAAAAGAGACGGAGACCAAGACAACACCTGCTACTCAAGGTCTCAAAGTTTAATGGAGGACTCCAAATATATAGGTGGAGGAAAGCCCTTCCCCCAAAGGCTAGAAACTTCACTGCAGAACCAGTTAGGTTGCTCTGCAGGGGGCTAGTGTTTCTCAGGAAACTGCAGGTCCTTGAAGAACAATGGGCCTCTCCTTGGTCTGAGCGCTCCACCCTAGGAGGAGGGGATTATGGCTGACACAGGAGTTCCCGCTCAAAGGCTGGGAGAGGTAATTCACCTTGGTCAACGTCAAGTTCCTGCCAGGTGGCATGGCACCAGAATAAGGCTCTCTGCATTTCTCCTTTAGCTTTCTGTGAGAATGTTTCATCACAGCAACAGAAAGCAAAACAGAACACCCATCATCACAGACCCTGGTAGGCTGAGGCTAAAGGGTCATGGGTGAGGTCAGTGGGGCCTACACGTTACAGGCCAGCTCAGTCTGTTTGTGGGGAATCCTGTCTTGAAAACAATTGTTTTCCTGAGGTTCATTGGGACCACTGCATTTGCCTGAACTCCTTGCAATGCCCACATTGCTTCAAGTTAAGCTCAAATGATTAGGACTCCCCAGCCCCAGAAGATTTGTTGGGGGTATTTGAGATACTTACAGTATCGCAAAATGTGACCTCATTTGGACATATGGTCAGTACAGGTATAATTAGTTAAGGTGAAGTCATAGGCTAACAGGGTGAGTCCTTAATCCAGTAAAACTGATGTTACAACAAGAAGGGGGAGAGGTAGACACAGCTGTGTGAACAGTGGGGGATCATGTGAAGGCACACTATGGGACCATGTGAAGGCACACTGTGGGATCATGTGAAGGTGAAAGGATAAGGTTATAAGCTAGGAATCCCCCATGCCTGGGCATGTGGGGGGCACTTGAATCCGCAAGGCTAGTGGGGGAGGGTGGACGCGCGCGACACTGCGTGGTGGCCACGTAAGCGGATATGACTTAACTAGTTCTTCCGGCCTCTGTGAGAAGGTGATAGGTTGTCAGAGAGCTCAGGTTCGGATGGTTTGAACTGATTGGCTTAGAAGCTTGTGGTAGGCGGGTTCTGTTATAAGTCTATAAAAGACCAAGGCAAGCCAGCTTGGGCGGGCTTACATCTTTACCTTGCTGGGGAGACAGTAACCCCCCAGAGCTCTGGATATTAAAACCCTCTTGCGAAATTGCATCAGGTCTGTCTCTCGTGAGTGTTTGGGGTGCCGGTTTCTGAGGCATGGGGGTACAGAAGTACCCCGGTTTTTCTTTCGGATCTTACAGTTGGTGCATTGGGCCGGGAAATGCGGACACCCCTACACACTCGAGAAACAACTTGGAGGTAAGGGGACCCCTTCTGAAGTGTGTGTGTGTGCTGGCCGGCCGATGTGATGTTGTTCGTTCGTCCTGAGTGTTCTGTTCTGTTCTGAGATCTGAATCTGATGAGACGCGCGCTTTTAGATATGCAGCTGTCTCCTCGGACCGTGATGGCCAGGAGACCGTGGTATAGGCAGACGTGCTAGTGGAGGCCACAGGCTGTAACTCGGGGAGACGTCCCTGAGTGAAGGGGGAAATCCAGGGACGCCTGGGAAGTTCCCATCTGGGTGTCGGGAGGATAAGGTAGTTCTAAATTGGAGAACTTACATGCCCTCCCGGCCGTCTGGTTTTCTGATCTGGTTCTGTTTTCTGTTTGTTTCACTGTTTTGTCAAAAGCCTGACTGGGGCGGAGAGTTCCGCCTGGCAATCGAAACCTCGGGGGTCTGGAGGAAGCTGGAGAAGGCCGAATAGGGTTCTTCTCTTCTCTGTATTTGTGTCCTGCAACTGGCGGGAATACTCGGTATCTGAAACTGGGTTGTCTAGAGGCGAACTGTCTTGAACTGAGACGCCTGATGGTGGCAGCGTCAGGGTGTCTATGTGGTGATTGTTTCTGTTTTGTAATCTTGTGTTTTTGTTGTTTCTGTTTTATATAGTCTTGTGTTCTTGGACTTAGATGACTGACGCATAGGGATTTAGACCGACTGATAATTTTGTTAAGAATTTAGACCGACTGAAAGGACCGCCATGGTGGGCCCTGTGGCGCCAAGATTGGTCCCATGACTCAGGCCCGCCATGTTAGGGTCTGGCAGCAAGATCAGGTCCCATGACTCAGGCCCGCCATGTTAGGGTCTGGCAGCAAGATCAGGTCTCGTGACTCAGGCCCGCCATGTTGAGGTTTTTCGCGCCAAGATCAGGTCGCGTGACTCAGGCCCGCCATGTTGAGGTTTTTCGCGCCAAGATCGGGTCCCGTGACTCAGGCCCGCCATGTTAGAACAAGAGACAAAATATTTAAGCTGTGAGGCCCCCTAGTGGGGGAAATAATTTCTAACAAGACACTCAAAGTGGCGGATGTAGAAATTCTGAATTTAAGTTACAGATGGCTTATTTCATTTATTTTAAATTGTTTAAGTTATTATAATAGATATACTGTTAAGCTGTGGCTTTATTGTTTCTCTGGGGAAGAGGTCAAAAATAAGGGGGACCTCTAGAAGACTAGATTCTGAAACATTAAGCAAAAAATCTGTTTCGGTAATACTAAAAGCTTGTTTTGAGAATTATACTATGTTCAAGGCATAAATTCTTATTTGATACTGATTTTATTTTGATACAAAATCAAGGTTTTCACTGGTATAAATACTAAAAATGTAAACATGCAGGATTTACACCCAGTCCTTTCTTGCTGTTATTATTATAGATCTGAAATGTTTAAGCCTATGAGTTTGGGGCCATACAAAAATATAAGGCTCTGAGTTTATTATTAGGGTGTTTTCAATGTTTTAATTAGAGTTGCTTCTGTTATGGCGAGAGAGAGAGAGCAACGAGATTGCCTCTCTCCATTTACAGACAAACTCAATGTGTCTATAGATTATTATATGGCTTAATAATTCCTGATTCTTTAAGTCTGTCAGATGTTCTAGTGCCAGAAGGCTGAAGATCAATGTTTCAACATTCTGAAGTATTAACTGTTCAGGTATTTAGCAATCTTTATCATTTGGCTAATTCTTAAAAGGTGTGTTAAGCTTCATATATATTTTCAGTTAATATTGGTCACTCTTGGATTTCTGACGGGGATAAAAACTGTTAGCCTCATAGTCAGCTCAAGCTCTTTAATCTTGAAAGCTGATATAGGTTTACAGAAATGATTTTCAGGTGATATAAAATTTATAGCCAAAACATGAGTCAGGTGTTAATTCTTATAGTCTTTCAAGATAGTAAAGATGACAAAGGTTCTGTTTGACAGAGATTGGATGTTATGCTCAATTTATATTTAGAGAAGACCACAGAATGGAGCAGAAGATCTGAGACCACCTATCCTGATTCACGGTGACACCCTCACTAAAGACATATTCCCAAGAGACTGATTAATCTCTTTGAGACTGTTTTATTTGTAATACAGGAAGCCAGAAAAGAATACCCCCTCAGACGAAAGGTAAGAGGCACCTGAAGGACGACACCAGACTCCATTGGCAGGTCTTGAGGGCATGATAGCCCACAGATTTGGCAAAGGTATGTGAAGCAGGGACCAGAGGAGTCACTGGCAGCCTTTCTAGTGTAGCTCAGAAGCATCTTGCTATACACCCCAGACTAGAAGGACTTTAGTTTGCTGAGAAAGTATGTAGAGGGATTTGGTACAAGTTATTTAGAAGGTCTGTAGAGAGATTTGGTGGTGTAGGTTGTTAGAAAAGTCTATAGAGAGATTTAGTATAGTTTGCTGAGACAGGGAGAGTAGAAAAAAAATGAGAGAAGAAAGCTACAGAAAATCCTGGCTAAAAGGCAGAAAGGAATCAATGTGCATACTATATGGAGAGGCCACTGAGCCAGAGTGTGCCCTAACAAGCTGGGAGCAAGAACTCACAGGTCTTGGGAGAAGTGGCCCCCAAATGGCAAAGGTGTTATCCCTGGATAAAGACAATGACTAGGGGAGATGGGTGTTCTGACCACCTCCCCCAACCCTGGATAACTGTGAGAGGGAAAGAGAAACCCACTCAGTTCTTGATGGACACAGGGGCTTTACACACGGTCTTCCAACCCAATGGCCCTGTTTCCAAGAAAAGATCTAGGGTCCGAGAAGCCACTGGCACCAAAATATGTTCATGGACTACCCGAAGAACGATGGACCTAGGGATGGGATGGGTAACCCATTCATTTAAGGTCACCCCAGGATGTTCCTAACTGTTGGAGCAAGGCATACTCTCCAAAATGGTGGGGAAGACAGATATACTTACTGTCCAAAGGGCTGCAGCAACTGGCCCAAAAAGAGAGACTGACCCCTGCTGAAAGTTGCTACAGACAAGAGCAATTTTCTCCATGAAGGACAGGGACAAGCAGGTGCTGCTATGGTGGGCAGCACAAACGGCATCTGGGTAGAAGAATCTTTACCCCCTGGCATGTCAACGCAGAAAGTGGAGCTAATGGCCCTTACCAAGATCTCGGAACTTGGAGACAGCAAGAAAATCAACATCCACATGGATAACAGGTATGCCTTTGCCACAGCCCACGTCCACAGGTGTATATGCCAAAAGGACTGCTCACATCAGAGAAAACCAACAGGAAATCTTGGACCTCTTAGATGCCCTAATGAAGCCAACAACTGTGAGTATCACCCTCTGCCCAGGATGTCAAAAGGAAAAAGACTCAGTGGGCAATAGCCAGGCAGAGCAAATGGCTCCAAGGATAGATATACAGGAGCCTATACTGGTTGTAGGTCTGCGAGAGGCATCCACTGAAAAATGAGACAAAGTGAGATAGCCTCACTTAAAACATGCCTAAGAAAAAAGGACTGAGATTGATAGCCATCTGACCAACTATTACCAAGGAAAGGTGCACACAAGAAGGGAGAATTATACTCCCCAGAGAGTAAGCCAAGGACTCGCCAGGGCAAATGCACACATGAACTCATTTAAGGGATCAATAAAACAGTGTAAGGTATGCCAGCGAGTGAATGCTTATGCAGCAAAGAGTAAATAAGGCAGAAGACCTAGAAGAGAACAACCTAGAGTATATAGAGGTTTTATAAAAGATAAGGCAGGAAAGTATGGTTATGAATATCCTCTAGCACTTGTAGATAGTTAATCTAGATAGATTGAGACTTCCCCTAGAAGGCAGGAAACAGCAGCCAGGGTTAAAAGAAATTTTCCCGAGTTTCAGAGTGCCCAAGGTAATTGGATTAGACAATGGTTCTGTTTTTGTTTCTAAGGTAAGTCAGAAATTGACAGATATTGGGGACTAATTGGAAACGTTATTGGATATACTGTCCCCAGGGCTCAAGACAGCTAGAGAAAATAAACAAAACTCTATGAGAGACCTTAACTAAATTGACCTTGGAGACTGGTTTAGGCTGGGTGGTGCCTCTCCCCTTGTTTCTGAATAGTCCTTGCCATTTTAATCCTCTTTGTTACCCCAATTTCTTTGTCATCTACTGGGTCCTCCCGAGAGGTGTACCACAACATGAGAATTGGCTCAAACTGTCCGCTTTAATGCTCTAGGCATGTCAGAGACTCCTCGCTGCTTCCAGACAGGTTACTGGATCTGTCAAAGAAGGCTTCAGAAACAGTTGCTGGAACCCTGGTGAAAGAGATCCTCACCAAATTGATCACAGAGACTGGACCTTTGCTCTCTAGGCTCGAGGCGCCCCAATGGATAAGGCATCGAGGTCCCGGAGGCCTACTCAGGAGGAGATCCACAAGTCCCACATCGCTTCCAAGTCGGAGATATGGTCTACATTAGATGCCACCATGCGGGAAACTTTAAGACTCAGTGAAAAGACCCTTATCTTGTATTCTTGACCACCCTGTTTTCTGCCCTGATAGGACCCCTAATGATAATGCTCCTGTTTCTTAGTTAGACTTATACAGTCAATAGATTAGTTGCCTTCATCAGGGACCAGGTGTGCGCGGTCCAGATTATGTACTTAGGCAGCAATATAAGAGCCTTCTGAGACAAGAAGAGGCTGACCTTTAATTCTCCTAGTTCTAAGGTTAGAACTATTAACAAGACAGGAAGTGGGGAATGAAAGGATAAGGTTATAAGCTAGGAATCCCCCATGCCTGGGCATGTGGGGGGCACTTGAATCCGCAAGGCTAGTGGGGGAGGGTGGACGCGCGCGACACTGCGTGGTGGCCACGTAAGCGGATATGACTTAACTAGTTCTTCCGGCCTCTGTGAGAAGGTGATAGGTTGTCAGAGAGCTCAGGTTCGGATGGTTTGAACTGATTGGCTTAGAAGCTTGTGGTAGGCGGGTTCTGTTATAAGTCTATAAAAGACCAAGGCAAGCCAGCTTGGGCGGGCTTACATCTTTACCTTGCTGGGGAGACAGTAACCCCCCAGAGCTCTGGATATTAAAACCCTCTTGCGAAATTGCATCAGGTCTGTCTCTCGTGAGTGTTTGGGGTGCCGGTTTCTGAGGCATGGGGGTACAGAAGTAACCCGTTTTTTCTTTCGGATCTTACAAAGGCACACTGTGGGACCATGTGAAGGCACACTGTGGGATCATGTGAAGGCACACTGTGGGACCATGTGAAGGCACACTGTGGGACCATGTGAAGGCACACTGTGGGCTTGGACCACAGGGCACCAGGGCAAGGCAAGGCAAGTTCTTCCCCTCCTTGTTGCGAACATCTTAATTTTTGAACTTCAAGCTTCTAGAGAACTAAGACAATGGTTAAGAGCACTGACTGCTCTTCCAGAGGCCCTGGGTTCAATTTCCAGCAACCACATGGCACCTCATAACCATTTGTAATGGGGGTCTGATGCCCTCTTCTGGTGTGTCTGAAAGACAGTATACTCACATTCATAAAATAATAAATCTTAAAAAAAAAAAAAAAAAAAACCCAAACCACCACCTAGCTTGTGATGTTTTGTTACAGTTGCTTAGGAAAGGTATACATGTGCCACATGGCTGCCCCCCCTACCATGCATTGCATTTAGGAAATACAAACGAGGAGACCTGTGACATCATATAGGCGACAATAAGCACAATGTAACCTATAGGCCTGTTGCCAAGGCAACAGCCGCCATATACCCAGAATTCAATGGGCCTACCTTCACCTGTAATTTGTGTCATCATCCGTATATAACTGGGTACCATCTCTTCTCTCTTTTTCTTCCTTCTTCCCACCTGCTGCCCCTTTACCCCATCTTAAATAAAGCCCCACGTGGAACTGTTTGGTCTGGTTTGGCCCTTCATTGCAGCCGCATCTCCGCCGCATCCCTGCGACCCGTGCGGTGGGCAAACAGGTGACCTGCACGGTGTGACAACATGTGCAGAAAAAACAACAGGGACCACAGCCCTACTGTGCCCTGAAACATTGATACAGCATGCAGGTCCCTTGACCCTGCAGCTGTGATATCTCACCACCCCCACCCCCAGGCCGCCTGCATCCCACCCCCACCCCTGAGCTGCTCTCACTCCTGCTCACGCTCCTCCCCATTTGATTTGACACCAGCAAAGACTTTCTGTCTTCTCAGCTAACATCTTTCTGGAGACATAAAGAAAAGCAGCTGCTTCTATGTACAAGATTGGTTCTCCTCCCGTCTTCAGGTTTATAGGCTGCACAGACAGGAAGCAGAAAAAAAAAAAAAAAAAAAAAAAAAAAGACAGTCACCTAACAAGCCATCGATCACGATCCAGAATAATAGATGCTCTCTCTCTCTAGTACATTTGCTTTTCGGCTGTTTATCTCCCAGCAGTGCTGATCCATGCCTCTTTCTCACCTTGTGAAAATAGATACGGAGATAAACTGTTGCTTCGGGACTGAGCAAAATTAATTTGCCTACAGGGAAAATGGACCTAGCACCGGGGTTTCAAAGAACCGTTAAGATAGACCGCTAACTCACGAAGCTCAGACAAAGTCAGAATCCTCCGTTGCTAGCGCAGAAACCATAGGTAGTCGGCAGAAAAACAAAAGGATTTCATTATAAAATGACAAACAGGATGTGTCTGGAAACAAGAGCCGGAGGCAGGAGAGTAGAAGCAGAGAGAGAAAGACTGTGCTCCCGACTCTCTCTGCGTCTATCTTTGTAACTCGCCTCTTTTCTGTCTGCAGACTAGAGCTGTGACTGGCTCACAGATCCACACGTTAGTGGTCCAGCCATCAGGCTTTGTCCCCGTGGATGGCCGCTGCTCCTAAGACGGGACTCTCTGATCCTGTGCTTGCCGAGAGTCCTGCTCTTGGGTGGTAGGTAACAGGAGGGGGAGGGGAGGCCCGCAGTGGGCAGCCGTGCAGAGCCCAGATCAGGCTGTAAGTGGTAGTGTCGGGGAAAGTGGGCCAGCCAAACCAACGGCACCGAGCATGTCCTCTGCTCTGCTTGTGATTTCACAAGCGTCTTGAATGAACCACATGGATGTGACAGGAGTGCCAAGAGGGAAGTGGAAAGCTACCAGAGAGAGACTCACTTCATGTTCTCCTTCCGTGAGAGGCAGACAAAGGCCCAGATCGAAGAGACCTGTTTTCTCAGAATCACCCTCCTGGCTGCTCGGGCCCTTGCCATAAGTTCCTAATTGGGGGAAACCCCTCAGTCTTTTAAGCAGTTAGGCTCCTGCTAACACCAAGGGCTGCTATATTGGAAAGTTTTCTTGTTGCTGCCACAAAGTTAATGGAAAAAGCAAGGTAAGGAAGGAAGGGTTTCTTCTAAATAACTTCTAATAAGTTACAGGCAAGTCCATCATGCTGGATGGACCTACTGGCCAGAGCGTGGATCCACAGTGTGGAAGCAGAGACAGGGAGCTGCTGGTGAGCGGACAGCGAGGCTTCCCCCTTTTATGGCCACGAAACGGAACTGCCTGCCTCTACGGTGAATCTTGCTACCTCAACCTAATCTATTACAATCCCTCACAGACACACCTAGAAGTGCGTTTCCATGGTGATTCTAGATCTAGTTAAATCGGCAAAACCTCTCAGCCACAACGCGCATTGGCGCATTGAGAATGTGTCAAGAAGGCCCCTAACTGGGCCCTGTGACTGGAGTTGAAGTTGGGTTAAAGAGAGGAAATGGTTCTTTTGACTCAGAAGATGATTTCTTCCAGGGGTAGATTAATTTCCAAATGCTTCCTAACTACTTCTTTCTAGAAAAGACAATACTTAGTATAAGCATTCAATTTACTATATAAAATGATCTGCATTCAAATCCTGGCCTCACATTAACATGATGGCTTGGGGAGGTTTTTGTT
This sequence comes from Apodemus agrarius, assembly GCA_964023405.1. NCBI lineage: Eukaryota > Metazoa > Chordata > Mammalia > Rodentia > Muridae > Apodemus > Apodemus agrarius. The sequence goes on along the minus strand of OZ030012.1, from coordinate 44,914,106 downwards.
TGTTTGTTTGTTTGTTTTTTTAATCTTTCCAGCCCACAGCTTTCCTATCTGTGATGGGCTCTAATGGTCACACCCCCCCCACACACACACACACACAGAATTGCTATGGAGTGTGCTATGACTTGCACGTGCAATGTCTTCCCCAGGCTCATTTCTCCAAGCCGCAGAACTATTGTGGAAGACTGTGGAACCTTAGGAGGTGGGGCCAAAGTACAGAAGTGAGTCACTCGGCGTGGGCCCTTGACAGTTACACTGGCCTCATGTTCCCGCCGTGCTTTCTGCCTTCTAATCCTCTGAGATGTGAACAGACCCGCCACATGCTCCCACCAACACAGACTTCCTTGGCTTCCCCACCGTGGTGGACCAAAACTCTCAGGAAGCCTGAGCTCAAGCGAACCTTTCCTTCCCTGGGTGGTTTCTGTCAGCTCTCATGGCCGCAGCAATGCACCAGCCGTTGGCGTGGGTGAAGGAGATCTCAGCACCGAGTCTGGCTCCACACTCGCCAGCAGCTACCAATGGCTTCCCTGCAGTGCAGTCATTCATTTCTTCTCTGCCTCTACTTTCTGAGGTAGAGAGGGCACCCCAGAACACACACCATAAAAGCTGGTGCACATCATGTTTAGAAGGAAGATACCCCCCATATCAACACTAGGTTTAAGAAAAAGAACATTTCCTTCTAAGGTTGCCTCCCTATAACTGGAGCCAGTACGAAGTCCTACCATCATGTACCACCTGTGACAATGACCTCTACAGACAAGCTATGGAGACATATGCATACATATACACATATATACACATAAACACACACACACAAACATATACACATATAGCCACATACACATATTCATGCACATATATACACATACATGTATATACATAAATATATACATACATACACACATACATATGCACACACAGTTACATATCCAAACATAGCCACATACACATATAGGTGCACATACACATATACACACATATACAGACATACATATACATATATACAGATACACATATAGACATAAACATGTACATACATACACACATAAACATATACACACATACATATATACATATATATACGTATTACACAAGGCTAGGAAAGACATTTAGGAGGTTCTTGAAGGAAAATAGAAGAAAGTGAAATATTATTAGCATTCTAGTAAATCAATCACAGATGGCCTTCAAAATTAATACAAAAGCAGACTGCTCATTTTCAGTGAGCGCCTGCCTTCTTAAAAATAACCTGGAAATGTCCCAAGAACACCATCCACATGAGTGAGCTGATACCCACCGGTTCAGCTGAAAATGTAAAAGAGGAAAAAAAAAGAGCAGAAATGGGTCTTTATCCTTTCCATTGTGCTTGACAACAGAGATAAAATCACAAATAGTGATATCCTGGGATGTGGACTATGGGTCCTTCTCCAACCGTGGAGGTGTGGCTGGGCAATGTGGCTGGTCCCTGTGACTACTCTGTAGGAAGGTGCTCAGGGGAAAACTCTGCACCCAGATCCAGGGTGCCAGTGTCCCCCTGAAGACACCTGAGCTGCCTTCCCGATCCTGTAACCAGTGGCTCTTTCCACTAGAGTTCTGTTTATAGTGTAATTAATGAAAGCTAATGGCCCTTGCAGATACTTTGTCAGAGAGCCCCACATTTAACCCCACACTGCTGATTAAGATGGGCCCTTCTCTTCTGCTCTTCAGCAGCTCTGTAAAGCACTTTTAAAGCTTATAGGGCCTCCGAGAGCATCCTCGGTTATTAATCTCGGCATCGGCTCATTCTCCCTCAACCAATATTCCTTCAGAAAGCACACAGAAGGCCAAGCAAGGGGAAGGGGAGCCATGCTGTGTGCTCTCTCTTTATGGGGCAGGCTTCGTGCCCGCTTTCTCCTACAGGGAGAGCTGCTGGCTCCATTGCCTAGGCCCCAAGAGTGTGCCTGCTCAGCCTCTAACACACAGTTAAAAATCATGGCTCATGCCTCACAAACATAAATATTTCAAAACCTCTTGCTTTTTAGCCTGCCAGATGGCTGTACCTCACATTTCCAATGTGACAGACTCCGAAAACCTCAAGGACTCAAACTTGTCCTAGGGTTTATGATCCTGCAGTGAGGGTTAAAGGGGCGGACAGGGAATATAGCAGAGATCTGTCCAAATTAGAAAGAAAAACAAGTGGGGGAAAAAAGGTCTCGCATCATTTGAGTAGAAGAATCTGCTCTGATGAGAGTTGTTTGCAGATAACACAATATGAGAATTCCAGTTAGCCAGTGTGGTGTTGCGTTCGTTGTGTTTTCCTGGGAAGACACAATGAACGTCCGGCCACCACAGACGGGTGTGAACAATAAACCAGAGTATGACTCATTGAAGTCTAACTGAGTGAGACCAGTGAGTCTATTGAGCTCTCTTACAGAGCTTACGTGAAGGGTTACCTACAGGAGCACGGTGACACCAGAACACCTTCAGGACCATGAGTCCCAGCCCACATGGCTGACAGCCTCATGGAAGTTGCATCACAGAGACATGTTTTCAGTGAACCTTCCATGTTTTATATGTTAGCATCTCCTAGGCTCACTAGCAGCTGGAGGGGGGGCTCCCTGGTGAGGGTCCCTAACCCTTCCTTCTACCACATGGCTCCATCCATAGCTCCACTGTCATTACCACAGACCTGGCTAGTGTTGTATTGATCTGTTTTCATAGCTACCAGGGGCAAAGCCCAAGACAGCATTATGGTCGTAGGCACACAGCACATGGCCAGCAAACATTTTCTCATGGGCCTAGAGAGAAAGGTCATTGGATAAAGTGCTTGCTTTGCAGGTTTCAACAACACGGTTTGGATTCCCCTGAACCAAGCAAAAGCCAGAAGGGCAAAGCAGCCTTCCTGCCGTCCCAGTGCTCCGAAGGGGCAGGCAGAGTGCCCTGGGAAAGCTGGCTAAGCAGCTGACCAAATGTGCGAGGTTCAAGGAGAAATCTCACAAAAGGGACAGTAGAGAAGATACTTAGTGTCAAACACCCGACTCCACATACGTATGCACATATGAGCACGGGCACTCACAGGCAAGCATGCATGCATATATACATGCAAAAAATTTGTCATGTCTCTCAATTTCTGCACCAGTAGAATTCTCGAATTCTGCACTGCCTGCTCCTGTCGGTAACCCCTCACATAAGCTCTCTAAGAAGGCACAATAGACTCATTGGTCTCTTACAGTTGGGCTTTGGGGAGTCATACTACGGTATTCTCTTGCAGGGGTAAATGTAAAGAACAGTCTCTTTGAGATGCACACACACTTTAGGATTCCATCCTGTTAGACAAGTTCCATACAACAGATTGACCGAGGGTGAGACAGAGACCAGGGAAGCATCTCAGATTTGTTCATTTCCCTGAGGCCTGTTTTGACTGTGTCTTAGGCCTTAAACTGGAAAGGGCATAGAGTGGGGAGATGATTTGAGTCTCTGTTAATTTTTAGTATTTCCATCATCATATAAGTAATAGATATTCGTCAAAGAAACGTTAGAAAACAAGAATAAAGAAAACAAGTCAAAAGTTACACACACACACACACACACACAAGCACACACACAATTTCACAATGTAGAGAAAATCATTGCTAACATTATTTCAGTGCTCATCTTCCTGAATGTCTGTGTAACCACATGTAGCATGTGCCAGCCCACCTCTGCACTGTGGTTGTGGATAGCCCTGGGCTTGTATTTTGATGCTAATTCCACTCCTCAGGGAGGGGCTGCAGATGAGGAGTTGCCTTGTGAACCTTCTCCCCACCTTAGCTTTTCAAATAAAGGCTTGAGCCAATGATTGGGCAGGAGGAAATGGGAGGAGCTGAGAGTCTAGGGGAGGAGCGATGGCGAAAAACAGGAAGAGGAGGAGCAACGGGAAAAAAAAAACAGAGAGGCAGCAGAGAGAGGGAAGCTCGTGGCCTGGAGAAACCTAGAGTTCTGTGGGATAATATAGATGGAAATAGAGTAGTGTAGTGGGAGGTCTGCCCAATCTAGGCTTGTAGCTTGTTTTGTTAATGATTGAGTTGAGATTTCTTTTACCAGGGAATTGGGTTGAAAACAAAGTAGCAACACACTATAGCGGAACTCTCATTTCTATGACAGCTACGTTATTCTAGGGACTAAGAGTATTCGGGAGATTATCTTATCGGAATCATGAAGGAGGATATGTGAGTTCTGTGCAGAGCCCCCTGTGTTCAGGGCAATATTTTGCCCCAGCTTCCTCTCTGTCTCCCCCCCCATTTCTGCATCCCCTCCTTTCCATGCTACCTCTCCCTTTCCTCCATCCCTCCCTCCCCTTCCTTCCTTCCTTCCTTCCTTCCTTCCTTCCTTCCTTTCTTTCTTTCTTTCTTTCTTTCTTTCTTTCTTTCTTTCTTTCAAAAAGGTCTGACTATGTGTGCACCATGCTGGGCTTTCCCTCTGGTATTTCATAGAAGAGTTTCCTTGTCTTTCTCTTACTTCCTTCAGTCAGATTTCCTTGACTCTCGAGGAGTGAACCGCAGAGACTAGACCACAGCGTACACACTGCAAATACAATTGTTCTTTCTCTAAGACCCATTGGTGAGTCAGTAGGTTGCCAGGATTCTGTCCTAACCTCATATGGTCTGATTACAGTTTCCCTATTATTAGTTTTAATGGCTGGAGCAAATCCACTCTGCACTAATGCACTTCAGCTTCATAGCAATGCTCATCTGATCTTGCCTGGTCCTTCGCTCTACTATTCCCTGTCTTTCCTCCTTGTCTGCCTGGGAAGCCCATACCTATGCTTCACAAGCAGTCAAGACACGAGACATATTCTGGTCAAGCCAGCCAAGCCCTCTTTTGGCTCCCACTACACCCTACCCTCTAATTTAGTGTCTGCAATTGCTTATTTCCATGGAGCTTGTAACACATAGCACACTGCTGGCTAGATAATAAACACAGAATGAATACTTGATAAGTGAATAATTGAATGGATGAATGAATAAAATCAAAGGTTGATGCGTGTAATATAAGGGTTCTATATCAACAATCACCACTGAATGCATCTAGGATGGGCAGGCTCTACTATCTACCTGCTCATCCCTTCTACCCCCCACATCCCTCAACTCCTCTCTCCATCTTGTTACTGTGCTGTCCCAAACTGGAGAGAGCACTGGGCAGAAATTACCAATAACTCAAGATGAAAGTTCATCTTCGGGCATCCAGGACACTTAGAAAAATTACTCGTGCTTTTTATCATTTAACAACATTATCAAGAAGGAAGGCTAGCACAGGAATGGTCTGTATCCACGGATTCTTGGCTCTCTGAAGACCAGGACTCTGTGCATCTTCTCCATGATGCTGTCCCCATGAGGCAGACACAAGACATCCACTAGGCACTGACTACCTGTCTAGATGACTGACTTGTCACATGTCAAAGGCAGCAAAAGACAGAATATCCACAACTTAATGACACTAACATGCCATCTAAGCCTGTCTGGACGCGTACTGCTGTTCTCTAAGTCTGTTGGCAGCTATCAGTTCTTCTTAGCCCAGCATTTCCATTTCGAAGCACAGTTGAGTTCATGACCCAGTCCTGACTTCAGCTTTATTAGCCACAGTCCTGTGAGTCAGGCTCTGTGTGGTCACTGGTGCTCTTTATCTTTAGGGTTGAAAACAACTAAGTATTCACATAAGATAAAAGCATGTGTTCAGACCCACCTGACAAGCTCAAGGAATAGGAGAGGATCTCTACGCTTAATCAGAAGAGCTTAATCAGAAGAGGAGAGTGTCGGAGTCAGGGGAGGACTCCATGGAGATGAGTGGGAGAGTCAGTTTTAAGATGAACAATAATTATATATTATTTGATGACTCTGGTGGTCTTGAAGGACTTTGTGCAAAGTTAGGAGAAGGGAGACTAGGGCAAAGAGCCAGCAAATAAAATAGTTCAGGCAAGGAGAGCCCTGGAGAATTTCACAGGGAGTGAGTTTATCCACACTAAACGAGCATCTCAGAAGTAAAGAGGGAGAGAAGGAAGAGCATGATGCTGTCTGGTCTTGATGCTTGAGTCTGAACTCTTCCACACAGAGCTTTCAGGTTGAGCAAGGCCATCATGTCTCTAACCTTGGACTTCTCTGTCCATTAAATGTCTTCCTCCTACAGATGTTGGGAGGATTAAGTTAGATGATTCATGAGAAGAACTTTGTACCGGACCTGGCAGTAAAATTTTAATATCACTACTTCCTTTATTTGCAAGAACAAATTAGTATTGGCTCCGAGCAGAGGATACGTTAGAAGCGGCCATGGCCAAGAACAAGGAGCCCCTCTTCTTTGTTCCATGATCCTTGATGGGGATTTCCCAGATGCCATTGCCAGGAACTTGAACAGCTGGCCACACCCTCCCATGGGAATCACTCTCAGTGGTCACAGTTGGGCATCTGACACAAAGGCCAGCTCTCAGAAGGCTGAATTTGGTTGCCACACACAAGTCATCAAGTGTAAATACAGGGTGGCGTGTTGCAGAGATTGCTGATTGTGCTTCTTAAATGTGCATGTGGGTATATGCATTCATGAATTCATGTGTGTGTGTGTGTGTGTGTGTGTGTGTGTGTGATATTCTACTGTGCTCTCGCACTTGGGTTTTATATTCTGCTGACATAATGACCCATCTGTTGCTCACCTGCTAAGGGAGGCTGACCAGCTTTCAGGGCACATAGACCGTTTGTGAAATACCCCAGAAAGCACACAAAAGAGATAGATAGATTGGATCTTTCTCGGGATACCAAGGCCTGTGCAGAAGACCCATGCAACCCTTAGCTATGTCCTGGGGAATATTACATACAAATAAATCTGAGTTGAGAAAGGCACAGGGGACAGAGGGAGAGGTACGTGAGGGATAGTTACCAAGATATAGGGTAGTTCACAGGGTAGGTACAGAATATTGTCTGGGATTCGTGGGCAATGACGAGTTCTTTTCTCTCGGCTATATAGTTTCTTAGCAAAAGTTTTGGCTTCCATGCTTGGCTGATCATAACAATTATTTGAGGATATTTCTGAAAGTGCGTCATGGGTCCTACCTTCATGGATGACAATTCAACAGGTCTGAGAGCTGCATTAAAAGTATTCTCCTTGACGGGACAGCTCTACTAGGTGGGGATTGGCTGACAACCATACAGACAACAGATACAGTGGTGATAGCCAGTCCCTTAGCGAGGCAGATGCAGAACCCCACGTGAGACCAGAACCTAAGCCATTTTTCCAGTCCCTCAGAGGGAAGGACACAGGTGTCTTAGGTAAAAGGAGAATCAAAGTCACTTGTCCAGAACTTAAGGCCAGATCAGAATGGACCAGACCAGACCAAACCAGACTGGACTAGATCTGATGAAATCACATCCCTGTCTCTTCATTCCCAGAAAGAGTGACGCCAACTGACCCTTACTCCTACCACAGAATCCCCTTCACTATCCTGTCACTCAGACTAGAGACAGGATTGCTCAAACATGAAGCCAAAGAAGTCACACTGTTTTATAATGAGAAGCTATGAGCAGTGGAATTAAGAGATATATCATATTTTTCATTCCTTGTATCACCTCTTTGCTCAGCCGTTGTGGGGACGGCGAGCGTAGCTGGGCGGTGCTGTGACTGCTCTTTTCTAGAAACGCATCAGCGCCTCCCATGAGCTGCTTCCAGCTGACGTTAAGCAGAGCGTGGATACTAAGGGAGATCTTCTCCTGGAGATAGAGGCGGCCCTCTGGCAATGTTAGCTCAAGGGCTCCCTGACGGCCTTCGCAAGCTTCCTGTAGCTTTCGTGGGTCTCTGGCATGTTTCCCAACTTCCTTCCTCTGGTCAGACTCATGTCCCAGTCTGACCAGCATGCTGTCCTTCCTGCAGTTTCCTTCATGAAGCCGGGACACATCTTGGCCCTTATTCCTAGGGGGACACATCTTGGCCCTTCTTCTTAGGGGATGAAGACCGTGCATGGGCATTTTGGCACTGAGGCCCCAGCTGTCCTGCAGAAGCTCTTGGAAACTGAAGACTGAGAGACCTTTGGGGGTGGAAAGAGGCATAGAGAAGGTGAAGGAGAAAAAGAGATGAGTTACTTAGAACCAAGTATCTGTGATTCATGAGTCAAGGAGAAGAAGTCTTTCTTCTTTACTTACTCATTAGTGTGTGGTAAGAATCACTCTTCTTAGAGTTAGTGGAACTGAGGCTCGGGGGAGCGTCACGACCTGCTCAAGTTCAAGTATGTTATACCAGCCAAGGCAGGGTATACCTAATCTCTAATCCTTTTTATTTCTGCCATACCGCAGTGATTATCCATAAGAAACAGAGTAGCGTGATAGTTAAGAACAGGGAGTTAGGCTGGAGAGATGGCTCACGATTACAGAGGACCTGAGTTGCCAGTACATCCAAGGCAGCTTACAACCGTCCTTAACTCCAATTCTGGGGAGACCGGTGCCCTTCTGCCTGCCGTAGACACCCTGCATGCCCACTGCACACATACATGCACTTCAGAACACTCACACCCATAAAATAAAAATAAAATAAATCTTAAAAAAAAACTTTGAAGGACTGCCTTCTCTGTTTTTAAAGAAGGATAATCATTCAGAAAGTTTTATAAGATTTATAGAGTTGGGTTTTTTTTCCTACATATATCTAAAAGTTCAACATGAAAAATGGCGACTAGGAGGGTGTGGATTCCAGCTGTGACTGTTGAAGGGTCAGTATGTGTGCCTGGACGGTGGGATCCCAGGCTGGAGAATCCCAGGGGGGAAGGCTGTGAAGGGAGCCAGGCTGAGAGGCTGAACTGCTTTACTCCGCCTGCTGAGCACCATCTCTCCTGAAGGGATGGTGGGCTGTGGGGGGTGGGGGGAAGCAGCGGGCTGAGAGAATCCTGATGCCTACAGAAGCCAACAAGTCTCTGTCGACAGTGTAGTCTTCACGCTGGAACCTGGCCAAAGCTGACCAGAGCAGCTGGGCTTTTCTCTGGTTCTTTATTGGAGGGGCAGCATAGGGCAGCCTGATGGACCCGACACAGACTTTGTCCAGATTTTCTTAGACACGAGTTAGAACCAAGAACCTCACAGGAAACATTAGATGAAATCCCAGGCCTTTCTTGGAGAAAAACCAAATTAGATTGTAAGTTACATTTCTGTGAAGGAGAACCATGGAAACCAATGACTCACAAAGTTCTTTCTGATGGGGCAGGAAATACGGACGGTTTTAGGATCAAGATTCTCCACCACGTCTAGAGAAGACACTGAGTAACAGACATAAAAACGCTCAGGGGTATTCGTTCCTGTGGGAGAGTCTTGGATAGTGCTGTCTTCCCAGGCTCCAGCAGCACTGACATAGCCCCAGCTAACCCAGGCACCAAAGCCAAGGAGAAGAATGCTAGGAAAGCGACTGTCGGCAGACAGCCAAGGCTGGCCCACTGGTAACTCTCAGTTCGGTGTAGAAAGCATCCGTTGAGCGTCTTCTATGCGTTCTCCATTTGTTCTTGCTGTCTGCAGCCTGGGAGCTAGGATTGAAGGAGGTGGTTAGCTGCCAGACTTAGGAGGGGGCAACTCATCTGGGGCGAGTCTTGCTTCCACCATGGCCCTAGAAAAAGGAGGGAGGAGCCTGCTTGCTGTTGGATGAGTCTGGGAAAATTAGGTAGGAAAGATGACAGGAGAGTCCATCACCAGCCCGCATTACCCGCCAGAGCTCCTTCCAAACGTGATTAGTTTTTTTTTTTCATTTTCTTTCTCCTTTACTTTGCATTTGTATGTGTGTATGATGTATGCGCGTGTCTCTCTGTATGAGCATACATTATACATGTGCCCACATGTTTGTGGATGGCATATATGTGTGCATGTGGATGCCCAAGGCTAGCATTGGGATTCTATCTCGATAATTCTCTACCTTATTCACTGAGACAGAATCTCTCAAGCTAACCCAGATTAGTCTAGCTACCTAGATTGCTATGGAAATCCTTTGGGGTTTGGGGATGTGGACCCAAATGGGCCAATACACCCAGCAGACTTATGCGGGGTCTAGGGATCCAGACTCTTGTGTTTCACGCTTTAAGCACTGAACAGTCTTCACAACCTCATGCCCTGCTCATCTCTGTTCAGTAGGACTTGGGGACACAGTGCCGCCTGTCTGCCTCCTTGAACAAGGGAATAGAGTTCCTTCCTCTATAAGACAGGAATGAAGGAACCATTGTTTTGGTCCTGCTAGGAAAATCAAATTGGTGGCGAAATATTTGGCAAGATGTCTGTCATCCTGGAGGGGATCTCTGGACAGCAGTGTAAAGTCTGCGCCTAACTAGAGTAGTATTTTGTCCTTGGAATTTTTGCTTCTTCCATTCCAGGCCTCCCTCCTCTCACCTGGTAGACTGTTTTGCCTGTCACACTGCTAAAAGCTCCCCCTCAGATGCTACCCAGTGCCCTGTTTCCCCATCAATCCCTGTCCCCTGGTCATCCCTTGCCTTCATCGTCCACAGTTCTGTATGCTTGCTGAGCTTAATTCTAGGTGTGAAGACTCTGAGTTCACATCTAGGAACCTTTTAAACGAGGATTCTTGGGTAGCCACACAAAAAGCCTGCTCGTGGAATCACTGGGCTGGGGACACCTGGCGGTGGAGCCCAGCAGTGAGCGAGCAGGCTCAGGTGGAGACCTTTTCCTGACCTCCTTTAATTACCTTGGCCTGATCGGGCCATTGTCGCCAAACCTGCTTGACAGCTAGATCATCTGGAGAACACTTGGGGAAGAAAAAAAAAGTAACCTAGCCCTTGGCTTCCCGCCTAGGCATGCCGAGGAGAATGTGATCCACTGACAGTTAAAGGTTAAGCAGACATAGGAAGCCTTTCTCTACCAAGAGCTGGGGCCAGGAAGACCAGCCAATAGGCGTCTTTGACTTTGGAAGAAGCCTGTGAGTTCCAGCTCGTGCTCTGGACATCCCCACCCGCACTGCATTTCTTTGATACCCAGTGTAAGCATTCTGGTAAGGACAGAATGAGCCCCTTTGGATGCCCATCAGCTCAGTCTTTCCATCTGTCCTAGAGAGCCTTGACCCATTCACTCGGTCCATTAGAACCACCTGAAAAAGACTTTCAAGTGACTAATTAATTCCTTTATCAAATGGATCTATGTGAGAAGTTGTCCTGTTATTATTATTATTATTATTATTATTATTATTATTATTAATTTAGGAGGGCCCAGCCCATTGTGGGCGGGCCTGTTTCCTGAGCATTAGGTATTGGGCTGTGTAAGAAAGCTAACTAAACAGGATTTGGTGAGAGAGCTGGCGAGACGCATCCCCCCCCACTCCCCCGTGGGTCCTGCTTCCATGTCTGTGGCCCCAGTTCCTGAGTGCCCTTTTGAAGGTCAAAAGACAAAATGACAGCAATTTAGTTATAGATATAGTTGTCTTTTATCTATGCTTTGTGACTTAGGGAATCCTCTATGCTGCAACATTGGCTGTGTGCTCCCTTTGGACAACAGAAAAGCTGTGGGTTTGTAAGGAAACATCTAGGAATTAGAATACTACAGGAAAGTGATTGGCTGACAACAGGCTAGTTCTTTGTATAAGAATGAAGCAGAGGAGACCTGCTTATTAGCCCTTCACTTGCTTATTTGGGTATTTGAATATCACCTCACCCCCACCTGATTCATCAGAAGGTCAGATAAATAAACTGTTTCGCCCCAGAGGCATGGAGTTTCTGCTCCAGCGAAGCGCCTGCTTGATTCAATCTGTTGGGCCTCCTACTGGAGCTCAGCCCAACCAGTGTACTCCCATGAGAGTCAGTGTGCTGGTTTAAATAAATAATGGCCTCCAAAGGCCAAAGGGGAGTGGCACTATTAGGAGGTGTGGCCTTGCTGGAGTGGGCGTGGCTTTGTCGGAGGAAATGCGTTACTAGGGGCTCAGTTTTGGGGTCTCAGAAGCTCAAACCAGTTCATTTGGCTTGCTGCCTGCTTATCCAGATATAGAACTCTCAGCCCCTACTTCAGCACACACACATCTGCAGGCACGCTGGGATACTTCCTGGCATGATGACAATGGATCAAACCTCTTAACTGTAAGTCACCCCAATTAAATGTCCTTTATAAGCGTTGCTGTGGTCACGGTTTCTCCTCACAGCAATAGAACAATAACTAAGACAGCCAGCTTCACGTTACTATAACAAATATTCCGGACAAACAGCTTATGGAGAGAAAAAATTATTCTGGCCCACACTTTTGGAGTTTTTATGCCTTAGTGGGGTGGCTTCATCATTTTTGGGCCTTTGACAGGGGAGCACCTGATGGGAGGAGGGAATATCTGGCAAGAGACAGAGTGGTAGAACAAAAAGTCTTATGTCATGAGCCAGAGAGCAAAAGAATGAAGGAGGTCCCAGGTTTCACAGCCGCGGAAAGACTTTCTGTTGTGTTAGAATGGCGGCTCACCGGACAGATCACACCAGGCCAGCACAGTTCCATGGGAGGGCTTTATTGGGGGAGAAACGAATGAAGGGGGTCGACAGAGAAGAAGGAAAGAGAGCAAAGATCAGGGGGCTCTGCCTTTTATTTAGGCGGTGAGGTAACCACTGCGCACAGGAAAGGGCGGGCTTAAGGGTGACGTCATCGCTGGATTTGTATGTGGCTGGCAACCAGTTCCTGATGCCAGCTACAGTCTCTCAGTTGGTACTACCCAGGGGACTGAGTCTTTAGTTTTAAGGGACGCTTGTGACCTAATCCACAGCATGCTCCATACATTTATTACATATAAATCACTTAGAAATGCATTTAAAATTTCGAGCATCGTTCAAATTGATTAGTTGGACTATGGGGTCTAATATCCCCGGTAATGCTAGCAGGCAATGAGGTCCAAGGACCCAGTTTTAGGATACCCTGTGGGTCTGCTGTGAAGAACTCCTCCTAAGTTTTACAAGGTGTTTTTCTGTCCTACCCCCATGAGGAACAAAAGCCCTCTTCCCTCAATGATGAATGTTAATTGCTCATTGGAAAGAGGATCATTTATCTCTCATTTCCCAACTCCAACCAGAGAATCCCTGTGGACTGGAGTCTCACGAGAGCAGACACTCTCCAGTGGAGGCAAATACCATCTGCCTCAGCAGTCATGGCTGACAGACCTCAAGAGGGGACCGGCCCAACCCCGAATTAGCCAGAAGAATGAGTACAGAAATGGTCCACGTCAGGGTGGGTGTCTGTGATTGATCTTCCTGTCTTCTCTGCCACTGTCCCTTGTAACTCATTCCTGGGTCCCACACTAGGAGCACAGTGACTCTTTTCTATATCTCTTCCCAATCCCTCCTGCTGCTACGAAGCTTCATTTTTCTTGTGTCCTTATCAGAAACAAAGGGGAGCTGTTCTCACGTGTGCGAAGCCCCGAGGACCAGTGGCAAACCTGCGGTAAGGGGTAAACAGCTGCCCGACCTTGGCTGTGAGTAAACCCCTAGGTAATTTCTCTACCTCCGCGATCTTGATAGCTATCCAGAAGGGCATTTCAGTTGAAGAGCTCAGACGTCATTGCTGTGCCAACAATAGCAACTGGCTTGTTAATCGCTGTTTCTCTTCGGTGTATTTTATTTATAAAGTCAGATAAAGTTAGAGGGGAGAAAGTCTGCATCTAATGAACACGTCCTCCCTTTCTTCCCCTCCCGACCCCCACCACCAATAGCAGCACCCGAACTTCATTAACCAAAAAGAGAGATAAATCGGTGGATAACCTTGCTGTTTTCTGTAACCTATACAAACGAGGACAATGTGAACCATGCCACGCTGCTGCCGTTTAATGTCCGTGGATTTGTTCTCCGGGACAAAGTGATTCTTTACGGGTTGATAAACTGAGCAGTGGCAGTCATTTGAAGACCCCAGGGAACTTTGGCCAGTGTCATGTTCCTGTTTGTGTGTGATTGCGCAGTCTGGTGTATTCACTCCCAGGACCCAGAGGGAAAGAGAAAGACCAACCTGCAGATGCCTAAACAAACAGGTGAAGGGAAGCCCACAGTCTGTTGGACAGAACGCCTCTCTCCTCCTCTTTCCTCCCCTGCTGCATTGCCGCCTGGTTCTGTGTCTTTTTTCAAGTTTTCCCCTTCGGGACAGCTCTGTCTTCAGTGTTGTCTTCGGCAAACTACCAAAATAGAATTTATGATTCATTGACCCAGATTATGTTCCCTCTGACAATATCTGCAGAGATTCTGCTCAACAATGGCATGCTGACTTTACAAAAAAAGCATCCGTCACTCCCTGGAATTCATCCGCATAACAAGGCTGACAGAGGAGCGAATGAAGTGTTATCTTCTCTGGAGTCCTTGATGAAGAACATCCTGGTCTTGGCAATTTCTGTGCATTTTCCGACGCGCTTCAAGAAAGTGGGATCATTAGGGGTTTCCCATAAATTGCGGTTAAGTCTGGGGTATGTATGAGAGACCGTGTTGCTAAATTTTCTTCCCAGGGAAGATGTACGCAATGTTTACCCCTTCCTGCTAAGGTCCCAACTACAAACTCAGGTACAGTTACGCCTATGTTTACCCCGAAGAACCAAGGAGTTTCTTGAGCTTCCGTATAGAGCACCAGTGAGAGGTTTCTCACAGCAGTGTGGGTGATCCTCTTTCCTAACTGACAGTATCTGGAAAGCTTACACCCAGCATGGTATTAGCCACACAGAAGAGCCTTTCCCTAGTTTTCCCCTGCCTATAGACTCTAGTCCTTCCTTGAGGCCACCTGCAATTAAGGCCGCGTTGCTTACCAGGTGGTAGGGAACCGCTGGATGTTCAGGCAGGAGGTCTCATGATCTTCCCCGCCTCCCCATGAAGGAACAGGTCTAAACGAGTTAACAAACCCAGTTGGGATGGTCTTCTTGAAAGGGGACACAGCCAAACTCCCCAAGATGGCAGTTGATTGGTGTGGAGGACAGTTACTCATACCAGGCTAATGCCTTGTTTTCTAGAGCTATAGCTCTGAGGATGGGCATCTTACATTGCCCTCTGAGCTCCAGGACGATTCCCAGATCCTTTCTCAGCAGGTAGTGATGTCTAATGCACAGCACACCACCTCTGTGATTTCACGTGCCTGTGAGATATGCCTGTGTATATGCATGCATGCAAGTGTGCAAATATTTCCTGTGTGTGTGTGTGTGTGTGTGAGTGTGTGTGTGTGTGTGTGTGTGTGTGTGTACAGGTGTGTGTGTACAGGTGTGTGGAGCCCCAAGGTTGACATCAGGAATCTTCCTCAATTGTGCCTCCACCATATTCATCGGGGCAGGGTCACTCACTTGAACCCAGAGTTTGCTCTACCCAACTAGCATTTATATGGATCGCAGAGATCTAAACCCCAGTCTTCATGCTTGCATTCGGGCCCTGAATTCACTGAGCCATCTCCTCTAACTTCGAAGAGCAAAGAAACCAAGCATGTTTGACTTCCTGTAAGAAATAAGCTTTCCCCGTTTTGCTTCCTTTGTAATGTCATACATATTCTTGGTCTGGTCTTTTGCTTCTCCTGTATTCGTCTAGAGATCTTCTGCCAGAAGAATTCTCCACGTCTCATGGGGAAAGCACAGGCCCATCCTGTAGCCATGGTAGAAGGCAGAAGGGAGTCCTACAGTTTTGAATGGATACAAGGAGGATAATTAAATACAGGTAAAACTTCCTTTAAAAAAAATCTCTCTTTTGAGCAGTGCATGTAGGGTGCTAGCCAGGCAGGTAGGAGGCTCTGGGTTTGATCTCTAGTACTGTGTGAGTTTATATAGTACTGGTGGTTTGTTTTATAGCATGATGATCCTAGCACTATAACTGCAGAAGGATCAGAAGGACAAGATATTCTATTACATAGTGTCCAAACTCTGTGTATGTCTCTCTCTGTCTCTCTGTCTCTGTCTGCCTCTGTCTGTCTCTGTCTCTCCCCTCCCTCTCCCTAGTCCTCTTCCTGTTCCCATCCTCCACCACTGCCATTTTCTCCCCTTCCTTCTGACTCTCATGCACCCTGGCAGAAACAGTCACCATGTGTCCCTCTCCTCCTCCCCCTGTCCCTAGGTGTCAGCTCCCTCTGGCCTGCCTTTACCTTCCCTCCTTCCTTCCTCTCCATCCCCATATCCTGATCATTCCAAGTTCTCACTCAGTCAACAGCTTGTCACTGGCCTTCTAGGACCTGCTCAGGGACCTCACTCCCTCCTCGGGAGAACTAAAGAAGCCCTAGGATGGAGCTGGTCTTCGGAGCTTGGGGTCGCCATGGGTGGATACTTATAGAGGATTTGTGTGAGAGGAAATCTCACTCAAGTAATCATCTAAAAGTCATTACTTTATGAGGACTTGGTTCTGTGGCTCAGAGAAAAGGCTTCCTAAAGGACTGGCCTTTGTCATGCTGAATTCTTTGAACTGCCTCAAATCAGCCTCTTTCTGACCTTCCTCCTGCTCCCTTTTCTCCCACAAGGAAGGTCTCTGGAATACCTCTTCCTTCCAGCAGGCCACAGGGACTGTAGAAACTGGACCCCTCCCCCACTCTCTCCCAAAACCAGCCGCAAACCTAGAAATATAATTCTAATCTTCCATCCACCTTCTGATCAGGAGCTGATCATAAAGAAATGGTCTTACCTTTCTTATAGACTATAAAACCTTGATTCTAGAAAGAGTTCTTTCTTAGCCAGAGATTTTGAGAATGCTGAAAAGAAAACCGAGAAGGAACTGAACAGGCTGGTCCTGCTGGGTGCCCCTTCCTACAGTTCGTTAGCATGATCCATAACTTTTCCACACAATGGCATTTTGACATGGCTGATTATTTTTTTTATTAAACCTAAGCATAAAAATTGAGGGTTGTTTCCATTTGTTTTAATGTACGTACCCTGGTAGGTAGATCATACTCTAGTAGATGGTCATAACCCATGACTACATGGGCAGCACAATTTGGAATTAATTATTGGGGGGGGAGGGAGAGAGAAGGATGTGGAGGTGAGGGGTAGATCTTGGAGGAATTAAAGAGCATGTGTGCATGTATGAAGTAATCAAAAAATATATATATATTTAAATATATCAAATATATTTATATTATATAAATATCACATTATTTATATATTAAATATATTAATTTAATGCATAATATATCAAATATAATACATTAAATATACTAATTTAATATATAATATATCAAACATATTAAATATTTACATATATTTAATATAATATATATTTAGTATAATATATATTTAAAGTTGGCATTTTCTCTGGGTCTTTACTTGTTTTGAGTCTTACACCTCCCGGGTGAGCTTCAGACTTGCTAAATAATTGTAAATGTCCTTAAACATCAGCTTCTGCCTCTCTCCCCAGTGTTGGGATTTCAGATCTGATTATGATATCTGATTAAGCAGCATTGGAGATCAAATCCAGGACCTTTTGCATGCTAAGTATTCTAGTTTCATTTTGTCACTGTGACAAATAACTTGACCAAAAGCAACTTATTTTAGCTTGTAGCTCACAGTCCATCATTGAGTGAAATAAAAGCAGGAACTCAAGGCTAGCTTTCTGTCCCACAGAGCCTTGCCTCTGGAACTCATTCACAGATGGGGAAGCAGAGCACTAACTGAGCAAACACTGCTTGCTGGCCAGCTTGAGAACCTGTGTTAGCTCGCTGTCTTATACAGCTCAGGGCCAATTGACCAGGAAATAGTTCTACGCATAGTAGGCCGCCCTCTTACAACCGTTAACAGCCAAGGTAGTCCTCCATCAACATGCCCACAGGTTAGTCTCATGTAGGCAATTTATCTCTCAGATGACTGTAGGTGTCAAGTCGAAAGTCTGAGCTAAAATACTAGGCAAGTGCTCTATGCACTGAGCTCCATTCCCAGTCCAAATAATATTCACTTTTGAAATCTCTTGTGTCCCATAAAACACTGGTCAACATGTTACACTTTCTCATTAATGTATCTTTGGTTATAGGAGTGTCAATTATGACCCTGATGACAAGGAGGAAAGATATTCCACCTTATACCTCTGCCTGTGATTGATTGATTGATTGATTGATTGATTGATGTCATTCATGAGAATGGCATACTTTCAGATCACAGAGGGTTATTGCATGCCATTCAGTATAAACACTCTAGTGCAGACTCAAAAAAAAAAAAAATACAAGTTCTGGAAAACACAAGAGCATCACAGTCTCTGTGCAGTAGGAGAGGCCATCTAGCTCCAGCCACTACTTCCTTCCAGCATGATTGCTGCCCTACTGACCTGGACTCACCACCCATTGGTGCTCATTGAATGCCAACTCTGTGCATGGCGTGGTTAGGGCCTTGAGAAGCTGCCTATGATGTCTGAAAAAGGGTAGATTTGCTCTTCTCCACCCCGGAATGGCAAAATGTCATAGTTCACATCTCTGGAATCCTGGTTGGAGTTCAGAGATCGAATCTGCAGTGCAGTTACAGAGGAGATGAAAACTGTATCAACGGTTGGATTAAGCTTAAGAATGGCAGTCCCTGGTGACCCAACTCCAGGACCAACAGATCCTTCACAGTTGGGACCCAGGTTTAGCTCAACTACCAGGACTTTGAATGAGAATACCTTGTCCCCTGATGAGAAATCAGAGCTCTCCACATTGACTCCAGGCCTTAAATCCAGACAGTATTTTTCTCAGCCCCTTACTGCTCATCCACTGGCCTAAACCCATTCACCTTCCAGAGAAAGCAGCTGGGGCTACAGCAAAGGCACCTCCTAGGAGTCACCTCTGCCCACTGGGGCTCTGTGGCTAGTCTTGGACCTAGTATCACCGCTCGCCCGTCCCCACCCCCTAGCTTTCTTGTCAATTCAACCTATCCCAGTGTCACAACCAAACATATCACCTGCATCATTTACTGCACACCCAGAAGGACTTGTGGAGAAGGCAGAAGGAGATTTATACCAGCCCCCTGCCTAGTATTGCCCTACCACATGCTCCTCTGTATATTACCACTTCAGAGTCCCATCCATGCTGGGACTCCTGTCAGCAGCTGAACCCTTTCAAGTCAGAGAGAAAGCTCAGTCCTCTCATGACTTAGCATCAGGCCACAGAGCACAGAACATTTGGCGTGTCCCATATATAGACTCTGGAAAGGCTGAGCTTCCTAGTTTCTGAACGCAGTCATGTTTACTTATGCTGTTGTCTTGGTAGAGTTCCCAGACATGACGGGGCCTGAAGGGAGCTTATTATAGACTCCAGAGAAACTGGCTCCGTGGGTCTGATATGCCAGGCCTAGCCTGTATCTTAGTAATTCTGAGGCAGCAGGTACATATGTTACCATTCAGAAACAATCAGTGTACACTGTGGCTGTGGATAAGATAACATGCCCCCCCTGAATTCTCAATGGTGACAACTGTCATTTTGGCTTGTCTGAGTTGACCTGAGATCCACATGAATCCAATGATCGTGGCCAAGACGTGGTTTTTCCAAGTGACTAGTTCTGTGCACCTCGAATTCAGCCTCTGAATCTGAAGAGTGCAGAGGGCAGAACAGAGCAGAGACACCCAGTGTGAGCCAGCTCCATGCATGAGGAGACGCTACAATGAGCTGGCTTGCCCAGATTGTGCTCACCAGCCTTGTAAACTCAGGGCCGGTGCTGGGGGGTTTGATACAGGCCTTGCGCATGCTAAGCACACACTCTGGCCCTGGGCTGCATTCCCAGACTACCTTCTATTTTGAATCTTAGCCATTTGTTTCCTCCCGGGACCCTGCTCTCTTGTACGGCTTCCTCTACAGGTTAAAACATATAGTTCCCAAACACCAGACACATGCCAAGTATCTCATGAGATTTTCTGTGGTCTCTCTTTTTAAATGTGTGTGTGTGTGTGTGTGTGTGTGTGTGTGTGTGTGCATACTACAGTTCTCTTGAGAAGAGAACTCTGGAGTCCATTCTCCCACCATATGGACCTGGGTATTTAACTCAGACCATCATTCTTGGATGCAAGTTCCTGTATCTTCTGAGTTATCTTATTGGCCATCTTTGTGTGTGTGTGTGTGTGTGTGTGTGTGTGTGTGTGTGTGTGTGTGTTTCATAATTATAACTAAGACAGGGACTCCAACCAGAAGACAATAGAGCAGTCACTGTCATCAATCCATCCATCAGTCCCAAACTTGGATTCTGTCAATGTCTTCCCGCAGATCTCTTTGGATCTTATTATAGATCACCAAGAAAAGGGACATAAACTTAATGGCTGTCAGCAGGGAGTGGTCACAGATACTTTCAAGCACTCACACAATGGAAAATCACGAAGCCCTAAACAAGACCGACAACATTTTTTTTATGCCTTAGTTTGGAAAATGTTTTATTGAAATAATGTTAATTGAAGAAGTAAAATCAAAATACACTGTCAATGGCGAAGCATATGTATTTGTTTATATCAAATTTTCTCTTCGTTTTTGGATGATAGTGATGTAAAATAACATCATTTGCCTCTGAGATGGACTAACTCACAGGAGATGACAGGAGATTTACATATCGATGTTTAAGCTGAATTTAATAAATCACCTATTCAAACCATTAGATGGAAAATACAAACTGGGAGCACTGGCTCACAGCTATGAGAGGCTGGAGGAGCAGGAGCTATGTACCCTGGGCTACACAAGACCCTATTTCAGAAAATAAAAGTTAAAAAAAGGAAGAAAAGGAAAATATTGTATTCGTGAACAACTGAAGGGTTTATACCAACTGAGGAAAACTTGGTAGTCCTAGTGGAGCTAAACTCAAACTTATTTTTATTCGCTTAGCTATCTGTTATTAACAGACTTCTCTTTCTGGTCATTTCTCACTCACCCTATTCTTAGGTCTTATCTGAATTACACGGACACACATCAGTTGCACAGCTGGAGCAAACAGCTGGGAAGCCTGTCTGGGGAAACATCTGCCTGAGGTGGTTGGTGAGTCAAGTGTGAGGAGTCGTCACAGTTTGCAGCCCAGGCGCCTCCTGAAAATGGCAGCTTGCAAGTCAGCTCCATCCTGAGAGGAACCTAGTGCCTGCCAGAGTCCCTTTAGATGTGAATTGATGCAGTTGATTTCAAAGTCCCTGATCCTTGTAGCCACGGTTTGGAACTGTCTTCTCTCGTTTGGCTTATGGTTCTTCTCTCACCAAGTCATAGCCCCGTTTCCCCACCTCTTGACTCTGGGCGGGACTGTGGACTTGATGTGGCCAATCAGATAAATAATGGTGATGCGCTCTCTCTCTCTCTCTCTCTCTCTCTCTCTCTCTCTCTCCCTTCTCCCTCCCTCCCTCCCTCCCTCCCTCCCTCCGTCCCTCCCTCTCTCCCTCCGTCTCAGAATCCTGCTTTGGACCTGGGCTGTCCCATTAGGGCCTGATGTCCTGGATGTTTGACTGAGCCATTTTAGTTGACCTGTCGTAAGGGTAGATGTATAAGAGAGTCTAGGTGCCTACCTAGTCCATGCCTCAAGCCATCAACAAATACATGCTGTTTTCCGTTGCTGTGTTTCATGGATGTATCTGAAGTGGCATCTTCATGGTCTGCGTATCAGTCTATCACTTCTTCCCTGTCTCCTCTTCCTTTCCCATCTCTAGTTCTGTTAGTGATGCCCCTTCTTGGCCATTGCTATGTTCTTGGTTCCCCTTCCTCATCCCATCTGTTCTGTAAGACTCCCACTCCAGGTCTTTGGGGTCTTCTTTTCCTTATGAAGAGCCTGTGTCATGCTTGACTTGTGCTAATAACGTTTGTATGCCTTTCTTCTGGGCATCCATTTTATTCAAGCTAATTCTGATCCCTAGCAGCGGGTAGAGGACAGGTTGGCTTCTACAAGATCGTTCTCAATCCCTTTGGTAAGCTCGGCGTATTCAAGAACAACCATTGTGTACCACTTCATTAATTTATAGTCTCTGACCTCAAGGGATGCACAGTTGGGGTGGGGGCTGGAGGCAGACAGAACCTAAGGTATGAGCCAACCATTACCCAGAGGTGGGAGAAGAGACTCAGCTGAGCCTCATAGAGTGGCAAAGCTTACTGGAAATGACCTCTGAGTTGTTTTCAAGGACAAATGAAAGTTTGGGGGCGGGAGTGGCAAAGACTATAGAAGGGGTTTCCAGGCAAAGGGTCCGAGATAAGGGAGACATGGATCAGCATGTGATAGACGCGCAGTGAAATCTTCCCCTCTCCTTTTCTCTCATTCCCAGTCCTCCTTAGCTTCAAACCCTCACAGCCTTCTGCTTCTGTGTATCCCACATGCTCTTGTGTGGTCTGTGGGCAGTCTCTTCTTGCCTGGCTGCTCAGAGTGTCCCCAGACCTGCATGGCCCCTGCCACTTTAACAGGATCCTGCCACGGTTCCTCTACACCTCAGAGTTTGAGGAGTAACCTTCCCAGGCTCTGTGGCCCTCTTAATGGCAAATTTCACAACCTGTGAATTTGCAAAAAGGCACGTGCTCTGCGCTGACACGGGGAGCTGTCTTTTCATACAGCTCTTCTTGACAACACGTCTTAGGGAACTAATTAGGCTACGGTGCGGGGCTGCTTCTTTGACTCATTCCTACTGAGCATCTAGGAGTAGAAACTTTCCCCCAGCACTCTGTAGCTTAGTATAGGGTGGGGGTTCACCATGAACTACAGGCTGAAGGTTTCAAGCCTCACTTCTGCTCCTGGCTAGGATAAATGTGTGTATGGTAGTGTGGGGGTGGGGTGTCCCTGAGCTTCACTGTTCTCATTACAAAAGGAGACTGAAGGTCCATTGTTAAGGATTAGAGCCCATAGGTATGGCAGGTGTGCTATGGGGACAAAGCTGACACTATACAGTAGGCGCTACTTAGCAGATGACCTAGAACCATCCTGATGGTGCAGAAAAGAGATGTGAGGGAATCAGCAGACTGTGTTCAGACGGAGCTAGCACTGGAGAAGGCGGCTGAGCACTAAACAGAAACTGTACACAGAGCTTTGTAGGCAAAGGAAGTTAAATACATAAAGAAATTCTCATAGACGAACTTGCATATGGCATATTTGGGAGACCAAGGACTCATCTGTCCCCTTATGCACACACATACATACACACCTACACCGCAATCCAATTTGTGAATTTGGGGGTGGGGGAGACGGGAAGGGGCTGGGAACATTCTTTAAAAAAATAGAGCACTTAAATATTTACACTTTTTTTTTTTTTTTTTTTTTTTGCATTGACTAGGTCGCCTTTGCTGTAAAGATGAAAACAACGGGAAATAAAATCTTCCAGAAGATCTGGCCCATATGCTGCTGCACACCAGGGCTGGAGTCTCAGATTCAACCATTGTGTTGGCTGCCTGCTGCCCAGACTGAGTGGGGTGAACTCAGGACAGAGCCCCGCCTTGGCACGGATACCTCTGCCTTCTCTCGCTGACACATTCCCTCCACCACTCAAGAATGCACAGAGCTCTGCCAGGTTGAGAATGCCTGACTATGACAGCAGCATTTGCAAAGTAAAGAGCCTATTTATGAAGATAATGGCAGTGCCCAGACCAGGCCCACCGTGGGAGAATCTTGGCTCGCAATTAGCAAGAACAGTGCATTTTAATGAGGATGCCTGGTAGGCAGGCAGCTCCTGCCTGGACTGCCAACGAATCTGGGCCAGAGGGAGTGTTGGCAGCTAGGACACGGAGCAGGTGAGGGGAACAACACGGAAGAAAATACACTCATCTTTCGGAAACTTGAAAGCTTTAGGATTGTTTCATTTCCCCGTTACCCTGGCTGTCGTCCCTTGGGTTGTTTCTCTGGAAGCAAACAGCTTGGAGAAGATGTATCAGATCTGGTAACTAGCAATCCCAAAACATTGCTGGAGTGAGCAGCAGAGGCCTGAGGGCCTTGAGGTGGAGGCTCAGACATGTGGGCATTTTATTTTTCCTGAAAGGCAATTAGGCCATTGCTATGTGCAGAAACTGGAATCTCAAAGCTTTCTGAAGAGAATAGCTATGGCTTTTGAGGCTGTGAGCCCTGGTGGGGGTGAGCTGTTATTACTGAGGTTAGCTCAAGCCAGAGCTTTGGAGCTTCGTTGCTGGAGGCTGACAAACTCCTGCTGAGGGGCATGACCTGAGGAAAATGGAACTTCTCAGCCTCTCTGTTATTTCAGAGTTCTGGCTCAGGGAGAATGCGCTTCACCATTGAACAGGGTGAATGTCCATGAGTAGGTGAGTGTAACGATTCCAAGATGGATGAAGGAACTGTGATGTGCTGAATGCTGGGTACCACAAGTGTCTTTGTCAGTGTCCTATTGCCATAAAGAGTCACCATGGCCATGGCAATTCTTACAAAAGAAAACATTTAAAGAAGGCTGGCTAACAGTTTCAGAGGTTTAGTCCATTACTGTCATGATGGAGAGCACAGAGGCATGCAGGTAGACATGGTGCTGCAGAAGCAGCTGACAGTTCTACATCTGGACCCACAGGAACCAGGAAGAGAGAGACGGGAACCAGGAAGAGAGAGACATACTGGGCCTTGCTTGAGTTTTGAAACCTCAAAACCTACCCCTAGTGACATACTTCCTCCAGCAAGGCCACACCTCCTAATCCTTCTCAAGTAGTGCCACTTTCTGATGACTAAGCATTCAAATACATGAGCCTATGGGAGCCATTCTTATTCAAACCGCCACAAGAATGTTCAGGTCAGAAGGATGAAGGCTATATTGTTATACCTGATATATAAGGGACAATCATAGAAGCCCTGGAAGACAGAGAAAACCAAAGGGATACTTACAATTACAGGGGTTGAGTTGGGTGGTGAACTCAATCCAGATAGACCATGGGGGTTTCTGTTCAATGTTTGCAGGCAATTTGAAGAAACAGAGGTGATCTTTAGAAGATCTACAAATCACTATCAAAATAAATAAATAAAACATGGCAGATGCTGGAGAAATGGCTCAGGAGTTAAAAGCGCTGGATGCACCTTCAGAGGACCTGGGTTCAAGTCTCAGCACTCACATGATGACTCACAGCCACCTGTAGCACTGGGGAGTCGTCTAACATTATCTTCTGGCCTCTGTGAGCCTAAGGCATGGACAAAGTACACAGACACACATTCAGGCAAAACATCTATGCACATTTAATAATTAATAGTAATAGTAATAATTTTAAAACATAGAGAGTGCTAGTTATCTCCTCATGTCTATTGTGTTCAGTTTTTCATAGTAGCAGAATAACAAAAGCAATAACAAGAAAAACAAATCACAGTAAATGTATTTGTTACCTGCTGCTGCTGCTGCTGCTGTGACAAAGCACCATGCAGTTAGTGTCTTAAATCAACACAATTTACTGCTTTATAGTTTGAGAAGGTGCAAATAAAAAAGAGTAAGCTGGGCTATGTGTCTTCCAGAGGGTAGAAGAGACCTCCGCATTCTTGCTTTGTCGAGAGGCCACCTTCCTCTTTGGCTACTTCCATCTCCCCCATCTTCAAAAACAGTAGCAGAGCATCTTCAGTCATTCTCTTGTCCCTGTTCTCACCTAAGCCAACTCTCCTTTATTCTTTTCTGAAAGACCCTCATACATGCACTGCCCCACCCCCACCCCCAGATAAAGCAGGACAAATCCCTTCTCTTGAAATACCTAATTTAACCTCATCTGGAAAGTATCTTTGTCATGACCTTCAGGGACAAAATAATGACCATCTTTGTGGAGTCCTACTATGTCCGCCATCCAGAATAAAAACAGAACTTTCCAGCCTCACTTGCAGCTAGACTTAACATATATGACTAAGCTCTGGCAGTAGATGTGAGCTCTGAAAACTGTCAGGATAAAAATAAAACCACTGGGTCTATCCCGAAAGGAAGAATGGAAGAAGGAAGAAATAGTCACAAAAATCAGGGCTACAAACTTGTACCTGCAACCTTCACACTTTGCAGGGACACCTGCTCATTGGTTGATTGCACTGTGCAGCTAAGAACCATGTCTGTTGAAAGCATCATAGAGCTGTCTTAGTTTGGGTTTTATTGCTGTGAAGAGACGCCATGACCAAGGTAATTTCCATAAAGGATAACATTTAAGTGGGCTGGCTTACAGTTTCAGAGGTTCAGTCCATTACCATCATGGCAGAAAGCATGGCAGTGTACAGGCAGACGGTGCTCTAGAAGAAGCTGAGTGCTCTACATCTTGATGCAAAGGCAGTCAGAAGGAAACTCTTTCCTACAAGCAGCCAGGAGGAGGCTCTCTTTACATACTAGGTGGAACTTAAGCATAGAGATCTCAAAGTCCACCCCCACAGTGACACACTTACTCTAATTGAGCAAACCCTACTTCAATAATGCCATACCTCCTAAGAGTGCCATCTCCCAAGGGCCAACCACATTCAAACCACCACCGTAGTCTACCGCATTTCTCTCTCCTTCCACAAGCATGCACAGGGCTTGCTAACTCAAGCGGATTCTCACTGTTCGGCTGTTTCCAAGCACACCCTCGCCCTGGAGCCTCTCTATGATGGCATAACTACTTTCCTTCTTAGTCCTGTTCTTAAAGGAAGCTCTCGATGTTTTGGAGAAGTGGAACCATGAGCCTTTGGAACCTGCCAGAGCTGAGGCCAGTTCTTGGGTGTTGCTCAACAACAGAAGTATGTGCCTTTCTAGTTCTTGGGGCAATGCCAGCTACCACTTTAGACTTCTTTTAGACTTCTGTACAAGGAGAGAACCAACTTCCATCTACCTCACTAAAGCTAGGCAGGCAGAGTTTTATCTCACCAAAGATCTCATTCTGTGCTCAAGAAATATAATTGACAGAAACTCTCAGACTGAATTTCTCTCTCTCTCTCTCTCTCTCTCTCTCCTGCATTGGTGGTTTTTGCTTCCATGCATGTCTGTGTGAGGGTGTCAGATCCCCAGAGTTATAGGCAGTTGTACACAACCATTTGAGAACTGGGAATTGAACCCAGGTCTTCCAGAAGAGCAGCCAGTACTCTTAACCACTAAGCCATCTCTCCAGCCCATGACAGAAACTCTCAGACAAGAAGTGTCTAACCAACACTCTTATATCTGTGTATTTAAAATAGAGAAATAAGGGGTAAAGCCAAGGAAACCTGAAAACCTGGGTAATTTTATAAGCGCTAAATGACCATAGAGTAGCATTAATCTATATAAAACACTTTTAGCACAATAGTCCAGGGTCTGGTTTGGTCAGATCACAACTGAAATATTTTATTTTCTTCCATGGACTCTGATTAGAAAGGGATATAGACATAAAAAAAAATATGTCAGGGCTTTCAGTGGAAGGATGAAGAGACTTGAAACTACCTCAGACCTAGGATGGTAAAGGCATCAAGGGCACCAGAGGGCCTGGGGGTACTTATGGAGAGCACAGCAGGTGTGAAGCCCAATGCTACACCACTGAGCTCCAAAGGAGAGAAAATCCCTGCCCTCAAAGGAAATTAATGGCAGGAAGCATTTATATACATGTAAATTTACGTTAATTTATGTAAATGCATACAAGGTAACTCCCAGACCTAGCTTCCAGAGTGGCCCATTAAGAATCCATTTCTGGGGGAAGGGGGGCGGGGAGGGGGGAGGGACTGCGGCTCAATAGGCAAAGGGCTTGCTGTGCAAGCTGGAGGATCTGAGCTTATCCCCAGCACCCAGACAAAGAGCCAGGCGCCGTGGCAGTGCGCTCGGGAAAGCCCAGAGCTAGGGCCGGACACAGTGGGGAATTAGCAAACCAGATGAGCTGAGTTGGTGAAGTCTGGGTTTAAAGGGGAACCTGGTCTTGGAAAAGAAGGCAGAGAATGATAGAGCAAGACACTAGATGTTGACCTCTGACCACTTCATATGCATGTGCAGACACACGTGCACTGGTGCATACACTAATAAACACACACACACACACACACACACACACACACACAGAGGGGGGACAGTGCCAGAGAGAGAGAGAGAGAGAGAGAGAGAGAGAGAGAGAGAGAGAGAGAAGAGAAGAGAAACGGGGACAGACAGACAGACAGAGAAGGTGGGGGAGTATCTGGGTGTCCATCTGTAGAAGGCTTCCTTTTCTTTGTTTTGGGGCTCTTTGGCCCAAATTGCCCTGAACTTGTGCTCCTCCCCCCTCCTCCTTCTGAGTTCTGTGTTTACATGCGAGGACACCACTCCTGGCTCTCGGATGTTTCCTAGTTTTGCTTCCATCCCTTTTGTTTCCATGTTTTCTTATCCTCTCTACTGTCTACCCAGCCCCTTCTAATACAACAAATCCGATATAATCAGCTCACAAAGCTCCACGTTTCCCTTAGCTTACACTTTCAGAAATGGCGACCCTTCTCTGTATTGGCCCCACTGCTTTGAGCTCACAGCGTCCACAGGCCATGGTGGTGGGAACCGGTGGCCTGGGATCCGGTGACTCATGAGAAAGGGCTGCGTCTTAGGGTTTCACAGCTGTGAACAGACACCATGACCAAAGCAACGCTTATAAGGACAACATTGAATTGAGGCTGGCTTACAGGTTCAGAGCTTCATTATCATCAAGGCAGGCACATGGCAGAGTCCAGGCAGGCGTGGTGCAGGAGTTGCCGAGAGTTCTACATCTTCATCTGAAGGCTGCTAGCAGAATACTGACTTCCAGGCAGCTAGGATGAGAGCCTAACCCCATAGTGGCACACCTACTCCAACGAGGCCACACCCACTCCAACAAGGCCACAATTCCTAATAGTGTCACTCCCTGGGCCAAGCATATTCAAACGACCACAGGCTGGAAACTTTATTTGCTAAAGAGGTCAGCTTGTATTTTAGGGGAACATAGCCTGCCTACTTCCACACGAAGGCAGACAAACCTGATGGCGTTAATTCGAACTTCCCAAGCAACCACTGCACACCTACCTCTTAGACAACACATCAAAGAGAGTACCAGATCCCTTTTAGGGTTAAACGTTCCTGCTCTCTCACCCCCACCCCCACCCCCGAATGAATTATAAGAAAAAGGGATTTTAAGAATGAGGCCCAAACAGAGCGTAAGTAGGAAGTAGAGACCTGCACAGGGACAGGAAAAGGCCTGAGTCCATGGGACATCTTCCTGAGAGTTGTACCAATGGGTAGGAGTGGCCGGTCTGAAAGACAGGTTATTAGCTGGGTGTGGTGGCACGCACCTGTGATCACATAGTTTGGTAGGCTCAGACAGGAACACTATGGATTCAAGGCCAACCTGAACTCTATAGTGAAACTTTGTTTTTAAATAGGTAGGGGAGGGGCACAGCAAAGAAAAGGGGGAAAAGAAGAGTGAGGAAGCAGGGAGGGAGGGAGAAAGGGAAGGAGGGAGGGAGGAGGAAAAACAGAAGTAAGGAAGGACCTAAGAAAAAGATGTTCTGAGCTGCAGAGCAGTTTGGTTCAGGGCAAACATCACCGGAAGACTATGCAAACCCTTCCCAGGCAGACAGAATGGGTTTGAGCTCTGGGAGATGTTTGCCTGGTACTGATGGACCTCTGGGAAGGGACAGTAAAATGAGACTTCTTGTCAGTGGCTGCTCAGAGGCCCTCCAGGGATCAGGGCTGGGTCTTCAGGCTGCTCAGGGTTGAGAACTCTCAAAAGACAGTATTAGAGACAGGACAGGTGCTTCCCCACGAAAGCCAACTCTGCAGAGATCTGGGCGTTCGCCCGTCCGCAGGTCCTACATTGCAGTCAAGGTGCTTCAGAACAACTGCAGTAGTTCCTGGTTCTGTGTAAATCAGCCCTCACCTTACAGGGAAGAAGGGACTGCAGATTCTGGAGACAAAGATGAGTGTCCAAGGATGAGGCGCATGCCACAGTGTCGGGGAATCAGCAGGGGTGCGGGAGGCCTGGAAGCTGAAGAGATTTCTAAGACTCACGAATTCACTCTTAGTAAAGGCACCGGGTTGATAGCTACCAGCCTGTACCTGCGTTCCCATGGTCCGCCTCTTGCTGGGCTCTAGGAACTCCGCCCGCTGGAGGTGTGGGAAAGCCACTTGGGCAGGCAAAATGGGAGACACTAGACTGCATTTACCCTCCGCCTGCTCTCCGGTGACAGCGCTGGCTTGCAGGACACGCTGATGCTCAGGTGGTGGGAGAGTGTAGCCCTGGCTGGGGGCCTCAGCCTGAGTGACAAAGGACACAGACTGCGTCTAAAGCTGGGGTTCCCAAGCCCAGTGGCATCCAGTCGCCGCTGGAAACCGCATGGAGTCCAAAAAGAGGAAGGCCTGTGCGTGGGTGGGCTGAGGATGATGAGCCTGGGGCTGGGGAAACAGGGAACTCCAGCTTAGCTCATCATGGACTGTCCTGCCTCCTGCGGGAAACTCGGCAACTCTGCAGGTGAAGGCATCCTCCGTGCTCTCCATGGCGGTGGTTCTTGATGAGAGAGACATTCCTTGGTTCCAAACGGCTTATTGATTGTTTATCATGAAAAATGGGGGCATACCACCTCCTCAGAGTGGAGATTAAATACCTTTTGCAGGAAGGAATATCTGGGAAGGGAAACTTACTGGCTAAACTCTCATGGTCCATCTAGATACCTCATTAGCACGAATCACTTTGTTCTGATCTAGGTGACCATAGATAGGTCGTGTTCCTATGTAGGAAGTGAGGTCACATGACAAGGACCTGGTTGGAAGCAGGTGAATCCCCTACCAGCCTCTCAGAGGTTCTGGGGCTTCCAACCCATTTAACCTTACCAAGTTTCCTGGCACATCCATTGCCCCGCAGGTACCCAGGCACACGTGGACGTACATGGGTCATAACAAAGGCACAGAAGCCTACAGGTAAACACACACAGGCCACTGACAGGAAAGGCCTCAGACTCTCACTAAGGCTCAGGCAAAGGCCTGGGTCTTTGGCCTCATAGCCATGTTTATCCAGACTCACACAAAAACAGCTTTCAGCCAAAACCGAGTTCTGTAACAAACTGCATCCCCGTTTGCCTTGGTACATCCCAGGACACCTGGTGGCAGCCATCTTGCGATAGCTCATACAGGATGCCCATATGAACGCCATGCTGTCTAAACACAAACTGTCCCTCATGGTCCTCTCTGTTCCCAGCACCGTGGTCTAGCAGCATAGATTCAGGTTCGCCGAACAGCATGCTCCAAGTGCTAAGAGCTTCATGAAGTGTTTATAGAACCGGAATAAAAAGGAAGTCGTGAACCAAGGTACTTTTAAAATATGTTGGTGGGGCTATCAGGTTTACCCATAATAGCAAAATGGGGGACATCTTTGCTATAGGACTCAGATGATGACTGTCCTGACGGTGATATTCTCAGTTTTCAGGTTGGCAGCAGCCATCTGCTGGCACATTATCGAAAGCTTTACCTAATGGTCACAAGGATGTTAGCTCAAATACAGAGCTGGCGATAGATGGCTATTAAAAGAGCCGAAGGCGGCCCAAGTTAATTTGGCTCCAGACCTGCAACAATCCAACTCTGAATAATCACTAAAGTTCTAATCGGTCAAGCAACCAATCAGTCACCAATCAATCATCAATCAGCCTTTCAGGATCTTTCACACTGGTGTGACTTTTCTCTAGGAACCTGGGCCCACAGTTCCTGTGTGAACGTTTGCTGTAACTCAGACATACAGCCCCTGTGGGTTAAGATAGGAAGCAGGGGTTTGAACTTATCTGGTTCCAAAGCACGGCTTCTCCTGCCCTCACAGCGTCCTTCGTATACGGGACAGGAAGAACGCCTCTTTTAAAGCAGTCACTCTATACTCTCTACATTAGCCAATACATTACTGCCCACGTACGCATTTATTTGGCCCTGGCCACTGCCCCCTTTCTGTGACACCTGGGGGAGGTGTTCAGTCAGCTCCCAGCCTTCTCCATGATAAAGGGGACCTCCAAAGAGCCCAAGGGTGCTCGTTAGCATTCATGCACCCAGTATTTTATGCCAAGCCCAACCACTCCCACACAAACACAAGCTTTGCTATGAACAAAGGAGTGTTCTGTGAACAATTGCTCATTATTCTAAAAAGCTGCCGGCTCCCTCCTCCGGGACTGGAGGGTATGTAATCATGGCCACTGCATCTCCGTCTTTCCTGGACACAGGGAGTGTCTGGATTTACTACACAGGAGCCTAGGGCCAGGTCCTACAGGAGCCTCTGTAATCTCTTCTTTAAGCTGAGAAGCAAGGCTTGTTCAAGCCACAGGCACAGCAGGAGTAAACCAGTGTTTGCTGACTGAAGGAATATGCAAATTAGGGAGCTACAGCACGTGGCACAAAGGACAGGACGCCTGGCTTGGTGGTGACCTGAGTCAAGATCCAAAGCACCTCAAAAGGATGAGGTCATGGCATCTCTAGACTGCTGATGTCATTCCAGCATTTTTCCTGTCCTCAGTTTACCTGGGTGCCAAATAGGGTTGGTTGGGTGACCTCTAATAAGACAGACAGACAGACAGACAGACAGTCTGGAATATATATATATATATATATATATATATATATATATATATATATAGTTTTTGTCTCTGAACTGAAACAATTTAGGGAATTAGATTTTAACTTCTCACTGAAATTCCAGGCTGAAAAAAAAAAGCAAATTGGCAGAAATGATATATATATATATTTTTAAATCCAGAACAAAAATTAAATCATTTTGTAAAATTAGAGCCTGATTCTGAGTGACACATCAGTGATAGAACAAGGGTACTGAATAAATTGCATTAGCTCTGTCATTTCATAACAATAGGACACCGGAGGGTGATGTGCAATTTATCTTTCTGACACAGTGATAACTGCATACCAAAGGCGGTATTATATTGTGAGGGGAAAAAAAGCTATCTTCCCCTTTCCTGTTTTAAAATATTAGACAATGGCATCTGAGAAGGAATTAATAGATTCTGAAGCTGGGACTTATGGAGAAACCAAATAACTGAGTTTTTAAAGTTAATGTTTAGTTCTACGAAGCAATAAATGTGCTTAAAAAATAATTCATTGGTACAGAAAAGACAGACAAAACAGCTATTGCCTTTAATGCTGTCTGTAGGGCCACTCCCACAGGCTGAAGAGATGTCTCCACAGTCAAGAGCATGTGCTGCTCTTCCAGAGGACCTGGGTTTGATTCCCAGCACCCACACGGCAGCCTACAATTCTCTGTAACTCCTGTCCGTAAGGCCATTCCAGAAGAATTTGCTTTTGTTCTTTCTATCTTTGGGCACAATGTTTATATTTCCAAGTGATTTGCTTATGTTATTATTGGCTCATCAGTATTAGACCCTATCCATTGTGCTAATTTTGAAAATGAGAATTTTGTGATGTTTTATCTCCTCTCATTAGCATTGATCTTCGTCTTTATCCATTTGCAATTAATGTTTTTCATAGGTAGTGTTCATTGCTGTTTGTTAGAATAGCATACTGCTAGCGAATGAAGGGTTATATCTTGATTAAGAATAGAGTAACTAGTGCTAAGTCCAAGGGTCCATGATGTAGCAATGAGTCCTGTGGTCTGAAGAAACTTAAGAAAGGGACTGCACTGCTGTTTCTTTTGTTGGACAGGTTCTTTGGTCTCCAAAGATTTTTCTTATTTATAAATAATAAAAATTTATAAATAGTAAAATATTTGCAAATAATAAAAACAATATTTATTATTGGGCAGGTAGGGGGCATAGATTAGGTCATAATGCCTGTTGTCACCCTGGAACCACTGGTGGCAAGTTATAAGACTAAAGAAGATAAAGGTAAACATACCCGTATGGAATTCAGCACGATGAAATCAATTGTATGGCTGCCCAGCGGAGGCCTAACTCGAAGAGAGCTATACTTTCCCAGTCTCAAACTCCACAGGGTCAGATGATAGATAGCCATTAGTAGCTGTTCAGATTACAGCCCGTCATAGCAGGACCGTCAAGGTGGGAGTTAGCCTGTTACATCCACAGTCAAGAGCATGCCTGGTGCTCAGCTACCCTGCCCCACTCTTCTACAATGGAGGACCCGAATCCGGAGAATGATGCTGCCTGCCCACATTTAAACTGAGTTGAGCCAATCAATTAAGATGATCAAGACAACTCCCCACTGAAATACCCACAGGCAACCTGATGGAGGCAATCTCTCACTGAGATCCTCTTCCCAAGGGATTCTAGTTTTGTTAAATTGGCAATTAAAACTCATCATCACGGGGACATTATGAAATGGGTCTGTGTTAGTTTTTTTTTTTTTTTTTTTTTTTTTTTTTTTCAGCACTGTGATAAAATACTCAACGGAGGCTGGCTTTACTTTGGCTAGTGGTTTGAAGGAGGATATGGCCTAGAGATGGGGAGAAGGGCAGGGAACCCCACGGTGGTAGAGGAGTGCAATGTCTTGCTTAGGCATCAGCAAACCAGGAAGCTGAGTAGAAACTCTCCCCAGACTTGATCATCAGGCCTTCCTTGTAACCTAGTTCCTACAGCGAAGATCCACTTTCTAAAGGTTTCACAACCTTCCCCAAACAGTACTACCCCTTGAAGATCAACTATTCAAATACAAGAGCCTGTCAGGATCATTTCCCATTACAATCAAGGCGTCCCACCCCTGACCCACACAGATTCACAGTTATCTCATATGCAGAATACATTTAATCCAACTTCAAAGTCCCTATAGTCTTACAGTTCCAACTCAGTTTAAAAATCCAAGTTCAACCAGAAAAAAAGGGAAATGAATTGTAAATATAGAATATATCCAATATAAATAAATAAATAAATAAATAAATAAATAATAAAAATCCAAAGTTCAAAATTTCTTCTAAAGCCTAAGGGGAACCCTTAATAGGAATCCCCAACCCCCCCTTTTTTTTTAAAAGCCAAGGTACAGCCTTCAATATATAATGATATAAACATTCCTAAAAGAGAGACTGTATCAACACAATCCATAAATCTAGCCGGGCAAACATTAAGCCATGAAACTCCATGTCCAGCATTGAGGGATCACGGCAGTAACATCTGGACTCCTGTAGGCTTGGATAGTCATATCCCTCCTGCTCCGATGCCTGCAGCACTTTGAGCCTCACCCTTAGACTGGCTCCACCCCATGCCCACAGCTTCACTCAATAGACAGACCACACTCCCAGCATCTACGACATTCTAAGGTCTCCATTGCAACTCAGGCTTCATCTTTACAGCTTTACATAGTGGTCTCAGGGCCTTCTTGAGGAAAATCTAACCTTCCTGCAGTGCTGGTGGAAACCCTGTGATCCCGTCCCTCTGACGTTCTGTATGCATTCACAACGGACATGAACATCACGGACCTGGTCATCAGCACCACATGGACATCACTACTAAGTTCTGCCACCACCATCTTGTGATATAACCTGCTACCCTTTCACCACAGGGACAGGGGCCTCTTGTGACTGGTGACTGAACTCGGGGAACACTTCCTTAGGGGGTTCTTTTTAGTAGGGACCCTCTCCAAGGGTATCCTCTTAAATGAATCTGCATTTTTATACTATAGAGCCTTTGATCTGGGGTTGTTGTTCTAAAGGTGACTTGCCTATTGTTCTAGTGTGGAAAATGAAGTTTCTCCTCTCTTTCATTAATCCTTTTTTTAAAAAACAATAATCACTACTGTGTTGTCTGTGCTAGACATTAGTTTGCTCATGCTCCTTCCAGTGCTAAATTACATATGTGTTTTTAAACATTTTACATAAAGCACACTAAGAGCAGAGCGTGAATCTTATGAAAGGATGAGTCAATATAAATCTTTCCCCAGAACTGAAGCTAACTGTGGGGAGCAAAGGGAAATTACGAGGCACCAGGAGTAGAAGAGAGGAAGAGAAGAGGGGACAGGCTGAATAACAACATACACTCCTATGAGGATGTCTTTATGTAACGCTGTACCATGTACAGTGAATATTCACAATGAAATCTTAAAAATGCATAAGCTATAGAAGAAAACCCCACATTATTAGAATTCATAAAAATAAAAAGGAATCTTTTCTTCCCTCAGAAAACAATTTAAAGGACCCTCAGGTATTTATCATGACTGCAAAACCCCGAGGAGCACGGCCTGAGGGGGGGGGGTGCTTCCAACCTGCACAGCTAGCACCGTATTTCCCCATAAGAGATAGAATGCTTTTCACAAGCCTGGAAACAGAGAGAGCAGCTGCTGCTACAGTTCATTTACTACTAATCAGTGAAGTAAGACCAAGAAAAAGAGGCTTACAGATCAAAACAGTGGGAAGGTGTCCTCATTCAAGCCCAGGGTGGTCATGTATGTGGGAAATGGTTTTCTTTACATCAGTCCTAGAGCTCACCTTGCTGGAAGTAAGTGAAGTTAACTCAGCAAGGTCACAGGATACAATGTTAACATCCACAAGAATCAATTCTATTTCTATATGATACCAATAAACAGTTTGACATGATTTTTGAAGCCATTTATAACAGGGTTGTACTGGCTAGGGCTTAGTCACCTTGACACAAGTCCATGTGATCTGGGAAGAGGCAGCTTCAGTTAGGAAAACACCTCTGCCATTAGGTTGACTATAAGCAAGTCTGTGGAATATTGTCTTGAATGATGATTGATGGGAGAGCCCAGCCCACCTTGGGCAGGGCCATTCCTGGGCAGGTAGTCCTGGGTTGTATAAGAATGCAGCTTGAGTAAGCCATTAGGGGGGAGCCAGTAAGCAGTGTTCCTCCATGGCCTCTCCTGCTTGAGTTCCTGTCCTGACTTCTATGATGGACGGGGACTGGGACACATGTGATGGCTATTCTTGGCTGTCAACTTTGCATCTAGAATTGACTAAAACCAAAGCAACTGGACACACCCATGTTGGGGATTGGTTCTAATGCTTTGTCTTAATTCAGCTCCCCAAATCACACGGGACTTTGCATGTCCTTATGCTGAAGGTCCCTGTTCCCAATTGGTTTTTGATTAATCAATAAAAAGCCAATGGCCAATGGCTAGGCAAAGTGAAAGAGGCAGGGCTTTTCGATTCAGGGAACCAGAATTGCTATGACAGGGAAACAGAAAGATCAGAATTAAAGGCCCTCCAACACATAAGAATCTGAGAAAGTGGCCCCAGAGTTACTCCTCCGATTGGGTCAGAGGTAGCAGAGATAAAATATAGATTTAACAAGTTTTAACTCAAGAATACCAGAGGGGAGTGTGTGCTAGCTGCTGGGAGGTTTGGAAGTGCACAACCATTGAGTTAATCAAGGCATTTCAGAATATAAAGGTTGCCTGTGTGTGTCTTTCGTTGGTGAATCCAGAGCTCTTGGGTGGGTGCAGAGCATGCGCCACCCACTGGGAGCTCAGAGCAGATTAACTCTTTGTTGCTACACACTTGGGAGGAACTTTTCCTTAATTAAACCGTTTGAAACGGGATGATCCACTTCTAATCTGCATTTTCTGAGGAGGGAAGATGGAGCTTTAATTTGGACCACACCTGCTGGCCGCCTATATGAAGGACATGGGAGAAGGAAGCTTTTGCTCTCTGTCCCCCCCCCCCCCCCGCCTGCTCTTGCTCTCACTGGCAAGTCCGTTCCTTCACTGCAGAGCCTACTTCTTTGGGATTTGACTTATATTGAAGCCTAGCTGAGCCATCCAGCTTTGTGGACTGAACGACAAATGGATTCTTGAACCTTTCATTGATAGACGGCCATCATTGGACTATGTGTGTGTGTGTGTGTGTGTGTGTGTGTGTGTGTGTGCGTGTGTATTCATTCTATGTATATTTTATACATTCATTCTTTCAATTCTGTCCCTCTAGCAAACCCTGACTGATACAGACATGGAAGGGCTTATTGATCCTTTTCCTCCTCAAGTTGCTTTTGGTCATGGTCTTTTATCACAGCATTAGAGAGTAAACCAGGCAAGGGTGAAGAAAATTTCACTGGAATGAAGTTAGTGAATGGTGCGGAATGCCTCCACCTGGGAAATTCCAGAAGGCCTAAACACTGGAAATGCACCCTGAGAGTCAGAAGGGACCGGTCCAGAGAGGCTCCCGGAACAGGACCTGCTACACACGGCTGCCGGTTACTTATTCTAAATTAAGCACTGGCATGCAAATTACTACACGATAATAATATGACAATGATAACTGCTGTCGCTTCTTAGTGTTGTGACTTCGATTCTTAAAGGCAAGTTCAGCAATTTGCTCTCCTCTGTTCCAAATGGCTTCTTCTTGTTCCTAGCGCAGAGACAGACCCTTCTCACATTCGCCACGCCCCCTACTGGTTCCAAGCTCCAGTTCTTATTGACCTCCTGAGTCTCCTACCCCGATGCACCTGACCCTCCAGGCACACCGGACTCCTTGCTATATTCTAAGCTTTATGCAGGCAGCCATATCCTTTGATAGTCCCTTCCTTCAGGGACTCTGCACCCAGTCTCACCACCATGCTCAGCTGAAAAGCCCTGCTGCCAGAGTCTTCCAGTAACTTCCACAGTGTGATGCACTTAACAAATGCCCTTCAAGTGTCCCCAAGTAGTTTCTGGGTAAATCTGAAGGGAGAAGTGCTTCAATGTCACCGATCTCAGGGGAGAGGATAAATGGACATATCTGACAGAGAGAGGAGGGTAGAATGGATGTGTAGCTAGCACAGGCTGGTGTCCTGTTCATAAGAGGAAAACAGACAGTGGGGATGAGCTAAGGCCACAACCACGCAATTAAGAAGGATTCAAAGAAATTTAAGACTTTTGAGCATTTATTTATGCCCTGAATTATTTGCTAACACAACAGCAAACTTCAATCTGTATATGGTCCATGAAGCTTGGATTTACTTATTGATTGGTTGATTGACTTAATTACTTTTGTGGTACTAGGACCTTAACAAGCTAGGCAGGTAATCAAACACTGAATTCTACTTCTAGTTCTGAAGTAGCTCCCGTGACAGCCAAAACAAAGCTTTACAATGAGACCCAGATGCTCAGCCTTGAGGCTACTTGTGGTTTAGTTTTGTGCCCCCCACCCCCTCTGCTGTGGAGAATCAAAGAGACCCATGCATGATGAGCACATACTCTACCACTGACCTCCACTCACAGAGTGAACCTGCCATTTTAAATAGGTCCAGCGGAGGATACCGCTTTGCCATCTATCCAAAGCTAGCTCTGAGTGTCTAACCTGTGCAGTTGCTCAGAGCCTTGCTCTTAGAAGAATGGGCTTGGTCTCATGTTATAGTGTTAATGTGTTGAAATTATTGATAATTATTCAAGGTGGGAATCTATATTGCCTTAAGTTGCACAGATCCCTACAGAATTCATGGTTCCCTCCTTCTTCGAACTTCTCCTGCCCTGAGTCAATTCTGTTGGCTGGAAAAGGTTGGAAAGTCCTGTGGAAGTCTGGGAATTGTGGTTTCTCAACTTTTCAGGTTTAGAATGTCTAATGTGATTTACTATGATTCCTACTAGGAAAGTCTAGAAGTTTCTAAGACTGTCTGTTTCTAAATTATTTGTCATAGAAGAAAGCCATGATTCAGTGAAGCACATTACTCTAACTGCTACATCAGTAACTGTCTTAGTTAGGGTTTTACTGCTGTGAACAGACACCATGACCAAGGTAACTCATAAAGTACAACATTTAATTGGGGCCGGCTAACAGGTTCAGAGGTTTAGTCCATTATCATAAAGGCAGGAACATGACAGCATCTAGGCAGGCATGGTACAGGAGGAACCGAGTTCTACATCTTCATCTGAAGGTTGCTAGCAGAATATTGGTTCCCAGGCAGCTAGAACAAAGGTATTAAAGCCCACACCCACAAGGCTGCACCTACTCAACAAGGCCATGCCTCCAAACAGTGCCACTCCCTGGGCCAAACATATATAAACCATCACAGTAACCCATGTATTCTTTTCCAGTTACCTTTTCTATTGTAGCAAATGAAATTCACACAGAGAATCAGGAAAATGCAAGAAACCTAGGAAGTAGAACCTGGATGGCAGCAGGTAGACCACACCTCCTAATAGTGCCAGTCCCTGGGCCAAGCATATACAAACCATTACAGGAGGCATCCCAACACCTAATTTCAAATTACACTGAAAAGCCATAGTAACAAGAACAGTGTGGCATGGGTGTAAAACATAGATCTATAGACCAACGCAAGAAAGTACAGGTCCCAGGACCCAGAGGTAACCCTGTGCTTCTAGGGCCATCTGATACTAGACAAAAGTAGAAAAATGTATACTCAACAACTAGATATTCTTCAACAAATAAAGCTGGGAGAATCATGATGTCCACATGTAGAAGAATGATACCAGATCCCTGTTTCTCACTCTTTACAATAATCAGTTAATATAGACCAAAGACATAAACATAAGACTTGAAACTTCTAGAAAAAAATAAGGCAAACATTTCAAAGTAGAAGTCTAGGAAAGGAATTTTTGAACAAGGCTCCAACAGCTCAAGAGATAATATCGAGGATTGGGTTTTTAGAACACTAAAACCTTCTGCACCACAAAGGAAACAGCAAAGTGAAGAGGCACCATGTGGAATGTTAGAAAAATTCCTATCAGTTGGTTACTGAACAGGGGATTAAGATCCAGAACATATACAAAGCTTTAAAGAAAGCCTCAAACAACAAAAGAACAAATGACACAACCAGTAAGTGGGAAATTTCCCAAACAGTTGTTTCCTATGGTAGTCTGAATGGGATGCCTCATAGGCTTGTATGCTTAAATGCTTGGTCCCAGTTAGTGGACCTATTTGGGAAGGATTAAGAGATCTGGACTTCTCAAAGTGGGTGTGGCCTTGTTAAAGGAGCGTGTCACTGAGGAAGTGCTTGAGGTTTCAAATGCCCATGGCAGGCCCAGTGTCTTTCTGCCTGTTGCCTGCAGATGAGGATGTAAAGCTCTCAGCTCCTGCTCTAGCACCATGCCTGTCTGCTTCCTGCCATGATGATAATGGACTAAGCCTCTAAAACTGTAAGCAAGTCCCCATTTAAATGCTTTTTTAATATAAGAGTTATACTGGTCATGGTGTCTCTTGAAACAATAACTAAGACACTCCCTAAACAGTGAAGTACAAGTGGACAAATATATACCTAAAAAAATAATCAACATATTTAGCCACCAGGGAAATGCAAATCAAAACTATGCTGAGATTCCATTTTAGCTTGGGCAGAATATCTGTCGTAATGAAAATAAGCAAAACAGATGGAAACAGTAGAGGATATGGAGAGAGGAAATCTTTAGGCTCTAATGCTGGGACTTTAAACTAGCCAAACTACACAGAAGTTAGCCATGGTGATTCTTCAAAAACTAAAAGTTGGGCAGGAGAGATGGCTCAGTGGATAAGAGAGAGCTTGCCACACTTACAGAGGACCCAAGTTCAATTCCCAGCACCCAGGCCAGGAAGCCCACAACCACCTGTAACAATCCAATGCCTTCTTCTGGCTTGTTCAGTACCTGAACACACATGACATGTATTTATACTTACATATATATGTGTGTGTGTGTATGCGTGCGTGTGCATGTGTGTGTGTGTGTGTGTGTGTGTGTGTATGCATTAATAAAACCCTGGAAATAGAATGCTCATGTGATTTAGTTACACCAATGTTGTCTATTCAACAGTAACCAACAATTAAAAAGTCTGCCCACTATCAATAGGACAAAATGGCAACCAAGAGACTGGGAAAAGATCTTTATCAATACTATATCTGATAGAGGGCTAATATACAATATATGCAAAGAACTCAAGAAATTAGACTCCAGAAAACCAAATAACCCTATTAAAAATGGGGAATCATGCTAAACAAAGAATTCTCAACTTAGGAAACTCAGGGCTGAGAAGCACCTAATGAAATGCTCAACATCCTTAGTCATCAGGGAAATGCAAATCAAAACAACCCTGAGATTCCACCTCATACCAGTCAAAATGGCTAAGATCAAAAACTCAGGTGACAGCAGATGCTAGAGGGGATGTGGAGAAAGAGGAACACTCCTCCATTGATGGTGGGATTGCAAGCTGATACAACCACTCTGGAAATCAGTCTGGTGGTTCCTCAGAAAACTGGACATAATACTACCTGAGGACTCAGCTATACCACTCCTGGGCATATACCCAGAAGATGCTCCAACATGTAATAAAGACATATGCTCCACTACATTCATCAGAGCCATATTTATAATATCCAGAAGCTGGAAAGAACCCAGATGTCCTTCAACAAAGGAATGGATACAGAAAATGTGGTACATTTACACAATGGAATACTACTCAGCTATTAAAAACAACAACCTCATGAAATTTGCAGGCAAATGGATGGAACTTGAAAATATCATCCTGAGTGAGGTGACTCAGTCATAAAAGAACAAACACAGTTTGTACTCACCGATAAGTGGATATTAGCCCCAAAGTTCGGAATACCCAAGATTCAATTCACAGACCATATGAAGCTTAAGAAAGAAGACCAAAATGTGGATGCTTCAGTGCTTTTTAGAAGTGTGAACAAAATACTCACAGGAGGAAATATGGAGACAAAGTATGGAGCATAAACTGAAGGAAAGGCCATCCAGAGACTGCCCCACCTGGGGATCCATCCCATATACAACCACCAAACCCAGATGTTATGGTGGATGCCAGATGCTTGCTGATGGAAGCCTGATATAGCTGTCTCCTGAGAGGCTCTGCCAGAGCCTGACAGCAGCCAACCATTGGACTGAGCTCGGGGGTCCCCCAATGGAGGAGTTGGAGAAGGGACTAAAGGAGCTGAGGGGGTTTGCAGCCCCATGGAGGGAGCAATAGTGTTGACAGGCCAGACCCCCCTCCAGAGTTCCTGGGGACTGGACAACCAACCAAAGAATACACATGGAGGGACCCATGGCACTGACCACAAATATGGCAGAGAATGGCCTTGTTGGATATCAGTGGGAGGAGAAGCCCTTGGGCCTGAGGATGTTTGATGCCCCAATGTAGAGAAATGCCAGTGCAGGAGGATGGGAGTGGGTGGGTGGGGGAGCACCCTCATAGAGGCAGAGGGAGGTGGACTGGAATAGTAGGTTCCCAAAGGGGAGACCTGGAAAGGGGAAAATATTTGAAATGTAAATAAAGAAAATAGCTACCCCCCCAAAAAAATAAATTCTGCTTGGTCTAAAAATTTTAAAAAAGTCTGCCTGCCTCTGCCTCCCAAGTGCTGGGATTAAAGGCGTGCACCACCACCGCCCGGCTCTACCTACCTATATTTATTGCAGTTCTATTCATAACAGCCAAGTTGTAGAGTCAGCCTAGGTGCCTACCAACACATGTGCAGACAAAAATGTATATTGTGTATATACAATGAAGCTTTATTCAGCCACAGAGAAGATTAAAATCGCACCTTTTGCAGAGAAGTGGGTGTTAAGCAATGAGCCAGATGCAAAGAGACAAATGTCAAGTATTTTCTCCGTATGAAGACTAGATTTTTTAACATGAATGCCTATAACGCTAACACTCAGGAGGCTGGGCATGGCTGGGACTAGGTTAGGTTGATGAGGCAGGACTTGCCCACTGTGGGTAGCACCATTCCCTGTGCTAGGGTCCTAGAATGAATAAAGAGGGAAAGTGGAGTCTGATCCCAAGCTCAAGGCTAGCCTGAACTGTACAAAGAGACCCCGTCTAAATAAATAAGTAAACAAACACATAAGTGATGTAAGAGTAAAGGTGAGTTATAATAGCCAGAAGTTGGAAGGAGCCCAGATGTCCCTCAAAGGAGGAATGGATACAGAAAATGTGGTATATTTATACAATGGAATACTACTCAGCAATTAAAAATAATGAATTCATGCAATTTGTAGGCAAATGGTTGGATCTGGGAAATATCATCCTAAGTGAGTTAACCCAATCACAAAAGAATACACATGAAATGCAATCACTGATAAGTGGATATTAATGAGCCCAGAAGCTCTGAATACTCAAGGCACAATTAGCAAATCAAAAGATTCCCAAGAAGAAGGAAGGAGAGGACACTGGTCCTGAAAAGACTGGATCCAGTATTGTAGGAGAGTATCAGAACAGAGAAATGGTGGTGGTGGGGGTGATTAGGGAATAGTGGGGGGGTAGGGAAGAGGACTTATGGGACATATGGTGAGGGGGGGAACTGGGAAAGGGGAAAGCCTTTGGAATGTAAACAAAGAATATAGAAAATTAAAAATATTTTAAAAAAGAAGGGAGAAGGATCAATGCAGGGAAGGAA
The DNA here is from genome assembly GCA_964023405.1 of Apodemus agrarius. Classification (NCBI taxonomy): domain Eukaryota; kingdom Metazoa; phylum Chordata; class Mammalia; order Rodentia; family Muridae; genus Apodemus; species Apodemus agrarius. The sequence continues at coordinate 44,870,201 of OZ030012.1, read as the reverse complement.
GAAGGGAGGGAAAGGAAGGAAGAAAACATGGGGGACGTAGAGGTGCCAAAACAAAGAAAAAAAAAGAATAAAGGTGAGACTATTTGGGAAAGGAAAAGGAGCCAGTGGGGGTTGGGAAGCAAGAAAATATTATTGCATGCTATTAGCACTTCTTAGCGCACCTTCCTCCCTACCTGCCCCAATGTTCTGGATCCACTATTGAAAGACACACCAGCAGCCGCATATTTAATGTGCCTTAATCGGCTCAATGGTTGGACCACTCCCAGACTTCCATGTGGCTAATGCCTCTCCTCCAATAGTCCTGAGTTATTACTTACTAAAGTCTATATTCCATCTTTGCTACCCTAGACCCAGCAGGGGGCCCGGGACTGCGCCTCTCTGGCTCTTCCATGATTGGTGAGTTCTCCCTTCTGCAGCTCTCAAGCCTGGATCTTATTCCTTTCCTGGCATGGTGATTCTTCTCTTGGTCCTCCTTTCCTGCAAATCCTAAAGTCCTGCCTCTGTCTCCTCGCTTAGCCATTGGCTGCCCCAAACCTTATTAACCAGTAAGAACCAACTGGGGACAGGGACCCTCAATGTCTTACATATGGGTTCTCATGACATTTTGGGAACCTAAATAACATAATGCAAGCCTTAGACCAAATCCATAACAAGAAAAGGTGACGGAGGAAGATCTGCTCAAATTAAGTTACATATACATATGAAAATGTTGTAGCGAATTCCGCTATTCTGTACAGCAAAAATGTGCTATAACAAAAAGATAACCTGTAAGCTTTTTTTTTTACAGTCTCACTTCATTTTTGGTATATCCTGGCTGTCAGAAAATATTTCCTTTTATAAAGAATAAAAATCTGCCTCGTAGCAGCAAGCTTGAAGCAAGAGAACAAATGCTCCTCCTGATGATAAGTAACAGCTGCATTTCTTTAGCTTTTCAGATAACTATAAATAACTTTATACCCACCACCCATTATTGTTGTTGTTGTTGTTGTTGTTGTTGTTGTTATTGCTGTTGCTGTTGCTGTTGTTGATGCTGCTGCTTTTCTCATTGCTGTGTTAATATATCTGACACAAAGCAAGGCAGGGAGGTTATTTTTTTGACTCACAGATCCAGGGTACAGTCCATGATGGTGAGGGTCATGGAGGCAGCTGGCCATATTGCATCCACAGGCAGAGAGTGGTGAATGGTGGTCTTCAGGTCCCTTTTCCTCTTTATTTAGCCTAGGACTTCAGCCTATGGCAAGGTGCTACCCACAGTAGGCATCCTCCTACCTCACTAATCTGATCTACATAAACCCTCACAGCCAGAGAGTGGTCTTAATGTCATAAGGCTGAGCCCCAGCTGTCTTCATAGTCTGCAGGGTTTCATTTTCTAAGCACATTTATAGGTTCATCTGTCTCTCCAGTAACCATTGGTAACCATTGGAGTGAGCAGAAAAACAAAACAAAACAAAAAAACCACCTGGTAGTTGTTATTGCTATTGTTGTTGTTGTTGTTGTTGTTGTTGTTGTTAGTAGTAGTAGTAGTAGTAGTAGTAGTAATAGTAGTAGTTGTCAATGTTGTAGTGGTTTGAGATAAAATTCCATGCAGTCTAAGCTAGCCTCCTGTTAGCTATATAGCAAATGATGACCTCGAACTCTAATCCTCCTGCCTCCACCTCCCAAGAACTGGAAATACAGGTGCAGATCACTGTGTCCACCTAACTTGTTTTGAAAAAGGAAAGAAAGAGTTCACAACAAAACATACCACTTTGAAGATTTGTTTGTTTAGGTGTATGTATGAGTGTAAAGATAAGTGTGTGTGTGTGTGTGTGTGTGTGTGTGTGTTTGGACATGCATGCACCCACCCCCCACACACACACACACATAAACAAAGGCAGAGGCCATCAGTGGGTGTCATATGACCTCACCTATCACACACACACACACACACACACACACACACACACCTGTCTTTGAGGCAGGGTCTCCCTTTGAGTCCAGGGCTTAGGTTTTCTCAGTTGGGTCAGAGGCCAAAAAGCTGCTACTATCCTTCTCTTTCCTCTACACTTGCTGCTAGGATTACAGAGTTTATATGGATGCCTGGCTTGTTATGTAGTGCTGGGATCCAAAACTCTAGTCCTTACCATCATGGACTGTATGCTGGAACTGTGAGTCAAAAAAAATAACCTTCCTGCTCTTCACTGCTGAGTCATCTCTCTAGCTCCATACCATGTTTTAAAAGTTTTTTTCTAATTAAAAAGTCAGCAAGAAATTTCCAAAATCAGAAAAAGAAAAAAAAAAAACCTGGACAAAATAATGGTGGTGGCGGTGGGTGGTACAGGGTAAGTACAGAAACCAAGGCTTTGGGCCATAGTTGAAAAAGCCATCTGGGACTTATTAAATGAGAGAATGTTTTCACCAGAAAGCGAAGGACTCCATTCCCTCTCAGTTGTGTTGGAAAAGTACAGAAAAGGGCTCTGATTGGCCAATTGGATCACTGCCTGTCCCTGGGTAAGAAGAAGAAAGTGCCCTCGGAGTACACAGAGGCAGGAGAGAAGCATTTACCTCCCAGAAGGAAAGAATGCTGTACAAACAAAAATAAAAATGCCCTATAGAGAGAGCAGGCCAAACTTTGGAGAAAAATGAAGGAGAAAAGGAAAGTGGAGATCACTACATGATAACAGAGCTGACCGGACAGCAGTAATTTCAGAAGTGTAACCGCCACCAGAACAGGCCCCCATGGTCCCCGTTATCCAAAGGCATACTACCCAAGACCCCCAACAGACACCCGGCACTGTAGATGTTACCCAACCGTACGCATAGTGTCCCTCACACAAGGCTACAATAGAGCTTGATCTGTAAACTAAGCACAATTAACAGCAATAAGAAATAAACAGGAACATGTTGTGGGGAAGGTGGCCCAGCAACATCGTATTGACAAAGGAGCGATGTCCACGCTGGGAGGGTGGAGCAGCACAGTGCAAGATGTCAGCATGCCACTCACAACCGCGTGCAATTGAAAGCCTATGAATTTTTTATTTCTGGAATTTTCCATTTAGTATTTCAGACAGGAGCAGATAACAAGAAACCGAGCAGATAACAAGAAACCGAAGCAGAGGAATGCGGCGCTGAGGATAAGCGGGAGGTTGTTGCTTTGTTTGGAAAATTTTTTATATATATATATATATATATATATATATATATATATATTTTCATCATTTTCTGTAGTGTAAGCTGGCTTCAAATTCCCAATTAGCGGGTGTGGGATGGCGGCTGCCTCGGCTCGCTGGAACCATGTGTGGGTCGGTACTGAGACCGGCATCCTGAAAGGGGTGAACCTTCAGCGGAAACTTGCGGCAAATTTCACGCCGTCCGGGCAGCCGCGGCGGGAGGAGGCAGTGAATGTTCTGTGCTGGGGCACCGGTGGCGAGACCCAAATCTTGGTGGGCTGTGCGGACAGGACCGTGAAGCACTTTAATGCCGTGGAGGGTACATTCCAGAGTCAGAGATACTGCCCAGGCGGGGAAGGCACGTTCCGAGGTCTCGCCCAGGCCGATGGCACTCTTATCACATGTGTGGATTCTGGGATCCTCAGAGTTTGGTGTGAAAATGACGAGGTTTCCTCTGACCCACTCTTAGAACTAAAGGCCGGGATAACTGGGAGGATGAGCCTCAAGAACCTCAGGAGCCCAGCCTAGTGCCCCCAGAAGACACGGAGACAGATGAACTTTGGGCGTCCTTGGAGGCAGCTGCCAAGCGGAAGCACCCTGATTTGGACCAGACACAAGGTGCTCTTCAAAGAAGGAAGAAAAAGAAGCGGCCTGGATCCACTAGTCCTTGAAGCCCCTTGCTCACTTTGTTAATAAACAGCCCAACACGTAAAAAAAAAAAAAAAAAAAAAAAAAAAAAAAAAAAAAAATTCCCAATTAGCTTACTGTGGGAGTATAGCTGGACACTCAGACTGTTGAGATTATTTTTGTTATGATTGCTTTTTTTTTCTAATGTCTTGATTTTTTTGTTTCTCTTGTGTGTGTGTGCACACGGTGTATGGGCACATGTGTGGGCATGCAGAATATGTGCATATTTCCCATGTGCACACCTGTACATAGGCTCACAGAGATCAGAGAGCATGTAAGGCATCCTACTGAATCTTCTTCTACGACATGCCCGGGAGCTGGAGCTCTCGCTGAACTCTGAGCTAGGCTGGCAGCTGCCCCAGCAACTCTTCTCTCCCTTACCCCCCCACACACACTGTGGGTACAGACACCTGTGCAGCTACATTTCTATGGGCCCTGTGATCAGATCTTTACATTTGTGCAGATTCACACACTAAGCAGTCTCTTCACCTTGTGTTTTCCTGTTTTCTAAGAAAGACAGTTGAGCAACAGGGAAACGTTAAGATGAACATAAAGAGTATGTTCTTTATGTTCTTAAACTGATATCTACTAAGATGTTTAATATTTTGTGGAAAACTAATAATTATTTAAATCTTGTTTGTTTATAGAGAGGGCCCTGTTTGGTAACCCTTAGTGGTCTAGAACTCACCATGAAGACCAAGCTAATCTCGGCTTCGCTATGCTCCTGCTGCCTCAGTCTCCTGAGTCCTGGGATTACAGCCATGTGCCACCATATTCCTTAATCTAGTCTATAATACAGTTGAAAGTCAGAACTCCTGATGGATGGACACATGTATGAGAGCATATGTTTTGAAAATTAAAACAGAAAGCTCTTTGACCATTGTGATAGTGGTAACTGTAAACTTGATAGAATCTAGAATCATGTGGGCAACAGACCCCTGTTCACATCTCTGGGGTGTAATCTTATGTTCATTGACGTGGGGAGGCCCACTAACTGTGGGTGGCATCATTGCCTGGCTGGGATCCTGGACTGAACAGGATTGTATATTCATCATTCTCTGATTTCTAATGTGGATGTGATGGGATCCGCTGGTCCAAGCTCTTACAGCTGGGATTTTGCCACCATGGTTACTGTATCTTTAAACTGTGAGCCACAGAAAGTCCTTCCGCCTTCAGGTTGCCTTTGCTAATGGTTTATCATGGGAATAAGAAAATAAACTAAGGCTATCAATCATACAATAGTGGAGATGAGCTGGCTGAGGCTGTTGAGTTTTTGTGCTTGGCTAGAAGGTCCTGTGTGTCTCTGGCCTTGTGAGCCAGACCCCAGAGCAGGTACTGCGGGAGCATATAAGAGGCCTGTCTATTCCACTGTCTTCTTGAGCCCTGGGAAAACTCAAAGGAAGATATTCATTTGTCCAATTAGAGATGGGCTTTCATTGCAAGCCACCTCAGTGCCCACAGACCACAGGCAAGGAAGCATTAGCAGCATCCAGGACCCAATATGGTGGCTAAGTTGTCCACAGAAAGGCCGCAGGGAGAGTTGGGTTTCCTTGTGGTTGGAATCTGTGAGGTTAACAGCCCAAATGTAACCACACAAGCTTGGAACAGAGTGCAAAGAAGTGACTGAGATGAAGTTAGCCTGTGTTGGACGCGGGCCAATCTACCTTGTAGGAAAATGTGCCTGCAAGACTCTAATGCTTGCTCGGAGAGACTTGCCTCCCCTGTGTGTTTGAAAAGTCTGATCTCAGTCCACCAAACAAGCACAAACACCCTCCCCAACCTAAGCCCTCAAGCAACTGCTTCCACTGGGGCCTTCTGAGCCAAGGAAGATCAATAAGCATGCTCAAGAGGTGAGTGTTACTTGGGGCCCTCTTGGGCTAGTTTGTTGTGTTTTCTCAGAGGGCTTAACTGTTTACACAAAATGGAGAGCTACTGTTAAACATTGAATCTTTTGCTATTTTACCTTCCCAAAATGAACCTTGGTGGACATTTTAAGAATCAATCAGCAAATATTTATCAGGCAGCTAACAACCTAAGAGGTGTTATACCAAACCATTGTAGGTTCCGGGGTGCTGTAATTAAACTGTAGGGGAAAGATCCTCCATCTTATAACCAGCATGGCTAAGTGTACTTGTAGTGAGCTTTGTCTGCTCACAGCAAGTGTGCCAGGCGATCACGCTCTTTGTCCAGTGGTGATATGTGAGTGGAAAGTCATTTTATGAAGGATTTTCTTTGGGCTTCGCCTCCAGCGTCTTTGGTCCACTCTTTTGATATTGCAAAGACATGGTAAAAACAGGTAAGAAAGGCTTGAGGACTGTATTCTCTGGTTTAGGAAAAGGAGATGGAGGAGATGGAGAAATGGCTTAGTGGTTAAGAGTGCCTTCTCCTTTTGCAGAGGACCTGGGTTCTGTTCCCAGAACCCACCTCTGGTGCTCAGAACCACCTATAACTCCAGTTCCAAGTGAGCTGATGCCATCTTCTGGCCTCTGGGTGCACTGCAGTCATGTGAGCATACCCACATGTCCACAGTTGGTGGTAGTGATTAAAATAAAAATAAATCTTTTGAAAAAAAAAGAAAGAAAGAAAAGAAAGAAAGAAAGAAAAGATAGAGTCTATTCAGTCACAAGAAAAGCTATGTGTGACCATCTGGAGCAACTATTACAGCTTTAGCTACAATAGCCTGGACTTGGAATGTCCCCAGAACACATCAACTGACAGGGATACCAGCCTGTGCTGCATGTACCTAGTAGACTACCACCTGGCCGTGTGAAGGAATGAAGTAATGAAGATCATTTTCTTGTGGAGGAGTGTTCAAACTGTGTGCCGGGTGAAAGACACCACAGACAAGAGCACAGACAAGCGATCATCTAACCAAAGATTTCATTGTCAAGGAATAGCTCTAAGGGGCAGAGATGAAGTGAATGAGCAGTGCCCCCCCCCCGCCCCACCCCGCCCCGCCCCCATGCAGAGGGTGAAGACAAGGAATGGTAATGTTCTAAAATCGGCTTGGGGCGGTACAAAGCGCCATGCCTTGCTCGGAATCACTGACTCGTATATTAAAAGTGGGAATTTTATTAGTAGTTAATTACACTTCAGTTATACTTTCAAAAGAAAGATGGATATGGATAGAACACTTTGCAGACCAACTGTAAGGACCTGGAATCAAATTTCCATAACCAAAGTCAGGGCCAGTAGTGCACACCTCTGTAATCCCAGCACTCCTGCAGAGAGCTGGGAAGCAGAGACAGGAAAACCCCCGGAGGCTTGCAGGCCTGGCTTAGTCAGTGGGAAAAGCCAGGAGCCCTGTCTCAAACAGGGAGGAAGGCAAGGACCAAGAACTTTCGACTGTCCTCTGACATCGCCATGTGTGGTGTGGCTTGTGTTGGGAGCACTTGTATTAACATACATGTGTGCATGAATGCACACACAGAGAGATTAAAAGATACATAAGAAAGTATGCTGTTAAGTAACTAAATTTAGCTTGGGGTGAGTTGTGAATCAGTTATAAAGTAAATACAGTAAACAGGTTTGTTCTTTTTAATTCCTATCTCTAAAATCAGTGACATGGCGGCCAGCACCTTGGAAATGGGCATATGACCTCTGCAGTGACAGACAGCTGTCCTTTGCAGAGTCTGATGGTCACTCCACTGAGAATGCTGACCCCATTCAGGCCTTTCCCCGTACTTACATCCCTCTGAGGAAGTAGGATGTAGAAAGAAGTATGTATTGTCATCAATAAGAATAGTAAATTAATACCTGCCGAGTTAAAGCGCTTTTTCTTTTCTCAAAGTTTAAGCTGATAGAAAAAGAAAAGGAAATTTCCCTTCTTCATAAGGGGTTTGAAAAAACCCCTTCAGGTAAGTGAAGTCCTGACCCTCATTAGGACACTTCTCTTTGCAAACAGTCCAGAAAACTACATCCAATCAAAAGGTAGAGATGCCAATAGCAATGGAAAAATCCAGAATGTAACTCCTGCATATAAGACTTGGGGTCCTTATGGAAGAGAGGCAGAAAGGTCGTAAGAGGCAGAGGATCAGGGAATTTGCTGGACTAGTGTCGGAGGCTACACCTCCCAGAGCTGAACAAGGACAATTATAGACATGCTAATAGAGTTGGGGAAGAGGGTAATGGGGTCCTGGCTCAGCGAGTTTCAGGCAACTGGAGGATGCTAGGAATGGGAAAGACAAGTCTTCCCCAGGCTGGAGCACACCAATTGGTCATTCCATACCAAATGGTCAGCCCTGAATAATATACATGTATATATGTAAGTATCATGTAGACTGAACAGATTATACTTATGTGTTTAGGAATATGTTTAAATATATGCACTTACATATATGTGTATGTAAAAACTAATGAGAACAGAGGCAGTGGATTTGAAAGAAAGGAAGGGGAGGCAACGAGAGGTGTGTGAGGGTTTGGGGTAGGGGAGGAGAATGAGGGACTGATGTCATTATGTAATCTCACAGGATGAAAGAAAAATGGAAGACCATATATGCACAACTTTTGTTTTGATTTTGAGTTTTTAGCGAGTCCTGTGTGTGGCTGGGGAGCGTAGGGCTGAGTAGCATCCACAACCCACAGATTTTTAAAAAGCAGTTAAGAGACAGCGAGAAAGCCTTTCATGTGGGAGCATGCTGCTGGCTCTCCCCTCCCTCCTTCAAATCCTTTTGATCCCAAGTTGAGGACGAATAACATAGTCTGATGCCGTGCTTTCAAGGTTGCAGATATGCAATGCCAACTTCCACACCGGTCTGAGTGGATGCCCGTGTTTTGGATTTCTACTGCCCCGGGTTGAAAGCCTGCTCTCTTTGCTTCCGGTTCCTATTTCCCTCTACAACTGATGTTGACAGACAGCCTGTGGTTTTCTTTTAGTGGATTTACCAATGACACTCTCGCAATCCCTTCCTTTTTTTTTTTTGGCCTTGCAATGTCACCTCTAAAATGGAGAATGATTTCCCCCTTACACTCTTGCTGCAGGAAATATTAAAATAAGGACTGACAGGTTGCACACTGTACTGCCAGCGACTCTCTTCCCTGGCGCAGTCCTGCCGGATTAGTCTCTCGCTAGCCCCTGCAGCCACCGGTCATGATATTCCCAGCTCTGGTTCGCTGCCTCAGTGCCGCCACGTACCCCTACCCTCTCAGCCATAATCCCCCTGTGGTCTGCAGTCCTACCTTCCGGTAACCCAGTAAAACAAAACTCTCGAAGCTTATAATTAACAAGTCAGATTTATATATCAATAAATTCTCAATTCACAAGATGCCCACATAATTTCAGAGCCAACTGACAATGACACAAACTGCCCACCTAGATCAGACAAGTTATCCCAATAATTCTATCCCTTATGATAATCATAACTACCTGCGGCTATTTAAAACCACTCAGGATCAGGATCTTCTTCCTGTCTGTCCTCCATCTTGCTCTTCCCCTCTCTCCTGAGACTGTGTCTCTGCAACTCTCAGCTCCGCCCCCTTTCCCCTGTCCAATCACAGGCCTTCTGCTGCACTAATATTTTAATGGAATTGGACAGGGAAAATCCTGCCATACACTCTGAAACCGTGGAACTACAACACTGAGAGCCAACAGCTGTACCACTTGGGTTGGAGAGATGACTCAACAGTTCAAAGCACTGGCTGTTCATCCAGAAGGCCTCAGTTCAATTCCTAGCATCCAAAGGTGGCTTATAACTGCTTGGAACTCCAGTTTCAGGAGATCTGATACTTGCCCAGGAACACCTATACAATTAACATATACATATCCGTTCTATTCCAGAAGTAAAAGCAGGATTTGGAATCTGTAGCTATTGCTTTAAATAAACTGAATTGGAGATGAACAGGCCGAGAGAATCCAGGAGCTGCTCAGAATCTTGAAGTTGATTTTAATACTGGGGAAGGAATGCCTCAGTAACAGGATGCCTCATGAAGAGGACACATGAATTTGCCAGCAAGACTGAAGGCAAGCAGGCAAAAGGCTTCAGCATAGCCGGGAACTAGGTTTGCTAATACTCGGAGCAATGCTAGTTGACCTAGAAAAGACAAGCCTGAATTGTTAAAATCCACTCCCCTGGGCAGTACAGAAAGATGGAGAAGTTGGTCAGTGCTCTGAGGGATGGACTGAAAGACCAAAAGCAGATGGCCTCTCTGTCGCGGGAGGAGCTTCTTTGGGATGTCTGAAGACTAGGAGTGGGCTCAGGGAATCTATGTTGTGAGAACATGCCTTCACTGAATACAGAATAGCCAGGCTAGAGCCTAATGTGGAACCCAAATCCCTGCCTGTTAGACCCTGTGGGAGGACTTCAGAGTAAAACCTGTTGGAAAAGACAATGGGGAGAAGTCCCCAATGTTGTCTTGTTATGAGGACCAGTGGCTGAGCACCTGGCCACTGCAGCAGGTTGGTTCTCGGGAGAGGAAGACAGATGCTTAGTTTGAAAATATTAGCTGGGGGTGAATCAATTATAACTGTACATGCATTTTGCATATGTATTTGGGTGCCCTTTAGCTGTTTTGGCTTTTAGATATAAATATCCAGAGGATACCTATTGCAAACACTTGAACTCCAGTGCTGGTGACTGGCCTACGTTCTGTTAGGGTACTTAATATTAGAAGGGTTTCCAGAGTTTATACAGGTCAGTGAGCTTGTCTGAGATATTAGGGAAAACACCACCTCTCACTTCAATAAAATTAATTGTGCCTCCCAGATTTGTCATACAAGGTAGCAGTTTGAAAAATATAATTCATAACAAGTAAGCCAGACAGCCAAATCCCCATGTCGGTCACCTCCTCTCTAATTATCACTAAAGCCTGACTTAGGCGGATGAAACATGTCTCAGGAAGGAACATTAAATCTCAGACACTAGCCATGATAACTAGAACGGAACTGGCTGCCACAGAACTGGAGCTCTGAGATGGGGCAATGGCCGGAAGCCATTCCAGGTTTTCATGCTGGATTATTGGGGGTCAGGAGCATTGAAGCAGTGCCAAGGGCGAAGGGAGGGGCCTTCTGCCAGGCAGTGATGGTATCACAGAGGAAGAACCTTAAGTAGAGCCACCCACACCCATTGTCTAAGGCCTGAGAGGGCCGGGGAAAGCAGAAACCAACAGAGAGTTAGCAGAGGGAGCCTGTTTCAGGCGTGAGGGAAAGAAAACTGGGCAATGAACAGCAGGAAAGGAGAAAAGCTTTATTTCAGAGTAAGGAGAAAGGACAAGAGAGCATTCTAAGGTGTGTCTTCCCTATCTGTGTGTATTCATGATGCCTAGGATGTTGTCATGCCTAGAGTTTGGGGGCTAGAGGAATGGTTCAGCAGTTAAGAACTTACACTGCTTCTACAGGACCCAAGGTCATTTCCCAGAACCCAGAGTGAGCAGGTCACAAGCAACTGCCACTCCAGGAGATCTGGCCCCCTTTTTTCCACACACATACATACACATGCACACACGCACACATGCACAAATGCATGTGCCCCCCAACACACACACACACACACACACACACACACACACCACACACACACACACACACACATACATTTGGCTTTTTCGAGACAGGGTTTCTCTGTGTAGCCCTGGCTATCCTGAAACTTGCTCTGTGTCTTCCTTAGGGAAGACAGGTACAAACAATAATGGTTTTTATCATGGTAAAATATCCCCAACAAAACTTTCTACATAAGTATTTCCCAACATGCCGGTGAGCAGTGAGTCCATCTACATTGCTGTACAAGCCGTTTCCAGAACTTCCCCAACTTTTGAAACAAACTCTTATTAGTTTGACAGTCACCCCCTCCCCCACCCCAGTCTCTGGCAAGGCACCCACCATTCTGCTTTCTGTCTCCATGAACTTGACAACTTTTATGTAACACACATATGTGGTTACCTATCCAGTTTGTAGCTTGTGAATGGATTCCCTCATTTTTAAAGGTTAAATACTCCACTGGTTGTTATTTATTTTAATTATACATTGATGGATATTTGGTATTGTTCCTACCTACCTCTGCCTACTAGGAAGGACACTACTACCGATATTGGTGTACACACATTTTTCCAAGGTCTTGCCTTCAATACTTTTAGAACATGTATCTTGAAAGACACATCTAGATTCTATTTGTAATTAAAACCAAAGTTGTTTTTTTTTAAACCCCAGATGGCTGTGAGGTATTGATCTATTTATGCTTCACTGTAGACCAGTTAGAGATAAAATCTCCCCGCCTTTAATAAGAAGGGGGGGGGCCAGGGAGGGAGGGCATATAAATGGGCCTCTTCAAATTGAGAGTCCTCAAGAAAGGCAGAGAGACAACCTAGTAGTTCCTAGCCTTATCATCAGATCCAAATTCCCTCCCATAAAGCCCTAAGAAGCGTGGTCCCCACTATGTCTCAAGCAGCACCCCACTGTATGCCCCATCACTTTGGTGGTTAACATTGAGTGTAAGTTTGACAGACTCTGGAGTCATTAGCAGGCAAGCCACACATGTGCGTGGTTATTTAGATTACGTTAGCCTCTGGGGGCGCCTGTGAGGGATTATCTTCATTGGGTAATTGAGGTGGGAAGACCCACCCGGAAGGAGGGTAGCCCTGCTCCCTGGGCCTGGCTCCCAGACTTCACAAAATGTTTGCTGTAGCCTTGAAGTGCGAACCTCCTCTCCCCGAAGTTGCTTTTGTCAGAGTTTTTGTTTTGGTTTTTTACCACAACAGAAAAAAAAAAACAAAAACACCAATCCCTGGATGATTGACAACGGGCTCTCTACAGTGGCTGGGGTCCAAGGGAGGGGATCTGCTCCCTGATCCTCTGCTGGGGTAGCCCTGTAAATCCATGACTTGCTTTTTGTCTCAGACTTCCAGCCACCTGATATCTTATCAAAGACAGCTTGTCTGAACTCTACACAAACTATAATAAGCCACTCTCTTCTCCTACACACATTTAAATTTTAACCCTTATGTGCCCTAAAAAAAAAAAAAGGACAGGGTCTTGCTATGTAACTCTGGCTGGATTGGAACTCAGCTTTGTAGACCAAGCTGGCCTTGAACTCACCAAGGCCTGCCCCTCTACTTCTGGAGTCCAGGTGTGGTGAGCCTTTGCATGGATGTGCAAATATACACATCAAGTAGAAATGAGTTGCATGATGTCAAGAATGTATACAACTTCAGAACACATAAGACTTCTATTGCTGGGAAGAGACACCATGACCATATTGAAACTTTTATAAAGGAAAACATTTAATTGGGACTGGCTTATAGTTTCAGAGGTCCAGTCCACTATCATCATGGTGGGAAGCATGGTGGCGTGCAGGCAGGCATGGGGCTGGAGGGTGAGCTGAGAGTTCTACATCTGGATCAGCAGGTAGAAGGGAAAAAAATGCCACATTGGGCCTGACTTGAACATCTGAGCCTTCAAAGCCCACCCCTGCTGATACACTTCCTCCAACAAGGCCACACCTACTCCAAGAAAGCCACACCTCTTAATAGGGCCACTCCCTGTGAGCCTATGGGGGCCATTTTCCTTCAAACCATCATATAACCCAAGCCCAGTGTTCTGGGCAAACAGCACCATCATCCAGATGCCCATACACAGTTGCTCAATCCTCTTTCCTAGTCCACACCTTCGCTGTACTAGAAAGTCCCACCATGCCAACCTCTAGGACATACACTGCTGTTCTTGCCTAGGACTGCCCCTGACAGCCACCATTTGACTCTTTTTTTTTTAAATTATTATTTTTAACGTGAGGCAGGAATGAAAGCAGAGGCCATGCACAGACACCGTTGACTGGCTTGCTTTCCCTGGCTTCCTTCCCTTCTTCCTTCCTCCCTCCCTCCCTCCCTCCCTCCCTCCCTCCCTCCCTCCCTTCCTTCCTTCCTTCCTTCCTTCCTTCCTTCCTTCCTTTCCTAATTAGATATTTTCTTTATTTACATCTCAAATGTTATCCCCTTTCCTCATTTCCCCTCCAAAAAAAAAAAAAAAAAACCTATCCCATTCCCCCCCTCCCCTTGCTCACCAACCCACCCACTCCCACTTCCCTGTCCTGGCATTCCCCTACACTGGGGCATGGAGCATTCACAAGACCAACGGCCTCTCCTCCCCTTGATGTTCGACAAGTCCATCCTCTGCTTCATATGCAGTTGGAGCCAACTCTTTGGTTGGTGGTTTAGTCCCTGGGAGCTCTGGGGGTACTGGTTGGTTCATATTGTTGTTCCTCCTCTGGGGCTGCAAACACCTTCAGCATCTTGGCTCCTTTCTCTAGCTCCTCTGTTGGGGACCCTGTGCTCAATCCAGTGGTTGGGTGAGAGCATCCCCCTCTGTATTTGTCAGGCACTGGCAGAGCCTCTCAGGAGACAGCTATATCGGGCTTCTGTCAGCAAGTATTGTTGGCATCCACAATAGTGTCTGGGTTTGGTAACTGTATATGGGATGGATCCCCAGGTGGGGCAGTCTCTGGATGGCCTTTCCTTCAGTCTCTGTCTCTCTTCTGTTTTCACTCCATCCTTACCTACTTTGCATACCCTGGCCAGAGAGGGATTGAACAAGCTAGCCAACGGCAAACTGTTCTCCTTTCTAAAAGTCATTCAATAGCTACACATGGTCTGTATTTTAGGCTCCAGAGCTCTGGTCAATCCCCCCAAATCCCCCCTCCCCAACCTTTCAGCTCCTCCTTTGTCAGTCTTGCTGTGCCCCTGTGTTCCAGCCCTTTTAGTGTGTATACAACATTTTAGAACCTGAGTTCATTCTGGCCTGAAACTTTCCTACCTGCTTGCCCCTCCCTCTTTGGAGACCACTCTTAGAGTTCCGCCCACATGCCACCTTATTATAAGGCATCTGTGGTGGAGTGAATGGGAATGGCCCTCATAGGCTCACAGGTTTGAATGCCTGGTGGTTCCCAGTTAGTGGAACAGATTGAGAAGGATTAGGAGGGGAGGGGTTTTGTAATGAAGAGCTTTTCCACCCGCGCCCCCTGGTCCTGACATAATGACACTGAGACATATAATTTATGAATTAATGCCTAGGCCATAAGCTTAAGCGTGTTCCCCGACAAGCTCATAACTTAGCCTGTTTATTCTATTCTAAGAGTGCCACGTGGCTGGTTATCTCTTGTCAGTTTCGGGCTTTTGTCTGCTCAGAGTTTGGCGAAAGTGTTTTCCAGGCCTGATTCTAATCCCAGAGTTCCTCTCTCCTTCCTAGAACTCCCACCTCCTATTTTCTGCCTTAGCTAGTGAGCCATCAGCTTTTGATTGGCAGATGATGCCTCCACTCAGGACATGGGAGATTCTCTCTAGAGCCTTGCTGGAGTAGGTGTGTCCTTGTTGGAGGAGCTGTGTCCCTCGCCATGTGTGGTAAGGTTTGGAAGCCCACACCAGGCTTAGCCTCTTCCTCTTTGCCTGAAAGTTATGGGTCGGCTGTGAGCTCTCAGCTACTGCTCCAGTGTCACACCAGCCTTCCGTCATGCTCTCCGCCATTGATGGCCACAGACTAACCGTCAAAAACGCCAAACAAGCCCCTAATTAAGTGCTTTCTTTTATAGTTGCCTTCTTCATGGTGTCTCTTCACAGCCATAGAATAATGACTAAGATAGCATCAGTTAAGGTCTGAAAATAAAACATCTCTGTTAACTAAATTTGTGGTGGTTGGATATGTTTGGCCCAGGGAATGACACTATTTGGAGTATGTGTGGCCTTGATAGAGGCCTTGTTGGAGTAGGTGTGGCCTTGACAGAGGAAGTGTGCCACTGTGTGCATGGGCTTTAAGACCCTCATCCTATCTACCTGGAAGCCAGTCTTCCACTAGCAGCCTTCAGATGAAGATGTAGAACTCTCAGCTCCTCCTGTACCATGCCTGCCTGGGTGCTGCCATGTTCCTACCTTGATGATAATAGACTGAACCTCTGTACCTGTAAGCCCATCCCAGTTAAAGGCTGTTCTGATAAGAGTTTTATAAGCGTTGCCCTGCTCATGCCTTCTCTTCACAGCAATGGAAATCCTAACTAAGACTAACTTTAAATATGAAATGCTTCCTACAGGCTCACAGGTCCCCAGCTGGTGACACTCCTTTTAGATCTGGGAATTGCTGGAGGAAATAGATCATTGGGGGAAGGCCTTTGAAGGCGATCCCTGGCTCTGGGCCCCTCCTCCTTTGCTCTCCATCTGTATGAAGAGAAGAAGCTCTTCTGAGCCACCTCCTTGCTGCTGTGATGTTCTGCATAAGAATGTGGGCCAACCAGCCATGGACTGAATCCTCCAGAAGGAGGATTCTGAACTAAACAATCCCTGCCACTTTAAGTCGTTTACACTGGGTATTTGTCAGTACAACAGAAAAGCTAAGAGAGGCCTTGTCTCACCCCCAGGGCAGTTTAAGCTTACTCTGCAATCCTTCCTTCCTTCCTTCCTTCCTTCCTTCCTTCCTTCCTTCCTTCTTCCTTTCCTATCTTCTTCCCTCCCTCTCTATCTTTTCCCTCCCTCCTTCTTTCTTTCCTTCTTCCCTCCCTATCTTCCTCCCTCTCTCTATCTTCTTTCTCCTTCCTTCCTTCCTCCCTCCCTTCCTTCCTTCCTTCCTCTCTCCCTCCTTCCCTCCCTTTTTCCCTCCCTCCCTATTTTCCTCCCTCCCTCCTCCCTTCCTTCCTTCTCTTTCTTTTTTCTCTTTTCATTCTGTTTTTCCTTCCTTCTTTCTGTCTTTTTTCCTTTCCTTCCTTTTTATTCTTTATCAAAATTTCTTTAATATTCTGTCTTTGGGCATTTTTCTTTTTATTAATGTGGCCATTTTAAATGATGTCTCAGACAGCATATACTGAGTGCCTCTTAACTCTAGTATGGTTATTTTCCTGTGGTAGCCCACAAGAGAGAATTACAAGTAGAGATGACACATTTTCATGGCTTTGAGGGGTTGTCCTTAAGTCACATCTATTTTCTCCTGCTTCCATCTACCCTGCTGCATATCTGGGCTTCGGCATTATTCAGCACAGGCGAAGAATCCAGGGGTCCCCATTGAACCCCACTATCGACTGATGGAAAGTTCAGCCACTCATGTACCACCTAGAATCCAGAGGTTCTCTTGGCAAGCCCCAGGAGCAGTTTGAGGCATCCACCTTTTAATGAATACTTTCAGAAGGAATCCAGATGGAACCAGTCCCTTGGCTATTAGCTAAGAGTCTGTTCTGGTTCAAGGTCTATTTGATTTTTAAACTTCTGGAAAATTGGATTTTCCCTAGGTTCATGTTTTATCCTCCTTAAGTGTCCCTGCTTACCATAATCTCAGAATCCTCTCCTTCTCCCCCTCAGGTATCACCCTCCTTCCATTTCTAACACAGCTTCACATTCAGGAGAGAATGGTATGATCCACATTACCCCACTGTGCACAGGCCAGCCTATGTCCCAAACTTCAGCCGGCCTCTGACACATCTTTATAATGTGCCATGTGGTCTCGCCACTCTGAACAGACTCAGACCATAGAGACATAATACCAGACTTAAACTGGGGACACCTGGAATCTTGATTTTAAGAGGAAAAGTAGCTTTTGTCTAATGAAATGAGGCAGGAGGGTCCTGCTGCAAGGTGTGGGCTCAGCCTTGTGGTGAGTGGTTTCTACAACACATCAGGAAGCAGCCTGACACACGGTCCACAGACTGGGTCCTTGAAAGCCACATCCCTGGGCACTATGTCCACCTTTACTATGCTTGCTACTTGACCACCTCACTGGGAACTACCACTGTCCTGGAGCCTCCTGCCCCAGTCCCAGTTCCACCTTGCAAAGGCTATTCTGGGTGTGCTAGGCCACTACTTAGATACTATCAGTCATAGTCTTTCCACATGTCATTTTCTATCCTCCTGCCCTGTTTGTTTCTCCAGAAACTTCGCACAAAATTACCATATTTAGTTGCCTAAATATGGCCGACTGTGTACTGTCTGTTTCCACAATTAATCTATAGGCCCCTAAAGAAGTATTTATATCTCATTGTTTGTTACTGTAGCCTAATGTCATAGATATTACTCATATTTATATATTTATAGACAGTAAGAATGAAGACAGACAGACAGATTGATGGACTCATGAGTGGAGAATTATTTGTGTATATACAGCCAGCACTAAGTTTATCTTGGCATGGGTTGGGTACTTCTTATTCAAAACACTTAGGACCATCATATTTGAGATTCTAGATTTTTTTTTGCACATATATAATGAGATTACGTGGGACACAAATCTAAACAGAAAACTCATAAAAAACCTTTACATATAGCCAGAGGGCAATTTTACATAACTTTTTTTTATTAATTCCTTTTGCATGAGACTGACTTTCACGATGCGTAATTTTCTTTCTACACACACAGTCATTTGGGGCCTTTAAAACTTTCAGATTTCGGAGCATTTTAGATTTCAGACTTTAGATTTCGGATCTTTAGGTTTCAGGCATCAGGGCCACTCAACCCGTGCCACCTGCTGTTGAACCTGATCAGAATTTGGCGTGAACCAAGATTGTCTGAAGCTGTATGCCACCCGGCGGAGCCCACTCGGGGACAGCATGTTTCTTCTCTCCAGGAAAGCATAGAATTAGCAGGGCCTTGGAAAGCATATCTGTAGTAGCTCAGTTTCTGTCTTTCGGTCAGAATAGAAAATCAAGTCAAATCACAGGATGAGCAAACATTGACAGACAGTTAATTTTTAGGGAAGTCATTATTATACTGTAAGGATTTTCCCTAACCAGTGGCATCCCTAGATGAGTTTGACACGACATCATTGTGTTTAACGATAACTCCCTGGACAGCATTTTCTACGTGATCAAGGTAGAACCAAAACAACGAGGCTCCCAGTTTTAGTCTGTGTAATCCCCACACAGGGAAGGCTGCACTCCACGGTCCCCTGTGCCTGAGAAATGTTCATGCAGCCCTCAATACGCCGGTGTATAAAATAGGTATGCAAATTAAACACTTGTTGATTGTAATGCCAGTAAATCATAAGGAAGAATATTTTAAGTATTTGATATATGAGTTTGTCATTAAGATCAAAATAATAACGACATATATATGCTTGTTTGTTTACACACAACAGATAAAATCTTAGCTGAAGATTTGATGCTGGGGATGCAGGGCATCATCAGCTGTCAGAGTTGATTAATACTATGATATAATTATTTATTGTCTGTGATGAGAACACCACTTTGAAAAGTCCATATTACAAAACAGCAGAAGGATATTTAGGGCCACTTCAGAAATTGTCAGAAATTCCATCCTAATCTTAAACCAAAATTCATTTCCTAATTTTTCTTGTGAGATTCATGCCACCAATTTCTTTTAATACCAACCAATCTAACACAAAACAACCCAGTGATATTCCAACTTTATGGTTCTGAGGAATGATGGCAGGAAAAGATTAAAAGTCTTTGTTTTTGGTAGTTAAGCCATTGGGTTTCTATGACAACAGAAAACCTGGCTTATGCAGGAAAAAAAAAAGAAATGCCATTCATAACAAAATAATCTTGGAAAGCCGGGCTATGGTGGCGCATGCCTTTAATCCCAGCCCTTGGGAGGCAGAGGCAGGCGGATTTCTGAGTTCGAGGCCAGCCTGGTCTACAGAGTGAGTTCCAGGACAGCCAGGGCTACACAGAGAAACCCTGTCTTGAAAAAACAAAAAAACAAACAAACAAAAACAAACAAACAAAAATAATCTTGGATCTGGGCTTAGGCGTTCAGGCATCGATCTTTGGTGTATACCATGTGAGGACTGGCTCAGTGCAGAATGAACAGGCCGTGTGGGAAACCGAAGCTACAATGACGTCATGAGCTGGAACACGGCCAGTATAACACCTGGGAACATTAAGTATTTGATTTTGAATTAATTTTTTGTGCCCGAGCATACAGAAACTTTTACTGTTGTCAAACTTTTATGACTGCCCCTTTTCAGTTCAATCCTCTCATATGGGGTTAAGGACCCACAGTTTAAGAAGAGGGGATCTGTTGGACCGGGCATGTAAGAATGAAAGCTCCCAGGAATTCCCACTGGAGGGTATGTTACTCTTGGGAACCCCCGCACCCCCATGTGGGTTCTCAATCCAGAAGGGGAAGGCTATGTGGGAAAAGGGAGCCAGGAGCATGAAGCAAGATGCTAGCTAGGTTCTTTGAAGATCTTGGACACAGCTCTAGTTCCCGTTTTCCTTTCAAAGCTAGGAGATGCTCTGACATTGGGAGAGGCAGATGGACTTAACCAAGAAACGAAGACGGGGAAATTCCTGACTGGATGAAGAAGCATGCCCGTGGGGCAGTCATTTCCCTTGGGACCGTGGGAGAATGAGTGTCTCTGTTGTAATGGCGATATCTCGGGGAAGTATTAGGCTAGGAAATCTGTAACTTTTCCTCCTCGGCCAGCAGCAATTGCTTCTCGCTTCTTTCTCTCCCTCTAATCCTTTAGTCTTATACTTCAATCAAACCTTGTTAGTCTGCCCATGGTGATGGATGCCTATAATCCCAGCACTCAAGAGGTCGAGGCAGGGGGATCATAGTGAGTTAAAGGCTAGCTTAGGTTATTATGTAGTGGGTATTAGGCCAGTCAGTGGTGGATATCAAAATCCTGTCTCATAAAACAAAACAAAACCCCCCACAAAAACAAAATAATGAAAATGGGGAAAGGAAGGAAGGAAGGAAACATCTGTCCTAGCACAGACAGAAGGAAATATCTGTCCCAGCACAGGCAGAACAAAAAGGACTGAGTCACCTCTCACACCCCAATTAATTTCCATTGTGCCTAGAGCCCTGTGTGGACAGTTCTGAGGCACACCGCAGACTGAGTGGGGATGACCAATTAACACTGTCAATCACGGATAAGGGATGCCTAGTTAGCACCGTCAATCATGGGTGATGGCGAGAGCCCAGACAAAATGCTGCACCAAATATCTATCCTGCGAGGCAGAGGGAATGCATTTAAATTCTACAATCCTTGCTTCAGTACCATTTGTAGCGTCAGTTTTATTTCTCATTTAGAACGGAGGGCTCCGTCTTCTGGAAAAACAATTTCAGATGTCAACAGAACGAGAAAGATATTTCATGGACTCAGAATCCTTCCATAATCTAGGCCACTCCACAAACCAAAGGCTCTGCTAGCAGCCTTCAGAGGTCTGAACACATCTTTCTCCTCTTTCCATCTTTTCTTTTTGTTTTGTTCTTTGGGTGGTTTTTTTAAAAACAGTGTTTTGCCAGGCATGGTGGCCTACACCTTTAATCCCAGCACTTGGGAGGCAGAAGCAGGTGTATCTTTGGGAATTCAAAGCCAGCCTGGTCTAGATAGTGATATCTAGGACAGCCAGGGTTACAGTGAGAGGCCCTGTCTCAAAAACCAACCTACCTACCAACCAACCAACCAACCAACCAACCAACCAACCAACCAGCCAACCTAACAAACAAGTAAGAGTCTTGTTATATACACTAGAATGGCCTGGAGCTTAGGACCTCCTGCCTCCACTTTTCAGTGCTGGGATAACCAATGTGCATTGTCTATCCTTTACCAACAGATCCCGTGTACATGTTAGAAAGGTTAGGCTTTTAAATGTGACCCTGCCCCCAGAGAGATAATAAATAGTGGTGCTGGAATTATACCTCAGCAATGGGAAACTTCAGGAGCTTTCTTACACCAATGACTCCGACTCTGGGCTGAATCCTTTGTGCCCCTCCTCCCTTCTCTCATCTGTGGTGCTGCCAGTCAAGGCTACGGTGTAGCACAGGACAGGCAAGTGCTCGTCACTGAGAACAACCCCTCCCCCAAGCCCATCTTTTGTCTTTTGTTTTGAAACAGAAGAACCTCTGACACAGAGGTCAAGGATGCAGGCACAGGTTCAGGTCCTAAGACTCAGAAAAGTTCAGTTGCTGTTGTTATCAACCCCTGAGTCCAGTTAGTTTGTGAACCTGGTCCAGTCAGTTTGTGAACCTGATTGAAACTGTATCCACAGCTCTTGTTTATATCATGAAAAGAAAAAAAAAAAAACTTTACAAAATCAGATTTAGGAATGATTGGTCAAGAAAGAGCTCCTGAAAGGAATAATTCTATATTAGGTTCCTGAAAGATTCCCACAGGAGTGGGGGACAGGTTCTGAGGATAGGACTTTCATTTACAAGTGCATTTATTCTAGCCTTCCAGATGAGCTGAATATGTAAATGTCTTTGAACCGGAGACACCATATAAAGAAATCACTTTTTATTTCTTGAGAAAATTCTATTATGTTCTGTTTAAATGACCAAAACTCCAGGGGGCCTGCAAAGATTATTAAAGAGAAATTGGTCATTAAATTGAGGCTATCTAGTAGATGAATTTTAAAAATCGAACTGTCAAACCCCTCACTGGAAAATAAAGGGGTTGTCATCGGATTAGCACGGAGGAATTCTAAGCAGCGCAGTACGGCTTCTTTTTATTCTGTCCTTGTGGTTTTTACCCCAGAACAGATTGGGGAACTGAGAGTGTAAGCAAATGCGTACAGCAAAAGTTATGGCGTGACTTGTGGGGGGAACATTTTGTCCCTCTCAGGTGTGCCTTTAACCACTAGCTGAGGAGGCGGAAATGCAAGTTGGTGAATTGGGCTGTGATTGGGTCACCCACTTTAAAAATAATTTTCACGGTATTCTTTGAAAAAAAAAAACCAACACATTTTAATCACATCCAACCCCCCACTACTCTGTCCAGCTCTCCCAGGTACTTCATGTCTATTATTATTACTGCTGGTATTAACTGGAGTCCAGTTAGTTTATTTAGACCACTCATGCATGGGCATAGACTGTTAGCAGCCACACTCCCAAAGGACAGGGACTCTCCCTCCCCCAGCAGCCATCAACCACCAAGAGCTCTTCCAATAGCGGTGAGACCTTGGGACCTCCTTCTCGACACATACTGGGATTTTGATTGACTTTATCTTGTGCAAGTCTTGTGTGGGCATCTATAGCTGCTGTGCACTTATGTGTTCACCAGCCATGTCACATCCAGATGACAACGTTTCACAGCTCTGTTCCCATCCCTTCATCTCTTCTATTCTTTCTACCCACTTTCCCCCCATGTTTCCTGAGCTTTGGCTCGCAGGAGGAGATTAACCCAGATGATGCATTTATGGCTGAGCACTCGCAGTCGCTCACTCTTAGCGTTTTGACCGGGTCTGATTATCTGCACGAACCACTACTCTCTGTCCAGGGTTGAGATCAGACAAATCTTTGAGTATAAATATAAATATGGAGAATGTAGTTTTTCAGTGTGACCATTAGTGAAATACCAGGAAGTTTCTCTGTGGTACTTATGAGTTTCCAAGTCATGGTTTTGTTTTTGTTTTTGTTTTTGTTTTGTTTTTTGCCATAGCTTTACAGTACCAGGTACTAAATCCTTCCCTTTGGAGCAGACCTCAAACCCAATCAGAAAGCCCTTAGTTACCCTCATAGCCTTTATGCCATGAATACTCCAGTAGGCACATCTTTCCTGGCAGGTTGGTAAGGTTAAGGTTTTCCTCCCTCAGCAGCCTGCACAGCATCTTCCAGCACCATGAATGCTAGACATCTAGGAGAGAGCTTCCTAGTCACTTTGAGATTCCACCCTTGCACATTTAAATCCAGTTCACAGCCTCTAGGTGGATCACCATCAACCACCAAGAAGGACAGAGACTTCTGAAAGGATGATCGCCAACCTGTCCATAACGCCCATGATGATGTCAAACTCCTTTCCCAAGCAGAACCTAGACCAGACTCCGTCGATGGGGAAAACAATTGAAGAGTTTACAAAAATGTTCTACTGAGACAGCTATTTGTCAGTCTTCCGGTTGAAAAATAGCTTCTGGCCATACTCCATAGCCTGAGCACATGTCTCCAGTTGATCAACTGGACATGCTATTCCTCTGAACATGCAGAACCAACAGAATCTTCTTCAAGGTCTGACAAGTAGAACAGTCGCTGAGGAAAGACAGTTCTCTGTTTCTCTATTTCTTTTCTTCTTCTTCTTCTTCTTCTTCTTCTTCTTCTTCTTCTTCTTCTTCTTCTTCTTCTCCTTCTCCTTCTCCTTCTCCTTCTCCTTCTCCTTCTCCTTCTCCTTCTCCTTCTCCTTCTCCTTCTCCTTCTCCTTCTCCTTCTCCTTCTCCTTCTCCTTCTCCTTCTCCTTCTCCTTCTCCTTCTCCTCCTCCTCCTCCTCCTCCTCCTCCTCCTCCTCCTCCTCCTCCTCCTCCTTCTTCTTCTTCTTCTTCTTCTTCTTCGGTTTGGTTTTTTCGAGACAGGGTTTCTCCGTGTAGCCCTGGCTGTCCTGGAACTCACTGTAGACCAGGTTGGCCTCAAACTCAGAAATCCACCTGCCTCCCTCTGCCTCCCAAGTGCTGGGATTACAGGCATGCGCCACCACCGCCTGGCTGTTTCTCTATTTCTTTAGGAGTGCCACAAGCTGGGGGTAACCAGTGATCTTCCACGATGTCAGATGGAAACAAAACAAAACAAAACAAAACAAAACAAAACAAAACAAAACCTTCCTGTCAAACAAATAGATTTGGGAGTTTATGTGACCAAGAGGGACGGTTTTCTGTTACACTTTGGACGTCTGGATCTGGTCAAGCCTGAAGTCAATTAACTTCTTAGCTTTCTTGATGACTTGAGCCAGAAAATTCCCTTGACCACTGAAGCTAGTCTTAGCTTTAGGTTTTGAATCTGGAGGACTAATACAGAAGGAAGGGAGTGGGAGAAACCACACATTGTGCCTGTGCAGGATCACGCGTATCCAGAACTGTCTAAACACAGTTGGTCTGAATGCTGAGGCATTCAGGGGACATTGCTCATGGCCACACACTCCCTTGTCTACAGCCTCCTATTGTTCCTCTCAGTTTTGTTAGTCTTCCATTAACCTTGCTTTCCTCAGCTTCCCCATGCAAAAAAAATTTTTTTTTTGTCTCTTGGAATCCACCATTATCCTTAGACAAATTATCCAACCTCAGTCCTCTGTTTTTCTCCTGTATAGTAAGCGTCTCATTGTCAGCCTTCACATGATATCAGAGGGACTGTTTGTATACCCAGAATGCTTCTCTGCGGCTCCCATGAAGGCCCCAGTGTCAGGCAGGGTCTCTTGACTCTGCCGGATAGGAGACATTTTAAGTATCTCTTCTAAGGGCAGGGAAGGGTAAGAGGAATTTTTCACTTTGAACCACAAAGACTTTCTGTTCTGTAACCAGCTACAGGCCTCAAAATCAAAAATTAATTCAGTCATGAAAGCATTTATCTGATCTAAATAAGAAATTCATATTCTCCATTATCGTGAATTTGACACCAGAGAACAGTAATTCTGACTCATTTTTAAAAGAAAACATTTATGCCTTTGCTGTCCTGAGTTATCGTCCAATCGAACGGACATAAATCTCTAAATTAACAGAGAGTCAAGAGCTCCAGGCTCACTTCTGTTTTCTGTCACAGAGGTGGAGCCGAGGGAAGAGACTGGCTTAGGAAATATGGCTTCAGCCAGGCTTCCACTGTGCTCAAAAGATAGGGATGTTCCCGTGTGAGAGTGTAAGAAATAAAATATTTAGGAAAAGTTACTTAAAATAGCCTTTGCCCATAAGCTGACCTGATGCTAGAAATCAGAAACTAAACCAAGCATGTATTCAGAAAGGTCATCCAATAAAACATTCAGGAGAAAGTCAGAACGTAGTTTGAGAAGTGACTAAGAATCAGTTTTCAGTTGGGTAGGAAGGGATCAACTTGGGTATTTGTACTTAAATATTACTTGTATGTTAACTGACGCTCATATAGCCCTTAACCATGTGCCAGCAACTGTTCTAAATCCTTTAAAACATTAGACCACTAAATCCAGGAGCTAATTTCTCTCTTACCCATCCCGTCCCTGTCCTTAGAAGAAATACTTAAAATACCTCCTATCTGGCAGAGTCAAGAGACCTGCCTGACACTGGGGCCTTCGTGGGAGCTGCAGAGAAGCATTCTGGGTATACAAACAACCCCTCTGATATCCTGTGAAGGCTGACAATGAGACGCTTACTATATAGGAGAATAACAGAGGACTGAGGTTGGATAATTTGTCTAAGGATGATTGTGGATTCCAAGAGACAAAAAAATTGGATGGGGAAGCCGAGGAAAGCAATTACCTGGATTACCTATTATTTTAACAGTGTTTTGCTAATAGCAATATCATGGAGCATGCGATGCTGCACCAAAGGGTAGCCAGGGGCACGTTATGTGCGAATGACATGTCTGATAAAGTATGGCTGCCGAAACACTGCAAAGAATCCACAGACTCAATGATAGGATGCGAAGAGCCCAACTAATAAATGGGCAAAGGATCTGAACAGACCCCTCACCACCGCTAATAGGCAGATGGCAGACATGCTTGAGAAGGTGCCTGTGTTACTAGGAGGCTGTAAATTAAAACTAACAGCAGCAATGGCAGGTAACGCTTTTCAAGTGCTTACTGTATTCACGCCGGATGAATCTCATTTAGCCTCCACAGCACACATAACAAGCAGGTGCTATTGATGGATCAGCTATACAATCTGTGTCTCAGATGCATTCAGCTCAAGAATTTGTTCCTGGATGTTTATACTAAAACCCAAAGTCAAGACATCGTTATTAGTTATTATACATGTGTGAAGCTGACAAGAAACAAACAGATATGGGGGAGGGGAGGGAGTTGAGAGCCTTGTTTCAAAATCAACTGCACTTGTAAGCCAAGCAAAAGCGAGCTCAGCGCATCTCACAGCCTCCCATTCTGATCTTGAAGTCTGTTGTTCCTTTGTTCCAATAAGACTTGGTGCTTGGGGAATTGCAAGCTAGGATCATCCCAGCTAACTCAATCATGTTGTAAACTAAACAGAGGAGTGCTGTCCGGGATTATGCATCAGCTGGGAGGACAAACTGTTCATTGCAAAGAAGTCATCAAAGCATGGGCAGATATAACGTTAACAATTTCCACATGATCAATAGCTGTTTGATGGTTAGGATGCATGATTCTATGACAACATACTCCCCTCCTGGAAGAATAACATCAGTCATCCTTGGTTTTGTAAGTATGCCCTAGACCACCATTCTGTCTTCTGTGCAAAGCAATACTTGTACACCGTATGATGGAAATTATAGATACCGATCACAGTAGGGCCTGAATCACAGTGGCAATAGTTATCCCTGTGACTTCTGAAGTCTGTAAGAACAAAAGGCAAAGAAATCAATAGCAGGGACAAACTGTTCAGTTGATCCCAGTTACATGACTATTTTATGGAAAAGAAAAACCAAGACTTGAAGGGATTAAGTAACTTCCCTGGGCACAGAGCTAAAAGATTTGTGTCTCCATGTGTCTGAGCTAAAAGCCTCTGCTCTGAATTACTGCACTCTAATCTATTAATATTTAGTTACTTTCAATAATTCACTATTTCAATACAGCTTTAGTTTTATATTCTTACACGACTGAGAGAAAAAGCAAGTATACCTGATCCCTATGCATTTTTAACAAGGGCATTACCCAGGTACCGCCATCCGTCTCAGGGAGCTTAGTCCCACTGGAGACAGAACACAAGAACAACAGAAGAGCTTGGGGACATTCCCTTTGCAACAATTCACACTGATGACATTGTAGGGCAAGGCCGCAGTCAGGATAGAAACGTGTTTTTAAGCACAGTTATTCATATCTTAGTTTGAATGCTGTCCGTTTGACAGTTGATTGTTACTGAAGCATTTTGAGAGCTGGCATTGTAGCTCAGTCGGCAGAGCGCTCATCTATCATGCATAAAGCCCTAGGTTCGATTCCCAGGTACTACATAACACTGGGTAGGCATAGCGGCACATTCCTGGAATCTCCTCAGCAAGGAGGTGGAGGCAAGGAGATGAGAAGTTGATGGTCATCCTTGGCCACAGGGTATTTGAGGCTATGTGAAACACACTGCTACATGGATCCCACCTCAGAAAGTGTGCCTCATTGGCACCTGCGATCAGATACTTCAGGAAGAAGTTGATGGGCATGGCGGTGCTTGGGTTGCACAATACTCTGCACCAAAGAGTATGGGCAATATGCAAGGACTGGGCACTGTTCTGGACAAGTCACGGGAGCCAAGAGCGGGTATCTGTCTCCAGGAGCACAACCCAAAAGTCACTGGGGCCATCTGGAGAGCAACTGTGCTAATCCCTGGCTATCCAGATGCAGGAAACTGGGGAATTGCCCTGATCTCCTTGGCGCACTATGGTCCCCCTTACCAGTGCCTCCAATTGGCCACAGCCAACTGGAAGCCAGAGCTGCTGGGATCCCAGTGATACAGCAACACCCTCAGGCTCCTGAAACACAGACAGTGGTGGGAAAGGGTGTCGCCTGTGTTCTGGGTGATTGAACAGTGTTCAGAGAACTGATGGTGCTTGGATTGTGTGGATCCTTGATCTAGCTCATGGTTCAGGCAAGTCCCTCAAAGTGTAGTGCAGTACCCACTTACGCATTTGATTAGCGAGAATCTTGTAACTCTCTCTCTCAACCTCTCTCTATCCACTGTATTTACAAAGGACTCTCGTGCAAGCAGGCCAGCACATGTGTTTGGTCTCTTGTATGCTCTTGCTTTGATCCCAGTTCAAGCTCAAGTCTAACATTTGTACCTGGCTTGACTGCTAGGGTTTTCCTGCTGTTTAAGCTAAATGGAAAGCTTACCTTTGCCTTCCTTTCTTCTATTTCTCTCTCGGTCTCTGTGTCTCTCTGCCTCAGTCTCTCTGTCTCTGCCTCTGTCTGCCTGTCTCTCTGTCTCCTTGTCTCTCTGTCACTTTGTCTCTCTGTCTCTCTGTGTCTCTCTGTGTCTCTCTGTCTCTCTGTCTCTCTGTCTCTCTCTCTCTCTCTCTCTCACACACACACACACACACACACACACACACACACTACCATTTAATCACAAGACCTTCATTCTGAGGTAGGCTCACCAAAGCCACGTGTGTAAGCAATGTTGGTGCCCAGACAGGGTTCCTGTTTCTGGGCTTTTGCAAGCTCAGGTGATGGTTGTGTAAGAAATCATGCATTTATTCAGGGCATCCGGTGAGGAAAAAGAAGCGCCAAGCACAGTGGCCCAGTTCACAGTTCTCTTTAATGACTTCTAAAGCCCTTGACACTTAAATTAGGCACAATGCCTTTGCCTGCATGGAGTCCCGTGTGTCTCACCTTGACTGAAACTCGCTACTGCAATGCTTGGCTCATCTCTGCTCTTTCAGGAAACAGCCCATGAACTGCTTCTTGACTCTATAAAACAAACTTTTCTCTGTTTCTTCTTCTGGGCTGCCTTACAGGACCATCCCTACATTCAAAAGCAGAAACGTGAAAACCCATAACCCAGGCTCTTCTAGCACAAGAGCCTGACCCTCATCCTCAGAGAAGAAAGAGAAAGGGGAAGTGAGTTCCTAGCAAGTACTCAATATATTAGATATAGTTTTAGACTTTATTAAAATCCAAAATGTCCAAAAGTTGAACACTATCCCGAAATTTCAGCACAACATTGCTAATACTCCCAGCTCCTACTTCTCCTGTCTTTCTGATCTGTCCCTTGGGCTTTCCTTGGCTAGACTGCAGCTTCATGTAACTGTGAGCCCTCTGGTCTGCTGTAATGGCACCTTAATGAGTGTATATCGCTTTAATGAGCCATTGCTTCTTAGCCCATTCTATCCCCTCATTGATATTCCTCCAGACTACAGACTATAGAGACCTGACTGACCTTGGATGATCAGAAGATGCACTAGAATGTGTCATATGTGTATGCAGCCACTCGGCGTCCTCCTTCTGTCACTGAAATTGCTGGCTATCAAGGCTGATGCTCACCATATAAGAGTAAGCTGTGGGATTAGGCATGAAGAATGCCCTTGCTGAAGATGTTAGAGACACTGGAAGGTTTACCGCAAGGGCTATGGAAATGTGCATCTGAGCTTGGGCTGCTCAACTAACCTATAACCAAGCCATAGGATGCAGTGTGTGCTAATTCCTTTCCAAGATACAGTACATCTTAGTGATTAATTGTGTGTAGTTTGGAGTTAAATAGACCTGGAAATGGGACTCAGTTCTACCACTCACTAGCTAGAAAATATTGAGCACTCTAGTTAACTTCTCTCCAGAGTTCTGATGTGGATTAAGTAAGATTAATGGATACAAAATACGTAGCAGATGATATGATATGATATAAGAAGCCCTCAGTAGACGCATGTTCCTATAGTTAGGCCTGAGCTCAATTCATTTGATTTCTTTCAAGCCATGAAATCTACCCAGTTCCATTCTCCGGCAATGACTGACTCAGTTCCTGCCATTCAGCCCCTACAAGACTCCAACTCTACACAAGTTTGACAGTCGCAACTCTTTCCTGTGTCTGCTGAATGTGAGACTTTCAGCCTTATTCTAAGTAACACAATTCCCACAGGAAAATTCTCCAAGTCAGACTCTGTCATTAGGTGCAACTTTAGAAGTAGATGAATAGATAGATGGTGGCTTGGATATTCACCAACATTCTTCAAGCCCAGGATCACATGCTCAAAGAGCCCACATCTTTGGGCTTACGGGTCTCTTAGCATCGTTTAGCCTGGGATCAATGCTGTGACACAGGCCAACCTAGTCTGCTGGCTAGTCTTATGTCAACTTGACACACGAACTGGAGTTATTTTAAAGAAAAGAAACCTCAATTGAGAATATGTCTCCATAAGATCTGACAGTAAGGCATTTTCTTAATTAGCAATTGGTAGGGGGGAGCCCAGCCCACTGTGCCACCCCTGAGCTGGTGGTGGTCTTCGAGTTTATAAGAGAACAGGCTGATCAAGCCAGGAGAAGCAAACTAGTAAGTAGCACAAATCCAGCCTTTGCATCAGCTCTTGCCTCCAAGTTCCTGTCCTGTTTGAGTTTTGTCCTGACTTCCTTTAGTGATGAACAGCAATGTGAAAGTGTAAGCTGAATATACCCTTTTCTCCTCAATTTGCTTTTTTGGTCATGATGTTTCATCACAGCAAGAGAAATCCTAATTAATCCAGTTGGTACCAGGAGTGGGGTATTGCTATAACAGACCTGTCCATGTTTGGGGAAGATTGTGGGGGGACTTTAGAACTTTAGGCTAGAAAAGTCATTGAGTTTTGAGAGCCCAGAGAGGTATTCCTGAGGCGCTTGGAAGATGAGAATGTTGAGAGCAGTGCAGAAGATGGAGGCCTGGCTTGTGAAGTTTTGCAGAGGGAAATTTAAAGAACTATGAGAGACATTTGCTGTTTGAATAGAGATTCTGTTATTCTGGTCAGCTGGGGCTGAAGAGTCAGCTGTGATTAACAAAAGACCAACAGAATTGAAATGAAACCTTTGTGTTACTGGGACCATTGATACTGCTCAGCTGGAGCTAAGAAGTTAATGGTAATTAAGAAAAGACCAGCATCACTGAAATGACATCTTCTGAGATGTGTTTCCTTAAGAGTACAGAGAAGCTGTGTTCCAAAGATGCTCAAGGTTGTACCTTGTGTTGGCAGCTGGACTTGGTAATGCATGAGAGTTACGCAGATGGTACTGGTTTTGAAGGCATGAAGGGGTCATAGAGAGCATCTGAGGACTGGCTCTGTGAGAGACCAGGAAAGGCCATTGGTGGAGGTGCAGCCTCAGTGGCAGATGAAGACTCAGGACTGAAGGGGTCATTGAGAGAAGCTGAGGTTTGGAACCATAAAGGGAGTCTACGAAGAGCTATTGGTGAAAGTGCAGCCTAGTTGCAGCAATGGAAACTAGCAGTTTTAGAGATCCCAGTATCATGGGACAACATTAAGAACAGCTGCAGCAGTGGAGTGGAGCCAGCCAGAGCCTAGAAGACAAGCTGTGTGCGTGTGTGTGCTGCAGAGGGCAGAGCTGGGGAAGTGGCTAAGCTCCTTGAGGGAGCCCAGAAGATCATGAGTGAGTACAAGATAATTGCACATTGTGTTGTTTATATTGTTGAGATTTGCTTGACTCAGATAGAATATAGCCTGGTTCTGGTTCTTCCCTTTTGAAGAAGGTATTTAATTTTGATTTTTTTTTTTAAACAGGAACCCACAGCCGGGCGTGGTGGCGCACGCCTGTAATCCCAGCACTTGGGAGGCAGAGGCAGGCGGATTTCTGAGTTCAAGGCCAGCCTGGTCTACAGAGTGAGTTCCAGGACAGCCAGGACTACACAGAGAAACCCTGTCTCAAAAAAAAAAAAAAAAAAACCAAAAAAAAAAAAAAAAAAAAAACAAAAACAGGAACCCACAGCTGAAAGACTTTGAACTTTTAAAAAGAGATTTTGAATATTTATATTTTAAAAGAGACTGAAAACTAAATGTGTTAGAAATTGTAAAGATTGTGAGACTCTTAAGGTTATTTTTGTTTTTAATGTGAGATCTTGGGGATGAATGAGAAAGGTGTGGTTGAGCAGTGATTGGGTGTCAAGCTGACAAAGTTATGCTGGCTGGTCTTATGCCAACTTGACACATAAGGTAGAGTTGTCTTAAAGGAAGGAACCTCAGTTGAGAATATGCTACCCCCAACTTGCTTTTTTGGTTAGGGTGCTTCAGTGCAGCAGTATAAACCTTGACCAAGACACACAGCATGGGGTTGAACTCCTATCTAACCAGAGGCATATACAGGGAATCTTATAGGTGCTTGTGGCTTCTGCTTAGGACCTTCAGGGTGTGGGAGGAATTGGTGGAACATGGGAGGGTGCTGACAAAGGAAATGTGTAAATACCACATGTTTTAAAGATATGGGAACACAGAAGGCTTGGTTTTCAAAAGAGGAAATAATGTAATTTACAATAAGAAAGCTTCAGATGGTGCCAGAGGAGAAGGCTCAGTAGCTGTCCTCGCAACGAGCCAGATTTTGGTTCTTGCCACCCACATCAGATGACTCACAACCACCTGTATCTCCAACTCCAGATCTAACTCCTCTGGCTCCATGAACTTCTGCACATATCTCTACAACAGACACATATATTAAAAATAGAAAAAAAATTAAAACTTGACCCCTCTATAAAAAAGCATCAAAAAAGAAATATATTCTAAATAGTTATGTTTGTGTGTATGTGTATATGTGCATATGTGCTTATGTATGAAATTGTTTTAGATGGGCACTTGTGTGTAGGTTCCTGGGTCAAATTACACATATATGCTTGTGCATGTAATAGATGTGCATGTAATAGAAAGAGGTAAACTCTGGTGTCTTCTTTGTTCATTTCTTACTTTGTTTTTTGAGACAAGGTCTTTTGCTGAGCAAGGAATTCACCAATCAGCAAGATCGAGGAGCCAGAAAGCCCCAGGGACTCTCCTGCCTTCGTGTCCCCGGTGCCATAGGATAAGCATGACCTAAGTTCAGACTCTCCAACTGCTCTGGCAAGCACGTTACCAACTGGACCATCTCCCCAGCCCCAGTTTAAGGTTCGAGTAATACGCAAGAGCTGAAGTCTCAGAACCGGAAGACGGCAGCTTTGCCTTGTCCGCTCAGGTTCAGGATCCGACATGTTTAAAATATGCAAGTTTAAAGTCCAAGTTTGTTTTATTTGTTTGTTTTGTTCTGTTTCTAGTTACTTAATTTGAACTTTCAATCTAAAGTCCAGACTCTCAACAATATCTCTGACAAGCTTTGATTTAGCCTAGAAACTTACATGCTCAGGAACAGGATAGTGGAGAGGCCACTCACTCCTTTTATTTATTTTTTATTTATTTTAAGTTAATTTCTAGCCAGAATATAATTAAACACAGGGAAACACACAGATCTGAGGTATATAGTCCAATAAGTCAATGGTACAATCCAGGTACAATCAGAAAGTAGAAATCTGGGCTGGTGAAAAGGCTAGGTGGATAGAGGTGCTTGCCACCAAGCCTGAAGAACTGAGTTTGGTCTCCAAAACACATATGGTTGAAGGAGAGAGGCAACCCTTGTAATCTGTCTTCGAATGCTTACATGTATACAATTCTGCTCCCATATACGTACTAGGTAGGTAGATAGATAGATTGATAGATCGATAGATCATAGATAGATAGGTAGATCATAGATATAATAGATAGATAATAGACCATAGATAGATAGCTCAAAGAGATCAGATACATGAGAGATCATAGAGATAGATAGATGGATAGATGGATCATAGATAGACAGATCATAGATAGATGGATCGTAGATAGATAACATTCTCTAGTTGGAGTCCTCCTCCCTTCCTCAGACAGGAAGCTCCTATTCTCACTTTTTATTTCCATGGATGAGCATTGCATGTTGGATTTCACACGAATGAAGTAACTGGTACACTTTCTCTTGTGTGTCTAGCTTTTAAAAAAAACACTTAACATAGTGTCTCTGAGATTCGTTCCTGTCACATTATTAAATAATTTGTTGTTGCTGTGATTGGACACTGTCTCTTTGTATTAAAAGTACCTCAGTGTGCTTATCCATTCTCCTCTTGTGGATGGACATTTGTCTTATTTCCAAAGCTGAACTTTGGACTGTGGACAGTCTCATACAGACTTTTGGATTGACTATGACTTTATTTATCTTATAAATCCTGGATCATAAAGTAGACTAATAATATTTGTGTGAAAATCCTGGTTTGGGCCTGGAGATGTAGTTCATTTGGTGGAGTGCTTGCATAATGAATTCACATTCACAAGCCCTGGGTTTGATCCCCAGGAGTGCATAAGTCAGGCATGGTGACACATGCCTGTGATTCCAGGTCATCCTTGGCTACAGCAAACAAACAAACAAACAAACAAACCCCCAAACCAAGCCAAGCCAAACCAAACCAAAACAAAACAAAAAGCAGAAGATTTGAACTTTCCAAATGGCTGAACAGTTATGTATTTTTCACCAACACTGTATGAGGTCCCAGCTGCTCCAGCTACTCCAGCATTTGGCACTGGGAGTTTCTCAGTTCTACTGCGGTCAGTCTAGTGGGTGTGTGGCAATAGTCACTGTGGTCTTAGTTCAGATTTCCCTGATAACCAGCAATGCCAAGCATCATGTTTCTGCGAGATTTGGCTGAGTAGGCCTTCTCTTTTGTGAGGTGTTTACTTGTTCCTTTTGCCTATTTTAAAAAGGGCTTTGTTGGGTATTTAAACATTCTGTTTGTGAGTCTGTTGGCACAGTGGAGAGCACTTTGGCTTGGAATCAAACGTGTAAGTGTTTGCATACTGACTCTGAGTGTCTTCTTCATATGTGTGCATTGTGTGTGTGTGTATACACAGGCCAGGGGTTAATGCGGGATACTTACTTTATTCATTTTTTTTTGAGACTGTGTTTTCCACTTAATCCAGAGCTTGCTTATTGGTTAGACTGGCTGGATGCTGCGTTTCAGAGATCCACCTGTCTCTGCCTCTCCAGTTTTAGGATGTCAACACACCTGCCTGGACTTTCATGCTGGGAGTGACGCTAGATTGATATCCTCCTGCTTTATTGGTAAGCACTTTACTAACTGAGGTCTTCTGAGACCTATTTGTGTCTCTTTTACAACAGTCCAATGTCTCTGATCTTTAACAACTTTAGATGTACAGTAAAAATAATTCCCATCACACAGGTTTGCTTTGAGAGTCTTAAACAGTGGTTCTCAACCTGTGGGTCTCAACCCCTGTGGAGGCCAATGACCCTTTTACAAGGATCATATGAGGCCATCCTGCATATCAAATATTTAAATTAGGATTACAAACAGTAGCAAAATTACAGTTATAAAGTAGCAACAAGAATAATTGTGTGGTTGGGGGGGTCACCCCCAACATGAGGAGCAGTATTAAAGGACCACAGCATTAGGGACAGTCAAAAACTACTGTTCTAAGAGATCGTATGTGAAGCACGGAGCCCAGTTCAAGTCTCAGCACACTGTAGATATTTAAAAGAATGTTTTTAAAAGGCGATGCATATTGTGTATGTTTAAATGATACAGTGGAGTTGCTTCTACCATGTCTGCTCTAGGTCGAATGTAGGCAGTTCTTCAAGAGGGCTATACATTCCTATTTCTAGACATTGTTGCTATCTTCCAAGAAAAACATTTAAAAATTGGGTAAGTCAAAGGCACTGACAAATCTGCACAGGAGGCACAAGCCAGGGGGCTGGGTCAGAGTGAAAGAGATCGTTGGTGAGCCAGGCATTAAAAGTCCAAACCATCCTACACGAGGGATGGGGTAGCTGGGGCTTAAATAGCAGCGAGGTGCTTCTCGGGGGTTGAGGAGTGGCAAGTTACCACTGGATACACGAATACAGCAGTGTTTTAAAATAACCGTCATTGCAACTTGTCTCCTAGCTATCAGCCCTGCTCACTCTTACTTCCTAAGGATTTTGGAAGTCACCAATCAGTGACTGCTTCTCTGTACTGCTCCCCACTTCTAACAGGAAGAGAAGCTCTCTCTGACTTGTAGGCAAGCACGGGGCTACTCAGAGTTGGCCTCCGTCTCCCACAATCCCTTGCATGTAAGTAGTGGAAGACTAGCTTCTGGCCATCAGGCTGCAAGAGGGAGGGCTGCGTACACATTGCTTTGTGCCCTCCCCACCCCCACCCCACCCCTCCACCCCCGAGTTTGAGAAAGAGCTGTTGAGCTACTGTGGACCACAAGACAAAGCAGACAACCAGGGTGGCAGAGCAATGTGGTAGAAGGAACCTGAATTGCTGGCAGCCTTGGAGCCAGCAGAGAGACTGATGTGGGAAGGAAGAAACATGCTTCCTGTAGAAGCATTAGCATACTGGGTCTCCCAGATGAAGCCTTCTCTCAGATTATAGCATGATCCTGAAAATCCTTTCCCCACTACCCCAACCCTACCCTAGTTTCCCAACATGATCATTCAATGACACACGTTGAAGTTGATCTAGATTAGGTTTGTCATGCCTGTTTTTTTGACAGATAAGGAAGCAAGCAACTGGGTGAGTTAGAATAGCCAGGGTTAATTGCTGAGACCCTTACTGAACCATTTGAATAGTGGCCACCTCACGCCGGACCCCGCTACACATGTGAATGTTGATTAAACAGTTAATACCAACAAGGCATCCGAAGCCCCAGCTCCGTCTTAGATATTTTCATCACACCTTGCTTGAATGTGTTTTTATCAGATGCAGAAAGAACATTCTCGACTTGGCATGCAGTTGTAATTACAGCTTGCAGCAGGCTGCCAGAATCCTTAGACCAGAGGAAGCAGAGGAGGTTAGAGGATAAGATGTAGCCAACTTGCCCCTTTTCTCTCCCTCATTCTGCCTCTCCCATCCCCATTCTATGTGTGGGTATGTGTATATGTGCATGTGAACATTTGTATGGGAGTGAATATGCATTTATATGTGGAAGGTAACACAGTGCAGGGCAGAATCAGGTATTACTCCTAGCCAAGGAGACCAGACTGGATGGCCAGGGGACCTGCTTGTCTCTCTCTCGCCAGCACTGGTATAATGAAGACATACTGCCAGGCCAAGCTTTTGCACGGTGTGATGGTTCATATATGATTGGCCCAGGGAGTGATCCTATTAGGAGGTGTGGCCTTATTGGAGTAGGCGTGTCACTGTGGGTGTGGGTTTAAGACCCTCACCCTAGTTGCCTGGAAGTCAGTCTTCAACTAGCAGTCTTCAGATGAAGATGTAGAACTCTCGGCTCGTTCTGGACCATATCTGCCTGGATGCTGCCATGTTTCTGCCTTGATGACAATGGATTGAACCTCTGAGCCTATAAGCCAGCCCCAATTAAATGTTGTCGTTTATAAAACTTGCATTGGTCATGGTGTCTGTTCACAGCAGTGAAACCCTAACTAAGACACATGGGTTCTGGGGATCAAATGTAGATCCATCCATCTGCTTGTGAGGAAAGCACTGTACCTACTGAGCTATTTTTCCAGCCTGATTTCTCCTTCATTGTGACAAGGGCTTATTCTAGGTTGGCTAAGAGCTAACCATGTAGTCTAGGCTGGTCTCAAACTCATTATAATCTTTCTGCCTCTGCCTCTGCCTCTCAAGTGCAGGGGCCTCAGGCAGAAGCTAGCATGCCTGGTTTAGTTCCTGTCTCTGAGACTAGAGGATGTGTGCTTGTGCGTATGGCCCTGCAACGGGACAGTGTGTCTTCACTGCCATTTTGACAGGCGGAGGGCCTTGGATACTTCTGAGTTTCCTGAGAGCAGGTTTCTAATGCCCACCTGGTCACCTAGCTAGCCACTAATGAAGACCAGTCTCTATATTGTTATGCCAATTGTGAGAAAAATCACTTGTATTGATTGAGATTAGGATACCCAAAGCACTTGTAATAGCTACTAGGGAGTGTGGCCTGTCTTATTTAGCGGACCACGGTGGAGGCATGACTTCGTTTATTTGTGGAAACGACTCCTTTAGGGTAAGGTCTAAACTAATAGTGTTATCTGGCTGGCTGTGTTAGAGTGTGCTACACAGATTCTGGGCATCAGAGAACTGAAGGCACCAAATTCCATTCCAGGAATCCACACTTTTATTTTTATTTTTTTATCTCTATTCCAGTTTCAGTGATGTTGGAAGCTTTTCCTTGTTCACAGTTGCTCTACTCTCTGTAATTGACTTGTATATGCTTTACCAGAAACAACGCTGTGCAGAACCCACACCGAGGGCACACGATTAACATGTAAGGGACCTCATTAGGAATGTCTATTCTTAGATGTGTTTAGCCTATAAAGCGTCTTGGACTGGAAGTCGTGCTAGACAAGAGAACATCAACTCTCACAAACTAAACCTGAATCATGGTAAATTAATTAGTATAAAGGATAGCAGAAATATTTTCTCCCATTGATGAGATTTATGCTGTTTAAGAAGTGGGTTTGCATGCATGACCCACACTAATCCAGTTATAGGGGTTAGGAAGATGGCTCAACAGTTGAGAGCACTGGCCTCTTTTCTAGAAGACCTAGATTTGATTCCCAACACCCACATGGCAATTCACAAACATCTGTAACTCCTGATATAGGGAATCTAAAGTCCTCTTCCGGCCTCTTGAAGATATCAGAAATAGATGTGGCACACATACATACAGGCAAAAATGCCCACACATGTAAAGTAAAAAAAAAAAAAAAAAAAAAAAAAAAAAAAAAAATCAATAAATGACTCAGCAGGCCCGGCAGTTCTCACATAGTAGAATTCTTATAGGTTTTATCCCCATGCCTAATAGGAAAATAAAGCTGGATTTTCTAGAGTTCCAGGAATCCTGCCCTTGGAACATTATCACATCTGTGTGTAACCCAGGCAGAAACATACAAAAGAGAGCAAGACCTGAGAGCTGTATCTGTCCCACCCAGGCTGTGTGGTCTTCATGCTTGTGTCTGTTTGCTGGTGTGTGTGTGTGTCTGTGTGTATGTGTGTCTAAAACTAGCTTTTTTGTTTGTTTGTTCGTTTGTTCCTTCCTTCCTTCCTTCCTTCCTTCCTTCCTTCCTTCCTTCCTTCCTTCCTGTGTGTGTGTGTGTGTGTGTGTGTGTGTGTGTGTGTGTGTGTGTGAATGGTCATTAAAGAAAAATGCTGGGAATTGAGCTTAGGGTTCTATGAGTGCTAGGCATGTCTACTACCATTGAATTATGTCTCTGCACCTCCATTAGATTTTTTTTTTTTTTTAAACAGTAACCTATTGCCTGGTATCGAGAAAGAAGAAAACACAAACAAACCTGAATAAAACCCTGCCAACAGCTGAACAGCCAAATGGACGTACAGCTATATCGAAGCTGAACTTTGCCAACAATAGGTATTATTTGATGAACAAATCTTCTATGCCAGGCTTAGATTTAAACCTCAAGGCATCTAATCTCACATAATCTTTTAAACCTGGAGAGGTAGGTAATTCATTTTCCAGATGACGAAAATTTGGGCCCTGGGATGAGGCAGCTGGTCCAGAAGGAATTGGGATAAAATCCAGGTGAGCTATTTCCCGATGTCAGGCCTCTCATACCCTACAATACCTTTGCACATGCAGATGGAGTCCCTCTCAACCTCTTGTTCTGTTTTTAGTGAGGAAACTGTCCTTGGGAGATGGAATCATAAGGAAGAGGAGAAGAGGGTGTGTGGATTAGATCTGATTGACGTTAGTGGGCAAGGGGAAAAAAATGAGGACACAGTGGGTGTCCCCCTGCTGGGAGTCTCACAAGGCAGATGGGGAGCAGGAACCCCACACCGTGCTTGGCAGACTGTGAAGTGTTCCGTGCCGTCATTATCACAGAATAGCAGCCTTTTCGAATTAAGAATAGTCCTAATTTGCACTTCGTTGGGTTTTTCATTTACATAATGTTAGAATGCAAAGAAAATTCATACACAAAACCCACTGCTAATTTAGCACCGAAGTTCTTGTTTAAATACACACTGAAAAGGAATGGGTTTTTCACTTGCTCATCAATGGAGGAGGTTGGGCAGTTTGCTAGTCCAGGAGTGGCAGTCCAATCCCAAATGAGATTACATATATGCCTCTGAGCAGCTCTGTTGGTACGACCCAAACCCTAATCGCTGTTTCAATCATTTATTTGGCATGGAGGACTTAATGCCGTTTATTTAAGGGCTCCGAGGAAATGCATTCTTCTCTGCAGGTCCTCATTAAAGGCTCTCGCAGCTTTGAGTCTAGTGGGGATGATGGCTTTTAACAGGTGTTAATTCAGCTGATGACATCGTGTAAAATTGCCAGGGTGATGGACATAGAAATGGCAGATGTCTGATCAGTCTGCTGTACCCTCTGCACAGATTATACGCAAGCCAAACAGGTTATGATACCCTGTGTTCTACCTGGGGGTGGACCAAAGTGGTATCTTGTAGTAGGTACGAACCACCCTAGCTAATTGCTTTCATATACTCCCTCACCTCTTAAAAACTTTTTTCTCTTTCAGACACCAAAAATAACTTCCTGTTATTTATATATTCCTGATATATATATATATCTTTCACTTGACACCTCACAAAGTTGCTCAGGATGACCTTGAACTTGCAACCTAAGCTCTTAGAACTCTAGAGCCTGGGAACACAGCTCAGTTAGCTGAGAGCACTTAACCAGCATGCACCAGGCTCTAGACCTAATACTCAACACCTCAAGACTCACAGTAGAGCTCTTTCTGGTTTCACATATTCCTGTTAGTCTCTCTCTTTCTTCAAGTCCCTTGCAGCTCTGGTGGCTGTACGTTTGTGGACATTTGTACCCTACCATCAAGTGGCAGACAATGTGTAGGACATACATAGAAGTATCTTGCAGCAAAATCTTGACCAGGCTGACTCACTGGACTCAGAAAACAGCCAATGGCAACTCCTTCTAGAAGGTCAAGAGGTTGCGTGGTGACACGGACATCCTTGTGATGCGTAATTGGAAGGGCCGAGGCAGGAGGATCTCAAGTTCAAAGCCACACTGCAAGTCTTTATCTTAATAAAAAAATATTTCAAAAATCTAGTTCTTGGATGAATAAAAAATAAAGCATAATGTCATGTGTGAATGAAAATGTCAGAACAGCCAGGCAGTGGTGGTGCACGCCTTTAATCCCAGCACTTGGGAGGCAGAGGCAGAGGCAGGCAGATTTCTAAGTTCGAGGCCAGCCTGGTCTACAGAGTGAGTTCCAGGACAGCCAGGGCTACACAGAGAAACCCTGTCTTGAAAAACCAAAAAAAAAAAAAAAAAAAAAAAAAGAAAGAAAGAAAGAAAGAGAAAAAAAAAAGAAAAAAAAGAAAATGTCAGAACAAAACCTGTCAATTAATTGAAAAAGTCATGCAAAAAACCAAAACCAACCAGCCAACCAACCAAAAACAGGAAGAAAAGTTCACTTTCTACCTGAGCCGTCTAGCCAGAGGAGGCTATGCAGTAGGACCAGAACTCACTGGTAGCTTTAGAAAGCCATACTCCTGCTCCACAGAACTTGAATACTGGAAAACACGTTCCTTCTTAAACACATCTTCTAGAAACTTGTAGAAAACAGGATTGGATAGATGAGTCTCTCAGGATTGAATACGGGAACACAGATGAATCTATCTCTCTCAGACTTGAGCATCACATTAGGAGATGCCTCAGTGCCTGGTGAGGGAGACAGCGGTGACTGGAGGAAGAAGCAGGTCTGAGGGCTGGGGAGAGGTGAGCTGCTTACTGGCTCTCCTTTCTGCCTTACTGTCGGTGAGAAAAGATCGGTTTCTGGCGGTGCTTTACATTACTGGGGTGGAGGTGGGGTGGGAGAGTGGGGGTGGGGGTGTCTTTAGTAAGATGGGAAAAGTCAGGCAATCCTACCACGGTCAGAATTTTCCTGGAATAGTGTGTATTCCCATTTTCTGGTTTTTATATGGGGTCATTCTGGAGGAGTCGATGCTGTCACCTGCGTAATACCCGCAGGCAATTTTGCAAGGCTAATGACATGGAAATGTTATTGTAATGAAGCCGAGTACAGTTAGCTGGTTTGACTTGGTCTTGTGTCTTTACTGTTGAAGAGTCACATGACACCTGGCAACAGTACAGCCCGGTGGTGGCCTCAGCCCTCAGGCACCGTGCTCTGAGCCCGCAGTTTTCTCAGGGCCTTTGTAGCGCCCCTCCTGTTCCCTGTGCCCTCTTTTTCTAGGATGTGAAACCCCAGCGCTTCCCTCTGCAACGGGCTGTCGGCCATGACTGGAGACTTCAGAGAGCATGTGAGTTAATAGCCCTGTGTAGTTTTGCCAGGTTCTTAGTTTCTCAAATGCTACTGGCTATAACGGGTGGCTCTGTTCAAAGAGTCACTGTTGAGTTACGATGGACCACACCCTCTTAATGATATGCAAATGTGAACCACTGCTATGCAAAGGTAAGTTACTGCAATTTCCAGAAGCCTCTTTACCAACTTAATGTATTTAAAGGTGAGAATCTAAGCTGCTGGCTGCGTTCTCAATGTCCCTGTATCCCAAAGGGTCTGTTTTCCTGGGCTTTGCCTTGTGTGTTTGCCTGTTTATTTAACTTTGCTATCTTGTTTTCATACAGGGTCTTCCTATGTAGGTTTGTCTTTGAAGCAAAGGTGCTGGGATGACAGGCGTGTGTCGTCATGGTCAGCAACACTGGTCACATAGTCCACCATCACTCGGTCACCTCTGCTCTCCATTCACCTGGGTGGGAGATCCGAAAAGGAGCCGCTCAATATGGCCACCTGGCCTGCTGAGTGCTTTGGGCTGCATCGTTGAAAAGGGCTCAGAAGCAGCCCGAGAACTAAAGTCTTGACTGACTTTTGTCCCCCCCTCACCCTCACCCCCCCCCACTAGATTCACAGAAGCCTGAGAGGAGCTTTCGGTGAAGTTCCCTTATTTACCCCCCCCACCTCCACCCCCCCACTCCCCCCTGCCAAGGGAAGTTACTCAGTAAGAACCCAAGTAATAGCCTTTAACACCCTTACTGGAGTCTCACCAAGCCGACAAACTCACAAGAACAGTCTATCAAGCCTATTGTGCAAATTCTGGGAAATCCTAGCTAGGGCTCCATTGTGGAATAAGAAGAATTTCCTTTGCAGCCTGCTCCCTCATGCCTCTTTTATAAAACCTCGCCATCACCTCTCAGATTCTATAGGGCCCTAAGCTCAGAGGGGTGGGCTGTACAGGCATCAATCTGCCCTGACCTGGAGTCTTGTCTATTGTGTGGCTCCCACGGAAAGTGCACATAGTAAGTTTGTGTGTCTCTTTTGTTAGTTTGACTCTTATCAGCTTATTTCTTAGTGGGCCTCTAGAGGGAGGGACACAATTCTCCTAGGTGTAGAGAGAGGCTAGCCAGGGTCCAGGGAGTGGTGGGGAGTATTTCCAAAGGTCACCGGGTAAGAAAGGAATCAAAGCATGTTTTCAGGAGTCCCTCCACCCCCCTTTGTCTTTATAGCCATCATTACCACCGATGTTTAAAGATTTCTCCTTTCCTGCTGTCCTTCCTCTTTTGCTCACCTAAGCCTGGGTCCACCCATGAGCTATATCCACATGGTCAGAAGACAGCTTGTAGTTTGGTTGTTTGCTTCCACCACCTGGGTCCTCGAGAGCAAACTCAGGTCATCAGGCCTGGCAGCAATCGCCTTTACGGGCTGAGCCAGCTTCTGAGTCTTTGGACTTGTTAAGTGTCATAGGCTTATCTCAAACTCATGATCCTCTTGCCTTAGCCTTCCCAGAAATGGGATTATAGACAGTAATCTCGCCAGTGCTGGAGTGTGGGCGTGTCCACCACACTCAGCTTTTGCTGGCTATTTCCTTTATTCATGTACATATGTGTGGTATGTGCTCTCATACATATGTGTGTGTGTTTGCATGTTTGTTTATGTACATGGACACACAAAAGGCACTTTCGAGAGTGTGTGTGTGTGTGTGTGTGTGTGTGTATGCTCATGCAGAAGTACACCAGCATGGCCCCCCCACCCCATATGGAGGTCAGAGGGCAACTTGTGGCAGATGTTGGCTCTCTCCTTCTACTGTGTGGGTCCTGGGAATCGAACTCCAGTTACTAGGCATGGCAACAAGCACCTCACCTTTACCTGCTAAGTATGGACCCAGGCATATTGATTTTTGTAGT
The DNA here is from genome assembly GCA_964023405.1 of Apodemus agrarius. Taxonomy (NCBI): domain Eukaryota; kingdom Metazoa; phylum Chordata; class Mammalia; order Rodentia; family Muridae; genus Apodemus; species Apodemus agrarius. Next base: position 44,826,000 of record OZ030012.1, on the reverse strand, counting down.
GATGTTGTCCAGCATCAGAGCAAGGCCCCAGGTAGGGCAGAGAGGGCGAGAATACATCCTCCCCTTGCCTGTAGCCCTGGGGAGATGGAGGAAGTGCAAGCTTGTTTACAACCCAGATCTGGTTTTGACGTTAGGAGAAATACTCCGCTTGCATTGCACAACTCAGGGCTGACTGCTGTTCTGGGTGTACTTGCCCTGTGGCTCTTTCTCTCTCCCGCTCTTGTCCCAAAGGTGGAGAATGGTCAGGAATGGAAGATCTCATGGATCAGGAAGCTCCCACCCCACCCCACCCCCCCAAAAAAAGCAAACACAAAAGAGAAAGGAAAAACAAACCCACCAAAAGCCATGTAGAAACTGGCTGCAGGACCAGAGCCATCACGCAGGCCTCTACGGCTGCCCGCACACAGTCCTTTTCTGCGGGGATCTTCAAGGCTCTTTTACACATGCGCTCTCATCCGGTACTCTGACTGTTTGCAGAGGTGGGTAAGAACTAAGAGCTCTGTTTTATAGGTGAGAAAACAGAAACTCCCGGGAGGGCATTCAGCCCAGTTCCCATAGCTAGAACTGGACCTTTGACTTAGAAATCCAGTGTGCTTTCTTTCTCCTGGACCCCATGGTTCTCCAGCCCACAGTCTCCCGGAGAGCTGACTATCCACCTAAGAATGGCTTCGAATGTAGATAGTGATTAGAGAGGAAGGCGTTCGAGGAGTAAATTAACCGTGTTCGAGCATTCTTGCCAGTTTTATGGCAGTGAAATTACAAATCCAAATCAAAATGAGCAAGTAGCTGGCCCTGCCCTACTTACTAATCCTTCCACGCAAATTGCCACCTGAAGCTTAAGCCAGCGGTTCACGGGGGCAGACCGCTTTGTCTTCCACACAACAATTAGAAGACACGCGGGGTTGTTTTCTGCCGAGACTCTAACTCATAGAAGACGGTTCTCATTAAAGACAGCTTGGCAAACAACCTATGATCAAAGCTCATGCAGGGTGTTCTGACTGTAGACTGCTCCCTTAGCTTTCTCCTGGGAGTCAAAGATGGCCGAAGTGCTGAGGACCCCTGCGCGGGTTCACATCCGGTAAGGTGACCCCGAATAGGCAGGGGCTGGTCTTGAAGGGCAGCGGGGAGGTGGCAACGGTTCAGTGGCTTTGTGCTAGGCGCCTCAACAATGGCGTCCAGTTGGAGAACAGAAGGACAGCATCTGGGTGGGGGAGGGAAAGGGTTGTGGGAGGGCGGGAGACTGCAGAGCCTGAGCTGGCGGGGGAGGGGCTGTCTCAGAAAGTCCTATGGGATGGAACAGGGCAGTTGAGTGCTGGATTGAGGGAGGTGAAGAGATGCTGGCCTTCTTTCACAGGTGATAGTCACATTTTGAGCTCATTGTTAGGGCGACTGGGAGGGAAGTCTATGAACCTGGCACCTTCTCAGCTTCCGGCGAGAGCCTTATGCTCATAGGGGGTCTAGCCGTTTTAGAGATAAAACAAGAACTGTTTTAGGATGAACTAAAGCTCAGCCGCTCTACCAACTGCTCTTGGGAGAACAAACTGACTCCATTGAGAAAGGCCCGGGTCCCTCTCCGTAGTCTAATCGACTCTTAAAGGCATCCACCTCCTGACACTACCACAATGGCAATACACTTCAACCCAGGGACAAACCCAGTTCAGATCATGACAGGTTCTGGCAGGTTGCCCAAGGCGATGGGGTGGGAGGAACTAGATTAAGCTAACTAGAATGAAGGTGAGTGACGGGTGAACAAGAGACAGAACCAAGCCACTGGCTTGTGGAAGTGGCAGAAAGTTGATGTGTGTGTGTGTGTGTGTGTGTGTGTGTGTGTGTAAGAGACCACCCCTTCCCTTCTCTAAACCAATGGACTCAGCAGTCCAGTTCTGCCTTCCGTCATCTCAATAACCAGGACCCGAGTCTGGAGAGACCTGGGTGGAATACAGGGTAATACTCAACTGCTCCCACCAGCTGGGAAAAAAGTGTGAAAACTTGGTTACAATCTGGCTCTTGGAGCTGATTTTAAGGTCATTGAAAGCGCACCCCTCCTCCTCCTTGGGCATCCGCTCCCTTCAGTCCAGATGCAGTCTTTACAGCCTTTACAACTAGTGGTGGTCTTTGGTCGAAGGGACACACACTCATCTTAGCACTGAGAGTGGCTCAATGCTGGGACACCTTAAGGGACCAAAGCCTTAGGAGAGTGGGAGGGCCCTGGGCCATGCCTAGTGTAAGTTAGCTGTCCAGGGCAAGTGTAGCCTAGGTTTTACTGCATCTGGGCAGAGTGTTTGTCTACTGTACTCTGCAGGACACAGGGGCAGTTCAGCTTGATCAAGGGTAGTTTGAGCTGTGGCCACTTCAAGCACATTTCTGTTCCGTAATTGAAACCACGTAAGTTTCACAAACCCGCAGGTTCATCTTGACTTCTGTAGTTGGTGTGCTAAGGGCTAATTCCGTGGTTTGCTTTCCCTTGGAGGTGCACAGGAGGCTAAGGCCCAGGAAGGTGGTCGAGCGGCTGCACAAAGTGCGGAGATTGATGGCGGTTTGGGGCGACCAGGGTACCCCCAGGAGCCCATGGAGTAGCTAACTCAAGCCGGGGAAATAGCGCACGGTGCCCACGCAACTCTTCACTGCGGCAGGGAGGGAGAGGTGTACGCGCGTGGGGACCACGGTGCCCTCAGGCGGGCGCTCCCTGCCTTGACTTCCCCATCCCAGGGGGCGGGGCCGCAGTCGCAGCGAGCAGAGAAAGTGCGCGAAGGGGGGGTGGGGGGGACGCGCTGCGAGCGCACACGTGACGGCGCGGCGCCGAGCGAGCGGGACCCGGCGGCGGCGGTGGCCGTGGCTGCGGTGGCGGGCGCAGCGGAGCGGCCCGGGCGGTTTGGAGCCCCGGGAGCGGCGCGCGCGGCCCCGGCCCTGGCCCCGCGCTGTCCCGGCGCGCGCTGCACATTCTCTCCTGGCGGCGGCGCCACCTGCGGGAGCGTTCGCCCGAACATGGCGACACGGAGCAGCAGGAGGGAGTCGAGACTCCCTTTCCTATTCGCCCTGGTCGCGCTGCTGCCCCCCGGGGCTCTCGGCGGGGGCTGGGCGCAGAGATTGCACAGTGGCCGAGCACCCTTGCCCCAGGACCGGGGGTTCTTCGTGGTGCAGGGCGAGCCGCACGAGCTGCGGCTAGGAACGTACGGGGATGCCCCGGGGGCGAGCCCGGCGGCCAGGAAGCCACTCAGGACCCGGCGGAGCGCTGCTCTGCAGCCCCAGCCTATCCAGGTGTATGGACAGGTGAGCACTTCTGCAAGCCACCTCCTTCCAGCCCCTTTCTCTCCCAGCACTTCCTCACCCCCGCACCCATCCTTTGCAGTCGCTTCCCAGGTGCTGGCTCCGTTTGGGGACTTCCCGGCTGGCGTGTTTGTTTCATTTCTTTTTCTTCTCCTTTCCTCCTGTACATCACATGAGTACAGCCGTCAGCACTCTGGTCGCATAGATTTTTTTCCCCCTTCTTCCTGTCTATTTTAGCAAATATATTCCAGGTAACTCGAAGGATGCAGCGCCTCTCTTCCCTAGCCTGTATGCAGACAGACTAGTGTAGTTTCCGGCAGGTTTTTAGAGGGGTCAGCGTAATTTTTACATCTGGATAAAAAACGGCTAGACCGCCCCCACCACCCCAACCCCGTACCATCCTTTGGCAGCGGGAGCGAGAACCCTGCAGTTGTAAAGCACTTCAGCAGGGTTGCAGTGGAGGGCTTTCCACGTTCATCCTCAGGAGCCCCCATGAAGGTGGGCAACTCTCAAAGCGGCACGATTGGCCCCTGTGTACCCAGTAGATGTATGTGTGCGGTGAGCTCTTGAATGCCTGTGTGTAAGGCTGGATTCTTTTCGTTGGGTGTATGGCATCCCATACGACCCTTTTCCTTCCCACTCCTTCAAGGTGATGGCTTTATTTTAGATAGAAACAATCTCTTATGACACTCGGGATTTGAGAGTACTGCGAGAAATTTGTTGGGCTTAATATTCATTAAAGGATTTATTTCTATCCGGGCAATGGGTTTATTAGGTCATAAGTAACACCCATTTCGCTCCTGACCCCCACTGACTGCTAGGGATGCCAAGTCGAGTTTGTGCCTTAGTCTCAGCGCTGGTGGAATTAATTTGCCGGTGTTCTGGTCTACTTAGAAACTCCCAGTTCTTCGGCTAAGATTGGCATCAGCAAAACTAGAAGGTTGGTGGGAGAGAGAAGGTGGGCCCAACGGAGCTGACCAACCCAACGTGTCCCAGAGTGACTGTTGCCTTCCAAAGTACAAATTGAGTGATTAGCCTGGGTTCGGCCTTTCTTCCCTGATTTTGGCTCTAGCCAAGTCTTCCTTCAGGCCATACATAGAGTTAACCGATCACCTCCCAGGGCCAGAAGGCATCTCACAAACCATGCCACCCTGTAACCGATCACCTCCCAGGGCCAGAAGGCATCTCACAAACCATGCCACCCTGCTGTGTCACGTTTTGAGTGAGGAAACCCAAGCTGTGACAGGTGCGGTGACTGGTCCAAGGTCACGCAGGGAAGGACTGCCGAGTGCTGTAGTTCTTGCCTGCATGGTCTCACTGACCTTTGGGGGATGGGGGATGGGGGGAGGGTCACCTTGTCTCTGCTCGGTGCTTTCTAAACGTCCCCTTTCCAAAATAAAATGTATATCGTTATGAAGACAGAGGGATGGTTGTGTGCCGGTAGGAGTAGCTGACATCTGTCCACCACCATGCCACCTGCCCCTGGGTAGGAATGTATACCAGATGACCTGTAACTGCTTGACGGTGTATGTATGTGTGTGTGTGTGTTCATGTTTGTGTACGTGTGTGTGTGTGTACGTGTGTGTGTGTGTGTGTGTGTGTGTGTGTGTTGAAGCCCACCTGCCCTGTTTTTGGGCCCAGATCCTTGTCCCACCCTTTTCACCCCCCATCTGAAACTTCCTTCTTGTAATTTGGAAGTCAGCAAGATTGCTCTTGGCAGGCAAGGCAGCTTGGAACTGACGAGCCTGGGTCTCCCCAGCCTGCCTAGCTCTGCTGTGCTCCTGAACCGCGAGCTGGGCATGGGAGGAGTGAGGAGCGGGCAGCCCCAGATGCTCAGGTCCCCGCCCCCCACCCCTTGCAGCCTAGTTTTGGTGGACGGAGGCACCTTCTAGTCTCCACAGTATGCATGCAGGTGCTGTTTATTTCCTCGCTCCTTCTGGGTTTGCTGTGTGAAAATCGCCCAGGGATTTAGAGCAAGCTGGAGATGAACTCTGTCCTTGTTGGGAGCCTCTCCAAACACCTCCCTCCCCCCACACCCCCTCTCGCGCTTTGCTTTCATGTTTCCAGGCCAGCCAGACTGGTTCCATTGAAGGGTGCAGATCCAGCCAACAGACTCAGAATGAGGAATTCCCACAGAACAGTGAGGAGCCCTCCTGCGGCCCCTCCTCACTCGGGCTGCCTTCCTATGCCCTCATTCACTGTTGCTACAGGTTAATGAAAAATAGCATTAGCCTTCCTTGTTGAGGAGTGGACTCAGACAGAGGGAAGAGCTAACTTCACGGTATGGGCTTCACGGTATAAGCTCTAAACCTAGTGCAGGCCCTTCGGACTACAGGCTCAGGAAGCAGTGGCCGGATGGCTTGGGACTCTTCTCTGGGTCTCTGGAGTAATGCGTGTCTGTTTGGAGTCACCTCTGTAGTGGAGGTGGCTATGCGCCTCTGTTTTTCTTGGGACATCCCCGAGTATGTCCCTCACCACCCTGAAATGCAACTGTTATTAGTCTGTATGCTCCTTTGAACTCCTGCCCTGCACCGTTATATAAATTCCCTTCGATGATTAAACCCCAATAATGACAGTGGACAGTTGTCTGAAGGGAATGTGGTTTTCAAAACAAACAAACAAAAACAAACAACAAACCAAGAATTAACCAGCTGAAGAGGGTGAGAGAGATTATTAGAAACGAACAGGTGGTGACCAGAAGACCTGTCACACCCACCCAGCCCTGACCCGACAGTGGCCAGCTTACCTGGCTGAGAGACATGGCTCTGAACATGGACTGGTAGCTGGGGACAGGGACACTTAGGTGCTCTGCAGTTTCTTGTCCTTGGGCCTCGACAAGGATAAGGGCGTAGGGGGGACACTTGTCAGGGCTCAAAGTGGAAGCCAGGGGCTGGTGAGAAGGCCACCAGCTGCAGGGGCGACAGAAGGAAGGCTTTGCCAGGGGAATTTTGGCTGAGAAAGGAGCCTGTGCTGGCATGCCACACTGGAGTGTCTCTTCTTTTACCCTCCTCACTTGATGGAGTAAAGATTTTGCTATTTTGACTATATTCCTTCTTAGGATTTTTCTTCTAATATGAGGAGAGTGGTCCTGATATGATCAGCCCAGAAACACATTTGCAATAGTAGAGACCAACAGACCAGATAGTAGGGCTTTTCTTCACAAGTTTCAGATTTTACAAGGAAGGCCTATTCTTTAAAAAGGTCAAATTAAAGAAGGATGGAACAATATATATAATATATGTAATTATTATTGATAAAAACCATTAATACATTTATTGGCAATTATGCATATTAGTAATGACTTAATAATATATAAATATATTTAATTAATTTATATATTAAATTGTTTTGGTGTGTGTGTGTGGGGGGTCTCATTTAGCCCAAGCTGTCCTGAAACTTACCATAAAGCTCAGGCTAGCCTCTAACTGGTGTTCCTGCTGTCTCTGCCCCCAGAGTCCCGGGGTTAGAGTGTGGCCAAGCCCAGTTTCATCTGTAGTTCTCGCCACACTGGCTTCTTGCCTGCTCTTTGCAATCGCGCTTGCTTTGAGTTCTTCCCCAGAGGTCTTCCTCAACTCCCCTCTTTGCTTAGAAGAACCCCCTTTCCGTTCTCCAATCCTCCCAGGCCCCTAGTATTCCCAGCTCTGTGGGAAAAGTTTTGTGCCTGGTTCCGCCCTTCACTGCCCTGGGTTATAATTAATGCCTCATCTCCCTGTGGGCTCCTAGGGGGGCTAGGATCTGCTGCTCTGTGTTTCGTGGGCTCCTTGGGGGGCTAGGATCTGCTGCTCTGTGTTTCGTGGGCTCCTTGGGGGACTAGGATCTGCTGCTCTGTGTTTCGCTGTATGGGAGACCCATGATAACCATCCTGGACCAGTTTTCTACCTGGAAGAAGAGGCGTTGAGAGTGGGAAGCCCATTAAGTTATATAAAGTTATTTATAAGCAGGAGCAGGGGAAGGCCTCAGCCTGACAAAGTGCTTTGGCTCACTCCATGGTGCTGAAGCAAATGGGATGACCCTCGGGGAGGGTGGCCCTGGTTTTCCTGTGCTATCTGGGAGTTAATTCAAATAGAGACCTCGGATTCTATTTTTATAGCGTTCTCCCTTTCAGGGCTCTCATATTGGTTTTTGCTAATGGTATTTTTAATTTTTGTATGTGGGGGAGTTGGGGATCCTTTGAAATGAGGCACAAAGCCTAACAGGATTTACAGGTTTATTTTGCTTGCAACAAGCTCTCTGTTCATAATTCTTGCATTTTAGAGGATGCAGAGGATACAATGTCCTGGTTTGAGACTAAAAACAAAGTGTCCATTACCACACAAGGGCCTTGGACAAAAGGCCTCCTTTGGGGAGAGAGTACTGTTTGGCTTTAGGTCACTCTGGTGTTGATTCTTAGACGATATACTTGCTTGGGAAAGAATTGGCTGGTTGATTCTGAAGTTTGGATGCTTGACCTGTGGGCTTCCAGACGAAGCCGGGAAGGCATTGTGCTGGCTGGGCCAGGCTGAGTTTTGCGTAGGCGAAGACCTGGTTGGCCTCTTGGGTTGGTGAGGGATGTGACCTTGAGAAACCCTCTCCTGGCTGCGCCTATATCCCTTCTATTGAGTTCTAGGCTGTGTCTGGCACTGTTTGGTTCATCGGTAGGATTAGAACCTGGAACAGTAGAGGCTTTGAGGTGGAAGGGATGGAGAAAAGGGGCCCGAGGAGAGGAGGCGCTGAGAACTCAAGGGGTGGGAAGAGAACTCACCACTGAGCTTCCCTATCGTCAGCGGATAATGCCTGCTAACAAAGCCGTTGCTCTGAAGAACGTGTGGAGACAGGTGAATGAATCCTTTTGTGTTCTCCTATACCACAAAGTCCTTTCTCAGTCGATAATGCTTGTTACCAGGTTTTGTTACAATCTCTTCATAGAAATTGTCTGTATAACATGAATACACACACAGTGGAGTTATCAGCAGCCTTTTGTTACCTGCAGTCATGAATTTGGTATCATGAATAATGAGGTTAATTTAAACTCTAAATATCTTTGTGGGGTGGTGACCATGGGTAGTCAGGATGTCACCGGAAGTGTCACATATACAGTAGATGATTGCTCCTTTCCCAGGCCAGGTGTAAGAGTGCCCTCCCTCTTTTCTCCCGTGGGCCGGAAGGGCAGACCCCCCCCCCCGCCCCCCACTTTCGAGCTTGCAGAGGATTCAGCAGCCCCTAGAGGAGTGGAACCCCACTTTGTGAGGACGTCAGATTGCAGGGAGCACGTTACAGACCTTACTGAGCCTTGTGTTCCTTGTGACACCCTTTCCATTGTATTTCTGTAAAATGAAGTCGGTGCCTTGCCTAGTAAATTGCTTTGAGACCCGGGTCCATGAGGCAGATCCTAACAGCACTGCGTACCCGAGGCAGAGAGCGGCTGTTGGAGGAGCCTCGCACTGTCGCCTGGGGTCTCCTTCCTTAGAGATCACAGGCGTGTTTGTGGCGGTCTTCTTACTCCAGGGCAGTCATAGAGCAAGCAAGCCCTGCCCAGTCCATTGCAGAGAGATGCAGGGGTAGTCTAATATTCCAAAAAGCATGAAATAGCCAAACTAATTTTATTTGCTTTTGCATATTTATTTAGCTTCTCTTTTAAAGCATCAGTTTACTGTCTTAATTAAAATTTGCTCAGGTGAATATTAAATGAGTCTGTATTCTTCCTCTTACCGATAGGGGAGACAGTCATATAAATGTGTTCCAGGAAAGCCAGTGTAGCATTTACAATATTTGACAATTAAGGATAATTGATGGTTGACTACACAGAACAGTTTTAAACCTGGGTTTTTATATGGACCTTTCTGTCATTTTTTCCCCCCCAGGGTTAAATTTATGCGATGGGAAGGAGAATTCAGTCTCTTTTGGTTTGAACCTTTGGGAATTGGTATTTCTCTGGAAATTGTCTGGGATTCCGGGGAGGAGGTGTTTTCTTTGTTAATAAGAACACGGCCTTCCTGTGCATTCTCCAGGTAGGCCACGATCTGCTGCCAGATGGCATGTTCAGTCCAGCCACGTACATGCAAAAAAATCAATTTCCCCAGTTTAAAATGAGTCACAGTTAATTTCGACCTAATTTATTGGTTTATCGACTCGAGAACCTTGGGCCTTCGAAGAAGTGGCTTGGGTGGGCCTTTAGCATCACAGCAGCTGTTGATGCCAGAAAGCAGGACTATCGGGGTGGGCTGCTGCTCAGGGTCTAGATGTGGGGTTTATCCTACGATTCTGGGAGATGCTGGGAGTTGAAATTGGAAGACAGCAATGCTCTGTGCGTAGTAGAGTGGGCTCTGCGAGCATGGGACTCGGTAACAGTCGTAACTACAGTTGTGAAATAAAGAGTAATTACAAAATTCAGGTGTCCACTGGGTAATTGTGTGTGTGTGTGTGCGCGTGTGCGTGTGCGTGTGCGTGTGCGTGTGCGTGTGCGTGTGTGTGTGTGTGTGTGTGTGTGTGCATGGATATTAGGATTGAACCCAGTGCCTGGCGCAAGCTAAGCATGTGCTTCTCTAAGAGATAGACCCTCAGCCCCAAGCAACAGTTAAATATAACGGTGACCCCAAGCCCCATTATCGCTGTTAGCAGAGAGCTATCCGATCCTGGGTTCTGTCCTTGTGTCCGATCTTCCGATGGAACCTTACTGAATAGGAGTTTCAGCAGCGCCGGACATTTGTGTGCTCAGCGTGTCCGCTAGGCGTGCGTGGCCACCGAACGCTTGAGCTATGGGGGCGGGGGGGGGGTGCGACTGAAGAGCTGAATCTCTTTTCGCGTAGTATTAATGAATTTAAAGCTTAATAGTCCCGCAGGGGCCCTGGCTATTGCCGTCCTGCCTGCCAGCAGACCTCTGTTAAGACCTCTGTTAAGTGGAAGGAGGCCTGGGCCTCTGAGCTGTAGGCATCTGCTCTTTCATCCAAGGGAGAGGCTAATCATAGACAGGGGAAGGAGGAGAAGGAAGAGTTGAGCGCGTTGAACAAACCCTTGGTCTCGGAGGCTGCTGACGGCCAAGATGCAATGGCTAGGGCAGGCTGCGTGGGCCACTGTGGAGGACGAGTGGGCATTGTGTTCATTTGGGGGGGGGTTGCCTCTGCACAGGTGCCTCCTTCCCTCAGACCCTTGGAAGGCTGACCCTCCAGACGAACTCTTTAAACCTGAGTGCCTCTCCTCTTGTGCTGTGCTCCTGCTATCAGCCCAGGGCTACCCCAGCTGTGCAGAGGTGCGCAGATCCCAAGGATCCTACGCAGCAGGGAGCAGTTAGCGGGGAGGCAGCCTCTTTGTCCCTGTCCTCCACTTCCTGGTCCTCTTTCTGACTTCCCCCAGTGGGCCTGGGTCTATCTTTCATCCCTTGGACCCTGCAGGCTGGCACACAGACAGACAATAGAGGTGTGTGGTCTCCATCCCTGTATCGAAACTCCCCCCCCCCCCTTGCTGGCCCTTTAACTTAGCATGCCGTTGGTTGCCTTTGCTGCAGCGGCTGCAGGCTCTTGGCTTGGAAAATCGGGTCCCTTCAGGATGATTTATGTCCAGGCCCCTGAATTAGATTAAAAACACTGCTACGAATTCTCAGAAAGGCAGGCTGATGTGATTATGTCCCAAATCTGAGTGGCGGACGAGGGCAATAAAAAGACGTAGGATATCAAATGCATTTTGTGCCGTGTAGAGACCAATGTATGAGGCTACCCCTCCCTCAGAAAGAAAAGGAAAAACAAAACAAAAGGAAACAAAACCAAAACAAAACACCCAAAGAGGACTACGAGGGCTTTGTTTATTCTGAAAGAGGACTTATCTGTGGTGTGGAGAGCTTGCCCCTCACTGTTGACGGAAGGGAGGCCTGGGAAGGTGGCTAGAGCATTTTTATGTGGCGCAAGTGGGTAAGAGCCAACGAGGGTTGTAGGACTCTAAACGCGCTTCATCTTTCGTTCTTCTTTGTAAGCTGAGGGATGGTGTCCATACACACACACACACACACACACACACACAATCTCACACATGCAACACACAAGAGAAACACAATGTGCACATGCACATACATGCCACACACATATACATAAAACACACAGATATATGCACACACAATTTCACACATATAACACACACATATGAGAACACATACATACACATGCACACATATATATGCACATATATATGCATAAAACACATACAACATACTTACACGTACATATACACACAATCTCACTCATATAACACACACACATACACACACACACACACACACACACACACACACACTATCAGAAGCCACTTGGGAAAGAAATTGGCTCAGAGTCTGTCACCCTGGATACTCGTTGGGCCTGGACCCCATGGAACCTTGTTTGTCTCTTAACTGAGATGTTTGCGACAGCTGAAGCCTGACAGTCCCGAGACCTACGAAGGTCAAAACTGACCTCCCGGGTCCAAATCAAGAGAAGGAACTCTTGATTCTAGGTAGTGGGGACAGAGCGGAGCTGGGTAAGCTATCCGGAAGCTGAGACTGTTTGAAGGAATTCAAATATTTGAGACCTGTGCCCAATTAATTGAGTAACGTGACACCACACCTAAAATTTACCTCATCTGTGTATATTTAGTTCCCTGGAAGTCCCATACTGAGTGGTTATAAAAATATATCTTGCAGTTAACTGTGCACGGGGGTTTGCTGGCGTTGGCGAGGTGTGCCGGGGTGGAGATGACAGGGTTGCTGCAGAGACCAAGCAGGAAAAGCATTAGGTGTGCCTGGGTGAAGTTGGGGAGGGGCGAGCCGAGCCGGATGATAAATCAGAGTGGGAGAGTCAGGCAAGCAGAAGAGAGGCGTGGCCAGCTCCTGTCACCAGGTGAGTCTCTGGTGGTTCCCAGGCCACCTCCCGTTCCTGAGAACTTGGCCTTCCTTAGCTTTTGGGTGCTGAGCTACGTGTACCCTCTGGATTAGTTGTCTTGTTTGTGTTTCTTTCTTCAGTGTGGAAAAGCAGCTGGTGATGAGGTCTCAGGGTCTTCAGCTCTGGGAGGACCTTGTTAGGGAAGTGGTGTCACTTCAGTGGTGACAGCTTGGGACTTGGACTTTGGGCCTCCCCAGCTTGCTGACCCTTGTTGTCAAGCATGGGCTGGGCTTCCCAGTGTCACTAGCCACTGCTTCTAAAGTCAGTGTAGTCCGTGTTGTCGTGTTATCTGACATACGTCACGCCCTTGCTCTCAGGTTCCAGGCCTGGCGATGCCAATGTTAACTTTGTATGTGGAGCCGTGCTGTAAAGAATGGCTGATTTGGGCCGAAAGTCATTGGGACAAGAAAATAAATGACACTTTTGGATGCTGAGGTTTGCCAAACACATCCTTGGTCTATGTCTTGTTTGCTTCTTGCAACAGCCCTGTGAATTGGGAAGAGTTGCTGTTCCTCTCCGTTCTCAGATGAGTATCCTGTAGCTCAGAAAAGAGAAGCGATGTTTCCTAGGTTAGACAGCTTGTGACTTGTGGAGACGAAGACCCAAACTGATTTGTTTCAAATTTATGTGACACCATTGTCTCTTATGCATAACACATAGGGGGTCCTCTTGGGTCCTTGCTTTCTAGTTGCCCTCCTTTCCCCTGCCTTTCCCTCCCTCCCCCTTTCCCTCCCTCCCTCCCCCTTTCCCTCCCTCCCTCCCTCCCTCCCTTCCTCCCTCCCTCCCTCCCTTCCTTTCCTTTCTTTCTCTGTGTAATCCTTTAGTCTCCTTTCCCTAAGCCCCATAGTTCTCATATAAATAAGCCTCTCTTCTCCTAGGCTATTCTGGCTACGTTGCTGTTTTAACTTTTTCAAAGATGGCACCTTTTCGGGCTCTTCCAGTCTCCGAGTCTTAGGCTTCCCTAGGTTTGTGTGTCTCTCATCCTGCCCCAGCCTTCCATCCCTGACTGCTCCCTCTCCATCTTCAGTTCTATTAGCTCTTCCAGGAAGTGCCCTTGTCCTCTCCACGGGGAAGTCAGGGCCTCTGTTTGACAACTGCAGTTTAAGCACTCATTAAATCTGTTGCTTGGTGCTTCTTCTACTAATTTGAGAGAAGCGAGGCAAGACGGAGAAGCCTGGTGTCTTCCTAACACCTAGCGTAGCATCTGGGTTGCAGTAAATGCTCAAGAAACATTTACTGAACGGGTAAAGTAAGCAGCTATTTATAGCAAAGCTGTGGGAGCCAAATAAGAGAGTTTGGGGAAAGTGGGTGGCTGGGAACACCCCCCTTCTCCCCCTCCCTCCCCCCCAGAGCAGTAGAAGTGCCTTTGGGGGATGTGGAAACAGGGGAATTGATAGTTCAAGGTCAGCCTAAACTTCATGGTAAGTTCCAGCACAGCTTGGGTTACACAGTTAGATTCTTGTCTTCTAAAGGAACAAGTGCGTGGTTTGGGGTTTTATTGGGAAATCCTCACAGGAGGCAGGTGAGCCATGGCTTCTGTTGTATACTTTGGGGATGTTTACTGTGTTTGTGTGCCTAGCACTGGAGATCCGGGGTTGCATCTGAAGGCAGCATGGAATGTTCCCTGTAAATCTCAGAGCAGAGCCTCTCCCGGCAGCAGCTGCTAGCTGTTCTCTGAGCTTTCCTTCTGGCTCTGGTATTTCCTTTATTATTATCTTACCCACAAATAAAGGAAGGGACAGATCCCCTCCACCCCCCACCCCTCCGGGTTTATTTCACTCTCCAGTGCTCCTGGAACAAGACACACCATTGTCTGGTGACAATGTTCGCCTGGAGGGCGTGGCTTGTGGTGATGAATGACAGGTAGGGGTAATCGTGCGAGCCAATGAGAATGGAGTTCCTGTCCTTCTGGGGTGGTAGGAAGAAAAGCCTTCCCTTGCTCCCTCTTCTCTTCCCCTCTAGGCAGCCCTCTGTCTGTGGGCAACCTTAGAGCTCTGGTGACGGTGGGAGTGAAATGCCAGGTTCTAGTTCAAGGTCGTTCTTTGGCTTCCTCGTCTATACAGTGGACTGCATGGCTTTGCCAGCCAAGTGGTTAGCGAGTTCTGAGGGTACAGGCTGCATCCTGAGCCAGCTCCAAGGTCAAGTGGAGTGTACTGACCCTACAGTCAGGGCTGTCTTCCGGGAGCACTCAGATGCTGGGTTTCAGGTCTCCTGAGGTAGGGAGTCCGGAGAGTGCAATGAGCTTTCTAAAAATAGTGGAGAGACTTGGTCTGGAAAGGGGACACTGGGAGCTGATTTGCATACCGCACATTTAGGTCGCCCAGTTGGAAAAAAACCTTGTTGTTGGACGTCCATCTTTGGTTTCTGAGGTCCCTGTGGTGTCAGGTACTTGGGATGGCTGGGGAGGAGGGGACTTGGGGGGTGCTGACTCAATCCTCAGAGTTGAAGGATAAGGGTGTTTATTTTACATCTCTGTTGATTTTCAACAACAACGACCACTACAACCCCTTCTTTGTATTTCAGAGCCAGTGAGGCAGAGAATCAAACCAGGCTGCCTCGTTTGTAACACCTTGAGGCGTGTTCTAGAAACAAGCGTGTAGGAGGCATGATGATCTCGGGCTGGGGGTGTCTAGGACATCCTCAGCCTTGTGTTTGGCCAACGCGAAGGAGGTAATGACACAAGAAATGGATGGAGAGACGCGAGGCCCATTCCATGAAGGGCTCCCATCTTTCCGAGTGAGCATCCAAGATCACCATGAGTTCGGTGGCTTTCTTGACAGTGCCTCATCCTATCCTCCGTCCTGCAACCCTGATTTCTCCCAGAAGCCCTTGGTATGCTCGCAGAGCAAAGACATGATGAAAGAGCCCGCTGGGTGCCTGGCATCTAGCAGACCTCAGTGTGCACTTCATGGGCATGTGCAGAGCATCCTCCATACACTTAGGGATTTATTTCCTCCCTTCTATTCATAACAACTCAGAGCCCAAGGAATGGACAGCAGAAGATTCTCCTCTGCCCTGCCTCCTCTCCACCAATAACAATCGAATCTTCGTACCCCTAGGATACCCCTTCACATCCTTTGGATCTCTAGGGCATGCTGGGGGGGGGGGACTGAGAGATGGCCAGAGGGGGTGGTGATGCTTGGTAAAGACTTTGAGCTATGTCAAGGGGTGGGTGATTGCTGGGAGCCTGCAGTAGCTAATGTTTTGGAGCTGAGCCTGTGAGTCTGTGACTGTCACTCTAGATGGGGACAGCAAGGTGGATGTGGATGCTGTAACTCTACAGACTCTGTTTACAGCACTTTGAAGTATTGCTTTGGCCAGAGACCCTGTCCCCAGCCAGCCTACAGGGAACGACTCCTTTGAACTGCATTTTTTTGGTAGCATCAGGGCTCACTGTGAGCTGAAAGGAAATAAGTACTTCTTACAAGTAGGAGCTCCTAGGTATTGGATCTGCACTTGAGAGGTGTAGTGTTCTACCCAGGTCATAGAAATGCTTTTAAGATGAGGTGGCATTTACATAACAGGCATTGAAAATCCAGTGGCATTCGGAATGTCCGTGCATTGTGTATCTATTATCTCTGTCTGGGTCCATGACGTTCTCAACCTCCCAGAGAAAATTAGTTCTTCCCTCCTCTCCTCTTCCTTAGTCTCCTGGTGGCCAGTCATCTGCCTTCTGTCCTTGTGGAGTTTCCTGCCTAGAATATTTTATATAAACCGAGTCATGCAGTATTCGACATTTTTTGCATGGCACATTGTATTAAAGCATCAAATTAGCATCGTATAGAGTCTTCATTAACAGCCGTGCCAAATTCTAAAAGACAGCTCTCCCCCCAGCTCCCCATCAAAGACCATGCTGATTTCTCTTCAACCCACCAACACTGTGTTCTGCGCTTCCCACTGCCTGAAAGCAAGAGAACAGGCCAGATTCATCGTCTCCAAAATGAGCTAGAGACTTTTGTGTGTTTTCCAAGTGCTTATTCATGGCCTACCCTCCGAGGGCTTCCGAATAAATACCTATGGATGGAATTTTCAGGGCTTGTGTGGTCTCGGGCAGTGGATCTCTAGGTCTCTGTTTTTCAACCAGGTGAGTTCTAGGATACTGATCCTGGGCCGTGTGGCTTTTAGGAGTTTGATTATGGACCAGGTGACCTCTGGGTTTGAGACTAGAGTGAGCAGCCTCTGGAGGTCTGGTCCTGAATGAGTTACCTCCAGGGCTTTCATCCTAGACCAGGTGGCCTCTTGGGGTTCTCTTAAACCCCTTGCCTGTGAACCTACCAGAGATCTGACAGGCCTATAGATTTAGTTTGTCATCTAAGACGGAGTTTTACTCGGAGATCCCTGTAGCATGCAATCATATCCCTCCTCCCCTCCTCCACCCCCCCCCCCCAGCAGAGGCTCTTTCTCTCGGCCCCTCCCTGTTGCCTTTACGGCCCCAATTAATTGCGTCTCATTTATCAGGCTCCAGCTATGCCCTGTGAGGCAGAGACAAGAGAAGGAAGGTTGTTCACACCCCGGGGTTATGGTTATGACTGACTACACATCAAGGTTCTGTTCCTGGAAAAAAAGTCACACTCCCACCTTCTCCCGCCCACTGGCAGGCCAGTGTCTCCTAGATCAGCCTGTGGAACTAAGTGGGAGAGGCTGGTGGAACCAGTCTGCAAGCCTGCAGCTGCTGTAGAGGGCAGGTGATAGGGAGAGCTGGCAACGGAGCCGGGCAAAGGACCCAAACACACTGGAAATCACCAAGGGGATCCAGCCACAGGAATCTGCGCCTTCTCGATGTTTGTAGGTTGTACTGGGGGATGCTGGCTTCTTGGTCACAGTCCCCTGGGGACTGCATCCTGCCTTTTCTTGCATAGTACAGCTATGGACAGTAGGAAAATAGACTGCACATCGTGACCTTAATAAAATTTATGGCTTGCTGACCTCCCTCTCCTGGCTCCCTCTCGCCTGTCCTTGGGATGCATCGATTCCCCGCTACTGATTTGGGTCCTGTGCTTTGGGGGTGGGGGGATGGGCACCTGGGCTGCCTTGAAGATTAGTGGTGACTCACCAGGGAGTTATTCTCATGACTGGATAAGCTTGGCGTCTCTGCCAAGGCAAGGGACTGAACTGTTTGTGTGAGTGCCTGGTGACCCTTGGACAAGCCTTTGCTTACCAGGGAGCCTTCTCTGTCCTTTGCCGGGCTGCCCCTTTCCAGTCTGCTCTTAGGAATAAAGGGGACATCAAATAGAAAGGGCTTTTTTTTTTTAAAGTGTTCCAGCGAGCTTGCCCCTCAGAGGCTCTCTTTATAAGAACACCCTGGGATATTTTGATGCCTCTTCTTTTGTACGCATTTCATCCCTCATCCCTTAGGATCAGTGAACAAAACCTATGTCCTCTGCTACAAAGACCCCAGCAAGTGTGGTCAGACCTCTTCCCCACTCTGATCCTGTCACACTTTGTAGCCTGTTCAAAGTGTCCTCTGATGGTTAACCTGTCAGAGGGAGGCCTTCGCCCTGTCTTTGAGGATGGACAGGTTGAATAGGGTGGGCCTTTTCATCTCAGACCTCGGGTGAACTCGGGGTGATTCTCCTAGGTGCCTCACCCTTTTCTGAGTGCCGTTTACCTAGGTGTCTGTTTGCTCCTCTCTGGTTCCTAGGGTGCAGATGGCTTTGTAGGCTAGAGGATTTTAGCCTGAGTGTCTGAGGTGTCTGTGCTGGTGGGCTTCTGATCCAGCAGTATTTCTAGTTTCTTCCTGGAAGCCTAGCTTGGAAGGGAAGGGAAGGAAAGGGAAGAGAACGATACTGGAAAGTTGGAGTTTCTGGAGGTGGGTCGGGGAGTGCATAGCTGTTTTTTTTTTTTTTTTTTTTTTTTGAGTTAAATAATTTATTTCTTGTTTTTGATTTGCATGTTTCTGTTGATGCTTGCCTGGGCTTATCTACTGGGAATGAGAAGTACAGTTCAGAATGACCTCTCATTTTCTCTCTCTCTCTCTCTCTCTCTCTCTCTCTCTCTCTCTCTCCCTACCTCCCTCCCTCCCTCCCTCCCTCCCTCCCTACCTCCCTACCTCCCTATCTGTATCTCAAGTGTCTTCTTATTTGAAGTGGTCTCTCTTCAGGTAGTTTTGGTTCTTGGATCCAATTAGACGCACGCAGGTGCTTAAAACCCGAAGCAGGGCCGTTACAGATCAGTTAGTTGGTGGAGCTGGCTGCCAAGTTTGTGGCCCAGGTGTTTTTCTTCTCCCTCGCGACATCTGAGAGCACCCCCCCCCCCCAGTGGGTGGGGAACACCAGGGTGGAGGAGGAAGGGAAAGGAAGAGGGTGGAGCTGTGGAGAGGGGCAGTTTTCTGCTAGAGTTCTGCAGGGAGAAAGAAGTATGGGTTCACTCCTTAGTCCTAGAGCTGGTGTTGGGGCCCGCCCGGCCGCCCGGCTGCCTGGCTAGCAGGTGAGCTCTCCAGGCTTCCCAGGCAGGGGCTCAGTCCCTTAAGCTCCACCTCCGGGCCTGTGGGTTTGAGATGACTCAGGAGGCTGGCAGCAGACTAGGTTTATTTCAGACTGCTCTGCAGGAGCGCTGGGTTTGGGGAGGCCTTGCCCAGCCTCTCAGGGATGCACCCGGAGCTTGTCGGTGTCTCCACAGATTGAGTAGAGCTCAAGGGTTCTGAAAAGCGAGTCTTGGAGCCGATGCCTGTCATTGAATGGCGAACTAAGGCGAGAACGCGTGCGTTCCCGAGTGGGACCGCCACAGGCACAATAGGGAAAGGAGAAAAGGCTCGTTTTCCACGACGCAAGAGCGAGCTGAAGGAATGAGTGGTTCTTTATTCCCTTTATATCCTTCCTCAGTTTCAACAGGCAAACCCTGAAAGCTCTCTAGCGTCATCAATATAGCTCTCAGTTCTGATCAGTTCAAAGGGAGAGTCTCTGATGGGTGGCAGGCCTGCACGTCAGTCAGGAACCCAGGCTCTTTCTACTGTTTCTCTGCTTGCGTCTGGGCCATTAGGATCCGTAGTTGCCACCTGAGGATGGGGAAGGAAAGCAGGACTGTGTGTGGTCCAGGAAATAGTGGTCCTAAGGATCAGCTCTTAAAGTCTTCTGTCTAGAACTCTGTTCCAGGGACACACCTTGCTGTCTCAGGCTGGGCAAGAGTCTATGGTGATTTCAGAAAGTAGACCGAGAGAGTAGATGGACAAGCTGGGACATTTTGGCTTACCCACACCCTCACCGGGTAAAACAGTAATAGCTACCTTGTTGGTTGGCTTATATATTCTGTTTTTATTTCGCTGGTTTACCAAGTTGAAAGTCTGGGGACTTCTGTTAGCAGTAATCTAAAGGCCACTTCTCTTCAGATCTGAGAAAGGTTTCCTTGTTTGAGTCATTAAAAACGTAAACAAAAAGGTTACGCGACACATTGTTTTCTGTCTTAGCTCTGAGGCTGAGGCAGGAGGATCATGATCACTAAGGCTACCTACTGAGACCCTGTCTTAGAAAACCAAATAACAACAAAAGGTAGAGAGACCGTGTAAGGAAGCCTTCCTTTCCCCTCTCAATGCTTAGCTAAAAAGTGGAAACATGATGCAGCCTCCCCCACCCTCCCCCACACCCCACCCTCTACCAGAAAACACTGGTTTAGAATGAAGTTTATAAACTTTTGACCTGTGAGACTTTGAAAAATAGTTTAAATTAATTATAATTGGCACACACTAGTCCGGCGTTCCTGAGGTAAAGTGTGAAGCTGTTTCAGGGTGTGTGCAATGGAGATAATTGGTGCTTCCAAGTAATGGTCAGGGGAGTGGGAGACAGGCGCCCCAGTCAGTCAGTCATTTCTTTGCGTTGAGAGTATTTAAAATCTTCTCCATTTTGAATTCAGTTAGCTGTTGTTGTCAATGGTGGTCATCCTATCGTGCTGTAGGACAGCTGGTTTTCCTTCTGATGGGTGAGATGGGCTCAGTGGGCGAAGGTGCTTGTGGCCAAGACAGATAATTCCTGGAACCCTCTTGGTTGAAGGGAGAAGCCTGACTCCACGGAAGATGTCCTGTTCGCTGAGCTCCACACATGCTCTAGAGAGAATTCAAGAGCACGTGTGTGGTGTGTGTGTGTGTGTGTGTGTGTGTGTGTGTGTGTGAGATAAATATGTGTAAACATAAATTTAAAAAGGACCTGTTATTCCTTCCACCCACTGCCCATCCTCCATTAGCTAGCTCGCCTCCATCCACGATTTCAAGCCTATGGATAATTGGTTTTTTTTTGAACAAACAGGAAATTTCAGTGTTTAGTTTACAGTTTTACAGGTGCACATCACACAGACAAACATCAGCTGGGGACTGACGTCAACAATGATGAAACAAGGCAAAGGGGTCCCTTGGGCAGTGCTATCCCGGGAAGATTTTCTGTAGTCTGGTTAAATCCACAGGGTCGCTGATCACAGAAGGGGTTGGTGTTTCTTCCTGGGGAAGGTGCTGGTGGTAGAGTTTGCAGGGCAGTGAGAAGAGTCTGCCCCGACCCCACGCTTAGCATCTCAGAGTCCGAGTGACAGAGGAGGACCGAGAGACTTGATCTGGAATGTGTGTGGCTGTCACTCACCGTGGGTCTTGATTTCCTTTTGGTCTCTTTCAGGTCAGTCTCAATGACTCCCACAATCAGATGGTGGTGCACTGGGCCGGAGAGAAAAGCAACGTGATCGTGGCATTAGCCCGAGACAGCCTGGCATTGGCAAGGCCCAAGAGCAGTGATGTAAGTATCTGTGTGGCCCTGGGCCCTCCTCCTGGTGTCAGTGACGTGCCCCGTTAGGGGACGGATGGTATGAACTATACCCCAGTGAATTTATACGGAAAGTAACGCGTGCGTCCCTCCTGTACTGAACACAGGGTGGAGGCGTCCAAGGAGATGTGTGCAGTGTAGGGTGGCTTTTGTGACGTCACAGGTAGTCTGCCTTGATAGCTCCAAGCTCACGGGCGGTCTGCACTCCTAGCTCCACTAAGTGCCAAAGAGCACTCCAGGGTGTCGTTAAACTGTTTTTTTTTTTTTTTTTTTTTTTTTTTTTTTTTGTTTTTGTTTTTTTTAGCCCATTTGCCAACAAGGTTGATGAGCTATTGATAGACACAGTCTCTTTCCCTGTTTACTCATCATATACAATCCCTTTATCTGCATGCATATCTATCCTCTCTATATATATGGATCTGTCTGTCAATCATCTATCTTGTATCACCTGTCTCTCCATCATATCTATCTATCTATCTATCTATCTATCTATCTATCTATCTATCTATCTCTACCTACCTACCTACCTCTCATCTGTCTGTTCATAACAATATCTCTATTGATATCTATCATCTATCTGTCTGATCTATCATCTATATCTATCTATCATCTATCCATCTATCCATCCATCCATCCATCCATCCATCCATCCATCCATATATCTAACAACATCTCTATTGATATCTATCATCTATTTGATCTGTCTATCTGTCTGTCTATCTATCTATCTATCTATCTATCTATCTATCTATCTATCATCTGTCTGTCCCTATATCTAACAATATCTTTATTGATATCTATCATCTATCTGTCTGATCTTCCTTCCTTTCTTCCTTCCTTCCTTCCTTCCTTCCTTCCTTCCTTCCTTCCTTTCTTTCTTTCTCATCTGTTTTGTTTGTTTGTTTTGTTACAGGGTCTCACCCTCTAGCATACTCCATAGCTTCTTGGAGTGAACTCTTGGCTGGCCGTGAACTTACAGCAGCCCTGCACTCTCTGCCTCTCTCGTGCTGGGTTATAAACAGGAGCCACCATATCTGCTTGACACAAATTCTCTTAATTCTTAATTTCCACTGTTTCTGTTGATGATGTTGTTTTGGTTAGATGATTTGGAAACAAAGTTTTCAAACCGAGAAACCTCTGCAAGACCCCCAGATCCAGGATGAGAGGGAAGGCACCTTCAATTTTTTTTGTTTATTTTTATTTTTGTTTTTGTTTCTGAGATAGGGCCTCACTTTGTAGCCCTAGTGAGTCTGGAGCTTTCTATGCAGACAGGCTGGCCTTGGACAGTAGGCCATTTTTGCATCTTTAACAGAGACACAGGCTCATTAGGAAGCAGCAGAAATACTTCTCAGGGCCCAGCTGAGACCGGACCTGGAGGCCATGCAGGCTACTGGTCCAGTACAGCCAGAAGTCCTGATTTTTCAGCACAAGGTTTTATAGGTCATTGGTTTTATTCTGTGGTATTGGGGATGGAACCCAGGGCCTGGCACATGTTAGGCAACCTCTCTACCACTGAGCTTTCACTCCCCCAGCCCAGAAGTCTTTTTTTTGTGTGTGTGTAAAACTGCTAGGTCTTCTCAGTTGGCAGATAAAGTATAGTTCTTACAAGTACCATCTAGGCCACGGAAAAATTTAGGGCCAGAGCTGGTCCTTGGTTCCCGAGTCTATAGTCCAGGCTTCTCTTGATGGGCAAAGCGATTGCTCTGCCTTGGGGCGTGTGATCTTGTGCCTTGAACACGCTGTAGACCTTCCATTGTATATGTTCTGGCCAGAGGTTCCCTCTACTCTTGTTTTAAAGGTGCTTTTGTTTGTCATTTGAGCATGTGTGTTTGGTGTCTGAGAGTTCCCTGTCTGTCTATCTGCTGTCTGGGTTGGGGTGTGTTCAGAGGCAGTCTCAGGATGTTTTCTAGATTAGTTGATTAGGGTGGCCACAGTCAGGGAGGCTTGCAGAAGGGCTGGCCATCAGCTGCAGATTGCCCAGGGAGCAGGCTGAGCCGAGCGTGGGATAATGCAGATAATGGCTAGTTTGGGCGTTTTGCTTTTGAGCAAGGCCGGGCTTGTTTGGGACAACAACTTAGACCAATTTATAAATAAATATGTTCAAGGTTTGCAAGCAGTCGCTGTGGTCACACACGGGTGGCTGTGTACAGAGGTCTGCTGGCTGGGGATGCCCTGTAGTTACCCGTGTATACGTGTAGTCTAGTACCTCTTAGCAGGAGACTCTTTTAGGCACCAAAGCCAGCTCTATGCTGTTCTTTGTTGAGAAACCTTTAGGGTATTTTATGCATGAAAAATAATCTATTTTCCACAAAATATTTGTCTTTGCAAAATAGGTAAACATATTTCCTGCACAAAACATCATGACCAAGAAGCAAGTTGGGGAGGACAGGGTTTATTCAGTTCCATGTTGCTGTTCATCACCAAAGGAAGTCAGGACAGGAACTCATACAGGTCAGGGAGCAGGAGTTGATGCAGAGGCCATAGAGGGATGTTACTTGCTGGCTTACTTCCCCTGGCTTGCTCAGCTTGCTTTCTTATAGAACCCAGGACTACTAGCCCAGGGATGGCGCCACCCACAATGGACCCTGCCCGCTTGATCACTAATTGAGAAAATGCCGTACATCTGGATCTCATGGAGGCATTTCCTCAACTGAAGCTCCTTGTTCAGTGATAACTCCAGCCTGTGTCAATTTGACACAGTAAACCAGCCGGTACAACATGCTGAGGGGCTTAGGGCACACATGAATTCACAACGGGTCTTTCAACATGTCAGTGTAGGAGTGGGGAGGAGCAGCGTGAAAATGGAGGTCCTTTCTTGGATTTGCCTTAGAATCACCAGAAAGACCGGTTTTTCTGTGGCAAGCACTGAAAGGTCACATCTCAGAGCCTCTCAGTCTTGAGTGAACCAGGAGTGTGGACCACCCAAGTATTACTGTTTTGAAGAGCTTATTGAAGTCATTTCTCTGCAATGACATGAGAGAAGATTAAATGGAAAAGAGACTTAATGTCCGGAGTTAATAAATAGAGATGGCAGAATGTTCCTCTGTCCATGCACACACTGCATTAAGGAATTGGCTGCCGATGCCGAGACGTTCGGATGTGCAAAGTTAGTGCAAAAATAAACAGTGACTCAGAGGCCGAGTCGGTGGCGCTGGCAAGGGAACATCCAAATGTTCCTTAAAGAGGACTGGAAGCATGGGCCAGAGAGGCCCCACCTGAAGGGACAGAGCTTGTGTGCAGGTAAGGACCTGCCTGGAGGGCTGAGGTCAGGAGTATTGTACATGTAAACAAGGCTGGGCCTGGACGCTGGGATCCCAGATGGCTTACTCTTAAGCAAAAGCCAAGCCAAACCAAACCACCTGTCGTCAGTAATCATTAGCCAGGGATGGTCTCCTGCAAAGGTGATCTGTTCCTGCAGTGAGCCGAAGAACTGCAGCATGGGACACACTTCATCCTGACTCTGCCCAGTTCTTTAATTTTGCTTTCTGACTATGCATTTCAGAAAGTACTTGTGGGCCACCATAATAGGCGATGATGCTAGCACTCCTCAAGGGGCTGAGGCAGGGGGATTGTGAGTTCAAGTCTAACCTGGGCTACAGAGTGAGTTCCTGTCTCAAATAAACAAATACAGTACCTCCCATTCCCAATAACAAATAATCAACAAACTACCAACAGGCACAAGGGAGTACTCAGGTACAACGTAATTGACCACCAGAGGTGCAGAACCAACTGAGATGCTATAATAGTCAGACTCATTCTTCTTGTCGTGGCCCGGAGTGATATTATGATTGGTTTCTTCCTGGACCATCTAGGTGGCAGAACTCCCATCCTTGCTAATGGAGCCTAGCATTCCGAATGCCTCTGGGAGAGCCCAGACATGGTGGTTGGAGCCACCCAGGCCAGGGATCCTGGGTTGCCTCCGTGGCCTCTGCATCAACTCCAGCCTCCAGGGTCTTGCTTTGAATTCCCACGTTAGCTAGTCCAGATGCTGAGCTGTAACCTGTGGGCCAGCCAGGCCCATCTTCCCTAATGGGTTACTTTTGGCCTATGTTTTTTTTTTTTTTTTTTTTTTTTTTTTTTTTTATCACAGCATCAGAAAGCGAACTAGAATGGTAATCAACTAGGGTCTGTAGGTCATCCGCGTGTTTTCTGGGCACCGCATAGGAATGCAGCATTTTTTAATTTTTTAAAATGTATGGCAATTTGTTTTTTATTTCTCTTGCTTTTTTTTTTTTTTTCTCCTTGGGGATTTCCTCTCACATTGTAGTCCAGGCTGGCCCAAGACTTACTATGTAGCCCGTGTTAGCCATGAACTCCTCCTTTCTTCTTACCTTGCCCTCCCTCGTTCTGGGATTATAGGTGTGAGCCACCATGTCAGGGTTAGACTTCACTCAGAAACGGTCTTGGCCAGTGTCTGGCCTGGGCATTTGTTGTGCCCCCTAAGACTGTAGTAGTGCCATGAAAGGCTTGGGGTGGTGCCAGGGGAGGGGATGCCTTCTGTCATTTCAGTCTCCCCTCCTCTTCCCCTCCATTATCATTCTATAATTTTGAACTACGAGGAGCATCATACACTTCAAAGGATCGCCTTTATGGGTAAGGAAATGATCTCCTTGGGACCTTGGGGCAGTTTAGTAGCCTTCCAATATTAGTTTGTTATTCTTTAAGGAACAATGTCATATTGAGGTCAGAAAGGGACGAATCAGTGGAGAACCCTGCATCTGAGAGAAAACAAGCTGTCCAGGCAGCAGACAGGGAGCTCGGGGTGTCTGCCCAGGTTCTCCTGGTGACCGCAGCGGGCAGTGAGACAGCAGCCTCATGCTGCCCTGAGCGGAAGACAGTCCCAGATAGAATTTGTCCTGGGGTGCAGTACAGAAATCGAAAAGCCACCATCTCACTTAGCACTACCCCAGCCCTCCGAGGTCTTCCGTGCCATCCGTGTGGAGGGATAACTGCACCTCAGCCCTGAGAAGGCTCTGTGCCTGCCAAAGAGAAGGTAAGAAGTTATAAGGACAGGCTAAAAATAGCTTGTTTGAATTGTTCAACCCCGACCAGGTGAGGCAGGTTGATGAGCATCCCGAGACTGGCTTCAGGGGTAGGGTGGGTTCTCGTCATCTTCCTCTTAACCTCTGTTAAGTGTAGGACTCAGGCGACAGTCCAGTTTGTTTGCAGGTGTCAAGAGACAGTCAGTCACCACCACATGCCCTATGGCAGCCCTGTGGTTGAGAGTCTCAGGACGTCTGTGTGTTCTGCCTGCCTAGATCTCTTCTCCCTCCTAGCTAGACTTCCTGGCATTACTATGGAGAAGGGGGCCATCTCCATGAGGGTGACTTGCAGAGAGAAAAGACAAGCAAGCAGGCTCGGGCTCTCCAGAGGCTGGCAAAGCCGTGCCAGTTACCACCAGTGTGACCCTGGCCTAGTCCTTTGCAGCTGTGGAGTGTAGATTTTATTATCTCAAAAGCGAACAGTAACAGCAGATCCGTCTGTGTGTCTGTGAGCTCTGTGTCTGTGATTCTGCCACTCGTGAGCTGAAAATGTCAGGGCAGAAGGTTGTATCCATACTGAACACAGCCCCCACCCCCACCCCCCGCCCCCACCCCCTTGTCGTGGTTAAAACAATGCAGTGCAAACAAGTATCCATTCATGTGTTATAAGATATATATTATCTGAATCGTGGTAAGCTGTCGAGCGATGGTTTCAAGTATGTGGGAGAATGTGCGTAGGTTCCATGCTATTTTGTGTCAGAGACTCGTGTGTCACCGGATTTTAGTATCCATGGGGACTCTGGAACCAATCCCCTGCAGATACTGAGAACCATCTTCTCCATGACTCGCCAATTAATTCACTTGACGCTCTTTGTTCATTGACTCTGCAGCTCCATTTACTCATTCCTTGGTTTATAATCACATTTGTTCATTACATAAGTCTTTGTTGACTAAGCTGTGTACACCAGCTACCCCCGAAAACTACACAGAGGCTGAGGCCAAATGTATAGGAGGGAATATGACACACTAAAAAACCCTGCTTTGATGTAAGCACGGGACCCCATTTGCGCCTCTTACAGCGGATTATCACCCCCACAAGACATTGGAGTTGGAAGGGGCCTTGCTTAGTTTCCTATTTAAGAAGCCGTTAGTTTGCACGGTACAGCTTCCCAACCTTTCTGGGATGCCTGTGTCCATTCTCAGCAAGCAGGATGCAAGAAGGTTCTGCCCGGTCTTTTTCTAATAACTCAGGTTATCTGTGAACCACCTACCTGCTAGCTGGCCCTGTGCCAGCACGGGCCTGGGAACACCCAGTTAGAGGCAGAGACACCCTGCCTCCTTTCACCCTGACATGCATTAAATGGTAATGACCCCTTGTTCTCAGCTCCCCATGTACAGCCTCCCGTACGCTCATGGCTTCATTAACAAGCAAGCACTCACATGTTTACAGGCCCATCCTTGTCTGATGACCCTGTTTTTTGTATCTATGTGTGTCTGGCGCCCAGCACCGGACTTGGCTCCTGTTAAACCCTCAAGGTTTATTTGTAGCTGAATCAAGTGGGTGGGGATGACACTATAGTTTCTGGCTTGAGTCCAGCCAGTCTCTCCTTGGAAATTGCCTGCTGTTTTCCTTTCGTGCCTCCCTCAATTACCGCTCCCATAAGTAATTGAAAAAAAAAAAACATTGTGATATTCATCTGTCAGGTTTGTTTTTCATCCCTTGATTATATTAATATTTCATATCTCACAGACAGTAAAGTCTAGGTTACAAATACCCCACAGCTTCCATTTTACTCTTCATGACCTGAGATAATAGGGGATCTGAGATCACTAGCTCAAAGACAGGCAGCCTGGGTCAGGATCCCTCTCTCCTGGTTCTTTTTTTTTTTTTTAATGCTTTTCTTTTAGATTTAATTCTTGCTTATTTATGTGTATGCCTATGCATGTGCAGGTCCTTGTGGAGGCCAGAAGAGGGTGTTAGATCTCTGGAGCCGGAGTTGCAAGGGGTTGGTTGTGAGTGCTCTGATGTGGGTGCCGGGTACTGAACTCTGTTCCTTTGAAAGAGCAGTAAGATTAAAAACTCAAGAGACAACAGGTGCTGGCGAGGATGTAGAGAAAGAGGAACACTCCTCCACTGTTGGTGGGATTGCAAAATGGTAAAACCGCTCTGGAAATCAGTTTGGCGGTTCCTCAGAAAATTGGGCATGTCACTTCCAGAGGACCCTGGCATACCACTCCTGGGCATATACCCAGAGGATTCCCCTGCATACAATAAAGACACATGCTCCACTATGTTTATAGCAGCCTTGT
Source organism: Apodemus agrarius (assembly GCA_964023405.1). Classification (NCBI taxonomy): domain Eukaryota; kingdom Metazoa; phylum Chordata; class Mammalia; order Rodentia; family Muridae; genus Apodemus; species Apodemus agrarius. Next base: position 44,797,827 of record OZ030012.1, on the reverse strand, counting down.
TTATAATAGCCAGAAGTTGGAAGGAGCCCAGATATCCCTCAAAGGAGGAATGGATACAGAAAATGTGGTATATTTATACAGTGGAATACTACTCAGCAATTAAAAATAATGAATTCATGCAATTTGTAGGCAGATGGTTAGATCTGGAAAATATCCTAAGCGAGTTAACCCAATCACAAAAGAATACACATGAAATGCAATCACTGATAAGTGGATATTAATGAGCCCAGAAGCCCTAAATACTCAAGGCACAATTAGCAAGTCAAATGATTCCCAAGAAGAAGAAAGGAGAGGACCCTGGGCCTGAAAAGATTGGATCCAGTTTTGTAGACCCAGAACAGAGAAATGGTGTGTGTGTGTGGGGTGATTGTTGGGGGGTGGGGAAGAGGACTTATGGGACGTATGGTTGGGGGGAACTGGGAAAGGGGAAAGCCTTTGGAATGTAAACAAAGAATATAGAAAATAAAATTAAAAAAAAAAACCCGCCACACTAAAGTTGGAAAAAAAAAAAAAAAGAAAGAAAGAAAGAAAGAGCAGTAAGTGCTCTTGGCCACTGTGCCTTCTCTTCATTCCCCTGCCCTGTTGACTTCCTCTGCTGTTACCTACACATGTCCCTGATCTCATAAACCCCATGGTGCTCTCTGTGCCATGGAATTGCTCTCCCGGTAGGGTTGCTGTGCCCCCGTCCCAAGCTCATCCCTCTGATGGGATCATCAGCACAGTGCACAGATGACAGTTGTTCTGATGCTGTGTCTCTGTGGTTACTGTATTATTAGAAGCCAGGAGGCAGCGGAAAAGCAAGTCGTTGGCAGGGTCCAGGATCTTGCTGCTGCTGCTAGGGTCTCCCATGCTATAGAGTCAAAAAACACTGGTGGGTTCTGATACTGATGGAGCATATGTGTGTATACGCTTGTGCTAGGGGGTGTGTATTCTAGACAAACGCTGTGCCTCCGAGCCTTCCCCTCCAGCCTGCCGGCATTTCAACCTCTGTGCATGTTTTATCACTCAGCACCTTCTCCGTTTCCACTCACTGGAGGCCGTCGATGGGTTTGTCTCTTCAGGATTGGAATGCCAGCTTCCCGGATGAAGGATGAAGAATTCAATTGTCCCGATTACCTTTTGGGGGCATATCAACAGATGCAAAATAAAATTTCTAGTTCTTTTCCTCTTAGAGTGCATTCTGTCTGTGCCTGGACTGGAACACTTCACCCGGCAGGACGAGGATGTCCTGTTGATAGTGTTTGCCAACTGATCCTGGGGCCTTTGTAGGGAGAGGACTGTGTGTCCGAGAGCAGTGGTGGCTGTGGTGTTCTCACCTGGCTCGCCCTGACTTTGAGGACAGTCACAGAAGTCACTGCTTCTCCTTTGTGGGTCATGTGATGCTCATTAGAAGTTCGTGATATCAGGGGCTCCCCCCTGGGGGACCACACTCTTTCAGGATCAGGAGTCAGACGCAAGCATGCGGAGATGCAGTTAGAGGCTGTTCTGTTCAACACGTCACTGACTGGTGTTTTTTCTCCCCTTCTGTGTGTCCCAGGTGTATGTGTCTTATAACTATGGAAAGTCATTTAATAAGATTTCAGAGAAGTTGAACTTTGGCCCGGGAAACAACAGCGAAGCTGTAATCTCTCAATTCTACCACAGCCCTGCCGACAACAAGAGGGTAAGGAGGTTCCGGCTTCGGGGCGTTGCATTCTGGGAAGATGGCTGCACTGAAGGGGACTGGGCCATGGAGCTCTTTGCTATCTTTGCAGTGTATGTGGGTCACCAGCTACTGTTTTCAGTCTAATCTGGGAGTTGGTGACAGAATACAGTTCTCAAGGTGGATCTTTGTATAATTAGAGCCAGGCAGGATTTCTGGACAAACAAGGGGTTGGTTCAACCACAGAAAATCTGCCAACCAATAAATGGCCTGACTCACTGGTGGCTGGAGCGTCTCCTAGGTACACAGGGCTAGTCCTGGGCCTCAGGAGTGGATATTGAGCTACTTATTGCTTTTGTTGGCATTATCAACACGCGCCTGTCTCTCTCTTGCTCTCTCTCTCTCTCTGTGTTTTCTTTCTCTCCTTGGAACTAATATGGATAAAGAAAAGAAATTAAGAAGCAGGCGTGGCTGACCCATACCTTATACTTTCCCGTTTAGCATGCCCACTTGTCTTGCTTCTTTCATCAGTAGCCCCAGGCAGTTGCATCTGGAGAAAGCGGTGACCTTACCTTACCCCTGGGCCACAGGCAGATGGAGCTGGCAGAGCATGAAGGGAACCTGACAGCCTACTAGGCTTTCCTGCCATTTGGTATCTTATTGCTCTGGAAGTTGTATGAGATCCCCATGTTTCTAAAGGTGGAGATTTCAGGCCTTCTGCTAGGAAATGCCCCAAGGTAGAAACCAGCCTCAGCAGTTAAAAGCTTCCCGAGGTGAAGGGAGCTGCTGGGTTCTGCCTACCCAGAAAGGACCGACTGGGTCAAGGCCACAGAGTCCTTCCAAGGCCTTGGTGCTGGTTTCTCGGGTTGTCTTGGGTCTTTTAGCAGAGGCTGCATTAAAAAGACTTAGCAAGTCATGTGGTTGCCTGACCAATCAGAACAGAACTTTTCTACAGGGAGCTGGGTCTGGGAGGGTCCTTTTTAGTTGCTGGATTTTTGAAGGTGTCCCGTCATTCTCCTCCTCCCAGTCACCTTCCCCCCACTTCCCTTTCCCTTCTTCATGGGGGCCTGGCCACCCGTGCTTTAGGAGGAAGTGCTTGAGATGTTTCCAGGCAGCGACTCTTTACCGGCAAAGTTGCGACTGGTACCCGCTGGATAAATCAACAGTCCTGCCTGGTGACCTCAGAGTAAATGGGCAGTTAGCTGTACATTTCCCAAGGGGAAAGCAAGGAGACACTGGAGGAACTGGCTCTGGTCTACACTTCACACCCTGCCTCTACCTTATGATGAGTCAAGCTAGTCTTGAGGGTCCTAGAGGTGGGGAGTGGCCACCTTATTATGGGATTGTAAGAGGCGGGGTGCTGTATCCGGGATGCTAAGGGGCTGGCTGCTGCTTCTGGATAGTTCTCTGATTGTTTGTGTCATCAGGGTGTGCTTCCCTGATGAGGACTGTCACTGCTAGATCTCCACCCCATCTCTCAGCTCTGACTGACGTCCTGGCCTCGAAGCCTCCTTCCCCAGCCTGGACTCTCCCCTGTTTTAGTATCAGCATGGCCCCTGCCAGCTTAGGGTCCAGATGTAGGCAAGGTGACCTTCCTACCTGGTTCTAATTAGACCACAGCTGGTGGACCACAACGCTGAAGGCGGGAAGGATGCTTTGAGCTCCCGTGAACACGTTCAGAGCAGACAGAGGATGCCAGCTCTTGGAGCATCTGGTCTGCAGGAGGGGGTAGAGCCCCTGACCAGTTGGGCTAAGAGGGAAGCAGGGATACTTGAATGGTCACAGTAAAGAGACTTTGGCATTGCATGGAGGAGAGGTTGGGGGAGTGTGTTTATAGCTCAGGGGCATCTCAGGTTTCTCTTGGTAAGCTGGCTATGCATGCATGGAGGTGGCCAGGATGTGGACTCAGAAAACAAAGAAGCTGCCTTTCTGGGGAACAAAATGACAGTTGGAGGTGAGGCCTACTGTAAGTGAGGATAGAGGGAGGGAGGGAAAGAGGGAGGGAGGGAGGAAGGCGGACTTCTCTGTAGCATGTCTACTTCCCCAGACAAAGCCATCATGCTCCCCAGATATCTCCGGAAGGAAGTGGTGACATTTACCGTACTGGTGGGGCTTCTTTTACCTTTGTCCTCTGTAAGGCAAATACTGCCCCGCCAGACTTACCACTTCCTGAGAAAAGTCACACAGGGCTGGGTGCCTCGGTGTCAGGAGTGCTGTGCTGGGCCCAGGCTCATCGCCTATGTAAAGGTGCCCAGGCGGCTGCCGGTGTCTCAGGTGGATATCAGCAGCAGCTATGGAAGGTCTGGACAACAAGAAGGGACCACATGGATGTGCTGTGGATTGTCTGTGCTTTTTGCCTTGTGATGGAGACATAAGCATATATTCTGGTCCTGCGTGTCGCTCCCTGATCTGATATGTAGGTCTGGCCATCTGGAAGCCCTCTTACCCGTGGAGGCACCCACAGCCAGGCAGGCAGTCACTTTCGTATCTGGGTTCTTTGACAAGGGCCATGGAAACTTGGTTGGCTTTTACAGTCTAACCTTAGCAGGAGTGCAAGTGAATTCAGTCCTTTTCCCGGCTCAGGGTGGACGTAGGGAAATAGTAAACAGTTTGTTTCTCTTCTCTCCCCGCTTGCCTTCTCTGTGCTTCCAACTCAGCATCATAACTGGGTTCCTGCATCGAAGCCGGAGAAAGTCCACCGTGTGGCTAAATCCTGTAACTCACAGTCCTCAGTTAGGGCTTCTATGGCTGCGATGAGACACCATGACCAGAGCAACTTGGGGAAGAAAGGGGTTTATCTTAGTCACAGTTCCAAATAACAGTTCATCATCAAAAACAGCAAAGGCGGGAACTCAAGCGGACCAGAAACCTGGAGGCAGGAGCTGACGCAGAGGCCGTGGAGAGGGCTGCTTACTGGCTTGCTCATGTGGCTCGCTCGACCTGCTTTCTCATAGAGCCCAGGGCCACCATCGCAGAGATGGGACCACCCACAGCGGGCTGGGCCCGCCCCCATCAATCACTAAACAAGAAAACGCCCTACAGGCTCGCCTGTTGCCTCGGCTTATGGAGGCCTTCTCTCATTGACCCTCCCTCCTCTCTGATGACAAGTTGACACAAAACTATGCAGGACAGTGACTTTGTCTTCACAGACGTACCTCTGGGAAGCCAAGAGATTCCAAACAGGCCGCCGAGGTGAGAGCAGGCAGAGGTGTTTCTTGAGATCTCAATTTAGGAAGTCTGTTGGCCAATCCATGTGGTTGGCCACCATGGACCCCACCGACCAGGCATTTAGAGACTTAAGACTCTTAAGTCCTCGTAAGACTTAAGGTAGAAGAACATTCTGTTCTTTCCTGCCGTGTCTGTGCCATGTGACATAGCATGAAGGTGAACGAGCCGCTGTGGGTGGTGGGTGAAGCCTGCTTCTAAGTGGAACAGGGGGATTACTTGAGGCGATAAGGCCCTCTGGGTGCTATGGATTAGGAATGGGGCTTAGGGTAGACATTTGGTGTCAGAAGTGGGAACAGAGTTGGTAGGAGCCTACATGTAGGAGGAAGGAACTGGCGAAGAGACTCCAGGGAGCTGACATGGGGCCCCTGTGCAGGATGCTGTGTTGCCACTCTGTCCGCCCTGTGGAGGTGGAAGGGATTGGCTTTCCCCTCGAGGACTGTGGGGAACACTGAGAGAATCTTCGAGTCTGGGTGTTGTAGGCAGGACCATTTTGGGAAGTGCGGCTCCTTCTAATATGTGTGACGAATTAGAACAGAAAGAACGGAGAAGAATCTGGGAAATGAAACATTAGTTCCCATTGATGGGATTGGAGGGGGGAACCGTGACACGAGGCCTTTCGTGTGGCCGCTGGGGATCTGAACTCAGTTCCCCGTGCTTGCACAACAAGTACTTTGTTGACTGAGTCATCTTCCCAGTCCCGAGAAGCTGCCTCTTACTGGTATTATCACTTAACATTGCCTCACCAAGGGTCAAGGTTCTAATCTCTAAGCCTGTGCGGGACCAACCACATGGGAAGTGTAGCAAGAATTCAACATCTGGTGTTAAAGGCAGGGTTGAGGCTGTGGAAGAGTCCTGCCTTGGTAAAGGACAGAAGACTCTATGCATCCAAGCAGGGAGGTGGGATGAGGAATCTGCAGAGTCCAAGTCCAAGGTTGCCAGGGGAGGAGCATGGGGGCTTTGGAGGGGCGGTGCAGAAGGCGAAGGAGGATGAGCTTTCAGGGGAAAACTGAGAGGAAGAGGCGCATCCGAGAGTTAAATCCCACAGTGAAATGCTTGGCGATGAGGAAATGCTGCCTCTGGGATTGGCGAACACCGAGGATTGATGGGCTGTTAAAAACTGGGCTCTGCACCAGCTGGATATGACTCTGCTCCTGCGTCATCCGGGGCATGTAGCTGCCACCAGCTTCAGTGTCCTCGTTATTAAACGGGGGTGTGACGCAGAATGACCCAAAACACTGAGTCACTGTGAATGAGGAACAGTCTAAACAAGACGCAGCCTGGGAAAGTTCTAGTTCTCTGCTGACCGTAGAGCAAGTGTTCTTCAAAAAAAAAAAAAAAAAAAAAAAAAAAAAGCCAAACCAACCAACCAAAGAAACAACAACAACAACAACAACAACAACAACAAAATTAGCTTCTCATAATCAGTATGCTATTTTACCTTCACAAATGTGAGGTTGTAGGAAGACATGAAACAGATTTCTGGAGCAATCCTTTCTGATTGAAAGCGCCACTTTCCCCAAAATGCTGGGATGGTTTGGGAGGCAGGCTATTTTTAGGGAAGACATCCACGGCCAAATTATGATGTTCTTGCTAGGATCATAATTGTTTTTATTGCATTGAGTGTGCTTAGAGTAGTTCTTGCTTTCAAAACATTTACTACCTTTTTTCTCGGATTTAATGAGGCTTCTGCAGAGTGTGAGATTTCCGTTAGATGCTGGGGAGGAGGTACAGGAGAGAGCACACCGAGGGACATGCCGAGAGGAAGGAAGGAGGGGCCTGCTGCAGGGCAGCTTCTCATGCGTGTGCAGGCTGATGAGAAGCTGGAAGAGTATCTGTCAAGTAGGGAAGTGTCCTTGGACTGATTGCCTGGCACTGGCTGCCTTGTAGACTGTGAAGCATTGCTTGTGGGCGGTGCTGGGCCCCTTCTGCTCTAGCTCTGATTCATTGTCTGGGCCTTGGGGCCACTCTTGTTCTTCTGGGAGCGTGGCTGTCCCTGCCACCCCCGGGGCTCCTGTCTCCTCTGAACTTCCCAGACATGTTCCCCTACCTTTTCTTAGACCTCTGAGCCTGTCATCAAACCTATATAATAGTGCCTAAGCCCCTACTTTGTACCCAGAGTCACCTTCCCCCAGACCCGCAGTGTTCTTTTCCTGTAGAATTATTATACCTTCTGTGCTGGTGAATGTTGGTAAACTTGACACAAACATGAGTTGTTGGGTAAGAGGGAACCTCAACTGAGAATTTGCCTTCAACAGACTGGCCTATAGTCAAGTCCATGGTGGGGGGGGGCGTTTTCTTGATTATTAAGTTGATATGGAAGGGGCCCAGCTGTCTATATGAGTGGAGCCAGTCTTAGGCAGGTGGTCTTGAGTTGTATAAGAAAGCAAACTGAACAAGCCATGGGGAATAAGCCAGATAGCAACTTTCTCCCATGGTTCCTGCCTCTGCTCTTACTTGGGTTCCTACCCTATGCTCCTCCGTGATGAGCTATGACTGGGGCTTGTAAGCCAAATAAATCCTTTCCTCCCTAAGTTGTTTTTGGTCCCCCCACCCCTTTTTTGGCACAGCAACAGAAAGCACACTAATTCCCACCCACTCTTCAATGCCCACCTCTTCTGTGTGGTAACCTCTGATACCCGGGACTGGGCAGGTTCTCACAGTGGTCCATCTGTGCCACCACTCATTTACCCCTCATCTGTGGCTAGCTGTGGGCGTGGCCACCTCTCATGTAGGCTCCGCCCCCTAGGAAAGGACTCTGGACCGCGAGTGCAGCACACCTAGCCCATGGCGGATGGCGCCTGCAGTATTCACACGTTAAATTGTACAACCTTAGTCTGGTCCTCACGAAGCCTCGAGGTGGCAGCTGCCGCCGCCGTCCAAGTAGAACTTGTTTAAAGTCACTGACCTATGAAGAAGTAAACTAGGGCACGGCCCCTGCTTCCACATCCACTTTCAGGCCGCACGGCTGGTTCCTGGGGTCATGCAGTCACCTGGTCTAATACCGAGGAGGAGGAACTTATCTTAGATGTAGAGGTTGTCATGGGTTTTTCCTGGAAAGGCGTGACCTATGGTTGCTCAGACGATGCACGGAGTGGTGGCAGCCCTATCTAGGTTCAGCTAACCTGACAGGCAGGATGTCCGTGTCCTGGCTGTCAGGAGCCACCTTCTGACTGTCACCCAGTGGCCTGCCAGTGAGCAAGAGTGGCCAAGTTGGCCAAGCCAATGAGAAGGAATAAGAAAACACCAAAAAAGGTTGCCAGCCTCATGACCTGGTTAAACAAGCTCCCTTTGTGGTGTTACCTGGCCTGCCTCTGCAGTTCTTTCTATGTGTCTATGTGTGTGTGTTACATGAGGGATCAGGGATAACCTCTGGTATTGGCCCGCAGGCACTGCCCACATTTTTTCCCTTAAAGATAGGTTCTTATATGTGCAAGGCAGGAACTTTCCCGATGAGTTATCTCCCTGCCCTGCCCCCATCGTAACCTGGTGTGAAGCATCCAGCATCTTCTGGTTGCCAGGAGATGTAGAGGAAGATGAAACCCTGTTAGTTCCATACCCCTGACACAGGTTTACTTGCACACGGTTGGGGGACCTGTCAGGTGGCTCTGGCCAGATGCTGCTCTGAGATTGCCTGTTCTGTCTTACAGTACATCTTTGTAGATGCTTATGCCCAGTACCTCTGGATCACATTTGACTTCTGCAGCACTGTCCATGGCTTCTCCATTCCATTCCGGGCGGCTGATCTCCTCCTCCACAGCAAGGCCTCCAACCTCCTCTTGGGCTTTGACAGGTCTCACCCCAATAAGCAGGTAAGAGCCTTCTGGGGCACAGACTGAAGTGTGTGTGTATGTGCGTGTGTGTGTGTGTGTGTGTGTGTGTGTGTATTTCTGCTTGGGTGGATTACATGTCCTTTTTATGACCTCACCTCCTCCTTACCTCCTCCCTCCTCTCCACTCAGGCTTAGCTTTCGTAGCTACTATTTCACTTACCACAGCTAAGGAAAAGTATACTCCTCTTGGCACTCTCTCTCTCTGTCCCTGCCAGCACCCAGGGCCCAACACTTGGCAGGTCCTGTGACTTCAACACTAGGCAGTCCTCCTTTGGTGTATATATGCATCTTTGCAAGCCTGTAGGGTAAGTCGAGGCCCTGGAATTTGATTAGAGAGAGTCACATGAGAAGTCTGGAGGCTGCGCTCTTTCGTGGCTTCTGGACATATTCCTGTTTGACTCCTCCGTTCTGTGCTGCATTGATTTTGTTTGACTTTGGACAAACTGGGATTGAACCCAGGCCCTCATGCCTCTGGCTCCTCTTCATGTCGGCCCCACCTTAAGCACACTGCAACTGCATTTGAAGTTATTACAAACGTTAATAGTGTATTAAAGGCTAACAGTCTTCCTTTGTGTTTGCGCGTGCCCATGAGCTCTACAGCGAATGATGTGTATTTCCCATTTTGAATCAAGTTTGAAGGAAACTGACAGGGGAGGGAGAACCTGTGGAGAATTTCTGAAGGCTCAAATGTGTCCCGTTGCGAATTCTGGTAGGGCATAAACCCGTGAACTCTGCAGGTTCTGTAGAAGTTCTGGCCAGGGAGGCTTGAATGCTTTCGTTCAAAAGAGCCTTGAAACAGTTCTTTTGCTCTGTGGTTGTTTAACCAAAACACAGATCTGTTTACCATTGCAAGCCTTAGGGAGTAACCCAAGCCTAGGAGCAGGGTCAGTTTACCAGGAGAGGTGGACTATTGTTAGGTTTGGTCTCAGGCTTCTTAATCTTTTCTGCCAGGGACCATGGAAGCCTCTGGTGTCTATAGGTTGTGGGGATTTGACAAAGATGAGCTGGTTAATGACTCGCCGGCCAAGTTCATACATTCAGTTGATCCCTGTGCTCTGGGCTCCGCTAGTGCCCTCTGCAGTCAGTGGAAGTGACCGGGGCCTATTTACGTATTTATTGCTAGGTATCAGACCCAGGGCTTCTTACCTGGCGGATGAGTATTCTGCCACCACCAAACCATTCCCATAGTCTACAGATTGTATTTCAGTTCTCTTTTTAGTCTATGTTTCTTTTTTAGAGCGTCTTATCATCGTAACTTTTTGTGCTTTGAGTGGATGGATATGGGTTCCATTTGTATGGTGCAATATCACGGCCACCAAGCTCCAGAACTCTGCCTTGTAGATCTGAAGCCCTGACATCGTTAAGTCCATATTCCCTGCATCTCCATCCCCCAGCCCCTCCTGGCCACCATTGTACTGTCAGCCTCTGATCTTGGCTCCCCTGGATCCCTCAGAGAAAAAGCCACACGGTTTGTCTTTTTGTGTCTGGCTTCCTTCACTTCCCACAGTGGTTTCAATGTCCCGGACTCCGGTGTGTGCCAGGATCGCCTTCCTTTTGCAAGGAGGATCATAAACTGTTGTGTGGCTGGCCTGCATATCACTCCGTCTGTCCCTCAGTGGGAACTCGCATCGTTTCCCCATTTTTGCTTTTTTTTTTTTTTTTTTTTTTTTTTTTGCGCACTAGGGAAGGAACCCTGGGCCTTGCCCATGGTAGGCAGGTCCCCTGTTCTGACACCTCCTCACTCGAGCGAGACAACCCACAAGTGGCAGGCAAGCTGGCCTCATTTTTCCTCCCAGCTGCTCTAGAAGACAGATCTGTCCGTCCGTCCAACCGTCCAGCCTTCTGCTCCTGTTTGCTGTGCTGTGCCTGAGTGCCGGTCCTCACAATGTCCTGTGCTGGTTCTCACAGTGTCCTGTGGAGGACTGGGTTTCGGTTGGTGCCGGGGGCTGATGTCATACGATGGGACATACCTCTCTTTTAACGTCATGAATGTTTCTTGTCATTTTGGTCTCTTGCAGCTATGGAAGTCAGATGATTTTGGCCAGACCTGGATCATGATTCAGGAACATGTGAAGTCCTTCTCTTGGTAAGTTGTGCCACGTAGAAAAAACAAAACAAAACAAAACCTAAAAAAAACAAAAACAAAAACAAAAACAAACCTGGCTCCTTCAGCTTGGATTAGTTCAATGGCGTGACTGGGACCAGAATATCTGACGGGACCGGGAGGATTATTTCAGCTCCTGGTATCAGAGGGCGCTGGTTTGTGATGCCGGGGAATGGAGGTGGGTCAGCTCAGGGCAGCGGGAGAGGCTGCGTAAGGCTCTGTTGACATCATAGCAGACCAGGAGACGGGGTGAGGAAGGAACTAGGGACAGGGTATGACCTTAAGTCCTGACCTAGTTGCCTTCTTCTGCTAGCCAGGCCCTACCTCCTCTAGGTTTGACAGCCTCCAGCTGGGAAGAGTGTTCAGAATAAGCAGACTTAGACGGTGCTAATGGGCAGTGGATGGGTACTTGGCTCTCATGCGAAGTATGGGGCACTTGGATCAAGCAATATGCTGTTGTGACCTGGGAAGTAGAACAGGGAACAAACTCACCAGGTGGGCATGAGAAGGGGGATGCTTTTCAGTTGGTTTGGAAACCTGGAGTAACCTTGAGACTCTCGCATGTCTTAGAGCCCCTAAACATGGCCACATTCAGGCCATTATTATCACATGTGAGATTTTCCACAGCATAAAAATCCAGACTTTTTTCTATATCTATTACATGTTTTTTGTTTTTGTTTTTTGTTTTGTTTTGTTTTGTTTTTTTGCAATCCCAGCTAAGCAAAATCTTTGGATACAGTTGTGGAGGAGAATGTAGTTTATGACATCAGAAAAAGCATTTGTTATACACACCACACATGTTTTGTTTGGTTTGGTTTGGTTTTTCGAGACAGGGTTTCTCTGTGTAGCCCTGGCTGTCCTGGAGCTCACTCTCGACCAGGCTGGCCTCGAACTCAGAAATCCGCCTGCCTCTGTCTTCCAAGTGCTGGGATTAAAGGCGTGCGCCACCACTGCCCGGCTCACACCACACATTTTGGTGGAAGCATGAAAGTACCAGGCAGCTGTAGTTGCCCTTGATCCAGGCTGTGCGTGGCAAGTAGGAAGCAGGAAATAGTGTGCTATAGCTAGTTGTAGAGAACAGAACTTCACGGTGGGAGCTAGGTGCCGGAAGCAGCTGTGTATTATTATAATTAGATAGGGAATACTGAATGTTATGTCTCATGTGTGTGAAGAGAAATTGTGTAAGCATTTGTAGTATTGAGGGACAGCCATGGGGCTCAGGAGGTAAAGATGCTTGCCACCAAGGCTTTTGACCTGAGTTCAATTCCCAGAAGCCACAGGTAGAAGAAGACTAACTCCTATCAGTTGTTCTTTGAGCTCCGTATACTGCTTGTACTGTGGTCTGTACACTCATGCACACACACACACACACACACACACACACACACAGAGAAAGAGAGAGAGAGAGAGAGAGAGAGAGAGAGAGAGAGAGCAAAATTAAAAGAATCTGCAATGTTGGAGGAATGTCCGTCAAGGATTCCTGTGTCTAAGTACTGCTGCTTGTCACCTTGTATTGCAACCACAGTGGAATGCAAAATCTTGACCACAGGTTTTTGCACATGTGCAGTGAGTGGGAACAGATTCTTGGGACTGGTTTGTAGGGTGAGTGGATCTGTCTTATTTGGCCATTCTGTTCACATGAATAACAGAAAGATATCACAAACGGATGTTTCCAGAATTGACTCTTGATCGTCCTATTGCAGGGGCCCCTGTCACTTTGTCCAGAGCATCTAGGTTCAGTTTAAAGACATTGTGGTTGGCTGTGGTGGAGCACACCTTTGATCCCAAACACTCAGGTGGCAAAGGAAGGCAGATCTTTGTGTGTTTGAGGCCATTCATTCTGTCTGGTCACATAGCCAGTTGTAGGACAGTCAGGGCTACATAGTAAGACCTTGTCTCAAGAAAAAAGAATGGAAAACAAACAAACAAACAAACAAAAAAAAGATAAAAGGATGGAAGACATCGTGGTCATTGATTCTACATGTTTCTCCATCTGGATATCTTGTGAACTCTATGACGTGTGTGTGTGTGTGTGTGTGTGTGTGTGTGTGTGTGTGTGTGTGGTGTGTTTGTATATGTGTGGGTAGACACGTTTGTCTTGGTGTATGTACATGTAAAAGGCTTGAAGTTGTCATCCATGTCTTCTGACATTACTCTCCACCCTATCTATGGAGAGAGGGTCTCTCTCTGTGAATCCAGAGCGCACTGTCCTGCCCCAGGGAACCTTCTCTGCCTCCAAAGTGCTAGGATTGCAGGTGGGCCCCACACCTGCCTGCGTTTCACTTTAGTTTGAGGGATCTGGACTCCTTCCTGTCCTTATGCTTGCTTGGCTAAGTGCTTTATCCACAGAACCACCTCCCCAGCCCCTGAATGGCTTTCTTTGCGTGCCCAGAGCTGCCTGCTCAGCTCCGGCTTCCCAGAAGCCACTGCGGTGGCACACGCGTCTCAGTTGTCTCTCTGGCGTCACTCTTGTCCTCCGGCAGTTCATCCTCAGAACACAGGCAGAACAATTTTTTTGAACCAGGTCGGATCATATCTGTTCTTTTTTTCTGAACCTTTGTGTATGTATGGCATATAATGTTCACATGTCTGTGTGCACATATGTGTGCATGTATGTATACATATGAGGTTGATGCTGGGTGTCTTCTTCAACCACTTTGCCCTGTATTTTTAAGGCATAGTTTCTCAGTGAACCTATTAATTTGACAAGACTGGCTGGCTAGAGTGTCCCCACCCCCAACCCCCTTAGCGCTAGTGTTACAAACAGGAGCCTCCACACCCATGTTTTAAATGGGCACTGAATTCAGGGCCTCGTATAGCAAGCACCTTACCTTCTGCACCATCTCCCCAGCCCTCCTGTGAGCCTTTGCGTGCACCATTATATCCTTTAGATGAAGTGTGTATGGACCACAGCAGGGCATCATCATATCCTTTAGATGAAGTGTGCATCGACCACAGGACATCGTCACATCCTTTAGATGAAGTATGTATGGACCACAGGGCATCGTCACATCCTTTAGATGAAGTGTGTATAGACCACAGGGAACAGCGCCTTTGCAATTGTTCTTTGCTCTGGCTAGAATGTTCTTTCCTAGCTTGTCCTTCCTGTCCTCCCTTTGAGTTTATCAGTCCCTGAGACTTGCCCATCAGAGCTTACTTATTTACTTACATTTTGTTAGAGTATGTCTTTGTAGTTGCATGTCTGGTCACACCTGGTCATTCTTGTTCGTGTGGCAAGAGCAGCTGGGATCTATTCATTTAGCAAAAATCCCAAACGCCAGCTATGATTATGAAGCCCAGTCCTCCGTGTATTGACTCTCTGGACTTCTCTTTCCTCCATACCTTCTACTTTTACTTCCTCCTACTTTCCTCTTCCGTCTCCACCCCCATGTGAGTTTTTACATTTTTTAAATGGAAGTGGGAGCACACTACGCTTTTTCGTGCGTCTGGCCTGTTTGACTTAACGTAATGTCTTCTAGGTCTCTCCGTATTGTCACTCAGTAGCTTCATTTAAAGATCCACTAATATTCCACTGTGTCTATATACCACAGTCTCTTCGTGCATTTCTCTGTCAGCCAACACTTAGGTATCTCAGCTCTGGTGAATTGTGCTGCGGTAAACATGGGGCAAGCATGGGAGTGCAGCCCTCAGAGGCAGTGAGTTCATTTCCATTGGGGTTTATACACAGACTGCAGTCATATGGTAGTGCTACTCTTAATTTCTTCAGGATCCTCCCTAGGCTTGCTTCACGCTGTGCACCACACACAGATCCCGCCTTTCTCCACACTCTCCCAACACCTCTGTCTATTGTCTTTTAAGTGATAGCTGTTTTTCTGTAGGGAGCTTTCTGAGGATTCTACTTAGAATTACCAGTATTGCTCTGTTGGTTCAGCTACATGCTAGCCTTTGTGTGTGCAATCCTTTATTACTAGCATGCAGTTGTCTGGCTTATTAACTGCTTGCCTTCAATAGGGTGAAAACATTTCACGGATAAGATTTTGTTAGTCTTGCATACTGCTGAGTCCCCAGGGAAATTGTAACTTGGGTAGACATTGCCAAATTTTCCATGGACATTGTCAAATTTACTTTCATCTGGGTAGAATAGAATAGCGTCTTTATCTACAGCTAAGGGCGCAGTGTCTCATTTAGCTTTAATTTGCATTTTTCTCATTATGAATGAGTTTGAATGTCTTTGCTTAAGAACACTACCCATTCCCATAAGATAGGCCTCATGTAATACTGGATAGCTTTGAACTCTTTATGTATTTGGCAAGGATCATGAACTCCTAATCAAGCATGAATTTAAAAAAAAAGTTCTTCTTAGCAAGTTCTATGACAGCTATGATGGCTACACAGAGAAGTCCCATCTCAATCAATCAATCAATCAATCAATCAATTATCAATCAATCAATCAATAAAATAAAAAAGAACAAAATAAAATGTTCTTTTGGGGCATTTCTGCGAATGTCTCCTGCCCCTTTTCTGATTGTTAGTCTTCTTGTTGATTTCTGGGAACTCTTTATATATTGAAATTAGGCCCTTTAGGTGTCATAGGAGACAGGTTATATGTGTGCTTCTGTTTGTCAGTTATTATTTGTCTTCTGAGATTTACATTTAGTTTTAGTCTATATTAACTATAGTGGGCCATGAGGATGTAGACTCTGCCTGTATTTATTCTGGCTGCTTGTTTGAACTGAATGCTTTCCAGTTGAAATTATTTCCTTAGTAACTAAGGACGGTGAAGAAAGATGATAGCTAAGCCTCTTCCAAGTCACAAGGACTTTGCTGTCAGAGCAGGCAACTTTCCTGGTCCTTTGGTTATTTCCCTTGGGCAGGGGCTGTGGGTATTTTAGGAAAATTATAACGATACTGTCAGGAAAGAACTGCTTCCATCCGGGAGGGCCGTAACTTTCTCTTGCCTTCTGGGAAGAAATTGATTGAAAACAATCTTAGTTTTATATGTGTGAGTGTTTTATCTGCATGTGTATGTACGGATCCCAAGTGCGCCTGGTGCATACAGAGTCAGAAGAGAGCATTGGATCACTGGTGTTGGATGGTTGTGAGCCTCCACATGCATGCTGGGAACTGGACCCTGGTCCTCTCTGAGAACAGCCAGTGTTCTTTACCACGGAGCCATCTCTACAGTCCCCAGATTTCTCTTTTATCATTTTAATGAGCAGCGTATTGAGAGGACGAGCCAGCAGGATAACTAAGTGCAGGGGTATTTAGCTTAGGCCTTGCTCTGTGACTTCTGCAGGCTCACGGGTGTGTTAAAGGGCTTGGCCCACTGTATTTCAGATCCTTGGATGTCTAGTGTTGAGGTTTATGGTGGCTGGAGGGATTTCTTCACAAATGTCTTCCAGTGTAAGAAACGGTGCTAGCTGATCTTTCAGAGAATTAACACAGGTTTGATCCACCATGTTTGTCAACCTGGGAACAACAGGCAGAGAGGAAGGGACTGGGGCAGAGAAAGCTAGTAAATGCATGTGCAGACAGGGTAGGGAGAGACCTGTAACGGGGAGCCCATTCAAGGGTGTCCTGTGCAGCTTCTCTGTGGGACCGTGGGTGAGGCAGGTGGGGCTTAGTGTGTAGCTATGCTTAGAAATAGCCAATGGATGGGATTTCTTTATGGAAGACAGAACGAAAAGTAACTAAGATCCGGAGAGAAGCTGGAAGGCAAGGAGATGCCAGAGTATAAGAGTTTGTAGGTGGAACCAGCCCCAGAATTAGGAGGTCCAAATATGGATGAGAGGAGAGGGTTGGGATTAGTGGTATGAGGCCTTCTGTCTCTAGACCTTGGCTTCCTCTTTTGGCTAGAACAAGGGATAATAGAAATGAGTTCATCTCAAAATATGTCAAGAAGGGTTCCTCTCTGCCTTTTAAAAATACCCAGCAGTCTCCTTGTCATTTGCATATCCTCCAGGCTAGAGGAAGTACTTTAATCAGTACTTCTAATTGTGGAGAAGAGAACATGTCACCAGCCGCCCCCACACTAGCATCTGATCTGGAAGAATGGATTTCTCCCACGCCGGGGACCAGGCTGCTGGCTTCTCTATCACTCTGCTCAGAGTCCAGATTGTAGGGCTGACATCAAGTCTTCCGCTAGTGTGACTTTCTCCGTGACTTTCTCCTTTCTAGTCCTTGTCGTCTTCCTCTGTGTGTGTGTGTGTGTGTGTGTGTGTGTGTGTGTGTGTAGGCCAGAGGTTGATGGTGTGCATCTTTTTTTTTTTTTTTTTTTTTTTTTTTTTTTTAGTTTTTCGAGACAGGGTTTCTCTGTGTAGTCCTGGCTGTCCTGGAACTCACTTTGTAGACCAGGCTGGCCTCGAACTCAGAAATCCACCTGCCTCTGCCTCCCAAGTGCTGGGATTACAGGCGTACGCCACCACGCCCAGCTCATCTTCCTCTATCTTATGTTTGGAGATAGGGTCTTTCATTGAACTTGGAACTCACGGGTTAGACTCCACCTCCCCGGTGCTGGGATTGTAGGATGTCACTCGGCCTTTCACAGGGAGCTTCTGCTCTGCACACTCATACAATGGCCGCCTGCTTTAAGGGCTGTACCATGTCCTCGGTTCTACTTCTTCCTTTTAGAAGAATATGTTTTCTTTGACGAACATGGCCTTGACAGTCCATCTCAGGAGGAATTGGAAACCATCCTCACCTCCATTATGCTAAGTGCCACAGGGCATCGTGGAACTGTGTACAGGCAGCTGCAGAAATGACACCCTCGGCTCAATGCCCAAGTCGTCTCCGCATGGCTACTGTGGAGTTCTCTTCTTGACTTCCCAGTTAATTTTCCACTTGCTGCTTCACCGGCCTTGGCAGGTTTTATGAGTGTCAGGAAGCCTGGGCACATCACTTTCTGGTTGGTGCTTTATTTGAGGGCACTAGCTTAGAGCATCTCCACTGGACTTCGACCTTCCTCCTAAATTACAGTTTGGGTTAGTATGTGTAGCGGTGGTCCAGGCATCTAATTCAGTGAGCATCTCTTTAGCCTGGGAACCTGTTAGCCTCCCCAGGTCCTGGGACATGCCCATGAAGCTTGCACAAAAACATGTGACACAGGGGATAAGAGACCCCACTCTAGTGTCATGAGACTGACTCCAGAATTCACCCAGCCTCAGTGCTTTCATCCCTTAAGCTGAGTTAAAGACTCCCCTATGAAAGCCTTGATAGTGAATGTTCGTGTGTGCGTGTGCGCGTGCGTGTGCATGTGTGCGTGTGTGCGTGTGTGCGTGTGTGCGTGTGCGTGTGCGTGTGCGTGTGCGTGTGTGTGTGTGTGTGTGTGTGTGTATGTGTGTCTTAACACTGGGAGGAGAAAGAGGAGCACTGGGAAGGATTCTTGAAGGATGGTGATTTGAACTTGACCTCAGAGGAGAGGAGGATTTAGGTGGGAGGACTGGAGTTTGTACAGAGGGTGCCTCTACACAGAGGTGTTCACAGAAGCATGGGGGCGGGGGAACAAGGGTGCTTACCTTCTCTGAAGGATGCCTTGCGTGACGGCTAAGCAGGTACCTCACGGGAGACGAAATGTCCTGGTAGGATGACTCCAGATGGCATGGATTAGTGATGTCCGCAATGAGCAGGCAGGGAAGCACCCGAGGGACGGGCCACCGGGCTCTGAGGGGTTCTAATGTGCCCTGTCTACTGCTGTACCATTGAGTCTGTGGCACCTGGCAAAAATGCCTCTCTCCCCAAGGTTCTGAGCTTGGCACTAGGAACTTGCTTCTTGCCTCCAGGAGCCCAATGCTCATTTCTTCAGAGTCTCCCTCCCTTTTGCTTTTTCCGTTCTTTTAAAGCAGGGCCGGAGATAGCTGCACACTAATCCCAGGATGTTTTGGAAACAGCCGCAGCAGCGTAAAACACTTTATAAATGGCAGATCCCCAGCTCTGTACCCCCCCCCCCGCCCCCTGCCTCAGGAACAACCAAAGACACACGCTTGAGGCAGAGTGCCATTTGTAGCTGGCGCCATGTTGTCCCCACAGCAAAATGTGTCCTTGCTCCAGCGATTAACTAGGAAATGGTAACAGTTGCTTCTTCCTTCCAGGGGAATCGACCCCTATGACCAGCCAAACACTATCTACATAGAGCGGCACGAGCCCTTCGGGTTCTCCACAGTGTTCCGCAGTACAGACTTCTTCCAGTCCCGGGAAAACCAGGAAGTGATCCTGGAGGAAGTGAGAGACTTTCAGCTTCGGGACAAGTACATGTTTGCTACAAAGGTGGTGGTAAGTTGAGGATGCCCAGCAGTACGCTGCTCCGGCAGGTCCTCTGCCGGGTCTGGCACCCACCTGGGCGAGTTTGTATGACGTCAGCTGAATGACAGACTTGAGGGAGCTTGGCTCAAGGACCCTGGATGTCAGAGAACATGCCTGAGGAAGGCGGGAGGGAAGGTCAGAGTGGAGAAATTTAGAGCAGGCAATCCAAGTATCAGGAAATCTAGAAACCTGTTTGTCTCCCTGTAGCCAAGCACCCCCGACAATGACAGATTTCATTTATTGGTGTTTGTGGTTGAATGTGTATGTTAGTGTGTGTGTGTGTGTGTGTGTGTGTGTGTGTGAAGCCATTTGTGTGTTGTGGAGGACAAAGCTTGACCCCAGGCGTTTGTTTGTTTTCGTTGTTTTTCCCCCCTCTCTCCACTTGAGTTCAGTTAGAGGCTTGCAGGTCTGTCAGCTCCAGAGACCCTTCCATCCTACCTTCCCCAAAACTACTGTGTCTGGTACGTCACCCCACAGTGGGACCTGGGGATTGAACTCAGGACCTCACCCTTGTCCAGCAAATGCTTCGCCAACTGAACCACCTCCTCAGCTCCTAAAAACAAACTTCTTTGTACTCTCGGGAAAAAAGAATATGGACAGGAACCATGTGCTTGGAAGCCATGTTTCTTTAAACCCCACTACCTGGTTTCCTTTCCATTTAGCCTCATCTCTCTGAGAGTTTTTGGACACGTTCATTTACGCGGCTTGTAGGACGTGTTGTCATTCCCGAGTGGAAGTTAATGCTCAAGGAAAAGGAGTAATTAAGCTTCCAGCTGTCAGTAAGTCGCTTAATGCTCAGCCTTGAGGAGGTTTGATGTGCAAGAGCCAGATGCTGAAGTTGGAGGCTCCAAACCGGAGCAGATTACTTAGCAGGACTCCGTGACCCCGCGCAAAGGCACCTTGGATCCTCGCTCCTGGGAACTGTGGCTTTGCTTACTGACCGTGGAAGGCCTCTGGTACCAGGGAGGCTGTCGGTGCTGTCTGCCACTGTTAACTGAGGGACTGAAGCCAGGGAACGTGTTTCTCTCCAGATCCTTGTTCATTTATTTCTGCAGTTGGTCGCAGGCGGGCAGAAGCAGACCAACCTCTTTAATAGAATCCCAGGGTATTTGAAAGCAGGGAAATCAGGGAGGAGGGCTGGAGGAAGAGTATGGGTGGCCAAAAGTTATAGGTACACCCTGTGTACCTTGCAAAAATGTGTTTTTTTTAATTTTATTAAAAGTTCCATTACATTTGTTTCCTTATTTAGTACTATTGCTACTTTGTTTCCAACTCAATTCCCTGGAGAAATCTCAACTCAATCATTAACAAAACAAGCTATAAGCCTAGATTGGGCAGATCTCCCACTGCGCTACTCTATTTCCATCTATATTATCCCATATAACTTGTGATTTCTCCAGGCCACCAGCTTCTCTCTCTGCAGCCTCTCCATTGTTCCCTTGTAGCTCCTCCCCCTTCCCGTTGATCCTCCGTAGCTCCTCCCCCCCCCCCCCCCCGTGATCCTTTTCTCCTCCCCCAAACTCTCAGCCCCTCCCCTTCCTTCTGCCCAATCATTGGCTCAAGCCTTTATTTGAAAAGCTAAGGTGGGGAGAAGGTTCACAAGGCAACTCCTCATCTGCAGCCCCTCTGAGTAGTGGAGTTAGCATCAAAATACAAGTCCAGGGCTATCCACAGTGTGTGTTGTATGTGTTCCTTGGGGGCATGTGTGTGGAGGTCAAAGGGTGACTTGTGAGAGTTGGTTTTCTCCTTCAACTATTTCGTCCTGGGGATCGAACTCCTGCCAGTAGGCTTGGCCAGAAGCACCTCTGCTCCTGAGTTACCTCACTGGGCCACAGCAGCATGTTTTATCTTTAAAAGTCATTTTACATTTTTTATTTATGTATGTCTGTGTGTGGGTGTGCATTTGAGTGCAGGTGTCAGTGGAGACCAGAGCTGTTAGCCCCCCTGGGGCTAGAGTTCTGGGTAGTGGTGAGCTGCTGCCTGACATGGTGCTGGGAATCGAACCTCAGTTCTCTGCAAGAGCCGTACACAACTCTTGATCTCAGGGCCATCTCTCTAGCCCCCACAAATGATTTTTTTTAATTTATTTATTATATGTAAGTACACTGTAGCTATCTTCAGACACCCCAGAAGAGGATATCAGATCCCATTACAGATGGTTGTGAGCCACCATGTGGGTGCTGGGATTTGAACTCAAGACCTCTAGAAGAGCAGTCAGTGCTCTTAACCACTGAGCCATCTCTCCAGCCCCCCACAAATGATTTTTAAAACAACTGAATTGTGGCCATTTTTTCTGCTTATTTTGACTCCTAGGTCATCCCTTTCTTGCTTTGTCTGCCTTTCTCATATATACCCATATATATGTATGTGTATGCATATATGTAGATATATATACCCATATATATGTACACACACATATACATACATGTTTATATATATACACCCATACATGTATATACACCTATACATGTGCATACATACATGCATACATACATGCTTTCAGAGTAACTCAAGAACATACCCTACACCAGTTACCTTGGAAATGAGTAGAGTAGTTGAACCAGCCGAAGTGGAAACCAGGCCTCAGCGCTGATGTGTTGTGACCCAAATCGGATAACCCTGAGTTCTTTTTCAGCCTGCAATCTTATCTCTGGCTCCCCAGTGGCTACGGGCCTTTTCTCTTTGAAGTCGTTGGCTTGGAATTAATGTGCGCCTTTAGGTTTTCAGTTCTCGCACACCCTGGTGATGCCCTGGCTCGCTCTTGCCTTTGCCTGAGTGGGGCCAGAAGCAGACGGCTGTTGTTCCTTCTCTCAGCCTGTTTCCTAGACCTCGTGTCCAACAGTTTAAGCTACAATAGCAGGAGCTGTCTGTTCCTCTGCAGTCTAGCAAGAGTCACAAAGGAGAGGCCTGTGGAGATTCCATTACTCCTGGGGTCATGTCTGTTTTGGTGGTCACTGATGTTAGAACCAGTAGCAGGTATGAAGCAGAGGCGAACATGCTGCCTTGGAACCGCACAATTAAAACATCTAAAATAACAAAACACCCAGGCAAGTACATTTTTAAGTTGTGGAAGGGTCCTGCCATGTTGATCACATTGAGAAGTGTAGGAGACCGTGAAGCACTCTCTAGGACATATCCACAGAGGGTTAAATGGGGGAGAAGGTATAGGGATCCCCATCCTACCCCTAGGCTGGGCACCTACCTTGGATGTAGTATTATATCTCAGCAACAGGAAAATAACTCCGATAGGATGCATGAATGCAGGCCCATATGGTAAAGATGGGACCGAGGGCTTCCTATAGGCCAGGCAAGTCATTTACCTGAGTTATGACCTACCTTAAAAAAAAACCTTTTTCTGAGACCAGGTCTCTATATGTAGCTCAGGCTCACTGCAAACTTGTAATCCTCCTGCCTCACTCTCCGAGTGTTGGATGATAGGTGTGTCTTGCCATGTCTGGTGAGCCATTATTTAATATTCTTTGGTTCTTTAAGAATATTTGTGGTACCTGATTTTGGATTGCTCATTCTAATACCTGAACTCTCCCATGGATAGTTTACAGGTGTACCTCTTCTTCCTTGTCTTTGATTTTCTTTGTGTGTTAAGGGGGTGTGGGAAGGAGGGGGGGGACGAAGATTGAAGCCAAGGCTTCATGCATGTTAGGCAAGCAATGTCCTACTGAGCCATGTCTCACCATGTAGCCCAGTCTAGGTTTAGCCCTCTTTCCTTAGGCTGCGTAGTGGTGGGTTGCAGGTGTGTACCACCATGCCCAGCTCATCCCCTGTTCTAGACTGTTTTTGGTTACTGTGATCAAAACATTCTGACCAAAAGCATCTTAGGAGACAGAAAAGTTTATTTGGCTTACACTTCCAGGATAGAGCCAGTCCATCCCCGAGGGAAGTCAGGGCTGGAAGTTGAAGTGAGGAACGCTGCTTGCCGGCTCACCTCTCACAGGCTCAGGCTTAGCTAGCTTTCTTATAGAGCCCAGGGAATGGTACTGCCCACAGTGGGCTGCCCCCGCCTGTATTAATTAACAATCAAGACAAGTCTCCATGGATCGGCACGTAGTCTAGTGTAATTGAGGCAGTCCCTCAACCACTCATCGAAGGCTCCAGGCTGTATCAAGTTGACAGCTAGAGTTTAGTACATTTTGTTGAAAATTACGGTTACTGTGGCTCTTGATACCTACCCCAGGTCTATGTTGTTGTTCTGTGATGTGTTCTTTTATTGCGCATATACAGAATCGTCTGTGGTTTAGTTTACTGGACAGCCAGTGTTTGTTAGATTTCCTTGGGTGCTTTAAGGCAGCACATCTCTGCTCTCCGCAATGGACTCTGGAGTGGGGTACGATCTGTCCTCTGCCTGGCAAGTTACAGAGTCACCCTCACCCCCTATTTCTGCCTTCTGCGGAGCCCTCCAGGTTAGCTGGAGGTGAGACAGACTCTGTTTTGTTCTTCCTGGGGCGTACTCATAGCTCTTATGTACCTGGCCTTAAAGATTCTTAGAAATCTTTCAGAGCTTTTCAAACGGTGCCTCGCAGGGCTATTTTTCTTTCCCGGGTTTTCTTTTGAAGCTTTGGTTAGTCCCAGCTGTGGATGCTGCCTCCGGCAATCTCGACGCTAAAGTGCCAGTTGCTGTCCCCCAGGCACACCCTGACTGTGTGTGTGTTGTGTATGTGTGTTGTGTGTGTGTATATGCGCATGTATGTGTATGTGCTTGTGTGTGTAGGGTCAGGTGTTTGGAAGATGAACCCAGAGCCTGCACCTTTCCTAGAGGAAGGTGAAGTACTGGCAATTTTCTGACCGGATTTTGGGGAGGGGGCACCTGCTCTGTCCACTACCCCCTCAGCCATTTTGGCTATTAGGTTGTGGGGCTTCCAAGGCCACCTTGGAGTTTGAGAGGGAGGGATAGGAGTGGGGCGAGGGTAAGCGCAGCGAAGTTCACCGCACTCACCAGGACCCAGACCCCGCCGCTCTTCAATAAACGCTGCTTGGAGTTTTGCCAAACCTTTATGTAGTCCTCAGAAACCCGAAGATGTTGATTTTTTGAGAGTGTTTATGTCTTTCTTGCTTTTAGGGACAGAGTTTTAGAGCTCCTTACCTTGTCATTCTGGAAATGTTTTTAATTAATAGCAACTTCGTAAACTTTATTGTGGTCCCTTTTCGGTCTATAAAGGAGAACAGTTTACATTGATGTAAACTCTTCATTGTCCTCATCCATCTTCAGCATTCCTTACAGATGCCAGCCCCACTGGCTGTCTACCTTTCCATTATTTAACCTATTTCCTTTAGGATAGTTTTTTCACTTCTTAAAAAATTATATATTTTTATTAAATCTTTTATAATTTCATACATATATATATACCATGTATTTTGATAATATTCTTCCCCTGCTCCTCCCCCTAACTTTTTCTGGATCCTCCTCCCCTCTTCCACATTCCCAATAACTTCATCTCCTTTGTTGTTTGTTTTAATTTATAACTCTCTGTGTCCACTTTGTACTGCCATGGGTCCTGGAACATGGCTGACCTACTAACCCTCTCCCCCAGGAACATTGCTGACCTACCAGGGACTACACTCTAGTAGAAAACCAACCCTCTCCCCAAGAAACAGTCCACACCAGCAGCTTCTCTGCGGCAGGTAGCGGCTCATGAGCACCTCACCCCCCCCCCGCCCCCCTTCGTGCTGGATTGTCCACTGACTTGACGTGGTGCTTGGCTTGTGCAGGCAGGCATAGCTATGCGCGTTCATGAATTCTTTCATCCCATCATGTCCAGAAGGCGCTGTTCTGCCCAGGTCTTCCTTGACTACTGGCTCTTAGAATCTTTCTGCCCTTTTTCTGCATCGTTCCCTGACCCTCAGGGAGGATGGATGTGGTATAGACATCCCATGTATGCCTGAGACTAGACTCCTCTGATCCTTACCCTCTACACTTTGACCAGCTGTGAGTTTCTGTCTTAACCGTCTACGGGTGTAGAAGTACCTATTTGGGGGACACTTTTAATACTTTGTCCATTTAGCAACATGGTAGTACTAGGCTTGCCCCTGTGCCTGTGAGCTTCCCAGCTATGAGTTCTTGGCCATGTTTACAGTTTCAGGCAAGTGTTTCCTGTATGGTGCAGGCCTCTCATGCCTACACGGAAAGCCATTGGTTACTGCTGTAAGATTCTTTCCACTATTGCATCTGTAGACATTTCTTGCCATGTTGATCATTTTGTGGCGCACAGAGATCAAAGCCAGATGGGACTGTTGGTAACTTTTTCTCCTTAGCGACTTTCATACTTCCTCTGGTACTGTGAAAGCTGGCTGTAGTTTTTCTATGCTTTATTTATGTTTAATTTTTTCCTTACATGGGGTCTGGCTATGTTACCTAGACTGGTCTCTTAACTCCTAGACTCAAGTGATTCTCGTACTCCAGCCTCCTGAGTAGCTGGGATGTGCCAATCTGACTAGTGTTGTTACTGGGACGAAAGAATGTAGGGAAAGAATTTCAAAGAGAAAGGTTGGTTTTGACTCAGGACTTCAGAGCTTTCAGTGTGTACCTGTGGGGAGGGCGGGGCAGGGCGGGGCAGGGCGGGGCAGGGTGGCTCATTCATTTCACCATGCTGTGGAGCAGAGAAGCCAACCCTGCATGGCTTGCTCCTTTCCCTCTTTTTTTAAATTCCATCTGGGTCCCTAGCCAGCCTGGGGACAGTGCCTCTGTGTGTTCAGAGTAGGTCATCTCCCTTTCTTTAATCCTCTCTGGAAATGCCCCGTGGACACACCCAGAGATGAGCTTTCCTGATTCCTTAGATGTTTCCTAGTGCAATCAAGTTGACAGAGATGGGTCACTGGGTGGAGGAGAGGCCCGAGCCACTGTCCTGGGTTTCTGTGTTTTGTGTCTGATGTTCCCTGTTGGGAACATCCGTGATGATTGGCTAAAGCTTTGTCATTGATCCAGAGGAGACTGCACCTCTGCCAGCTCTTAGCTACTGTTCAGGTCACCCCACACCCTGGGGGGACTCCTGCTGTCTACCCCTTCTAGCTGAACCACTATGAGACTTGAAGAGCTGGTCACCACATCCTTGGCCTCCGTAGTTAAGAATGTACCATTTTCTCAGTTCCTCCTTGATGGCTCACTACATTTTTAGCTTTATTATCATCTCAGACATACACTGAAATCCACATCATTTGCTCGTCAGAGCCAAAAATGCAAGACTTAAAAAAAAATATTAACCTGTCCATAAAGTATCAAATTCTGTAACCTCTGCCCGTATGAACATGTTTGAATAAGCCCTAGTTGTTGTGTACATTGGTAGGTCTAGTAATGGACGCAACCTGTCAGGATATCAATGCAGAAGGAAAGTTTCACAAGCTGAGTATGGTGACTTATACCTGGAACCCCAGCACTTAGGAGTTATATAGCAGGAGGATCAGCAGTTCAAGGCTATCTATCTCCAATTGGATAGTGTGTTGGAGGCCAGCCTGGGCTACATGAGATTCTCTCTCAGAAGAAACAAATAATAATCCTTTTTCTCAAAACTTAATTCTCTTCTTAGTTTGCCCTAGAAGTGGTTCACATGCGTGAAGGATGCAGCGTATGTATCCCCGTGTGTTTTATTAGAAAGTGCTTCTGGAAATCACCAGTGTCCAGCATCAGCTGTGAAATGGAAAGATGTCTGAGACACATGATTAATGAAGGAAGGCTAAACTGTGCTTTGGCAAGGCTTCATGCACTATTTATGAAGGAGTTGCTTAGTAGTTTCTCTCTTGTGACCCAGTTTGTGTGCCAAAGATTGGATTGCACATATCAGGTTGGAATTATCTTAGGCCACCCAGAATGCCACTAGAAATCAAACTGGCAGCCAAGATGGGCATTGTGTCTCTTTCTTATGCTGCCTCAGGTAGACAAGCAGGCTGTGGCTATGGTGATGATTGTGTCTTTCCATTCCAATGTCCTGTGGAGTTATTCTATTTTCAACATGCCCTCATTGGCCTTTGAGTCTCTACCCAGGTAGGAAGACTAAGGAAACCCAGAATGGCCAAAATGCTATCCCCACCAGCTGATTTGGTACATCCAAGTAGCTTCCCCCCAAACCAACATGATATCTTTCTAGGCATCTCATTAACCAGTGCTTGATTCTGTGACTATGCATGCTGAAGAGAAGATAAAGATGGAGATCTTTACTCCAGATGGTAGTCATGGCCCTGTTGTTTAGGGATGAAAGGAGGCTTGGTGTTAGGGGAAGGCACAGTGTTGTCTGTCACTGTATTGGGATGTTTGTGTGTGCCCATGTGGGTGCCTTGAGCTTCTGCAGTGGACGCTCTAGAAGGTGGAATAGGACAGGGTAGGGCAGTGGGAGGAGAACTCTAAATCTTATCTCACACTGATTTGTACTGTTAAGTCAAATTAACAAATTACTGTTAAGGGGCTTACTAATAACAGTTAAATAAAAAGGCCAACTAACAAAACCCTGTGGTTTATTAAGAAAAGCATCAGAGCCTGACAATGCCCTGCACAGTCAGTAGTGTGTCGTGATTTAACTTTTAATATTTTTATTGATGGTCACAGAACAATACAATTAACACTTGCACAATACCTTAGGGTGAACCTGAATTACCTCAGGTAAGGGATAATTCTCCCAGAAACAGGGAAAGAATGCCTTTTGAGACTTTGAAAAAAAATGATGTCTATGAATTTGTATTTATAGGATAAGAGTGGCATGCATATGTATGTATACACACACACACACACACACACACACACACACACACACACACACACAGGCTTATCCCTAGTCGTATACATTCTCCTACAAATGTCATGATTTAATTGTTCTTTGGAAGGAATAAAATTTATTGTGTAAATGTATCACATTTTCTTCTTCCGATCCTTTGTCAATGGACCTCTGGACTGGTTCCCTTTCTTAGTATTGTGGCATAGACTTGGATGTGCAAGGGTCTCTGCTGGGCCAGAGCAGGTTTGATGTCTAATTAGAGGAACCTTCACGCTGGCAGCAGTAGTTGGCTGCTCCAGTTCCCCCTTCTACATTGGGTGGCCTCTCTCTCCACACACTTGCCACCATTGAGCGCCATTTTATTTTCTCGATGATAGCCATTTTGACTAGTGTGAAATGGAATCTCAAAGCAGTTCTAATTTGCATGTCCCTGCTGACTAAAGACATGGAACGCTTTTGAATTTATTTATTGGCTGTTGCATTTCTTCTGTTGAGACTCCCAGCTGACGTTGGGCCTTTGGTTCTACTGGAAATTGTCTTGTTGTGCAGAACAGAGTTTAAAGTAGTGAAAAAATATAACATGGAATATATGTATTTCATGAGCATGTGTATTCGTTGGTAGTCTTGAAGATCTTGGTATGCACAGGACACCTTTACATTTTCATGGCCCACCAATGGCTTAAAATCTTTAATGCAACTTGAGATACTCAGCATTGTTGATTGTTTTGTTTTATCAGTCTCTCTCTCCTCTCTCTTTCTCTCTCTCTCTGTATCTATATCATCTATATGTATGTTTATACATCTATCTATCTATCTATCTATCTATCTATCACCTATCCATCTATCCATCTATCCATCCATCCATCCATCCATCCATCCTACTTGATGGGAAGTGATCAGACACTGGATTATGGAATTACCAAGCATTCTGCAAAGACTTGTAGATTGAAGCCTTTTGGAGCTTTGCATAGTGTATGACTGAGTTCACTTGTGCAGGCTTAAAGCCGCAGGCTTGGTTCTGTCTGAACTCCACGGCTTTCTCCCTTCCTACCGCTCTTCTTCACACACTGGTGGCCTCCACCACCCTCCCTGTGTCCCCCATCACACCACTGTTTCTCTTCCTCTGATACCCTCAGACTGTAGGAATTATAGATGGAGCATCTAGTACTAAACAGCTCAGCTCTGAGCTGATATTATAAAAACAGAAGAGAGCCGGAGTCAGACTGCTTTGTGTTTTCAGCAGAGTCAGAGGGGTTTGACCTGTTTTCTTTTCCCCATGTTTTCAGGGACTGTCATCTGGCACAGCTAATTTTCCTCTCCTCTTCCTTGGCAGCATCTTCCGGGCAGCCAGCAGCAGTCATCTGTCCAGCTCTGGGTCTCCTTTGGCCGGAAGCCTATGAGAGCAGCCCAGTTTGTCACAAAGCATCCTATTAATGTGAGTGAGGTCTGCTGGGAGGGGGAGGATGCTCGTCTCCAAGCATCATGGGAATGTCCTGCTGGTGTGAGCATTTTACATTCTTCCTGCGGGCATCCTCTAGAGAGGCCTCTGAAGAGACCTGTTATACTCTGGGCCTGTTGGTCTGCTGTTGTGCACTTCACTGTTGGAAGTGGAGCTGAATGGGAATCTTTTTCTTGCTTTAAGTGCAGTAGGATTGGCAGAAGGGTCAGTACTGGTCAGTGGCCTCCTATGCCAGTCCTCAGGCAATGGGAAATCTGTGCATAGCATTTTCTTATTAATCACATGCTATATTCCTTGCAGATGACTATGGTTCCAAAAGGGGATATATTTTCATTCTGCTTTGTAGAAACAGACAGGTTAGAAAGACCAAGAACAGAGCAGAGAAAGCATATATAGTCAGTACTCAAATGAACTAATATTAGTACATACCTCAAATGAATTCAGCACTAGTACATACAGATTGCTAGGAAGGCAGTGTGGATCACCAGGGTCTAGCCTGAGGCAAGGAGGTTGCCTTGGAAGGCTTTGGCATCAGCCTGTGGGTGATAGTTCAGTGGGTATGTAAAGGAATGACGATCAGTTCTGTCTAGTTTATATGGGTTCTCTTAATCTCCTGAGGGAAAAGAAAAGAAAATGAAATGTGTGTTAATCTATATTGTGCCTTGTGCTAATAAAAGGTCTGCTGGGGAAAATGAGGAGACACCATTACCAAAAAGAGGTTTCTAGGTCATTTATGGAGGTCAGAGGCCCATTCTTTTTTTTTTTTTTTTTTGGGTTTTTCAAGACAGGGTTTCTCTGTGTAGTTCCGGCTGTCCTGGAACTTACTCTGTAGGCCAGGCTGGCCTCGAACTCAGAAATCCACCTGCCTCTGCCTCCCAAGTGCTGGGATTACAGGCGTGCGCCACCACCGCCCGGCTGGCCCATTCTTTTCTTTGTGTAGACCAGTCATGTATACTTGGAAGGGGCCTAGCTGTGCCTTTATACCCACTTTTGTCACTGGGACACATGGAGTCATTGCCTGCATGTGTGTATAAAGACCCCCAGGGATAATTGGGTTTTTAACTGTTTGCTTTCTGACTTTGGCTTCCGAAGGAATATTACATCGCTGATGCCTCCGAGGACCAGGTGTTCGTGTGTGTGAGCCACAGCAACAACAGTACTAACCTGTACATCTCAGAGGCGGAGGGGCTGAAATTCTCCCTATCCTTGGAGAATGTGCTGTACTATAGCCCAGGAGGGGCCGGCAGTGACACCCTGGTGAGGTAAGGAGAACCCCCAGGCCCCTGCCTTGGCCCAGTCAGGCCACCAGACTTACCTTAGTGGTTTAATGTTAGTTGTACATGGGGCCTTGCTTGAGGTGATTTTGAAGTGTGTTGCACCTCCATCCCGGGATCAGGTATCCTCAGATTGCAACTGAATTGGTCTGGGGTTACGGTTCAGGTTGTCCCTTGGGGGATTTTTTGTGTGTGGCCAAGGCTGAGCACTGTTGTTCTAGGTGACATGTAGGACCTCAGCTACTTGGGTTTTGTGGTATCTGAGTCAATGGGAAAGAACCGTTGGAAGATACCATCGTTTTAGGGAACACAGGGGCTCTGCTTTTAAGTGACTGATTGACAGCCTCTCTTAGAGGTAATTATAAGGTGGTGTGTGATAACAGAGCCCCCAGTGTCATTGTCCCTTTAACTGGCAATCACAAATATAGGGCTGTTTGGAACTTGTAGCACTAGATGCTTTTTGAATGCTACCTTCTCAGAGGAGCTTGGGAGCCGTTGAGGACTCTGGATTTCATTTTTTGCATGTTTGGCGTACATGGAGTCCTAGGATGATGGATATGAGGCCTTCTGGATCTGGCTTCTAGCGTAATATTCAAGGCTCGCCCCTACTGGCTGAATGTTAGTATCTCACTTCGTTCTCTGGGCGAATAAGAGTTTACTTGTTTTAAAAATTAAGATTCATGAGCCACTGTCGCTCAGGTCTTTCAGTGACTTTAATTCCCCCACCCCCACCTCGGAGACTTCCATGTCTACGGGGTGACTAATGCGGCTCACTGATGACTTCATCATCTAACTCACTTACGGTGGGACAAGGTGGGAGCCCCACCTGGAAAGGACCACCCAGGATGGAGCCCTCAGTTACGTGACCATCACGGCCTTGTCACACCTGTAAGCTGCCTCTTACGTGTGACAGTTTCCTCCGGTGGCGCCTGAGACTGCCGTGCGTCATCCAGTTGAGATATCGGAAAGAGATTCCTGTTGACAGTGGTAGGCCAGCCTCCTGTTGAGCTGTCTTCTGACTGTCTGGTTTTATCTCAGGGCGACAGGGGTTCAGGCATGCTCAGTTCAATGAGCTGTTACTATCCGTGATTCCTTCTCGGACAGATGAAATGGGGGAGGGTGAATTATCAGATGCGTGCGTCGGCAGGCTAGTCTAGACTAAACGGCTCTGAACTGGATAGTGCAGTGTGATGCTGACAAACTGGCCTTAAAGAAGAGAAGTGAGAACTCTTAACAGGGGCTCCCTCTGGTGTTTGTGGGTTGATTGGAGGAATCTCTTGGGAAGCCATAGCTAGCTCTAGGACTCTTATAGGAACTAATGTGCTAACAACGTGGCAGACCCGGAGGGACAGCTTTTGAGGGAAC
Source organism: Apodemus agrarius (assembly GCA_964023405.1). NCBI lineage: Eukaryota > Metazoa > Chordata > Mammalia > Rodentia > Muridae > Apodemus > Apodemus agrarius. The sequence goes on along the minus strand of OZ030012.1, from coordinate 44,765,953 downwards.
ACTTGGCTCAGCCGATGGGGATGGTGTGTAGATGCATGGGGTATGTGTAAAGGGAAAACCTGGTGAACTTTCTGGCAAGTTTCAGCCCACAGTGCCTGGGAAAGGAGGGGAGAAATGTTTTGGAGTGGGCTGGTGTAGACTATGGGAGAAAACAAGCTCTCAGAAGAGAGTGCAGACACGAAATCTGTTGTTCTAGTGTAAACCAAAGAGGGAAATAAAGGTGTGGATTGACATTAGAGCAGACAGTAAAGCTGGCAGGCAGTAAATGTTAAAAGCCCCGGAAGATAATAGGGAAAAGCACCAGGTCTTGGGAGAAACCCAGGCCTCCCGCATGAGCATAACAAGCAGTGAGCCTCAGGATGGTAGGTTCCAGAGCTGAGGTGAGCCTGCAGAGCCCATTAACCCATTCCCCAACAGAGACCCAAGGAATTGCACATCAGAGGGTTTAGTCTACACCCCAGTATTTGGGGACAGGGTGGCTTTTCTCATCCTGCCAACCAAGAACAGCTTCATTGGTACTGTGTATTTCTTCCTTTTCCTGAAGCAGAGATTGGTGTGTGTCTCCCTGTCTGTGGTAATACAACCATCATCCAGCTCAGGGGGTTCCCACAACATATGATGGGGACCCAGGAGCTTTAGTGTGCAGCCCATGGCTCAGAAACCCTGACATAAAGGGCACATGTCCAGTTTTAAAAGGCATGCATGAACCATGGTGACCATTCCTCATAGATGTTACATTTGTAATGAGCGTGCCATGTTAGTGAAAAACTCCTTTCCAGTGGGCTCTTAGGGTAGCAAGTGAAACCTGGGCAGTTCTTACTGTCCTGTCAGCCAGAGCAGCCTCAGGCTTTCTAGAGCTATCCTCTCTGCCTGGACTGTTTCACTGCAAACCAGTCATAGATGCTGCTAGAGCTCTTCACAGGGAAGCCTGTGTTTAGTGTTTAATAATTGTATTTCTAGAGAGCAGATTAGACTGTGAGCCTCAGCATTGTTACCAGTGTCTGGCACACCTGACTCAAGACTTCCCACTCGTCCAGGCTTCTTGAAGGATTTGGATCAATAGTCAAGGTGAAGAAATGGATCGAGCTCTGCCAACTTATTTAAGACACCATCTACATCCTAAATGTCCTTTGAGGAGTTGTTGGTTGGCTGAGCACCCTGACCCTTAAAAACAATTTTAATTTATGTGTGTTATATATATATTCATATACATACATATACATATACATGTACATATTTAAGAGCAAGTTATTTAACATTAAATCAACGAAGTATGGTGCCTGTTACATGGGTGAACTGTGTGAACATGTGAGCGAAAGTAACAAGATATAAAAGGATATTGCACGATTCAATTTATACAGAACAGCCAAGATCAGGCAAATCCGTAGAGACAGATCTGTAGCGACAGAAAGCAGATCTGTGGCTAGGCCTGGGAACTGAAAGAAAAGCAGACAGAGACAGTGCCTGCCAATAATGAAAATGTCCTGGAACCCACTTTGCCCAACAGTGTAAGTGTACTTACTGTGATATCGTGTGCTTTATGATGGTTCAATATTGCGCTGCACACAATGCAAAATGCCAAGCAAATGCCACTCCCAGGCTTGGACCATTGTTTTCCTTTGCCTGCAGGTATTTTGCAAATGAGCCGTTTGCTGACTTTCACCGAGTGGAAGGCTTACAAGGAGTCTACATCGCCACCCTGATTAATGGTTCTATGAATGAGGAGAACATGAGGTCGGTCATCACCTTTGACAAAGGGGGAACCTGGGAATTTCTCCAGGCCCCGGCCTTCACAGGATATGGAGAGAAAATCAATTGTGAGGTACAGCTGCTTTAATCTTGTTTGGCTTTTTTTGGATACAAAACAGAGAGCTGTGGTCTGGTGCAGTTTTTTTTTTATATTCAATATTTACAGGAAGCATGCAGGATGATAGAACGTGATGTTAATGGTGCACGGAACAAACTTCCATATGCACATTGGCCCTTTCAGGTCCCCAGCTCCACACTAAGGCACGGTGGGGGCTGGGATCAGCTCCGAGGGGTACCATGGATAGTCAACATGTATCTTTCAGTTATTGGAGACTGAACCACATACAGACCCTGTTTGTTTGACTCATGAGCTATACCCTTAGCCTAGTATCTTTCGTTATGAGATGGACTCTTGTCATTGATCTCTTGATCTCTTGATCTAGGCCAGACTGGCTTAGAATTTGTTATGTGGCTCTAGTTGCTCTCAAACTTTCAGTCTTTCTACATTCGCCTCCTAAGTGGTCAGAGTGCCAGGGTTATGTCCTCTACTGTCACACCCAGCTTAATTTAAAAGTTTTGAAGGAAACACCATGATAAACAACATCTGTTAGACATGTTTATTCCTTGACTAATGAGCTTGAGTTAGCTTACGGCTCTGACACGAGGACATAACGTATGTCTTTGGAGGATATCACATCTTTGGGAAGCTGGAGTTTTGTGAGCCAATTTGATAAAAAACAAAACATAACAAAACAAAACAAAACAAAACAAAACAAAACAAAACAAAACACAGTGGGAAAATCAGGATGGGAAAAGGTGGAAGTGTCCCCTAGGATTCCAAAATTTGAGAGGTTGTATTATGCCTATCAGATGCATGCATTCCATTAGTAGGACTTGGGATTATTCAAACATGAAATGGACATGGTTCCCTCCCCGCCCCCAGTTTTGTGTATACAGCTGTTTCAAATGGATGCTCTTTTATTAGGGCATGCATGCACTCACACACAAAAACACATACAGACTTAACTCTAAAATGATTCATGATGGTATTTTATTTCTTCTGGTCTGGAACAACTGTAAAAAAATGACATCACCCATTTTATTTTAAACCTACAGTGTTGACGAATGAGTATAGTATTCCCTCTTGGTGTGCCTATCCGAAAAGCTAAGCATTTTGAACTGTGTTTCTTGGTCCCGCTAAGTGTTCTCATGAGTTGGTGGCTGTGCTCCCTGCTCTTCTGGGACAAGCACAGTTGTGTTTCTATTTCACCTGCAAGAAGAAGTTAGTGTTAATTTTGGGTATAAGCATATTTCATTAGTCACCTAATCATTTGGCCTTTTGAGTTGTTTGTTCATGATAAGCTATGTTGTTTCCCCTGCATTTCATAGCTGTATTTCTCCCCTTGGGGAAATTCTTTTGGAGAGTCTTGCCCTAGAACACACTTGCCGTATTTCTTCTCTTTTGGCCATAGGCCTTGATTTACCACAGGAAATCTAACTTTGGAAAGAAGTGGGCTAAAAGCAGACATGGGTAAACACCTAGACATGCCCCTTCCTCAGTCTTTAGGACCTCAGAAGCTTGGCCCATCTTGATATGGATGTGTCTAGGCACACCGGGCAGGGGACATGCTTGGTGAAACAGATTCAGTGGCATTACTATTTCTCAGACTGATCAGCTGTAACTGTCGGGCCGTCCATCGACTTTTAGTTTCTAATTCTTAGTTTAGGTGGTGGTTGGATCCTGCTCCCTTTTGCTGGGACCAAATAGCTGATAAGAAACAACTTTAGGAAGAAAGGGTTTATTCATTGGCTCAAGACGTTGAGGGTACAGTCCATCATGGTAGGAAAGGCTCGAGGCTGATGCTTAGTTTTGTTTTCTTCTTTTCCCCTTTCATTCAGGCAGGGACCCCAGACCTTAGGACAGCGCTGCCATAGTCGTGGTGGCTCTTCCCCCTCAGCTTAGCCCCTCTGGAAAGCTCCCTCACAGACCTACCCTGAGGTGTATCTTCTAGGTGATTCTGGATCCAATCAAATTGACCATGAACATTAACCATCACAGGGGGTACGGTAGCTTTCTGTCACCATTACAAAATGGCTGAGAAAATCAGTTTGTGAGGTAGAAAGGCTGATTTTGGTCCACGGTTTCAGAGGTATCAGTAGTTTTTTTTTTGTTTTGTTTTTTGTTTTTTTTGTTTTTTGTTTTTTTTTTTTTGTCTGAGCTTGCTTGGCTTTTTCACTTTGGGCCAGTGGCCAGGCTGAATATTGTGGTAGAATAAACTTTCTTAATCATGGGCAGACAGGAAACAGATAAAAGGAACCCAGAGAGGAAGAGGCTAAGGTATCCATGTCCCTTTCAAAGGCACACCTAATGACAATGTCCTTGCACTAGGCTCCCCTCCTAAAGATTCTACCCCTTCCTAGAAGTACCAACATCTTGTGACCAAATCTTTAGACTAGGAGAATATTTTAATCCAAACCCTGAGGTGGAAAAAAAGAATATATAGTGATGTATACGGTTGAGACATGATGGTCCAAGGATCCAGAAATACTTCTAAGGAGTGAAAGAGGAGGTAGGGAAGGAAAACTTCATTGAGCCAACCTGATTTCCTCTTGTTCTTAGTTGACCAAACTGGTTTGTTAGAATGATTTTTTTTTTGATGCTATAAAGAGAAGTAGATTGGACAAAACCTGTTATCATTTTTACCTGTGTCATGAACACAGAGTCTCCCGTTTTGATCACTGATATGTCTGAAATACTTTAGGCATCATTTTTCTGGCCGTGAGAAGGAGGCAGAAGCATTTGTGGTGGCCTATGGAATGGTAGGCATCCACACTCAGCGAGGATGCCAGTGTCAACACCAAGAAGGCCTGCATCTTTGTACAAACGTGGAATAAGCCTTTAAAGTTTCCACACGACCCCTGTGGCATTCATAGCACACGTCTTACACATCTGGCCATTTTCCAATGAGACTCTTGGCCTTCTGACTCCTTTTCTTCTAACAAAACTTCCAGCATCGCATTTCAGACACATCTGCACTGACTTGCAAAGTCAACAGGACATTTTGATTCTTTGCCTTTCCGGGTTCCTGGGTGGCACCGTCAGTGGGCTGCCTTTCCTCTCTGCTTGAGTTGACACTGGTTTGTAATAGTTATTTCTGCGAGTCTCAGGACTTTATGTTATCTTACTCTTTTCCTCAGTGGTAGACATTTATGTTGCTTCAGAAGATAGGCTCTGTCTAGGGAGATTTGGAGACCATTGGGTTCTAAATTCTGGTTTCTTCTGGGCTAGACCCTTTTCTGGGTCTTGCTGTGGGGTCCTCAGATAGACGCTTGGGTTTGAAGGAGTCCTAGGCATGTGTTGTGTTATATGCTGATCCCATTTGGAAATTTCCTTCTGAAGCTTTCTCGGGGCTGTTCCCTCCACCTGGCCCAGCGCCTCAGTCAACTGCTCAACCTCCAACTTCGGAGGATGCCTATCCTGTCCAAGGAGTCAGCCCCTGGCCTCATCATTGCTACTGGTAAGTGCGCCTTTTTCCTGCGACTTTGGGTGGGCTAGTTAACGCAGCCAGATAGATATACAGTGATCTCCAGCAGTGTCTCCTCCTCGTGGCGTCCCGACATTATCCTAGCGACTAGCTACTATTCGGGATGTCTGGTTGGGCCAGGTGTCTTTCTAGCATGTTCTTCCTTTTGTGTTTCAGGCTCCGTGGGAAAGAACTTGGCCAGCAAGACCAACGTGTACATCTCCAGCAGTGCCGGAGCCAGGTGGAGAGAGGTGGGTTCCTGGTCCCGGGGCTTTGTCAGTATGGGCATGGGAGCTGGGAACCAACATCTCAGGGACACAGTGGTCTCCGGTGGGGGTCTGTGATGCCCTAGATGATCCACATGTGCATACAGAAACATCGGGTCCCACAGAAGAGTGAGCCGTACTCCTGTGTCTCCTCACTCTATAAGACACTTGTGATTTTTGCCAGAATATCACTTTAAATAAAAAACAGACCGGTTCAGTTTTTTTTTATTTATTTATTTATTTTTTTTTATTATTAGAAACAACTGTGAATTTGACAAAGTTTTTCAGGATAATGCATTCCATGAGGGGGTGAATACAGTGCCTGTTTTGCTTACTTCTTCAGCCCTGGGATGTAACAGTGTCTGACATAGAGAAAATGCCCAGTGAATTTGGGCGAATGTGTCAGCGGGTTACAATGCAGTTGTGGTGGGTCTGACTGTTCATTTCCCCTGCTTTTCTGAGCCTTGCTGGCTGCTCCTTTCCGTCTCCGCCACAGTATGGGAGGGGATTGTTTTCACACTGTTGAACCCATTTGGATCTTGGACCCTGACCACACCCATTTTCAAGGGTCAGCTAGTGCTCCAGACTAAGCTGTGGTCTTACTCTGTTGGGACTTGGTCTGTGCTGACCCTGAGGGTGGATCCTGACATCCCAGCAGATCACCATGCAGGCCGGCTTGAGAAGTCATCATCCGTAGCTTCTATCCCCACAGGGCTTCTTGTGGAGAATATAGTGTGCATGCTTGCACACTTAATCTGTAACACGCACAACAATCATGTTACCATTTGGCTCTGGGTAATTTGTAAACATTGCTCTTATATTTTATCTCATATGTGGCCCAGGCTTCTTATCAACCCTCTAAATGAGAGAAGACAGACAATTTGTGTGTGTGCATATGTGTGTGTGTGTGTGTGTGTGTGTGTGTGTCCACGTACATGTGTATATATGTATTCATGTGCACAAGTTAAGGGTTCTACCCAGAATGGCCGAGAATACAAGTCTGTATTCATATGAAAGAAGCGATCAGGACACCATGGCCAAACAGAAAGTCAAAGGCTTGGAATTTTCAGGTCGCCCTCCTCCCGTCCCATGGGGAAGCTGGAACAGCTGCGTTGCTTCCTTTGGGGTGCCGCATCCTCACACCGGCAGAGAGGCCTGCGGGCTTCTAGTACCTTCTGCTGCTGGAGACGACAGGGGCTGGAACATCCGCCAAGTCATTTCCTTTGGGTCGGGAGCTGTGTCCTGCTCCTCCTCCACTGGAGCCGCGTTGCCTGGCGGTTGCCAGGGCAGCTGCTGGAGCCTCTCTCCAGGCATACGTAAGACCTGCCAGGAAGAGCTCAGCGCCCAAGGGACCTTGTTTTGGGAACTAGCAGAGACGTAGCTGGGGATGAGCGCTGGAGTCTTCCTGTGGGGGAGCTTCACGGTCCCCTTGGGTGGCCTTCACCACAGAGGCCCCGCGTGGGCAGGACACCTGCCATTGCATATACTGGGGGACCAGCGACACAGGTGACAGGCTGCTGCAGGGAATAGTGGTGACCGAGATTCTGGTTGCCCTCCAACTAGCTAGTTACGTACTCTCTGATCCATACAATTTCTTCTTTCTCTTTCTTTCCTGACAATGTCACTGAGAGCTGTGCACACTAGCAAGTCTGTGCTACAGTGTTCCTTTTGATAAGGGCCATCCCTCATTTCTACAAATTCGAAGTATCAAGCATGCCCCCAAGTATCTCTGGACCCTCTTGTGGTATACATTCCCCTCTCTACTGTCTGTATCCACCTCTACATATTATTAACATGTCCAGAGTTCTCTATAAGGACTGCTCTGTATGAATAGGTTGTTTATTTCACTTTCCAAGATTCTGTCATGCCTGTGAATTTGAAGCTCATCTAAGTGGCTCCATTGCCTGTCTTAGTTGGGGTTTACTGCTGTGAACAGATACCATGAGCAAGGCAAGTCTTATAAGGACAACGTTTAATTGGGACCAGCTTATAGGTTCAGAGGTTCAGTCCATTATCATCAAGGTGGGAGCGTGGCAGCATCCAGGCAGGCATGGTGCAGGAGGAGCTGAGAGTTCTACATCTTCATCTGAAGGCTGCTAGGAGAAGACTGACTTCCAGGCAGCTAGGATGAGGGTCTTAAAACCACAGCCACAGTGACACACCCACTCTAATAGGGCCACTCCCTGGGCAAAGCATATACAAACCATCACATTGCCTGTGGCCTTTTTCTGTTTTACTGCTACGTTTTGTATGCACCATAGGGAAAACAGTGGTTTTGCTTGTCCAATTAAATTTTAATTGTTCTACCTACTTGGATTACTTAAGCTGTTTTAATGTCTGATATTTTATTTTCCCATTTGTGTGTGTGTGTGTGTGTGTGTGTGTGTGTGTGTGTATCTGTGTGAGCGTGTGTGTATGAATTTATAGCTTTATAAGTTGTATTTACACACGTGATTCATTAAGAGTTAATTTCTAAATGTGTCATAAGAGAATGGTCACCACCCCATTGTTTTCATATTTTAATGTGCTTGAACCACTTTTTGATATCTATTTTTATCCATCTGTTGAGAAGACTTCTCTTTCCCCTGTTGAGCCATCCTGGTCCCTCTTTGGAAATGAATCTGTCATGTATATGTGGGTATATTGGGGGCGGGGGAGGGTTTCTGTTGTGTTCCATTGAGCTATGTGTCTGACTTTTTCACCACTACCATATTGTCTTGATTACCAAAACCGTATAGCCAGTGTTGGAATCAATTAGGGTGAGCCTTTTGCTTATTTTCCAAATTGTTCTCATTATTCAAAGTCCTTTGTGTGTCTACATACACGCCAGTTTTGCTAGGACTTTCACTGGGAGCATATTAAATTCGTAAATAGATTTCAGGGTAAATTGACATCTTAATAACACCGAGTCTTTTGATCCACAGTTGTAGTCTGTCCCTCCACGCCTCCTCTAATTTCCCTTGGTATCTACATTTCCCGTGTAGAAGTCTACTAGGTCCTTTCCTTCGATTGTTCAGGCTGGAGCTCATGGTCTTACTGTGTTTGCCTCCTGAGTATGGGGATTACAAGCATATACCACCATGCCCGACTTGATCTCCTCCCCTCTCCTCTCCTCTCCTCTCCTCTCCTCTCCTCTCCTCTCCTCTCCTCTCCTCTCCTCTCCTCTCCTCTCCTCCTCTCCTCTCCTCCCCTCCCCTCCCCTCCCCTCCCCTCCCTTCCCCTCCTCTCCTCTTCTCTTCTCTTTTTTTTTTTTTTTTCTTAAAACTGGGGATTGAATCCAGAGTCTAAACATATCAGTCAAGCACTCCACTGTAAGAATGTGTGTCATTCTTAAATATTTAAACTTGCTATTGCACTTTATTGCTACTAAACTTGCAATGAAATTTTCTTTTAAGTTTACCCCTAAAATTTTGTCGTTGGTGATTTTATTTGTTGATTTATTTTTTTGAGACTGGATCTGTCTGTGTAGCCCTGGCTTACCTGGAACTTGCTATAAAGAACAGGCTGACTTTGAACTCAGAGATGCACCTGTCTTTGACTCCTAAGTGCTGGGCGTGGACTCCTAAATGCTGGGCGTGGTGTGCCACCGTGCCTGGATTCATTCCTAGATTGTTATGCTAATATGTAACAATGCTTTCTGCATTCTATAACTTTGTCAAAGGCATGGATTCCTTTTAGTTATCTTCTAGTACATTTATTAAAGTCAATCATATGAGATGCAAGGGAAGCAGTTCCTTTCTGGTCTTATTTCTTTTCCTCCTTGCTGTTTCTCCCTTCTGCACAGCGATTTTCTCCTATTCCTCTCTTTCCTCTTACTAGGGTGTCTATGACCTCCAAACACTGTTGCATAGATGCAGGAAGAGTGAGTATTCTAGTTTGTTCTCTGTCTGGAGGATAAACATTTTAGTCTTTTTTTTTTTTAAAGGCAGAGTCTCTCTTTGTAATCTGGAAAGGCTAGTCTTTGTGTTCTCAATCTCGTGAATCAAACAATACGCTCTTGGTTGTATGTGATGTATATGCATGCATATACCTATATGTATATATATTCCACCAACCTGGAGAAAAATCCCCGTTGGTCCTAGGTTATTGCTAAATCATTAAAAATCACATCCAGGTATTGATTTTTGTCAAATGTCATTTCTATATCAATGTTGTGATATAGATTTTCTTTATTCTGTTTACTGTGGTGAATTGTATTAATTGGCTCTTGAATATTAAGCTAACTTTCAGTTACAGAATAAGTCTCACTTGGTCATGATACTCTGTCCTATTTAAATACAGCTACGTTTGATGTGCTAAAAATGATAGGGATCTCTTGTGAGAAATACTACTATGTGGTATTCTGTCTTCAGTGTCTTCGGCAAGTTTCAGTATTGCGGTCTGGTTGGTCTCATAAGATAAGAATAAACTGGTGCACTGTCCCCCTTCCTTTTTTGTGTCTGGCTGCCTATGCTAAAGCTGGTGTTATATCGTCTGTAATTCACCGCTGGGCTGGGAATTTTCTTCCTAGAATATTTTTTTGGCAAGAAATTCCAATTTTTCCAGTTGGCATATAACTATTCAGATTTTCAAATTTAGTGAATTTTTCTCGCTGCCTTCTTAATTAACACCTGTAGAAGCTTTAGAGATAATTTCATTCCTGGTAGAAACAACTTGGTTGTCTTCTCTACTATATTATTAAAATTTTCCTTATTGGTTTGCTCTTTCTGTGTTTCGATATCCACTTATTTTAGATGTTCTTCTAAGTATAAACACGCAAGGCTTTAACATTTCTTTTGGATGCATCTATTACTGCCTGTTTACTTGCTGTTTATCTGTGTCTTTGTTTGAAAAATCTTATGCAACTTGTACACTTTTGCTCTCTTATAAATTATTATTATTATTTTACTTTTGAGGAGAGCTAGGTAGGTGTACGTGAAGATCACATACAGCTTGTGGGAACTGGTTCTCTCCTTCCACCATTTGGGTCCTGGGGAGCGAACTCAGGTTGTTAGGCTTGGAGGCAAGCGCCCTCCCTCATCACTGAACCATCTCACTGGCCCCAGACTTTGAGTGTGTGCCTTTATTTATTGGAATTAAGCCTTTAATGTAATATTTTGTTATTTATTTCCTCTGTATCCATTCTTCTGTATCTCTCTTTGCATCTCTTTTTGGGTTCTTTAGATGTTTGTTTTTTGACAGTACTGGGCGTTGAACCCAGTGCCCTGTGTATTCTTGTTGGGTGCTCTACCATTACGCTCCCTCCGTAGCCACCAGATATATTAGACTCTGTGTATTTCTCTCTAATTTTCTTTTCTTTCGGTGGGTTCTCTGAGGATTAGAGCATCCATAGTCTAGTCTCCCATAGTCTTCATTGGGTTTGTACTGAATGTATATAAAATACGGAATGTTTGCATCGTGTGGGTCTGTGTCCTCTCCCTGACCTTTCTACTTTTGTTGTGTCCTGTCTACATACTTTGAAAACACTCATTCATTTTCCCTTACCCCCCCCCCGCCCCCCCCCCCCCCCCCCCCGTATTTGCCATTTCTCTTGTTTGTCTATGGTTTCTGCTGATCCCTGGGTAGATACCATTGCTTAAAGGGATACCTTGAGCATTTCCTGCAGAGCCCACTGTCTGTGAGGGGCCGACTGGCTACAGGTTCTTTTGGCTTTCCTTTGTTTAAGAATCCTTTATTTTCCCTGTATTCCCAGGCATCGTGCTTCTTCCAGTGCTGAAATATCAGGCAGTGTTCATCTAGGTTAAGAGGACCTTGAATAAGTTTTATTGGATGTTGTTTCTCCGGGTTCGGGTGAACAACCTGTGGCCACTTCAGTTAAATGATTTGCACATGTAGTAGCCCATTTTCATGCAAGCATTTATATATATCACAAGTTCATTTGTATAGATCACATCATTTTTCTCTAGGCACTGTTAAGATCCCCCATTCAAATGTAGTTTATGGCTTCGATAGAAAGGTACATTCCAATTAAGGATGCATGCGCTGGGATTCCTCCCACACTTCCCCAGCCTGCAAGGGGTCATTTACTGGTTCCTTTTGTAGAAACAGTGTCTATGGAACTTTGAGATCCCTGGCTAGAGCTGGGGCGTTCTAGGAAAGGCCTTCCCTTGAGGCAACTTTGTATCAGGAAACTGTGTGGGTAGCTTCTCGAGGCACTAAGTCCCCTCCTACAGGCTTCAGAGAGCTGACTTGGTTATAGCAGAGCAGCAGCTCTGGTCGACGGGCTATTGATTTTGCAATGTGAGGATGAAACCTACGGCTTCAGGCATGTTAGGCAGGTGAAGAGTGTTTCTGTCTCTGTCTCTGTCTCTGTCTCTGTCTCTGTCTCTGTCTCTGTCTCTGTCTCTGTCTCTGTCTCTGTCTCTGTCTCTCTCTCTCTCTCTCTCTGGTAACCTAAACTCTGGAGGGTGAGAACTTAGCTCTCCCTGACTCTAGGACTGTGAGGAGTGAATGAGAGGATGAATAAGAACTTGTTCTGAGAACTGGAACCCGCATCCTAGTGGCTGTCATTGTGGTGGTGTGTGTCCAGGGGAGGGGGAGTGCACCGTTTCTGTTTACCTCTACAGCAGCACATCACCTCTGTTTTGTTTTGTTTTCCTAATTAGGCTCTTCCCGGACCGCATTACTATACTTGGGGTGACCATGGAGGCATCATCATGGCTATTGCCCAGGGCATGGAGACCAACGAGCTGAAGTAAGTGCTTCTGGTTATCCACCCTCTTCTTCTTCCTCCTTTTCTTAAAAAAACAAAACAACAACAACAACAACAACAACAACAACAAACTTTTCTACCCTTCTCTCTACTTCTTCCTTCCTTTTCTCCTTCCTTTTTTAAAAAACAAGGTCTCACTGAGTATGTAGCCCATGTTGTCTTGAAACTTACAATGTAGCTCCAATTGATGTAGAACTTGGTAATCCCCCTGCCTCAGCCTCCTGAGTGCTGCTATTTCAGGCATCAGTTACTGTGCTGTGCTTATTTGTTTTCTTGGGACATCAAACTGTTGCCTCACGCTGGTGTCCGTGGTGCCCACCGGATGCACTCTGCAGCACTAGAGTCAGGGCGGAGAACTAAGATCTGTGGAAATCACTTAAATATTTTTTTATGTCTATGACATAACTAATTCCTCCTGTCTGAGAGGGGGTTAGGAGAAAAAAATTGAAATAATTTTTATTTATTTGAATAAAAACTATCATCTTTCTTTTAATTAGTTGTTTCAAGTTAACATATAAAGTAATGAATTTCATTATGGTAATTTAATTTATTTACTTTTTAACATATGTGACTTTATTATCATCGTCATCATTATTATCATTATTATCTTTTCTCAACTATCTCCTTCTTACTGCCCTGTTTGCTGTCCTCTTCTCCATCCTGCCTGTCTCTTCCTTCCCTTAGGCAGTTCCCCCTTCGGCTTCCTTATCACATGTAACGAGAGAGTTTTGAACATGTCTTGAACATGAAGTGGTCTTTCCAAAGGTCTGTGCATAAGATGACTAATAGTTAAAATGACAAGAAATCACGACAGGCAAATAGTGGTTATAGAATGCATATCACTTGGTAACCGAGTGACTTCTGCTGTGCTACCTTCCATCTTGGGGGTTGTCATTGATGGAGTTGGAAGGGATGTTAGGGGTTAACTGCTTCATATTGCACGTGGGGAAACCAAGGCTCGGGAGGAAGTAACAATCAGCTTGTAGAGCCATTCCTGAGAGTTAGTCTGGGATTATGGTCTAAGGAAAGAGCAAAGTGCCGGGAGTTTGTAGCTTTTCTCCCCTTCAGACTTCCTTTGATTCAGAATAATTTCTCTGCTTCCCTTCACGAAGCTATCGAACCAGAGTTACCGTGGGAGAAGACAGACTTACCCTCACCTTTGATTGCTTTTGGCTTGAACTTTTTAGCCGGGTGATCGCGGGAGGCAGAGAGAGCTTCTGTAATCACACTGAGCCGTGGGAAGAAGCAGGCTTCCCCCACGCGTGCGTTTGCTCCTAATAGAAATTGGCCAGGGGCAAGAAGTGGGTGCTTTGAAAAGCGGATTTTAACAGCTGGTTTCCCCCTGGGCTTAACTGGGCATGTACTGAGCCTTGAAGAGGAAGAGAGGCCAAGGTCTAGTCTTGGCTCTCCGCTTGGCTGCTCTTGGCCTTGGGTGGCACGGGACAGCTGCTTTTCTCTACAGCCCAGAGGCAGGGGAGGCTGTGTTTGTAGACAACACCCGAATCTGTGTTTGGATTCGTTTCTGCTCAGAGGATGATATTCACAGAGGATGCTTCCTCCGGATCTGCTGCTGTTTGTGTGTCGAATCATTTCACTTACGCCACGCACACTGAGCAAGTGCTACGTACGCCAGGTATGGTGAATCTAAAGAGGAACAGGATGCTGTGCTCCCCTCCCACCCCCATGAGTGCTCCACCCTCTGGCTGTAAGGTAGGCGAGGAGGTAATTGTAGTGGTTAGTAAACTGCTATGTGAGGAAGGCAGACAGGGGCCTGGACTTGGTTTCCTGGGCATAGATTTCATTCTTTGGATAGTTTTAGTTTTCAGATTTGGGAGTCGGTTCTCAATTTCCCTTGTTTAATTTCTCCACAGATTACATTAGCATTCCAAGCTGGCTCCTCTGAAGGAGCTGGTGTGATTTTAGTCCTCTTACACCATCTGTCGGTGCATATGCGCCCAGGGAACTCGGCGTCATTCTGTGCGCTAGCTGCAGCAAAACACGGCCAGGAAAATAAGCCTGCTGACGGAAAACCATAATGCCCTCCCCAGGCATTTCAGAATGGCTTTGGGGGTTGGTGGTGGACATCGTGGACACGGTGCTGGTGTTCTAATATTGGCATGGGTCATTTGGAAGCGTCTGCAACACATAGTTCAAGTAAATATGGACTGGCCTCCTTTTGACAGGGACATGTGTCCCGAGAACCGGCTCACACTTGGCTGGGATCCGTGCAGCCACCTGGCGCTCACCCAGTGTGTTGTTCTCAGAGGTGTTTGCTCCTCCTTCTGCTGTTCCGTTAAAGCAGCGGATGAGAGTGGAGTCAGTCCACAGTCTCCAGAGACAAACAGCGATTCCCTGTGCCTCGTAGACATGAGCGGGGCCAGGTGCTAGGCTTTTTTTTTTTTTTTTTTTTTTTTTTACGTGAGAAAGACACCAAAGAGACAGGGCCAAGCCGGAAGGGCTCATTTTGAGTTCACAGTGTCACAGGATTCAGTCCCACTTGGCTGCTGCATTGCCTTGGCAGCGTCAGCACGGCAGGGAGCGCATGGCTGAGCAGAGCTACTCGGCAGGTGGGCATGCTGACTGGGTGTAGCTGTCCGGGGCGTGCCCTCTGCAGCCTCTTTCCTCTAACTAAGCCTCCCCTGCTCCTATCCAACACCTCCCCATGACGTCACGGTGATATGAGCCCATCGAGGGATTAAAGTCAGAGCCCTCGTGATACGGTCACCTCTCAGAGATGGGCTCCATCTTGAGAGCGCCAAGCCTTTCCATCCATGTTGACAAAACTGGCCTCTGGCTCTGGGCCTCTGACCTCCCTGACCATAGCAACCTCTATGTCCTTTGAGCCTCAGAATGTTTTGGATGGTCTATTCATTTAGACTGATTGTGTTCAGACTTCACGTTTTAACTCCGTTTCATTAGCAACTCATTAGCAAGGCTTTTGTAGGCCCGTATGCCTGCCTGGTCTATACAAGTTAGCAGGCACTTAGCAAATATTTGATCGATCAATAAATAGGTCACGCGTACTTGGGCATCTGAGATTGCTTTTTTCTTTTCCTTGCTTTTAAACATCGATTTAAAAAGCAGGAAGGGATCTGGGTAAGGTGCTATTTGCACAGCTCCAAGGGAGACCACCGCTGTTGTGTCCTATGTAAATGACAACCCCTGAGCAGTGGGGGGGCTTCTTGAGTGTGCAGCCAGGCAGCCAGAGAGAAGATCTGATCCCCCCTCCTTATCTTCCACACGAGGACCTGATATGATTTGTGGGAGTTAGCGCCCACACTGGAACATGAACAGATTTTTGCTAGGAATCATTTCAGGTCAATTACACAAACATTTGTTGAACAGCTCCAGTGAACCAGATGTTGTGCTAGACGCCAGTGATGAGAGGCCAGTGGGGCCCGGTTCGGGATCTGCCTGAGCCCATGGGAGTGCTAGGGCATCCGAGCCAGTTGGAGAGAGAGTCTGGGAGAAGGAAGGAGCTTGCTTTGAAGGGAGGACCGGAGGGTCTGTATATCTGAAGAGGAATAGAATGCGGTCTCTCACCTTTAAGTATTTTACCCTTTATTTTTAGTGTAGGCAAAGAGAGCCAAATAGAGCAGTCTTTTGTTCTCATCAGAGGGCAGAGGTAACAGAGATAGGGACACTGGTCAAAGACAAAAGGACAGGCTTGGGGTATTTGTTCCCCCAACAAATGTCATTGGTGGTTCATTTGCTATTTCAGCGAAGTCTGATTAACACAGTCACTGAGATCCCTGTTTGCCCCCTGCCTTGCTTCTCTGTTGAGACTTTATCATTGGTGTTACGTGAAACCGAGAGCGAGAAGGGTGATGCTTCTCTTGAAGGGAGCAAATGAGAGCCCAAGGGGCTAGGGAGATCCGTTCAGCAAGCTTGACCAGGAACCTTCCTGGAGGGTACCAGGAATGGTTGCAGTTCTTAAGGATGCACTGCATCCTGCAGAGGAGAGGCTGTGGCTGCGGCTACGGCTATGGCTGCGACTGCAGCTGCGTTTCGCATCCTGACCAGAGAAGATCCAAGCACCAATTTGTGAGCCGTATCCCGAGGGCCGAGATCAATTTCCGTTTCTCCTTGGCAGTTCGCCTGTCAGTGTGATGAAATGTTGATAGTTACTAATACTCTGGACTTGCCCCAAAGCATCTTTTCTTGGAGGAGATCTCCAATTTCACAGGGCTTCCCTCTGGGAATCCCCCAAACTCCTGCTGAGGCTACATGCAGGGGTGTGGCTGCAGTTGTCTTTCCTAGGCGCAGCCTCGTGACTCCAGAGCGTAGGAAGCTGCGGTGGCTTCTTCTATGGCTTCTCCACCCGTGCGTACAGCATCACAGGGGGGCAGCTGCAGAGAGCCGTCCCCACCCCAGTCTCACCCTGGGTGGCTTCTTCTGCTCCCAGGCAGAAGCAACAGATGCCCTTATCACCTTTCGACTGTTACAAAGGGCAGGGTTTGAAAAAAGAAAAAAAAAAAACAAAAAAAAAAAACCCTCAAGTGTGAGTTGTTTAATTTCCTGCAGCAAATGTTGATTGTTCTTCTTTCCGGTGGTAGAAAAGGTGTGAGGTGCGGGGGACAGGGGAAGGGGGTGGAGGTTTTATTACTGGTGAGCCACAGTGTAGAAGACACTGATGGATCTGGTCATGTAAACACAGCAGGGTAGGGTGTGAAATCTAGTGCAGGGCCTAGTCTGAGCTGGCCTAAGGCAGTGCCACCTGGGAGGCTGGGGAAGGCCTCTCAAAGGAGGGGAAACGTGAGGTGAGATTAAGAAGTCGATGCACAGTATCAGTGTTAGAAAGAGCTTTGTGGGGCTGGAGAGATGGCTCAGCACTTCAGAGGGCTTGCTGTGCTTCTGGAAGACCCGGAGTTCAGTTCCCAGCATTGACACCACTGCCTGTCACTCCACACCAGGGTGTCCGATGCTTTCTTCTGGCTTTGGCGGGAGATGCAGGGTTTGGGGTGGGTGGGTGGAGGAGTGGTAAACCTTGCACCCTTGGCATACGCTCTTACATACATATACAAAAAGAGGCACAGCTTGAGCAGAGGTGGTAGAGTGACTCTGGTCCCTGAGGCCTTCATGCGCAGACAGAATATGTATTGAGAGATACAGAGGTGTGAAATAGGGCTTGAGGTGGCCTTAGACAAGCACCAGTCCTGTGGGCCCTTTCCTGATACTCACTGGGGAGATTTTGTTGTTGTTGTTTGTATGTGTTTAAATAAAGTTATTTTTGTTCTTTGACAATTTCATATATGTGTGTCACTAAGTTTGGCCATTATTACCACTCTTACACTCTCACTGCCTCCCGTTCACATTAAGCTGTTCTTCCCACAGATAGCTCTCCTATCAATAGGTTTTTTTTATTTTTTTTTTTCCCCCTGAGTTCAATTAAGATTGATACGTGAGCACAGGTATGGGACTATTTCCTGGAACATTGTACTAGTGGTGGTACCACTGAAGACAAAACCAACAGCACCCTTTTCAAGCTACTGATTAGCTGCCAATAAATAGCGTCTTCCAGAGGGGCGGGGTCTCTCTAGTCCCACCCTCACTTGAGATTGAGAGGTTGATGGGCCCAGTCCTGTGAATGTAACCACAGCAGCTGGGAGTTCGTAAGCGAAATGGCCACCCACGTATATCCAGAAGGTAGCTTTCCACGGCAGTCACTGGTATCTCTAGGTCCTATGCTCTGTCACTCACGTCTTTGCCTTGTCTTTGTTGTCCCCTGAGCCTTGGAGCAGTGATGTAGATCTCCTGAGGGAGTTGGACACTCCCAGCACTTGACGACTTATTAGTATTGATTGCTGCCCACAGCAAAGAGAAGCTTCTCCAGCCAAGCTGAGAGCAGCGCTCACCTGTGGATATAAACATCAATATTTATAAAGCGTTTTGACATCGTGCCCAGTGTTCAAGACAACAGCAGGCTTCCCCTGACGGCCTTTGGTATTTGAGCAGGTTTGCAGTGTCAGGCAGGAATCACCCCTGTGGACAGGGCCTCAGATCTAATCAGAGCCGTTGGTTACCCCTATAGTAGTCCTGCCACTATTGCCGCAGTGGATGCTTCCTGCCCTGCAGGTCAGGACTATAGCTTGAAGGCTTCATACTTGGGTAAGACTGAAACTTTGCTTTTGAGGACTTCAAGTGGAGGAATGACTTGGCTTCCTTTGGAAGAACTGAGGAGGATGAATGTATTCCAGAGAAGATTGGAAGTGAAGATTGGAAATACCCCAGTTTCCTTTCCTTGTTTACTGCTGAATCTTCACAGATTTTTCTCTAGGTCTACCTTGCATAATATCATTGCATTAAGATGTGGGTCTCATATCTGCCTTCCATAGTGTCAACTGGGCAGAAGAATTAATACCTACTGATTCTAGACACTTTCTACAAATAAAGATGTTAAGGCCAAATTTCTACATTTTTTCTCACCTGGGTTCAGTTTCTTGATGTGTAACCCAGGCTGTCCACTATCTGATAGTGTCCCCCAGAAGGCCACTATCTGATAGAGCTTATTAAAGGACCTATGTCTAACAAGAGACATTCCTGCCCCAGCCTCTCCAGTGCCCAGATAACAGATGTGCACCACCATGTCTGGCATTTTCTAAATGGTGACTCCCATTAGAATTTTTATTTATTGAGAAACAATTTATGGGGTGTTTAGATCTTAATCAGATTTTAGAGAGTTGTACCAAGTTGCTTTCCCACTGCCACAAAAATGACCCTGCAGGCACCCTCCTGGCAGTGCCTGACCATTCATGCAGCCACTGGTTTGATTTTATTGTTACTTCCATGGGGGAAGTTTCCTTTATTCCAGAGTTGCAGCTATGCACACTGTGTGTGCGCGTGTATGTACGTGTGCGTGTGCGTGTGCGTGTGCGTGTGCGCGTGTGCGTGCGCGTGCGCGTGCGCGTGTGCGCGCGCGTGTGTGTGTGTGTGTGTGTGTGTGTGTGTGTGTGTTCACATGTGTGGACATGTGTGGACACTGAACACACACATGTTCAGTGTGTTCATGTGCACATGTGTGTGTACCTGTGTGCCTGTGCATGTGGAGGCTCAAGGTCAGTAGTAGGAATCTTCCTCTACTGTGCTTCTATCTAGTTCTTTGAGACGATGTCTCTCAGTTCAGCCCAGAGCTTGGCAATACAATCCATCTCCTTAGCCAGTTTGCCACAGAGATTCTGTCTCTCCGCCTTCTGAGGTTGGGATTATGGGAAAGGCACTGTACCGACATGGTATTTACATGGATTCTGGGGATCCAAACTCTGGTCCCCTTGCTTGGATGGCATGAGCTTTAACTGCTGTCTCATTCCCCTGGCCCAGCATTTCAGGTTTCTTCACCATATCCTTCTGCTCAATTCAATCCCCAGAAGTTCACTATCCGATAGAGCTGATTAAAGGACACATGTCCAGCTGTCTCCTGTCCTAAATTCCAGCAGGTTAAGTCTTTGGGATATCACGTGAATGTTAATATTCTTATTTTTGCTTAGTCTTTGGATGCATGAAAACATTGGAATTTAATTTTACCATATATGTCTATATCTACATCTGCATATATCCACACATGCATGTGTGTGTACAACTGGGCCTGTGCCCTTTGCAAATGGGGTAGTTGCTGATGGGGGTGCGGGAGCTTGTTGAGAAACTGAAGTTTTATTTTGGTTTGTCATCAAATATATATCAGCTCCCTTCATATTATTTCGCCAGCAATGAATGAATGTTTATATGTGTGGTCCACAAGGATCTCTCTCTCTCTCTCTCTCTTTTTTTTTTAAATTGCTCTCACATCATTATCCTTCTTATGGTTGGTTTTGCTTATCAACTTGATGGGATTTAGAATCACCATGGAAACAAATCTCTGAGCATGTAAGAGGGATTAGCTCAATTAGGGTAATTGATGTGGGTAGGACCAGTTCTTTGCCTGGAGTCTTAAACTGAATCAGAAGGAGAAAGTGATCTGACATAAGCGAATACTGCTCCCTGCGGATGCAGTGTGACCAGATGTCCCAAAGTGCTACCGGCATGACTCTCCTGCCATGCAACTGCACCTTCAAAATGCGAGCCCAAACAAGCCACCCAGAAGTTGCTTCTGGTTTTTTTTTTTTGTGTGTGTGTGTGTGTGTGTGTGTGTGTTTCTATGTTTTGTCGTAGCAACAAGATAAGTAACTAATACAAGTCTCTTGTTGAAATCTAGAATAATCTGGAGGAAAGGAAATGGGTTAGCGTGTTGTGACAAGAGACCATTGGGGCCTCAGCTCTGGCCTCTGTTTGCCTGAGTGCTTATTATCCGTTCTCAAAAGCGCCTTTTCTCCCGTGGGTAAACCAAGTGACTGCTCCTCTTCTGTCTCTAGGATCTGTTCCGCCTGACTCTTAGAGAAATTATCAAAAAGGAGTCCGATAATTTTATCTTCATCTCTTCTTGTTCCCTAGTAGATAGTCTCTCTCTCTCTCTCTCTCTCTCTCTCTCTCTCTCTCTCTCTCTCACACACACACACACACACACACACACACACAACACACACAAAAACACACACACACACACACACACACACACACACAGGAAAAGAAAAGAGATCCACATTTGTTTTTTTTCTTGCCTCTTGTCATTTCAATTTCACTACCAAGTCCTCTCTTCAATTTCTGAATCAAGATCAGACCGACCTGGATGTTCCTGGAGCTGTTGCCATTGCTAGATGAGCACCTTTTCTTCGACATTCCTGAAAAACGCCGTGTCCTAAATGAGCACTGTGTTCTCGGGTGCAGGGCTATGCTTGGCCACACACCTGCTGGCTCGTCTCATTAATGGCTCTACCGTCTGCACCTTCTGGGAATCTATAGAGAAATGAATCATTTCCTGGGGTTGTCTTTGGTTGGATGATCTCTTAAATGGAATTAGCTTGCCCATGTAAAAATAGATGGACTTCCTGTATCATCACTGAGCAGCTGGACGCTTTCAAGCTTGTCAGTTTAATGGATGGATTCTAAGGGTATCTTTAGGAGTGGTACTGGGCCTTCAACTTCTTAACATTGGTAAAAAGCAAGGGACGGAATGGGTTAATCGTATTTGATTTAAACCCCACTTAAACTCCAAGCACGATAGCTGGTTGAGAATTTGCCCCCACATATGACCTGTGCTGGATAGGGGGTGGGTACTTAGTCGTCCAGTGGCCTGGGTGCCTGTACTCATCACTTAGTTTATCCTCTAGGTGTAGATTAGTCACTTAACAAATCTCAGGATGAGAAGAAGTGTTGGGATTGAATAAGGTGTGTCTAGTATTTTATATACATATACATATATATATATATACATATGTGTTATATATATATATATATATGTCATATACATGATGTATTGATGACAGTGTAGTCATCTACATTGTCCCACATTCTAGATTTGTTTAGTTGCATCAAATGGTACTGAGAGGCTGGGCTGAATCCAGATGCATGTGGCGTCTATTGGCAGCGCTGAGTGTGGGTAAGGGTGTGGCTCATTGTCCTGCAGGCAGTTGCATTTCCCCAGCAAGGAATGCTCGGTTTGTGGGTTCATATCCTTAGACCACATGGGCATCCTAGAGTGCCCTAGAATTTTATTTTAGCATTCAGTGATGATCCTTGACTGATTTGATTATTGTGGTGGGGATTACAGAATGGTAACACTTCCTATTCTGTTATTACTTTTTAATGTACCAATATAAGAAAAGATGATTTTTCTTCCTCCCTCCTTCTCTCCCTCTCTCTCCTCTGCCTCCCTCTCATCATTGGTAGTGAGCGATTCATGTCCTACTTTATTCACTATGTAGTGTTACCATTATCTTTCTCTTCCGTGACAAAATTTTTCTAAATTTGGCTGTTCAGAGATCAGCTAGTTCCTGCATCTTATTTTTCAGCAGGGAAGGTTGTAGATTGAACCTAACGATGAGTGACACCCCATTTTTTTTTAATTCATTTTAGGTGACACTTCCTTGCTTTCCTGGCACAACCATAAGCTTACATGTTGTGAGGTCACCATTTCCTGGAGCGCTGGTTATGGCCCCTAGTGATGTAGGTGGAAACTGAGGCCTGCCTTCTAGGCATGAAACCTCAAGGCTCCTTTTGCTTGTATTGGGCAGGTACAGCACCAATGAAGGGGAGACCTGGAAGACGTTCGTCTTCTCTGAGAAGCCTGTGTTTGTGTACGGGCTGCTCACAGAACCCGGCGAGAAGAGTACTGTCTTCACCATCTTCGGCTCTAATAAGGAGAGTGTCCACAGCTGGCTCATCCTGCAGGTCAATGCCACCGATGCCTTGGGTAAGCCCCTGCCTCCCGGGCCCTGGCTACAGACGTAACGACTCATTGTCCGGAGTGGGCAGAGTGGCAGCCTAGAGACTGGTGTCCTGTTTGTGACTCACTATGGAGATGGCCCAAACGAGTGTGAGAAAGACCCACGTCACGGGTCCCTGGGGGTTTATTTACTCAGTTCTTCTTGAGGGGACTGCTTATGAGTCTTTGTGAGTTGGTTTCCTTGTGCAGTACCTGGTAATAAGTCTAAATATATATCTGTTAAAAGTGTGAGCGAGCAGGGCATGGTGGCGCACGCCTGTATTCCCAGCACTTGGGAGGCAGAGGCAGGCGGATTTCTGAGTTCGAGGCCAGCCTGGTCTACAGAGTGAGTTCCAGGACAGCCAGAGCTACACAGAGAAACCCTGTCTCAAAAAACCAAAAACAAAACAAAACAAAAAAGTGTGAGCGAATGGGTGGATAGGTGGATAGGTGAGTTTTCCAAATTAGAGGTCCATCAAGGGCCTATTCAAATGGGTATGTCTGTATTAGCTCTTCCATTAGGGAAGCAGAGGAAAGCTTTGTTTTGGCTCATGGTTTTGGTCTGTAGTTCCTTGACATCTTCACTATAGTTGTACTAGGATCTGTGATAGGAGAAGTCTGCTTATCACATAGTGTCTAGGAATCAAAGAAAGAGAGGCGTACAGGCTGGGACCCCAACACATCCCCTAAAGTCACCCTCCCGATGACCTTACTTCTCCTCTAGTGCTCACTTCCTAAAAGCTCCAACATTTTACCCATAGTGCCATAGGCCAGGGTCTAGCACCTGGGTCTTTGGGAGCGTTAACGATCCAAAGAATAGCACAGCTCTAATGGAGAGTCCTTTGATGGCTGCCTGAAGTCTAGTTACTATCTATCTGTGGGTGCACATATGCATGGAGGACTGATGGACACAGGCGTGCTCTTTCAGACTGCCTCATTGACTTCTTCCCCTTCCCCTTCCCCTTCCCCTTCCCCTTCCCCTTCCCCTTCCCCTTCCCCTTCCCCTTCCCCTTCCCCTTCCCCTTCCCCTTCCCCTTCCCCTTCCCCCTCCCCCTCCCCCTCCCCCTCCCCCTCTTCTTCTTCTTCTTCTTCTTCTTCTTCTTCTTCTTCTTCTTCTTCTTCTTCTTCTTCTTCACTGATATATTCCAGCTGCCCAGAAAGTTTCCTATGTCTTCCTACCTGAGCCATTCAACCTCAGCCTCAGGATCTAGCATCTGAGGATGTGCTGCTGGCATCTCAGTTGGAAGGTGTCTCTCCTCTGTCCATCACACCTTGAATTATATGTCTGTGCCTGCAATTAGATATCATGTCCCACCCCCTAATTACACGGCTCTTGCGTTTCTTTATTGCACCCACTGAGTGTCTTTATTGCCTCATAGACGGTAGGGTTTTAATAAGCCTTTGCTCATTTGAGTGGCATTGTGTCGACAGGTGTGCATCAGCTTTGGGTGGTATTTAATCCGACACACATATTAAAAAAAGAGAGGAGGCACCAATTAGACATAAGCATAGAATTCCCATAGGCACACTCCTGACATCTTAAGTGGCTGTGGGCTGGTGGAAGAAGTGTGAAGTTATCTTGTCATTTCCAGTCTCTCTACATAAAGATCCTGTACCATCAAGTAGGGCAAACCCTTACGTGTGCTTGCTCAGCCTATACTACCAGATTTGCTTTTCTCCCTAGGGAAGCAGGATGGGTCAACAGCACCCCTGCATCACCTACCAAAGGATCCCAGGAGAGACCCCAGCCCTCCCTCACCCCCTGCCTCTGTCACCTATTTGTAAAAGGAGCTACTTCTCTCCTAATAATTTAGAGACTTGGCTGAGTTTTATGGTATAGGGCAGAATTTCAGTCCTGGGGACGTTGAGGCAGGGGGATCAGGAGTTTGGGATTCACCTGAACTCTCTAGATACATTCTCTCATTTATAAAACATGCAAGCAAGCAAGCAAGCCAGTAGGCCACCCAGAACTCTGGGCCAGTGAGATGATAGTTTAGAAGGTAAAGGTGCTATAGGAACCGATATAAAGATGGAAGGAGCCGGGCAGTGGTGGTGCACGCCTTTAATCCAAGCACTTGGGAAGCAGAGGCAGGCGGATTTCTGAGTTTGAGGCCAGCCTGGTCTACAGAGTGAGTTCCAGGACAGCCGGGGCTATACAGAGAAACCCTGTCTCAAAAAAAACAAAAAAACAAAAAACAAAACAAAACAAAAAAAACAAAAAAAAAAACCCAACAACAAATAAAAGATGGAAGGAGAGACCTCACTTCACAGAGCTAGTCTCTGACTTCCACATGCTCACCAGTGCACCCATACAAACACATAATAAATGAATGAATGAATGAATGAATAGATAAAAAGTTTAAAATACAGTCCTAAACCAAACAAATAATAAAAAGCACACACACAGACACACACCATATACACACACCTCACACCCCACACACATACATACAATAAATAAGTAAATAAATAAATAAGTTTAAAATACACAGTCCCAAACCAAACAAATAACAAAGAGTACATGAATGTGCGCGCACACACACACACTGCACAAATCAACAAAAGTAAACAGCACCCCCTGCCCCCCAAAGCCTCTAATTTTATGATTCAGAAGCTGACGGTGTCAAATGTGACCGGCACTGTCATAGCTTTCTCCAAGGAGCTGTGTGACAGGGAGGCTGCCTTCCTCCTGGTGGCTGCTGCCCACCCTCGGGTTGCTAGAGATGGGTGGTTTTGAGCTCTTGCACTTGCTGGATGGTTACAGGGGCAGCGGAAGTGGAGGGCTGCGTTGAGGGTGGGGAGACAGGAAACCCTGCATGGGGGCCTGGATCTGATGCATTGCTCTGCCCTTTTCTGTCCTCAGGGGTTCCTTGCACAGAAAACGACTACAAGCTGTGGTCCCCATCTGATGAGCGAGGAAATGAGTGTTTGCTAGGACACAAGACAGTTTTCAAAAGGAGGACTCCTCACGCAACCTGCTTTAATGGGGAAGACTTTGACCGCCCGGTGGTCGTGTCCAACTGCTCCTGCACCCGGGAGGACTACGAATGGTTTGTTCTTCCTCCAAGCCCGGGATCTGGGGTTGCATCATATCTGCTCTGTAGTGTGAGGCTTAAAGCTGGGGAGCGTGTTCTCTTCCTCTGAGGAAGGGGATAAGCATTCCTTGAGCATGGTGTATGATCCAGGACTGTGTGAGGCACCTCTCCTCACGTCATCTTCTAGATCTGGCCATGAACTTCAGCAGAGTTGCAGACGGTTCTGTAGGGACTCCTAGCTCAGGGTTTAGTTCTAGGAGGACCCCTAAAAGGAACACACTGACAGCTCCATTTGGGGAAACTTGTTTTCTGTATCCGTGTTGTGGGTGGGGAGGCAGTAAAACCTGCATGGGCCTGTATCTGTGCCTCACCTTCACCTGAGAGGACATTTTTAAAAATTTAATCTGAAATGGGGTTATGTTCATACATACAATTTTTGTATTTTGTATTATTCCTTGAGGAAACTATCTAAGATGTGCCTGGGAATTAAGTGGAAGTGACATCTGCACAGATCCCTGTGGCAGGAGATGAGAAGCCATCTTAGAGGAAGATTGGCTTCCTTTAGTGTGGACCTTGAAAGGAAGGAGAAGTCTATGATCTGCAGTAGGAAAACTGGGGTTTCTGGAGATGTCTGTGCTGGTTCTTCGGGAAACATCCAGCTATGGGGACAGGGCAGCATCAGGCAATGCAGCAGAGGTGTGCTGATGTCAGTGCAGGAAAATGACTGTTACTGCCAGTCCATTTGTGATGACTTGGTTGGGTATGTGGGGCGGAGTTGGTGAGTAGAGATGAGATGGAAAACATGGCAGGTGAGGGGAGGAAGTGAGGTCAGGGGAGGGGGAGGAAGTGAGGTCAGGTGAGGGGAGGAGAAAGTGAGGTCAGGTGAGGGGAGGAAGTGAGGTCAGGTGAGGGGAGGAAGTGAGGTCAGGTGAGGGGAGGAAGTGAGGTCAGGTGAGGGGAGGAGGAAGTGAGGTCAGGTGAGGGGAGGAAGTGAGGTCAGGTGAGGGGAGGAAGTGAGGTCAGGTGAGGGGAGGAAGTGAGGTCAGGTGAGGAAGGAAGTGAGGTCAGGTGAGGGGAGGAAATGGAGGTCCTGCAGGAGAGGGACTTCATTCTGGAGGCAGGAGGAGCCTCAGGCCTTTGGGGAGAGTTGAGCTGAGCAGAGCTTAGCTGTAGATGGTTCCTGTTGGTTTGTTCTTTCAGGGGAATCTAGTAAATATTCAATAAATGTTGAACTCAATGTCAGAAAGTGAAGATTTTGGGCTCAAGCTCATAAGAATGAAAATTCCCATGACTTAATGAAGCTTGGATCAAGTCTTGGAAAACCCAGTACACTCTGTGTGGGGAGTGTAGACAGGAGAAGTCATGGAGTGAGGGCAAGACTGAGAATTTAACCAGCATTTGCCTGCTTCACCCTCCAAGCTGGGAGTTTGGTTGTGTGGTTCCCAGATTATAGGAGTCTGATGAATTAAACTGTCATCTCCCAAGTTCAGGATGAGGTATCCAGGGGCGTTAGCTAGTATGGGGACAGATTCTTTTTTTGTTGTTGTTTTTTGGGTTTTTTGTTTTGTTTTGTTTTGTTTTTTGTTTTTTTCCGAGACAGGGTTTCTCTGTGTAGCTCCGGCTGTCCTGGAACTCACTCTGTAGACCAGGCTGGCCTCAAATTCAGAAATCCACCTGCCTCTGCCTCCCAAGTACTGGGATTACAGTCGTGCGCCACCACCACCCAGCTCTGGGGACAGATTCTTAAGTGACACTGAATTTTTAGTCACAATGTTTTTCAAGTCTAGGAAGTGGTAGATCACTTACCCAACATGGACAAGGTTTGATCTCCAGGACTTCAAAGAAAAAAAATTTTTTTTTAATTCCTCTTCTAGTTCTCCTGATGACTTAAGGTGAAAGTATCATAGTTTTTAAACATTGGCTAATCCATTGTATGTATGTATGTATGTATGTATGTATGCATGCATGTATGTATGTATGTATGTATGAATGTACCACCACACCTAGTGCTGATATTGAACCCAAGGCCTTGTGTACGCTAGGCAAGTACTCTATTAGTGAATTGTAACCTCAGTCCCACTCCTCTCTTTTATCCAAGAGTCTGGATAGGCAGTTGAACGCAGACAAGTTTTTGCTGTGGCCTGATGACATACATCCCTTTTGTCCGCTTAGGGGATGTAGCAGTGGCTTTCCAGATGTGGCTCTGACACATGGCTTCTTTGCAGATGTAGCTTAGTTTACCAAGTAGTTGTTCTTTAAAGGTCCTGTGGAGCATCTCATAGAATGTAAACAGAAGGTGTGTGTAGAGGATGCAGGGTTGGCTCGGAGGTGGAAGGTACATATCTGTGCTCTAAATGGACTCCAATTGCCTCTTCAGTGACTTTGGCTTCAAGATGAGTGAAGATCTCTCCTTAGAGGTTTGTGTTCCAGACCCCGAGTTTTCTGGGAAGCCCTACAGCCCTCCTGTGCCTTGTCCTGTGGGTTCTTCATACAGGAGGACGAGAGGGTATGTATCTGTATCATACAGTTGGCTGGGCCAGGCTCACAAGGGCCTGCGTGGGGAAGGAGGGGACTGTGAGAACCACTCAACTCTGCCCACACCATAAATTCTCAAACCCCAAGTTACAGACAGCAGGTGCTTGGGCAGCTTTTTAAGTTAGCAGCATCGGCAATCTCCTATTCCCCATGAGAGAACAGGCTCTCCAAGCTTTTCTGCAAGGCTGAGAACATCTGAAGAAGCCTCGACCGGGGAACATCTTCAGAGGAGTTTATAGGAGAGGGAAAGAGATTTTTAAGTGCTTCCCCGAGCAGTGCATTAAACCACCTGGGTCTGCCTGCTCTAAATAACCACATGCAAAACCGACTCAGAGCAAGTAAGCACCATCTTCCCAGCTCTGTTGTCCGTGGCCAGGAATGTGTGCTCAACTGGGGCACCTCCATGACCCAGATACCCTCTCCCTGTTTCTGACTTCTGGCTTTTATGTGTGTGTTCGGGCTAACAGCTATCGGAAGATTTCTGGGGATACTTGCAGCGGAGGAGATGTTGAGGCGCGACTGGAAGGGGAGCTGGTCCCTTGTCCCCTGGCAGGTAAGACAAATGGTCTCTTCCTTTTGCCTTCTTGAACCCTGGTTGGGTCATTCTGGTCTCGCCCAGTTGGCCATGTGGCTCTTCTTACTTAGTTGGGGTAAACTCAGAGTTTAGGTATCCTGAAGGCTCCTCCTTCCCTAAGCTTAACAGCCACATGAAGCCTTTGTGTAGTTTCACACCCTGAGAGAGGGTGAACTGTTTGGTGGTAGGTCAGGCTTTGGAGGGTAGTGTGGTTAGTATTTACTGAAGGCTGAGCGCTGGGGGTAGAGGAGCAGTCACAGACCTGGGTGTGGCTCCTGGTTTGTCAAAGTTGAATGTAAAGAAACCAGGGCTCCTTCTAAACCACGTGCTCTATCTTGGTTTTATAATGAATACTAGTTTTATTAGTATCTTACAGACCTCAGTTCACTTGCCTATGTGTTGGCAGTTTATTTGTCTCTACAGCCGTGACGTAGAGGTCATTGGCTCCATTAAAGCATATCATGTGTGCGTCTATATGAGGAAGTAAGCAGGTTCAGGGGAAAAGATGCCCCTAAGATCATCTATCTAGTAATTGGCAGTGGTCAAACTCACACCTGAAGGTCCAGGATCCCAATGGCATCTAAGTGTCAGTCTTGGTTCCCATGGTCACTGTGCCTGTTGATGGAGAAAACCTTCTTTGGACAGCTAGTGAAGTTATATTTGAAATATAACTGTATTTCAAAGACATTTTAAGCTGTTTGGTGATGATGTAATATGAGTTATTTGTAATGTAGGCATAAAATTATGATATCTTTAAAAATGTGATTGGGCTGGGGACATGGCTCAGTGGACAAGAGCACTTTCTATGTAGGCATGGAGACCCATGTTCAAGTTTCCTACATTAAAGCAAGGCGTGATCACATGTGTGCTTCTAATCCCAGTGCCGTGAACAGATGGAAACAGGAGGTATGCTGGGGTTACCTTCCCCCCACTTGCACATATCACACATATCATACACATACATACACATACATACACACATACTGCACACATATACCACACATACATACATACACATATATACACACATGCACACCACTTGTACACACATGCATATACACATATATATACACATACTCACCCACTTGCATACATGTTTGCACACACATACACACCACATATACACACATGTATATATACATATATATACACATACATACACTCATATCATATACATTATACCACTCCACCCCCACGTACACACACACATACTTACCCACTTGCACACATGTACACATATACCACACACATGCACACATGTATATATACACAGACAAACACACAATAGACATATACAACACCCCCACACATCCCACACATACAACACATATAATACACACACAAATATGCCCAAGTGCACATTGACAACAATACATCACACATACCCCACACCCTTACCACCACACACACACCACACCAAACACACATACCACACACACTACACATATACTACACACACATACATACAAATATGCACACATGTGCACATTCACATGAATACATAAACATACACCCACCACCACACACACACCACACCATACAGACATATCACATCACACATATATACTACATACATATACATATATACTACATACATATACATATATACTACACACATACATATGCACAAATATGAGTATACACACACGTGCACATTCATGCACACATACACATACCACACATTATATCACACATATACCACACACACATACATATACATAAATATGCACACATGCACAATCACATACACATACACATGCCGCACACACATTACACACACACACACACACACACACTCACACATTGTACCACACATACACTGCACAAATACACACACACACTACAAAAAGTGGCTGCTTGGCCTCTTTTCTTCTTCCATGGTCTCCAGGACTTATCAGTCAGAATTTCCTTCCTTCCTCTGAGGTTTTATCATTGCAGGGCCGAGGAGTGGCCCTGGCATCCATCAGCTGTGCTGTTTCTGTGGAAGCACCGTGAGCTCCAGAGAATCATGACCGAGGCACACTGCCTTCCGTCTTCCGTCTTCCACAGGCAGGCTGAGCAGGGCAGCCTCCCGCCCCTCATGGCTCGCCCGTCAGTGTGCCCTGACGCTACTAAGCTCATTAGTCTCTTAATTTAATCTTCCATCATTACCAGAGTAATTAACATACCTCACAGTGGAGATGTAAAAAGAACCACTAATTCAGCAGATTCCTACAAATGAGCAGATAATATTCCAGGGCTCCCTTCACAGGAGCCGCTGTGACGAGGGCTCGGGTGGGGAGGGTTTGAGTGCGTGCTCTTGAGGGCCTGGGGTTCGTCATAAATACTTCAGGGATAATTCAGCAAGGGACACGGTTGTTTGTTTAAAGCCACCAGAAAGGCAAGAAAGCTATTTTCTCTTCTGACGGAAGAGGAGGGAGCAGGGGATGGAATAGAGAAGTCTCATCCCCTAAATGCAAGCAGGGAAGTGGTCAGGGAAAAAAAGATGTTTTCTAGGCCCAATGGGAAGCACACCATCTTTGCAAAGATGAGGTAACGTGGCATCCGGAAGGATTTTTAAACTGTAGCGATGCTTCTTTTTTATGATTGCTGTAACAATGTATCTTTCTAGGCTGAGCTTTTGGGTGATGGCACCAGCCAAACCCTCTGTTCCTTCTCTAGGGTAGAAGCCACACTGTTCCTTCTCTAGGGTAGAAGCCACATTGTCCCTTCTCTAGGGTAGAAGCCACCCTGTTCCTTCTCTAGGGTAGAAGCTACACGCGGGAGCACTGCAAGCTTCTCCACCCCTGCCTCCTGCGCGAGCTTCTCGGGTCTCGCACTGTGCTCTGAGGGCACTAGCTTCTTAGAAGAAACAAAGGAGCAGTGAGGGTCCTGGGTGCTGCCAAGGGACGGGGGTCAGAAATCTCACTGCCCAGCATGTGGCTCCCGTCCTGTGACCTACATCTTCCTGCCCTCTGCCTTGGAATTAGTGTCAGCCCAAAGGTGACATTTCGTTACCATGTGGTGGCACCTTGAGTATTTTTGAAGCAAGGTGAAAAGCAAAGAAAAAGAAACAAACTTTTCCTTCTTTAAGATTTTTTATAGATTTATTTCTTATTTAAAGCTTTCAAGAAGCCGTGCTAGGGACCAGGCCCAGTACGTCCCACATAGTAAACAAGTGTTTTGCCTACTCTGACGTCGTGGATTCAGTTTCAATGTGTTGTCATCAGTATTGGAGACTTTTTTTAAAAATCACATTTATTTGTGTGTATGTGTGTGTGGTAGGGAGGGGAACTGCATTTGTATAACAGAGTGCAGATGGAGAGGTCAGAGGACAGCGTCTGGGAGCTTATTCTCTTCTTCCACAGTGTAGGTTCCTGGGATTGAACACGGTTCCTTAGGCTTGGCAGCAAGAACCTTAACCTGCTGAGCCATCTTGCTGGCCCAGTACTGAGGGTCTTATAAAGCAGGTTATATGCAGATGTGAATTCAGTGAGTTAAGAAGATGAGGGGAAGACAGGGAAAAATAAAACAACACAACACAACAATCAAGCCGGGCCATGGTGGCGCACGCCTTTAATCTCAGCACTTGGGAAGCAGAGGCAGGCAGATTTCTGAGTTCGAGGCCAGCCTAGTCTACAGAGTGAGTTCCAGGACAGCCAGGGCTACACAGAGAAACCCTGTCTCGAAAAACTAAAAAAACAAAAAACAAAAACAAAAACAAACAACAACAACAACAACAACAAAACCAAAAAACAATCAAACATAAAACCAAAAATAAAATAAAATAAAATAAAATAAAATAAAATAAAATAAAATAAAATAAAATAAAATAAAATGAATAAATTACATCTTGATCCCACATGTAGCTTAGCATCAGTAGATGCCTTGAATTTTTTTAAAGAGGGTTTTTTTTTTTTTTTTAAATTTTTAGTCTATTTGGAGAGAAGATGACACCGTAACAAACATCTGGACAGGCCCACACTCAAGAAGCAGCATCTGAACACCGTGTGCCCTGTTCTACCCAGCATCTAGGCTGGGTTCTTTTAAAATCTACTCGCTATACAAGGCATTGCAGATGATACAGCCAAGCAGCCAGTAGACAGGGACGTGTAGGCTATGCGATGCTGAAGGGCGTGGAGCATACATAACCTGCCTAGGCTGGCCGCCCTCGGGCACCTCTGTGTGGTCAGCTACCCAGAGGTTCCACGGGAGCTATTATAGCTAGAGATGCCTTCTGCTCCTCTGCCCTACCGTGGAAGGGCCGTGATGGTTTCTGCGCTATTTTCTAAGTAGAAAGAGAGGGTATTCGACCTTAAATCACTGGTCGCCCAACATTAGGTAAAACTCTAAAGTACTTTGATCCCCTGTATGCCTTAAAAAATGGCATTGAGAGTATCCACACGACTAAAGCGTAGGCTCTGGGGCTGGACCACTTGCTTCCTAGCTGCGTGTCCTTAAGCAAATTAATATTCATTCTTCTATCTCACGGGTGTTTTGAGGATTAAACCATGCCTGGTGCATAGTAAGTACATTGTGTAAACATTTGTTCAGCAGAAACAGAACAGTAATTACTCTGTCAAACATTTTGTAATCACTCCAGAAGAAATACATCGTTGCTTTGAAAACTTATCAGGTCGCACCTAAAGCGTCACAGGCCATTGGGGAGAGTATGGATGAGCGAGCATGCTGGGGGGATACTTGGCTAGAAGGCTTTAGTAGTCACCAAGTG
Organism: Apodemus agrarius; assembly: GCA_964023405.1. Taxonomy (NCBI): domain Eukaryota; kingdom Metazoa; phylum Chordata; class Mammalia; order Rodentia; family Muridae; genus Apodemus; species Apodemus agrarius. Next base: position 44,732,553 of record OZ030012.1, on the reverse strand, counting down.
GTCACCGAGGTAATGGTGCTCTGGAGCAGTCACATGATATGACATGATAGGATATGGAATGACAGGCCTGTCACTTACGTTGAACGGTGTGACGGAAGGCTGTAGGCGGAGCTCAGAAATATAGATGTTGAAATGTTTTTTGTTGCTGTTTTTGCAGTGTAAGAAAACATAAAGAAATACAATTACTGGGTTAGAAAGGTGATTTTTGTTCTGTGTCCTGAGCCTAGATTCCTAGGCTCTGGCCCTTGATCTACCCTGTGACAATGGGTTGGGGTGTGTGTGTGTGAGGAGGAAGTAGGCCTGCTCGGCGATCTTCAGCATCCCTGGCTATCCTTATTGCTTTATGTCTGCAGAAGAGAACGAGTTCATCCTGTACGCCATGCGGAAGTCCATCTACCGCTACGACTTGGCCTCGGGAGCCGGGGAGCAGCTTCCTCTCTCAGGGCTGCGGGCCGCTGTGGCCCTGGACTTCGACTATGAACGGAACTGTCTGTATTGGTCTGACCTGGCGCTAGACACCATCCAGGTGAGTCCCCCCAGCCCTTGGTTAAGTCTTGAGGCTGTGGCTTCTGACTGCCCAGTCCTGACAGGCTTCAAGCAAGGTGAGCGGGCGGGGTTCTGCACGTGGCCACCCATTCTGGGATGTTACAGGAACTGCAGTTTTCTGTTGTAATTTTCTTTCTCTGCTTCTATGAGAAGGATAAAGGATGCCCCAAATCTGAATCTTTGACTGCATCTAAGATCTTAGTTTCCTGCTAGAAAGATTCTGGGGATGGTAATGTGTGATTGTCAGTTGTCACCGTCCTTGTTAGCATCTTCCCTTTCGTGGCAAAGTGTAGTGACATTCCAGTTATCTCCAGTCCACATATCTACCCACGCTAGCTTTCCTGAACTCAGAAAAGAACCAGGAAGTGCCTGGGCACGGTGGGGGGCTAGGGCGGGAGTATGGGTTCAGCGCAGATACTTCGCAGATACAGCTGTGTGGACCAACATTTGCCCAGTGTACAGAAAGCCCCAGTCTCAACGATCGGGACACAAAAATAAAACAAACACACAACAACAACAGCCATACACATACACATAATTACATACACACAACCATACATACACATACACATACACATACACATACACATACACATACACATACACATACACATACACATACACCAGGTTAAGGTTATAGGTATTAAAGATCTCCAGATAGGCTAGATATTACCTGTATACTCATATGTTCAAATGTATGCATTTTAAAGATTTATTTATTTATTTTTACGTTTTGTGTACGGTGGGTGTTTTGTCTGCATGTCTGGCTGGCTGCGTGCCGTGTGCATGTGTGGTACCAGGGGAGGCCAGGAGAAGTGTCCTTTGGAACTGTGGAACAGACACTCAGCTAGCTGCCACGTGGGTGCTAAGAACTGAACTTTCTTTTCCAAGAGCAGGAAGCACTTTAAACCGCTGAGCCATCTCTCCATTCCCAGATGAACCTGGGAACGTAGCTCAGGGGTAGATCATTTGTCTAGGAAGCCGAAGTCCCTAGGTTCACGAAGAGCAAAAATGGTGCTTTCACATTTGCTCATTGTACCCTTAGTTCCCAAATCCATAGGTAAGGTAAGTTTTACATTGTGAGTGTTGGGGTTAGGGGAGACCACTGAGTGTAATTGCCCCAACAGTGACACCCGATGGCCAAGAACCCTGCAAGAGATAAAGGACTATACCAAAGGGGACAGAAGAAGAAAAAACTGCAGTCTGGGTTTTTTTTTTTTTTTTTTTCGTTTATTTTAAACACAGCAGACTCCCATGTCTTAGTAAAAAGATCATTCTTCTGAAAGGGGCATCGTTCAGTAATCTATATTTATAATAATAGCACACAGTAATAGAAACAGATCAGAAGCTGTTTGTCATTCTGTTAACACATCTTCTCATATCTGCGCATTTACTCCTGTAAAACCCCGTGACCGCGGCAGGCCAGCTTAGCTGATGGCAGGGTTACTGCCGAGAGACTGACTAGCCGCACGGTTCACAGTGTTGATTACAGCCTTCTCTTCCTAGCGTCTCTGCTTGAATGGAAGCACGGGGCAAGAGGTGATCATCAACTCCGGCCTGGAGACGGTGGAAGCTTTGGCCTTCGAGCCCCTCAGCCAGTTGCTTTACTGGGTGGATGCCGGCTTTAAAAAGATCGAGGTATGAGTGTTCCCGGGCTCTTCATTAAGCAAGCAGGTGGAGCAGCTGGGCTCGGAGCCAGATTTGACACAAAAATAGGAAGCAGTGTGTCATAGCACTCTGGAAATTTTCCCCAGGGTTTTCAGGGCCTAAGCTGGCCGAACCTCTGAAGGGATGAAGGGGGTGGGGGGCGGACATCTCAGGATGTGTACAGTCTTGAGGAACCCATGCGAGGACCATTTAATGGAACCCGAGGTGCCATTTAAGATCCATGAGTGTTTGTACTTTGGCTAGCAGAAGCATCCTATAATACCAATAATGATGATGATTTCATACCGTTGTAATCATCATACCAATAACAGTCCATTACTATGGAAAACAGCAATGTCTCTGTCGTTAGTTGTACTGTTCTCTACCTATCTATTAGCTTTCTGGAAACCCGAACCGTCTTGTATTGCTACGGTTCTGTGAGGGTGACGAAGGGTCTGTGAACTGACCAGCGTAGTGTGTTATGGAACCGTCTGTACTGCTGAGGCCCAGCAATACTGACCCAGTGGCTCTTGGGACTGTCACTGCATGGGGATGTGACATGCAGGTTAACGAGGAGACACAGAGAGCTGCTTGACATGTAGTGAGACGGAGACAGAGGCTGGGGAGGCTGCCCTGGATCCACGTATCATCCTGCCAGCCAAGAGACACGCAGCCAGGGGCTTCCTGAAACTTCTTTTCCTTCGAGTGTGAGGAGGAGTCTCATTTACTTAGTCTTTACACGCGTGGTGCAGGATTCATGCCGGGCCTGGTCTGGAGAGCGAGGAGTGGGAAGGACACACACATTCTCTTTCTGATTAGCTTTTAGTTTAAAGGAGCCAGGTCTATTGGTGTACTCCTGCAATCCCAGCGCTCAGCTGAGGCAGGAGGATCAAGATTTTGAGGCAGGCCTGGACTACATAGTAAAGTTAAAAGACCAGCCGGAGATACACAGAGATCTTGTCTTAAAGCAAATGGAAACCACACGAAGGAAGTAGCTCAGTGGAAAGGAGATAAAAAGATGAGACCTGTCCTGCCGAGAACATTTAACCAATCACGCAAATGTGTGGTTGGGGGGTGGATGGAATAGAGAGACAGAGTCAATAGAGAAGTTTCTAGAGACTTCTGCCTCCGAGCTGAGCCTGATGCCAGAGGGGAAATCCTCTCAGGAGCCAGGCAGCAGGGATTGGCATATAGAATAGTTCAAACACCCCTGTGGTTTCACATCCATGAACTGAAAATAGCAAATTTAGACAAAAATAGACAAAACCAAGGCAGTGCCGAGTGTGCAGACGTCTTTTCCTGTCGTCCATTCCTGAGCGACTCACCTGGCACTTCGCACCAGCACTGCCGTAGGAACGGCAGGGGATCTGGGGATGGTTTAAAGCATGCAGGAGGATGTGTGCAAGCGCTGAGGGAGGAGTCATACCTCTGGAGCCCGTGTGGAATTCTCTCAGCCACGGACATGCTCGGCACTGTCTGATCGGGAACCGAGGCAGGCTTCCCAATGGTTCTGGCATGAGACCCCGGAGCAGAGGGGCAAGTGTAGAGTGTGCTGAGCGTGCTGTAGGCGGGGCCTGTGGAGGTCTTTGGTTTTGTGGGCTTTGTAAGGAACTTAGATCCCTCTCCCTCTCCCTCTCTGTTTGGTCAGGTAGCCCATCCAGATGGTGACTTCCGCCTGACAATCGTCAATTCCTCTGTGCTTGATCGGCCCAGGGCTCTAGTCCTTGTACCCCAAGAAGGGTAAGTGTGTTCCCCACGGGAGGTCAGCGTCGTGCCCACTGCTCATGCAAGTGAAAACTTGAGGCCAGGTTTCTGCTTCTGGTGATAATGGGGGAGACGACCTGTTGACGGAGGCCATTGAAGCCATAGCTTTCTTGTCGTGGTCCAATAAGAAAGTGTATTTGATTAGGAAGCATCCGACTCTCTTAATGGTCTTCAGATGTCTCACGTCTGTGGAGTGTTTCATTAGAAAAGGTAACATGAAAGAGAGTCTTTGTAAATCAGGCAGGCCACTGATAAATTATAAGGATATTTTTTTTTAATCTTGTATTCCATGAATTTCACGAACATTTAATTCGATCAGTCATTCTCACACAGAGAACTCCCTGCACGTGCAGGTTTTCTTATTTAAAATGAATGTGCACATGAGGTACGGATGGCTGCTCCTCCCTTAACTCCTTCATCACAGCAAACATCACTAAGAAGGAAACACTGCATTAGCTTTACTCTCTGTGTGTATTTATGATTGAGAATTAACCCTATTTTTAAAAGAACACGCTAAAAGAAATCTATGGGCTCGGTTGAAGATATCGTAAGAGAAGAGAGGACCTTGAAAGGGTGCTCAAGTCAGCCCTGTTCTCATTCGTCCCCCATCATCCTCCTACATCCTCGGGACGTAATCACATCACTGTTACGTAATAGTCACCGTTAGTCATACATAATTGCCTCTACTAATTTTTTTGCTTGCATTATTCAGAGTCTTTTTACTGGTGTTCAGTCATGATCATTAAATATAGCGCCCCTTAGTGCCACACGTGCGACTTGTCAGGTAGAATCAGTGTGTCTGTGACTTCCTGCCCATCCGCGGACATGTGCACTGAATGACAATGGCTTATCAGAGCACACGCAGGGTTTAGTTGTTTCCATAAAAACATGGATGAAAACTGAGGTGGCGGGAAGGGGTTTAGTTTGCTCGATGGTTTTAGTCCCTTGCTGAGGCAATCCGAGGCAAGAACTGAAACAGAGCCCATAGTTACAGGATTGCTCCCAGTGGCTTGCTCAGCCGGCTTCCTTATATAACCCAGGGCCACCCGCCCAGGGGTGGTACTGCCCACAGAGGTCTGGACCCTCCTGTATCAATCATGAACCAAGAAAATGGCCCACAGGCTTGCTCCAGGCCAGTCTGATGAAGGCAGTTCCTTAACGGAAGTTGCTCCTTCTGAGGTGACTCTAGTTTGTGGTGTCATTGTCAAAAACGAAGCAGCACATTACAATAGATAGATTTCAAACTATTTTGTATTCAATATACTGGGGGGGGGCATTGCAATAGGTATATTCTGTTGTATAATTCTGTTGTATAATATTGCATATCACTTCATCTGCCAATGAGCATTTAGATTAACATGTATATATGTGCATTTCTTTGTATAGTATTGGAGTAACGTGATTATAAGCAGGCTTGAGTAGGTGAATTTTTGAGTCAGGTTCAACTATGTTTCTGAATGAATCTCAAATATTAAGACAGATAATAATGATGATGATGATGATGATGATGATGATGATGATGATGATGATTGCCCGGAGGGGTTACTTACCTCTGAGCAGTAGAATCAAGGCTGTCCTGCGTCATTCTGATGAGACTGTGTGATCGCTGTACTGACCAGGGTGATGTTCTGGACGGACTGGGGCGACTTGAAGCCCGGGATTTACCGGAGCAACATGGACGGCTCTGCCGCCTATCGTCTTGTGTCCGAGGACGTCAAGTGGCCCAACGGCATCTCCGTGGACGGCCAGTGGATCTATTGGACGGACGCTTACCTGGACTGTATCGAGCGCATCACCTTCAGCGGCCAGCAGCGCTCAGTCATCCTCGACAACCTCCCACACCCTTACGCCATTGCTGTCTTTAAGGTGAGTCCTTGTCCTGCCATGCACTCACGTGCAGTCTGCCAGGGGAGGGGAAGAACATGGCTAGGCGTGGAGCTGGGGCCCGCTGGGCTTGTGCCCGGTTGGTCTGAGGCCTTGAACACCGTCTGCCTTCCCAACACCATCTACCTTCACGGAGAGATGTAGGCTTCTGTCGCTGCTCACGTTTCAAAAGGTTGGAGGTTGAGGTCTCCTCCTCTGAGAATCTCTTTGCTCTTCCCTGCCTGGGGCCTTGTTGTCTCCATTCTGTATCTCCTCCCTTGCTTTGCCCCCTGCTGACTGATGCTGGGCACCACCTAGGTAACCCTCCAGTCGTTCTCACCCTAGGGAGCAAATGCGCCTACCTAGAATGGGGATGCATACTTCAAAACCGAGCCACCTCCCTGTGGTCCAACGAAACGAGCACTAGATAGCCTTTTCTAGGCCATTTCTTCCTGTCGGTGAGGTTACCATAAAACCACTGACCCTTGCACTTAAGTGAAATTTTGACCAGGCCCGTTATTCAGCGATTATCTGTTGTCCCTGCACAGTGGTGGGACGGCGTGCTCCTCGTCCTCCTGAAGTGTCCCAAAAGAAGGACCATTGAACCAGATTAACAGGCAAGGGTTTTCTCTGTAGAATGAGATCTACTGGGATGACTGGTCACAGCTCAGCATCTTCAGAGCTTCGAAGTATGGCAGATCCCAGGTGGAGATTCTAGCAAGCCAGCTCACGGGCCTGATGGACATGAAGATTTTCTACAAGGGAAAGAACACTGGTAAGGCGGCGTCCCCGTCTGCCTCCCCAGACTCGGTCTCCAGCAAGGGGCTGAGTGTGGGCAGTCTCGATGCGGAGCCAGATCTGGCGGTTTGCCTCTCTCTTGTCACGACAACATGCACATTGTTTAATGTCTTCCTAATGGCATCTTAATTTCTTTTCTAATGATACACAAACAGCTGGAAGACAGCGAGTTCTGCCTGCCTGGAGTGCTGGTGCTTAGTGGGGTGATTACGCCCTCTTCCTACCCCGTGGCTCCTCAGTGGTGGGTGCTGTGGGCTTCTGGTTACAGCTGCAAGAGGTCTATCATGTGCTTAATCCCTCTGGCACATTCTTAAGGAATGGTGCATGCTGGGTTCTCAGATGCTCACACGCCCAGATGCTTCAGTGCCCATTGCACATGCCTACATCTGTGGCCACACTCTGTGCAGTTTTTTTCATTCATCATCCATGCTGAGTGTGCGAACCTCAGGAAATGAGTGTCTTGTTTTCTCTTCTCAATATTTTGCCAGTGCCCAGCACTTAGTAGGTGCTTAGTTTTTATTTGTTGAAAGAAGGGATAAGCAGAATTTATTTTCATTTAGAAACAGATTCTCACATTGCAGCTCAGGCTAGCCTGAAACTCACCATGAAGCCCAGGCCAACCATCCCCCTGCCTCAGCCTTTGAAGTGCTGAAATCAGTGCCATCATGCCTGATTGTCTCTGTTGTTTTGTTTTGAGACAGTTTCGTGGTGTTACCTAGGTTGTCCTAGAACTCTCAATCCTCCTGTCTCAGCTTACTGAGCACTAGGCCTTCAGGTGTGCACCACCACTCCTGGCTAAGGGACTTCTTCTAAAACTCTTGGCTCGGGATTCCAGGACCTACTGCCAGCTGGTTCTGCAGGCTGAGGTCACTATTTTGGGAGCCTCCCTTCTTCCCTGACTGCCTATTTGCTTATCTTGAAGGAGACTCCTGATTCTCTAGGGAGAAAGACGGGGCTTTGCTAGGAAGAATAGTCCTTTTAAGCACACCTTCCTTATCTCTACGGGATTAAATAGCTTCCTGGGTCTGCAGACTTGCCTCTATTGACACACTGCTGGGTTTCCTGTTTTGAACTATAGGGTTGATAGGCACCGTTTTTTTTTTTTTTTTTTTTTTTTTTTTGCCTTTCTTGGCTCGACACCTGTAGAGAAAATTGACAAGGAAAATAATACAGTTACAGATAACCACTGTTATCCCTTTGGAACTAAGGAAGAGAGCATGGGAACTCCCTCAAGGACTCTGAAGCAGTGTGCAAACCTAAGTCAGCATTGTTTGTATGGCTTCTCAGCTGGTAGGGATTTGGTATTACGATCTGTGGTTTGCAGATCAAAGAATGAAATCCTAGATATTAATTAGTGTTCCCCAAGGTTCTCACCAGTGTGAGAGCTGCCACTAAATGGAGAAGCCACTTTAAAAAAAAAAAAAAGAGGAGGCACCCATTTTTTATGGTTTTGTGGTTTTTAGGTTGTTTTTTTGTAATTTTGAGACAGGATATTATTATACAGCTCCAGTTAAACTTGAGAGATAACTGATTTAAAGTAGGGCAGGGGATGGGGCCCTGCTTCTCAGCCTCAGGCCTGGGATGGAGGATGCCACCCCCACTGCTCCACTTCTCAGGCTGCTAAGCGTTGTCTAAGATGCCACCTTGTCCAGAAGAGCATGGCTCCATTTTTCTGGGTGTGCACAGCATGCTGGGTGTGTCCCCAGCAGTCTCTATAGCACTGTCTCCATGAGTCTGGTTGTCTCAGGCTCCCCACTTCCTGTCTGGGCTGCCTCTTAGGCCAGCAGCTCAAGCAGGGCTGAGGGGCGGTCACACCCAGTCCCTGGGGAGCAGTGAGGTGCAGTCTGCGGGCTGAACCCCTGCACACTCAAAACACTTATTTACAAAGCATGTGGTCAGTCAGATTAGAAGGATAGGTTTCCTAACCTTATCTTCAGGGAACAGTTATAGACTGGGGTAGTAAGTCATTCTGGTCCCTGCTGTCGCACCTTTAATCAAGCTCTCCTCCAAAGTCTACAGCAGAGCTACAGAGTCATGCATGTGTCCTCTGAGGGGAATTCCTTGGTTGGGAGAAAGAAAGAAAGAAAGAAAGAAAGAAAGAAAGAAAGAAAGAAAGAAAGATTCATTTTTTTTTCTTTTTTAAGAAATTCAGCTGCTCCTGGTGGTGCACACAACCTTAATCCCAGTGCAAAATACTCACTCAACAGAAATTTTCCCTTTCACAAACCACCTAATTGATTGCACCACCAATCACCCCAACCTCCAAAAAATAGTGGCTTCAACAATTAAAACAGGCATCAGTTACTACTGTGCTCACTCGGCAGATTCTCAGCAGAGGTGTCATCTCCCCTTCCTGAGGAGTTCTAAGGAGTGATTGTCACTTGAACTAGCTAGAGAAGAGTAATTCAGGGAGCTGGGGGGCGGGGGTAGGCCCTTGAGGAAGGGCTGGCTTGAGGTGGAAGTGCTGGCAGAAGGAACACTGGTAGACAGGGATGCAGGATCAGCTCTTAGTGTATCTCTTTGCCCCACGTTTGGGGTTCTCTTGTATCCTTCTTCAGGACCAAGCAGGACTTTTCCAGGGGGACAAAAGCAAGCTTCCAATCTTGTAGACAGCCTGTTGGAATTTAATGCTTCCGTGGTGAGGTTACCAGTGCTGTTCAGGCCCCTCATCCATAGGCATGTTGACATTACCCTCCCTGGCTCTGTAGCACCCCAAGAGGGTCCCCCAGTGCAGGATGCATACAGGGAGCCCCCGAGTGCCAGGCCGCCCGCCTTTGTTATTTTTGTTATTCACTCCCAACTCTCGTAGGGAATCTCTATTAGCCAAGCATAAGACAGTGGTAGGTGCGTTTCTTAGGGGATAGCTCTGTCACCCGCACCACACCGCGGTTCACAGGCTGTGTAGGCATCACTGGTCTTTCCCTAGTCCATGTGCCTTCCATGTCTTCTCTGTCTACATGAAAGCTAGGTTCAGGGCTGGAGAGATGGCTCAGTGGTTAGGAGCACTGACTGCTCTGCCCAAGGTCTTGAGTTCAAATCCCAGCAACCACATGGTGGCTCAAAACCATCTGTAATGAGATCTGATGCCTTCTTCTAGGGTGTCTGAAGACAGCGACGGTGTACTTACATACATTAAAAAGAAAAAGAAAAAGAAAAAAGAAAGAAAGCTAGGTTCAATGGTTTGTCTTAGCACTTACTGCTAAGAATTTGAGCTGGGTTGCCTTTGAAACTTTAACTTTAGCGCAGCCACCAGGCTTTGTCCCCTCTGCCAGCCATGCCTTTGAATAGCAGTGCCTTCGTGATATGACAGCAATTCAGAGTTCTGCAGTTTGACGAATGCCAACTTGAAATAAAAAATTGGTTTGCATGGAGCAGCCAGGGAGTTGGGACACTTGTTGGGGGAAGGCATTTCTATTCTTGCTATTTTTAGCAAGTTTTAGGCAAGTTTTTAGCAAGTTTAGGGCCAGTTTTGGCAGAGCCACAGAGACACCACTGTTTCTCCTGGTAGGAAGATTCTCTTTCATCCTTCAAAGTGGTCGTTTTGCAAGATTATGGGTCTCTTCAGTTGGTGCTGCCAGGGCTTGAAGCATTTTGGAATTCTTTTAATTCTTCTTCAGAGCCTACCCTAAAGACAGGTTTCCCAGCACCTGTGAACGTGGGTGTGGATATCTGTTTCTTGAGGCAACATGAATTTGGTAATTGCTAAATATTTAGAAATTTAAGTGAGATGGTGGTAGTTTTGGGTTCCTAAATGGATTCTGGAGGAATTTTCCAAAGAGGAAATCTGAAAATGTCCTGAGTGTGCCTTGTGAGGAGGTCCTAGGCTAAGCCTTCTAAAGGGGCATCTGCCTCTTCCTCACGTGGGATAACGGTCATCATACCGCACACTGCTGGCGTCCCGTGTGAGGGTCTGCGGTGGATTCTCCCGCCGTCTCCTTGGGGCCTCCTCATGTAGGACAGCCATGTTCTGTTCTGTGTCTTCGTGGTGGCTGGGACGCTCTGCCCTGCCCAGTTCTCCTCCTCAGACCTGGCGGCCTGCTCGGCCTTGCCCTGCGTGAGCTCTCAAACTGGCCGTGCCGCACAGCTTTGCCTGAGTCAGCTTCTTTAAATAGGACCCACGCTTTTCCTTGTCTACCTGGGGAATTCATTCTGCATGTGATAACGCTGGTCACATCACTTTATAGGCACAGTTCATGTGCAAATCATCCTGTAATTGAGCATGTTTAAGGGACTTAGTCCGTCAGCCCTCCTTTCCTTGGAACACTGAGTGGTTTGAACACACAGCACAATCTGAGTTGCTTGTCATTGGGGGTGGCCCTACGTTGACTCCTATAGGGAGCAATGTGGGAATTCTTGACGTAGCAGAACACCTGATTCCCACAGGTGTCAGGGTAAATGGATGTCTAAGGCTTCTGCTCTGGCAAGCTGGCATTGACGCTCCTATGGTAGACTGAGTCATTTGCTGGAGTCTTTTTGAATGTTTTAGCTTGTGAATTTCTCTCTGGGTGAGCACACATGTGTTTACCTGTGTGTGTATGTGTGTGTGTATACATATATTTGCATATTTGTACATCCTTGTATATGATGCCTATATGTGCATATATATATATATATATATGTATATATGTGCAGTGCCTCTTATTCTTTTTTTTCTTAGCATCAAAATGATATCGTAACTGAATCATTTTACTTTTATTTGCAATGCCACCTTGTTTAAACAATACCCTGAAAGTCCCCATCAATAGTAATGGTCGTCTGTTGTGATGGCAAGTGTTAATTGTTAACCTGACAGAATCTGGAATCCCATTCCAGAAGGGGCTCTGGGCATATCTGTCGGGAATTATCTTGATCACATTAGTGGAGATGGGAGAACATGCGTGTAATTCGTATCACTGTGCACTGGCTGGGACTCTGGACTGTATAAAAAGACAAATGGAAGTGGATATCAATCCTGCTTCCATCTTTCTCTGCTCTTCGTGAGCACAAAGGCCCAGCTCCCTCAGGGTCTCTCTTTCTCACCAGTCCCCGTCCCCGATGGACTGTGCCCTGGAACCCCCTGGACAAGCACAAAGAAATCCCTTCTCCTTTAAGTTGCTTTTGTCAGCAACAGGAAAAAAAAAACTAAATTATCCATGAGTCTCGTTTCCCAGCCTAGCTTAAGTCTTGAATGCATGGAAACAGATCACGTGGATTTCTGGGAGGTGTGGGAGGAGATATATCTATGAAATGACCCAACCAAAGAACCAGACATTGAGTTTTATAAAAATATTTTCGTGCTTATTTTCCTATTTCACAATTAAGACCGTAAGAACAAAAAAAGAAAAAAAATGATACATACGCTTTACAAGTTCAGTGCCTCGTGGGCCATGCTTCTGGTTAGAGAATAAGTGCAGTATCCTCTGCTTCTGCTGGGAGGCGGTGGAGGGCAGGAAAGCAATTTGGCCATGTTTTTCTATCTGTGAGAGCCCAAGGGTGCATGTGTGCTGTGGCGTTTTGGACATCTTCTCTGGAATTCTTTTTGCTAAGCTGACCCAAGAGAAAGATCAGCAGAGTAGTTAGATCAGTATAGTGCCTGGCCCTTCTGTGGATTTATTGTAGGATAGTGGCTAATCAGGTGTATGTGTGGTTTCTCAGCCTGTTAGCTGTGCTGTGGCACAAAGGACTTGAGAAGGGGAGACCATTATCTAGGTCTGTATTTCAATGGAAGGGCATTCGGGTTCTGAAGAGCAAAAACCCATTCAAGCTGGAGCCAGTAAAAAAAAAAAAAAATGTTATCGAAAGACAAGGAAGGTAGCCAGTGAATGGAGAAAAGAAAGGAAGGAGAGGAACATGACTGGTCCTAGGTATGGTGGTGAAGGTTTGCCGTAGATATGTGGGAGAGCAGCCCAGCCCCTGGTCGGGAGAGTTCAGGATTGGGAGCAGGGTGTGGCAGCCAGGAGGACCCTGTGACCGGAAGGGACTGAGTCCAGTGTCCACTTTTATATGTAAAATAGTCACCTCAGGGGTTTGTCTGAGTTTAAAACCTAACGGCAAGGATCTCTAAGTTGGGAGATCTGCCTGAACCCTCAGGTTTGCAAAGCCACCTTTCCTGAAGGAGAAGCTTGTCCCTGTCTCCCTTGGCATCCTGTGTCTGAGGACTGTAATGGCAGACCCGCCACAGCTGTGGCGTACACAGGTTAGGCTCCTGAGTACCACCGTAGGTCACCGTACTCTGTCACTCCAACTTAACAGGTGATTGCCAAGCTGACAGGAACTTAGTTCCACAGCCCCCGCCATCTTTTTAACTTTGTTTGTATGTGTTTGAGTGTTTGTCTGCATGTAAGGATGTGCGTTGCATGCTTGCCTGGTACCCACAGAGGTCAGAAGAAGGCGTCAAAACCGTAGAACTGGAGTTACAGGTGGCTCGGAGCCATCTGTGAACCATGCGGTGCTGGGAATGGAACCTGGGTCTTCTACAAGAGCAACAGATGCTCTTAATCGCCGAGCCATCTTCTCCAGTCCCATAGGCCTACGCAGTCTAATAGAGAGGTCATTGAGAAGCCCTCACTGTGAGGATTAGGCCCTTACGTAGGCCTCCAAACAGAGGTTTACCAATGTGGTTGATGCTTCAGAAATTTTCTAAGGCCCCCACCATTTATCTGTGAGACAACTTTCAGTGGCTCCTCTTCTCCGGCTGCCCCGTGGCACGTATGTATTGACCTAAGTGCGGCTCCTGTGTTTTCTTTCCAGGAAGCAATGCCTGCGTGCCTCAGCCCTGCAGTCTACTGTGCCTCCCTAAGGCCAACAACAGCAAAAGCTGCAGGTGTCCAGAAGGTGTGACCAGCAGTGTCCTCCCCTCTGGGGACCTGATGTGTGACTGCCCGCAGGGCTATCAGCGGAAGAACAACACCTGTGTCAAGGAAGGTGCGTCCCTGGTTTTCCCTACGTTCTTTCTCCTTCCCTTTTGGATCCCAGTCTTTCCTAAGTTTGGGATATTAGAAAATGTCCCAGGTGGAAATGATACCTGTAGGATACCAAGAAGTATTTTGGTCCAGGTGGTAAGACCTCTGGCTCTCCACAGCAGTCCCAGGCTGTTCATATAAAGGTCATAGCTGTGGCTCTTGCTTTGATGGCAAATGATACAGTTTCCCTCAGGTCCCGCTTCCTTTTGTTCTGTGTGTTCCTCCGTGTAACCGTGGAGCAGCTTGCCTTCCAGACGTAACTGGCTAACCTCTGTCAGAGCAGACTGCTTTCTGTCTGCCCTCCCAGAGCTTGGAATGGCCCAGATGTTCAGAATCAGGCTTGGCAGAGGTCTAAAAGTCCTGAGAGTCATGACTTCCGAGCTGTGAGCAAGTCAGTGACAGTAGGGGCCTTCTCTTTAGCCAGTTTGAATTTGAATAAATGGTTTGTGTGTGTGTGTGTGTGTGTGTGTGTGTGTGTGTGTGTGTGTGTGAGAGAGAGAGAGAGAGAGAGAGAGAGAGAGAGAGAGAGAGAATCTGACTTGACATCCCCCAAGTCCCCCACCCCCCATCTTATGACCACCCCCTAGTTTCTAGCCTCACAGTCCTATCAGCTGGCGTCCAGGAAAGGTGGTCTGGCATGAAGTTCCTGGATTGATGGCTGAATTCCTGTGTTTTCCTTCTTCTCTGGGTCATATTTACTTAGCAATCCTAACCACACTTGTCTGAGGCCAGGGCAGGCGAGTGTACAATAGAGGCTTTATTGGCCAGTTTCCCTAAGAAATACAAATGGAGAAAAGATGACTCTCCCTCCCTCAGAAGCAGGAGGCTTCCTTTCATGCTCCTAATGGCGTCTTAAAGCTATTTGGAAAGAAAGTCAACAGTAAATTATAAGAAAAGGGCAGAAAGTTTTCTCCAGTCCATCAGAATGCTTTAGATTGTCCACACAGCGACTGGTGTCCTTGAGCCTGTGTGCTGAACGATGCTTTTATGTCCTCTATAAGTTCTTGCTTCAAAGAAGCCATGGGACCAAAAAAAAAATCATAAAATCTTAGTAAGCTGCTTGTTTATTAAATTAGTATATACACGGATATATAACTATTGTCTAACTACATAAAGTAACCCAAATATAACTATTGTCTAACTACATATATAACCCAAAATCCATGACTTCTGTGGATAATAGATTCTATGGATCCTCAAGTCCTTTGTATAAGAGCATAGGATTTGCATGTAACCCACTATATGCATTTCCTTTGTATAAGAGCATAGGATTTGCATGTAACATATATTCAACCTGCTGTATGCATTTGGTCACTTCTAGACTGCTGATAATACCTACTACAGTTCAGGGAATAATATCAAGAACAGTATTTGTCCAGGTGCAGTACAGATGCGATCCCTCCCCCACCCCCTGCATAGTTCTGGTGTTTGGTTAGCTGAATCTTGAACGTGGAAGCCATGAGTACACAGAGCCAAATAGGTGTATATTATAGCTGTAGACATATATGGCCTGGGTACGTCGGATACTCTCTAGACACAGCCTCTTGTTTCCCAGGAGACCCAGCTGGTGTCAGCCTTTTCCTTTTCTTTATAGTACTCACCTCCACACACTGGCAGCCTGCCTCCGCTTCAGTTTTGATTTAAAGAGGAAAGAAAGAGGCTTGTGAGGTGTGAGTGTGTGTGTGTGTGTGTGTGTGTGTGTGTGTTTCCTGCCTCCTATGCATGGGTGCCCACTTGACACCCCCCCCTCCGACTCCATCCCATCTGCAGCAGAATGCAGTTGGGGGAAAAGAAAAAAGAAACGGAGAAGAGAAAGTTTTGTGGTCCAGTGGTAAGAATAACGCTGGCTCCCCCCACACACCCCCTGTTTCAGAGAACACCTGTCTTCGCAACCAGTATCGCTGCAGCAATGGCAACTGTATCAACAGCATTTGGTGGTGTGATTTCGACAATGACTGTGGAGACATGAGTGACGAGAGAAATTGCCGTGAGTCTCCAGGCATAGGATATCAGATGTGCACCGTTGCTCAGGGGCCTGGCTGGTCCTTCTGGCTTGAGGCCTATAGTTTGGGGGTTCTGGCTAGACACTGCTATGGTGTTTATCTAAATGGATGAGATTTGGGCAATAGCTCCACATATAAATATATGTTATGGTATCAATGTGTTACATATGTAAATTTTAGTATAGATACTTATATTTCAGCATCCGAGGCTGAAACAGTTCACTGGACAACGTGGGTCGTTGAGTTTGGTGTCTTCACCGTAATACCGGTGTCATCACTGGTAGTTCAGGGGTACATGACATGATTTGTTTTGTTAATTCAACACTCAGACATTTCAAAGCCGGGTGACAGGTGTCACCTCCTGTGCTGCTTCTGTTAGGTGATGCAGGTGAGTTCCAGGCTGAAGAGAGATCGTTATAGCTGGTCAGGGGTGCCATGGGGCCTGGAATGTGGAGGCATAATGGTGGGTGTGTCATGTCCAAGTGACCTTTGCACTGACCTTTGCCTTCTAAGGTCCAGCTCCATTTTACAGGCTTAGAGACAGACATTGGTTTTAATGGTTTTGAATTTCTTCATGAAGACATATTTATTTATTTAACTGATATTTATTTATTTAACACCTCTATCTCGGGCTCTCTGCTGGGCTTTCAGTAGGTAGGGAAGTTTGCAGTCTGAGAAGCCAGTGGGCAGTTGAGTCCAGGGCTGCGTGCCAGGATGAGTTACTGTATTGTCCTGGAAAGGCACCCCAATCTGCTCCCGTATGCACAGACCAGGGCGTCTGAGGAGCATGGGGAGCACTGAGCAGAGGTAGAGCGATGGCCATGGAGCCCCGTGCTCCGCCTCGTGCTCCCCCTTTCCGTGGATGACAGGGCAGGTAGGATACGATGCATAGCCCACACGTGCAGTTCTGTGGGTGTTACTGGAACAGCAGACGGGAACCACCCACGCACTGTGGTGAGGACTTGCCTTTGGAAGGATAAACGGTGAGCAGAATGAACTGGAGGAGAGGGAACCCGACTGCAAGCAGAGAACCCAGAGACCACGGCAAGCCTGTCCTTTGTATCCATTACCCCTGGCTACCCAGAGGCTCTCTGTGGAACAGGTTGATGAGGGAAGCCTGTGGGTCCTGACAGCCTGTGTGGGCCTTCCCTGGGGCACATGCTGGGGAACCACGGGTTCGCGGCTTTATAGCAAGCTTCTCTAGTTTGCATCTAAGGTAGCTCCCTAGGCTCACCTGGGCCTCCCGATGCCCTTCGTGACATCTTTGGCTTGGTGGGAGTTTTGTGTGAGCTTTATATACTCCCATTTTCCCGTGACCTCAGTGTATGCTTTTCCCATCCGGGGAAAGGACTGGATTAGTTCCTCTCTCCTATTTTACATCCCAACATCAGTTTCATCTCCTCACTGTCCTCTCAGTCCCTCCCACCACCCCTCTCTCCCAGATCTACTCCTCCTCCATTTTCCTTCAGAATAGAGCTGGCCTTCCCGGGATATCAACAGAACACGGCATAACACGTTTTAATGAGACCGGGCACACACCCTCATAAAAAGGCTGGCCGAGACAATCCAGTAGGAGAAAAAGGGTCCCAAAAGCAGTAAAAAGAGTCAGAGACAGCCCTGCTCCCAGTGTTAGGAGTCGCACAAGACACCCAGCTATGCAACCATACCGTCCATGCAGAGGACCCACACAGGCCCCCGATTGTCACCTCGGTCTCTGTGAGCCCTTATGAGCCCTGGCTAGTTGATTCTGTGGGCCCTGCTGTCAGGGTGCAAAGGAGTATCTTAAATGGCAAATTGGGAAAGGCTTGTGCCTCTGGCTGTCTTTAATTTTTTCTTAAAATAGGCCTTTTCCATTTATCTGTGTTGTTGCAGGGGATGGGCAAAGCTCTTTTAAAACATTAAAAAATATTATTAAGTAAATAAAGGAGATAATGGAAGGGAAATATTCCATATAGGGCTGTGGGGAGTAGCTCAGACCTTAGGCATAGGAGGAGTAAAGAAAAGTGGGCTAGCTTTCCTCTGCCCCGGGGCTGATGGTCTCCTAACAGCTCTGTGTGAGCACAGGAATCATGACCTCTGTGTTTGTGCAGGTGGCTACTGGCCTCAGCACTGGCCTCCCACAGCCCTAGCCCCGTGACTGATCTCACAGATTTCTACACAGTGGGAGCCCCTGCAGTGGGTGAAATATGGGGCTGGCTCTGTCCTCTTGCTTTGGTGTCGGTTGACGTTGACAGCCACACACCCCCGCCCCCCCATCTTTCCTTTAGACAACCTTTGTTCCCCTCGTGCTCATATATCTGAACTGACTTGGCTTAGGTCTCCACATGTCAGACGTGACAGGGGTGAGATGATAAAGAGTGAGGGGCGTTTGAAACCTCTCCCCTGGGAACCAGAGGGGCCCGATCTGTCTCTCATGGCCTCTCCTTATCAAGGAGGGATATGCCTGTCTGCCTGTCCAGATGGTGATGGTCTGCCTGTCTGCAGACCAGGTTGCAGACCAGGGCAGGTGTGGCAGGGTGCCTTGGCATGGGGTGACTGCTGAGGCACCCTGTGGGCTGCAGGAGAAGAGCAGAGGGGGCACCCCTTGCAGACGCCTTGGGGGGATATATTGTCAGTCATTTTACTCCTTTAAACAGATTCCTGCAGCTGGGTGGGTGCCAGGCACTCAGGTTTTCACCGGGAATCCCCTACAGTCTTGTCATTTTGTATTCATTCCCTTTCTCCTACCATGAGCTCAATTACAGAAAAGAAATGAAACGTCAAATGAGAAGGGCTGGGATGTCTAGCAACAATGTTGCCAATCTAGCAACAATGTTGCCGTCTGGTGTTTTATTGTCCTGGGAAGCTCCACCTTCTATTCCAGGATGCTGCCCTGCCGGGTGTCAGCTCCCCAGCAGCTTGGAGACCGGTCTTCCTTCCCTCCCTCATTTCTCCTGAGGGCCTTTTCCCTGGGCCTCAGGGTTTCGGAGCAGTTGGGATATTTGTTTAGGAGAGCGAGTTAATCGATTTCCAGACCCATTTTAATGATACTGAGGCATGTTGAGGGAGAAGAAAGACACCCTTAGCAGTCCATTACCTCTGCAGTCAGCTTGAAAGGGAGTGGCCCTAACCCTGTACTCTTCTATATCCATAGTAATGCACTAGGTGGCAGCCATCTCTGTCAATAGTAGAAGGAAGGAAGCCAGGTGCAAAGGATAAGAACCCGTAAACTGTAGATGGCCAGCGAGCCCCAGCTGAGAGCCCCAGCTGATCGAGACACAGTTGCTTTACCTTTGCCTTACAACAGAGGAAGTGGGAGCTTAGGGAGAGTTAGTTCCAGGACTTACACCCTTACCGAGTACAGATATAATGCTCGCATAATGCTCGTTTCTGCCGTAGGATTCTGGGGATGTGTCCCTTTCACCTGTCCAATGTGTGCCAGCTGCTGGTAGGGGATGGGACATCCCTCAAGGACAATGGAGTCTATGTTGCCTACTTGGGAAGAGTGCTTGACAAGCTGGAAGGATTTTAGGGGCTACTTCAGCCCTGCAGTTCCTCTCCCAGCCAGCCAGCAGTGTCTCTCGCTCTGGGCCCCATTTCTATGCGCATCTGGCCCTGGAATACACATGCCCTTACTTAGGTTGGATGGGAGTTTCGGGTTCCTGTGAGATTTGTTTCTGCCATGAGATCAGGGTGTATGTAGTTCTTGTAACTGAAGCTTGCCTCCCTCTAGTTTTAACTGCTATTCTGGTGTGGGGGGGTGGGGGGGAAGGTTTGTAGAGGGACAGGGGATGAACTGGACGTAATAAATGTCAATATGACATTTCTTTCTCACCATAGCCACGACGGTCTGTGACGCAGACACTCAGTTCCGGTGCCAGGAGTCGGGGACTTGCATTCCGCTGTCCTACAAGTGTGACCTTGAAGATGACTGTGGAGATAACAGTGATGAGAGTCACTGTGGTAAGGGGATGTCCCTGGGAAGGTCTGCAGGGCTGTGCTAGGGGATGGGGTGGGCGGCAGTCGGGAATTTCTGATGGACACTTTGGGACTTAGCATCCCCCACCTGCATGCCCACCTCTACCCTCATACCTGTCAGTTCTCTCCTCTGCCCAGTCTTTGTAGTGCCACTTCGCTGTCTCTCGTGAGCATTCAATGACTCCGGAAACACCGATCTCTGCAGGAGATGGCATCTAGACCTCCACCTCCTTTACTTATTATTCTTTTTGTTTGTTTGTTTGTTTTTTTTTTTTGTTGTTGTTGTTGTTTTTCCGAGACATGGTTTCTCTGTGTAGTCCAGGCTGTCCTAGAACTCACTCTGTAGACCAGGCTAGCCTCGAACTCAAAAATCCACCTGCCTCTGCCTCCCAAGTGCTGGGATTACAGGCGTGCGCCACCAACGCCCGGCTTACTTATTATTCTTGATCAGCCTTTGTTTTCCAACCTGAAAAATGTGTCCTCTTTTAGACAATCTATATGTGAGATGTGAAATCGAGGATGTATGTTTTCTTTTCGATTAGCCCTTTTGTTTTTCATTTTATTTATCATTATCATGTATGGCCATGATGTACATGTGAGTGTGTGTGTGCCATAGTTTGTCTTGAGTTGGGGGGGCATGTGTATGTGTGTGTGTGTGTGTATGTGTGTGTGTGTGTGTATAGGGGAATCAGTTCTTACCTTCCCGCCTTTGCGTGGGTTGTGGGCATCAGTTGTTGGGCTTCCCCCACTGAGCCATCTTTATTCTCCACCCCCAAACCCACTGAATTCTTTTTTTTTTTTTTTTTTTTTTTTTTTTTTTTTTTTGGTTTTTCGAGACAGGGTTTCTCTGTGTAGTCCTGGCTGTCCTGGAACTCACTCTGTAGACCAGGCTGGCCTCGAACTCAGAAATCCGCCTGCCTCTGCCTCCCAAGTGCTGGGATTACAGGTGTGCACCACCACCGCCCGGCAACCCACTGGCTTCTTAATAACTATAGATATTCTCCACCTCTGAGCAAGTGGGAGACTGGCCCCAGGATTTTACAATTGTGGACTTTAATTTCCATTTTTTTTTTTTTTGAGACAAGTTCTCTATATAACCTAAGGTGGCTTGGCACTGCAGATCTTCCTGCCTCAGTTTTCTGCGTGCAGGGACTACAGATGCATGCCTCTGTGCCCAAATTTATTGTTGTTCCCTTTAAGCTAGTCTAATGTCATAACCTCTGTGAGGAGCTGGCGGACAGCACGGATGTAGCACCGGCTCTCTAAATGGAGAGTTTCGCATCTAGAATTCTAATGTGGTGCCATCGCCGGAACTAGCGGGACCTCCTGTTTACTCATTGACTGGGATCCTCCTTAATGATCTCCTTAGTGGGATTTTCCGGTGTGGTGGGATCACTTTATGTCAGAGCGGGGAGCTGAGGCTCAGGCCTCCTCTTTTGTATTGCCTTTCTGTTGCAGGCCGCTGTCCTGCCAATGTTTTGAGCAGGCACTGGTCTGAAGCTGTGACTTCTTACAGTAGAAGGAGATTGTATGCAGTGTGTGTAGTGCACAAGCCCGGAGGAGCCATCAGTCTAGAAGGAGAGTAAGAATGGAGGGCAGAGGCCAACGCAGACATGGTGACGAGTTGCTGAGGCCCTGCTGGCCCTCCCTTCTGTCCACAGGGTCAGGGTCAGGCAGGCTGGGAGTGTGCACACGGACAGGGCCGGCTTTGTTTGCTGTGAGGATGTGGTTTGATTCACAGGGGCTAGACCTAGTGGGACAGGGGCTGTTCACAAATCATTTTAATACAAATTATTGAACACACTTAGGGCCCCTTTTGTGTAGGGTGTGTGTGCCTTGGCCTGGCTAGAGAGGGAATGGGGCTTTATGTTTATTTTGTTGTTGTTGTTTTGTAATATTCTTTTACTAAACGCCTTCAAAAATGGCCTTGGGATCGACAGCTCTTTCCATCAATCTTTCCTTTCTGCCCCAGAACTCAGAGGGTGAAGTGTGTGGATACGGTAGAAATGTGCCTTCCCCTAGAAGAAATATAACCCCACATGGTTCCAAGTCTCCGTTCCTGTCTAACTCCCTGTCCCGGCACCAGTCCAGCACTCGGTAGCTCAGCATCCCCGTTCTAGGTTCATGGCTCGTTCCTGCTCATTGGTCCCGTGAAACCTTCACAAGCTCCTACTTGGTGTGATTCTCTGCTGCTGCTCTGCTGCATAAGCCCGACTGTGCAGGAAGCCTCCTGCACCACCATTGCTACCACCTGGTCTTTAAGGAAAGCAACAAGGACAGATGTCCTTGCCTCTTCTTGTTTGCTTTCACCTTTCAAATTATTCCAATGGTTATCATATATCAGTTTTGTGTGTGTGTGTGTGTGTGTGTGTGTGTGTGTGTGTACATGCACCATGGCACACATGTGGAGGTCAGACGACAACTTCATGAGTTCTCTCCTTCCATTTTTACACGGCATCTTAGGGTTTCCATTTCTTGTAGCTCTTTGTAAAGGACAGCTCTTGTAAAGGACAGCAATGCTTCATTGGGGCTAGCTTACAGGTTCAGAGGTTCACTCCATTATTATCTAGGTAGGAAGCATGGCAGTGTGCAGACAGACGTGGGACTGGAGGAGCCAAAAGTCCTACATCTTGATCCAAAGGCAGACAGAAAAAGACTGCCCTCCAAGCAGCTAGGATGAGGGTCTCAAAGCCTACCCTTACAGCAACACACTTTCTTCAACAAGGCCACACCTCTTAATAGTGCCACTCCCTGGGCCAAGCATATTTCAACCACCACACATGGGCTCTGAGGATGGAATGATGGCTTCAGGCTTACATGGCAAGCCTGCTGAGCCAATCATCTACTGCACTATTCCATGTGTTTTTGTTTTTGTTTTTTTTTGTTTGTTTTTTTGTTTTTTTTTTTTTTTGAGGCCTAAGACAATTCCACTTGGAAGTTCTGTGTCTCAATCCTTTTAGGCTTCTGTAAAAAAATAAAACTTAGACCATATGACCTCAAACCAGTAGAGATTTATTTCTCCTCATTTTGGAGTCTGGGAGTTTCCAGATCAAGTCATCAGCAGATTCGCTATCTTGTGAAGTACTGGCCTATCATATGGTACCTTCTCTGTGTCCCTAGGAGGCAGAAGTGGTGATGAGAGCCTGCCTTCTCCCTTAGTGAGGCTGTGGATCTCACCATTAACCACCTTTTAAAGACTCTGTCTCTTGTTATGCTGCATCAATGATGAATTCCTTGTAGGGGTTTAGGGATAGGGGTATGTTCAGGCCTCAGTGGGATTTTGTGATTCCCCAGGTCCTAAAAAAGATATGGGAAAGTCTTGCTTCTTTTGGCCAAGCTGTACTGCATCACTAGCCCCAGGGACTGTTCCTTCTAGAGAGCAAAGCCATGGGCATCCCAGAGGGAAGTCCTGAGCTCTGTCTCTTCCCTCAACACTAGAGCCACTTTCCTTGAGGTGAGCATCTTCCAGGGAGCAGCCCACAGCTCTCCCTCAACAATGGGCTGTGTCTCTAGGATCTCAGATTCACACAATTTCTGCTCTCTGGCCTCCCTCATCCCAACTTCATCCTCCTTGCCATAGCAGGTGCAGAAGTGTTTGTGGAGTATGTAGAGAATATCATGATAAATGGGAGAGGTCATTTGTTTTCTCAGAGTCTCCGGGTGTTGGTATCTTCGCACATCTAGAACCCATTTGCAGCATGCATGGTGGGAACTGTCCTAGGTGGCCTTACATCCTTGGTTTGAGGCCTTTCTGTCCACCATGTCTGGGGATGGTCCATGATGGATGGCGCCTGGTGAAGGTCTCTGTGTCTACACTGTCTGAACAATCGGTTGCCTGTGTCCATTTCTGCCTTCTTAGATGTCTAACCTCAGAGGCAGAGTTCCGAGCATGCCCTGTCTCCCATCTCCAATCCCTGCTGTGCTTTCTCTCCACAGAGATGCACCAGTGTCGCAGCGACGAGTTCAACTGCAGCTCTGGGATGTGCATCAGGTCCTCCTGGGTGTGTGACGGGGACAACGACTGCAGGGACTGGTCTGACGAAGCCAACTGTACTGGTCAGTACTTCCTAGACCCAGTTAATCCTTTTTCAGTTGTGGGCTAGTTAGCATTTAGGCCTTAAGTGAGCATAGAAATTAGACACTGAGAATTCGTGTTAGAAACAGCCAGGTCAGCCTTCCTCAGAGCTTATGTGTAATGACGTAGGAGTTATGAGCAGAACTCCGCAGCGTTCGGGGGAATCTATATTCAGGATCCATCTTCTCAGTTCTTTGGGACCGGTAAGTAAGAAACTATTCACATGGACTGACTGTTGGTCTAGGAACCATGCCTTGGTTTGAGGCCTTTCTGTCCACCATGTCTGTGGATGATCCATGATGGATGGAACCTGGTAAAGGTCTCTGTGTTTACACTGTCTGAACAACCAGTGGAGGCATGTGTCCATTTCTGACTTCCTAGATGTCTTATCTTGTGTGTATTGGTGTTTTGCCTGCATGCATGTATTTGTGCTATATGTATGCGGTGCCCTTAGAGAAGGTCAGAGAAGGTCATCCTCCCCTCTAGACCCGGTTACAGATGGATGTGAGTAGCACCCACGGTTTGAATAGCACTAAACTATTAAGTATTCTCTAAAAGGGTTAAAATGCAAACTGGGCTTGTCTTTCTTTGAGGTCAGATTTTCGTCCTTGGGACCATCATGGGTGGGGAAGCAGTGTTAGATGCTATAAGATAGGGGCTATGTTCCGCTTCCTCTCTTGGTTTCACGCATGCCTACACTAGTTTGTGAATGCCTGAATGGCAGGTTTGTGGGAATGGTGAACACCAGGTAGTCCACTGAGCCAGGGATTTTGTGAGACATGAACACAAGTTGGTTTGACTAGCCTTCCTGCTCACCCTATGTTTTTTTTTTCCAAGAACTAAAATTAGAATAAAAAGATTTCCCTAATTCCTGGATTCCTCTGGAAGCTGGAATTCAATTTGGTCCTAAGTACTCCAAAACAACGGCCTTGTCCGTGTATATTAGGATGCTAAGTATTGTCCCCCAATCTCAGCCCTGAGGAGACCACATGTATTTTGGGTGTGGTCTCTCCTAGAAGGGTGCAGGACCATTCTTCTGAGCAGTGTGTGTGGCCTATTGAGGAGGGAAACCTGGACTGTCGTAGGAGCTGCCGTGAGCCCAGCAGCACGCAGAGGGTGTCTGCAGGCTTGAGTGTGGATGGATAATTAGTTAACTTGTCAGAAGGTGCACCCAGGCATCCGGTATGTAAGTTGCAGCATGGTTGAACACCTCATCAGGATTGCCATGTCAGACCGACCCGGCTTGCAGCAGCTAGTGCCAGACTTCTGGAATGAATTAAGACTTCAGTGCCATGGGTAGGCGTGTCATAAACTCCAGGTCTTATCTGTGTTTTCCTGTAGACAGCCATGTAACTTCGTTCTGTCATGAGCCAATGGTTCTTCAAACCATAGATTCTCCTTTTTGCCACCTCAGAATAGTTGGAGGGTGGATTTGAGCTCCTTCTGCCATAGGTGTGACACTTCATTTCCTGATCTACTGATTTAAGACAGAGGATGGGTCAGCTGGGCTGTCCTCCTGGTGGGCTCATCTCACTGTGCTCTCTCAGTTGATAGTATTCTTGTTCTAACCCACTGTGTTGCTACCCAGGGTCCGTTTGGGGTCTTTATTCCTTTAAAAACACCCTAATCGTTTCGATGTTCACTTTAGAAAATTCCTTTTTGTACTCATAACATCCTTCTCCTCTCATAGGTGTGTAAGCACTTTAAATCCTTGCCCACGGTTGCAAAATTAAAATGCTTAGTAAAAGCACTGGATGGGTAATATTTGGGGTTTTGGTTTTTTTTTTTTTTTTTTTTTTTTTTTTTTTTTTTGGTTTTTTGAGACAGGGTTTCTCTGTGTAGCCCTGGCTGTCCTGGAACTCACTTTGGAGACCAGGCTGGCCTCGAACTCAGAAATCCGCCTGCCTCTGCCTCCCAAGTGCTGGGATTAAAGGCGTGCGCCACCACGCCCGGCCGGGGTTTTGGTTTTTAAAACCTTGAACATTAGGGCTGGGAGTGTAGGTCAGTGATATAACGTGTGCCCAGCATGATTGAGACCCTAGGGTTGATTCCCATCACTTCTAAATAAATAAATACATAATAATAAATATCTAAAATTAGTCAGTCATTACTTGTTTCTATTATCTATCTATCTACCTACCTATCATCTATCTATCTATCTATCTATCTATCTATCTATCTATCTATCTATCTCTAAGTGTGTATATATCCATCTATCTATCTATCTATCTATCTATCTGTCTGTCTGTCTATCTATCTATCTATCTATCTATCTATCTATCTATCTATCTATCTATGTGTGAGTACACCTGTGAATGTGTATGGAAGTCACAGGATCTCAGGAGTCAGTTCTTTCCTTCCCACCATGTAGATTCCAGGGATCGGGGAGTCAGGCTGTCAGGACTGGCAGCAGGTGCCTCCAGCTGTGAACCCTCTTGCCTGCTCCCATCCTACGACCTTCAGTGACTGTCCTTACTTGTCAGTATGTCACCTTCCCAGCTAGTGGCTTGTGTGTTTCAGTGGTTCTTGCAACAGAAGACTGAGATTGCTAATCCATCTCAGGGGTTTGTGAGTATTAATGTAGCCCTTAGTCTCAGATTCAAGTGAGCCTGGATTTCTTCACTTATAGTATTTTCCTGTAATTTCACTGATGGAATTATCGACTCCTGTGCTCATTTCAATTCTCTTCTCAGAGAAATCTGTAATAATGACATCCTTGTTTCTATAGTTTTTATTGTTATGAATTTTCACCTATTTTTTTCTTTCGAGACTTGTTTTCTTCTCCAGATCTGAGACTTTATGCTTTTCACCTGTTCTTGGATCTTACAGTCAAATAGTTCCTGAAGGTCCCTGTCCTCAGCCCTTCTCAGCGGAGAGGCCACTCTCCGCCGTTCGCTGGGCCACGGCATCCTGTCACTCCTGCTTCCTGTTTTATATTTATTCCTTAGGACTCCTAGCTGGACTCTGAGTTACTTCTTTAGAGCTGCCTTCCACTTCTTAAGTTCTCTTTTCAGCTAAATCTAATTCTTATTTCTATGGCTGTATATATATATATATATATATATATACACACACACACATATATATGTATATATATATATGTATATATATACACACACACACACATATATATGTATATATACCTATATATACACACACATATATACATATATATTTTTTAATCTAAAACACCTATTTTTTAAATGAGTACATTTTTAAATAAATAAATATTGTGTCTAAAACATCTATTATGTTTCAGTGATAATCTGTAATTCTTCCTAGTTCTCTTTATGCTTTTTTTTATATCATTAATTATTCAAGTTTAGTTTTCATCACAGATCTTTCCCCCTGTGCACTCCGCAGTGGCCCGGTGCTTTGTAAGAAGTGAGACAGAGGTCTTCCTCCTTAGATTTTAGTATCCATCTGTTAGGCTACTTATGTGGTAATGATTTTAATCAGGTGTTCCAACGGATGTTGATAAGTTGGGGAAAATCAAAGCCAGAGAGGAAGTGGTAGGTTGCCTTTCATACAGCCCACACTGACCCGACAGGCACAGTGAACCCCACCACCCCGAGTCTCCAACTGTTACGGCTCGGATCGGTCCTTCTCTCCATCTGGGTAACTAAAGTATTATTTTTGAGCAGATATTATTTCTCAGACACTCAAAATCAGAGGACTAGTCAATTACTCAGACGATTTTAGTTTTTAATCCAGAAAAGGATTAAAAACATACATTCCTGGCATGTCTGAGCAGCTGAGTAAAATTCTGAAAGCTGATTAATCCTTCCGATGCCTGACTCTGGCCTACAATCTGGAGATCTCAGACACACCTCCTAGACTGTCGTTTGACTGGCACCCTGAAATTGTTATCAATTAAAAACAAAGTGTGCAGGCTGGACAACAAGTAGATCCTCCGGGTAATAGCTTTAAGTGAGTTTATGCAACGTGAAAACGAGCCAGGCGTAAGTCGGCTGGAGGACAGCGGGCTCTCAGCATTGGCAAATCGGAGTGTAGGTAATGGCTGTTGCTGGACAGAACCGCATGTAACAGGCACCATTCATAGACTCTGCCTTTCAGCATGAGTGTGATTTAAAAAGACGCTTAATGGATTCTAAGTACCCTGGCTTGTAAACACTGAAAGATCCCTGTGGACTTATATGTGTGCTTCTTTGGTCTTCAAAGAGATGGAAAGACAGATAATGGGTTGTACGTGTTTCAGAATGGTTTGAAGAAATGGGTTCTGGGTATTTCTGAGCATTGCGAAAGAGCAGTTTTCGACTCAGTATGGATTCTGGCAGACACGAGCTGTTTTCTAACCCTCCAACAGTGTGAGCTAAACTGGGTAAAATTCAGTAGCCTGCTCACAGCAGACCTCTCTGGTTGGTTTTTCTCCTCCGTTTGGGAGGATGGCTGTTCACACAGCAGGGGCCACAAGGAACTTGTCCAGGTTACAACATCTCCTTGCCAGTGTCCTCACTCTCTTCTGTTTGACTTAATGCCGATGGCCTACTCCTATCCAAACATGTTAAATAGAAAATTCTACAGATAAATAATCTTTACACTGAAAATGAGTTTTATTAGCCATGTTTTAATTGTCCTATGTTATTATTAACTTGTTTTTTATTTTTATTTTTATTTTATTTTTAAAGATTTATTTATTTATTTTATGTGATACACTGTTGCTCTCTTAGACACACCAGAAGAGGGCATTGGATCCCTTCACATATGGTTGTGAGCCACCATGTGGTTGCTGGGAATTGAACTCAGGACCTCTGTAAGAGGAGTCAGTGCTCTTAACCTCTGAGCCGGCTCTCAATTTTTATTTTAACTATTATTTTTATTTTATTTTATTTTCTAATTTTTAATTTTTATTATTATTAACTTACGGATTCTATTTCTGTGATTGAAACATCATAGGAATGTATGTTAGAACATATGTATGCAGTGTTCAGTAGTATCTAAAGTTCTAGATATTCGTGCAATGCCTTAAAGTGTGCTTCCTGTAAATCAGGGGGCCACTGCGTACTTCTTTATGGTACTTGTAAACAACACAGATTCTGGTTTTCCTTCAGCAGTGAACAGATAAAAAACATCTTCCTGTTTCTTCAAAGGAGCACTATTACACTGTTGGTTTGGGTTGATGCAAAGTATTTTATATATGAGCTAATCTTTAAGATTTGGAGATTATGTTTAATTTGTGTGCAAATGAAGCTGTTAGTTTATAACAGCACCTCTAGGGTGCAGTGGGGTGGTACAGCCTTTAATCCCAGCATTTGGGAGGCAGAGGAAAGTTGATCTCTGTAAGTGCAAAGCCAGTCTGGTCTACCGTGAGTTCCTTGGGCAGCCAAGGAGACATAGAGAGATCTCACTCAAACTAAACAAATAAATAAACAGGTAAACCAAAATCAAATGAAAAGCTGCATCTCTGTCTCACTGGCTTCTTTTTAACTCAGCAGTTCTTACCTTGTGGGCCGTGACCCCTTAGATGTCCAAATGACCCTTTTCACAGGGGTCCCATGTCAAATATCTT
The DNA here is from genome assembly GCA_964023405.1 of Apodemus agrarius. Taxonomy (NCBI): domain Eukaryota; kingdom Metazoa; phylum Chordata; class Mammalia; order Rodentia; family Muridae; genus Apodemus; species Apodemus agrarius. The sequence goes on along the minus strand of OZ030012.1, from coordinate 44,703,429 downwards.
GCATATTCGATAGCTACATTATAATTCATGACAGTAACAAGATTATAGTAAAGAAGTAGCAATGAAAGAATTTTATGGTTGGGGGGGGGGTCACCACGACATGAACTGTATTAAAGGGTCACAGTGTTAGGATGTTTGGGGATCTCTGTTTTAGGTGACTGTACTAGATGCTGAATGTGCCTTTATAGAAGATTTAAGTCATTCCTGGTTCCCCGCTTACTTCCCTTTAGAATCTGGATGAATCCATTGTGTTCTGTTCCCCTGGAACTTTCTGCATTCCAAACAGGGTGGTATCTTTTAGAATTACACAGAATCACTTCACTTCATAACTTAGAAGAACTCTCAGACACTAGGCCTCCAGACAGTCTAGACCCTTTCGTTATAACACAGGACACCGCTCGTCTCCTGGTGTCTGTAGGGAGGAGCCTTCTGTGAGAGCGTTCAGGACAGCACTCTGCCCACTGTAGACCCACACTGCCTGTGGCTGTTACACTACTGTCTGCTTCCTAGTCTCGCCAGCCAGCTCCTCCTGCGTAAGACGCTCCACTGTTGTGAGGAGTCTTCTCTGTAGGTGCCTAGGCCTGTCCACTGACTCATGCCACACTGTAACCTGCCATTGCCTGTTGAGACATTTCTGAATTAATTCTTGGTGACCTTGGCCCTGTGTAAAGGAGCCATTTGTGTAGCTGTGACTTTCTCTAGGGCTGGCTTCTCTTTTCTCTTTCTAAGTGACTGTGGTAGATATGATGCTCTATCGCTGGCTGGACCACAGTGATGGAGAGAGCTGTGCTCCCCAATCTCTGAGTGCTCCCTACTCTTAGTGGCCCCCTGGTCTCCTGTCTCTCACCCTCAGCCGTCTCTTTAGCAGCAGATATTACTAAGAGAAAACAACTTGTACCTCAGCTGCTCCCAAGTCTCCACCTTGACACCTAGCCTAGAACTTTCTTCTTCTGGTAGTTAATGGGGGAGGGCGGGAAAGGAAGAATGACTTTGTCCTCTTTTCATTGGCAGCCATCTACCACACCTGTGAGGCCTCCAACTTCCAGTGCCACAATGGCCACTGCATCCCCCAGCGATGGGCATGTGACGGTGACGCGGATTGCCAGGATGGCTCTGACGAAGATCCCGTCAACTGTGGTAAAGGCCCTTCCCCTGGCCCTTCCCCGGGTTCTGTCATTAAGGGGAGGGCCAGCCAATGAGCTGGGAGGTAAAACTTTGTTCTTCTGTGTTAGCAGTCACACACACACACACACACACACACACACACACACACACACACCAATCGAACCACATATACAGTACTTTTTCTACTAGATAGTTAACATTCCTTTGAATTTTCATAGAGTTAGAGTCACTGGGGTCAAATATCATTATGTAAGCCCTTATACACTCTTCTCCTTCCAGATTCCGTTGTCCATATACCTGCGTTTCCTGTCGTGAGCGCTTTTATGAAAGATGCACATTTATTTTTTGTTAATTGTGATCCTCCGGTTTCTCCGGTTGATCTTTGCTGGGCATTTAAGAGCGTTCCTCTCTCACTGTTAAGGCAGCACAATGTCCCATGTCCTTAGAAGGCCCATTTTGCCTTTGTGCTATTTTGGGGGACACTTTGCACAGCATGGGCTCATGGTGGCAGAGGCGCCCGTGCCTTCCCATGGTCCCCTTCGCTGCTCGATTATCTTAAGTGCTGTCCGCCCATCCGTGCCCATCCGTGCCTCCCCTGATGTTGGACCTCATCATCCCCCTGCTTTCAGGACTTTAGGGCAGGGCCTCTCTTCCATTCTACCCCTTTCCAAAATGGTTTTTTACAAAGCAACACTAAGCATTTTCCCCAAGTCGTAGGCTCGCAGGCTTCTTCTCAATCTGAGTGATGCCCTTTGACTAACTTTCTAGGAATAATTGCAGCACATTTCTTTGCCTTAGAATCTAGTCTCTGTTGCAGTAACCAACCACAAGGTACTGAGCTCTCAAACACTGCGCCTGCCCTGGTAACTGCCTTCACTTCTAGCAGCGCTCTGCAGCTTCGGGCAGAGAGAGTTAGGGTACGGGACCCGGCACCAGGATGCTTTAGTTCTGGTTTCAGCTTCACCAGAGATGGCTGTGAGACCACAGGCTCTCAACATCTCTAAGTAAACATAAGGGCTTTGCCGTGGGATTCCTGAAGAGTAAGAATTAAGGTGCTAAGTGTTTTGTAGAGCATACACAATCCTGGATTTAATAACTCAGATCTAATGTCCTCTTCTGTCCCTGTTTGCTGAAGCTTTTCTCTTTCTTATAAAAATATAATTAATTTTTCTAGGTTTTTTTTATAAACAATCCACTAATATTCATAGCACTGTCAGCATTTATGTGGTATTAATCAAGAATGATCCTTCATTCTCGTGCCTAATAAAGAAGCCAAACTGTGTTACAAAACTCATTTACTTTCTTTGTTTTTTATTGGTTATTTTAATAGTACAGTCAGGGGGTTGAAAATAGAAAAAAGCATAAAAGGGTCTAGAGTAAAAGTTACCCCCAACCCCCCACCCACACCCACCCCACCCTACACCTACACCCACCCCACCCACACCCACACTTTCTGCCCCATTCTTGTAGAAAGCCATACTTCAATGGTTTTACATATTGGTCCGTGTTTTAAAATGTTTAAGAATATTTCTGAGCAAACATAGCTATGTGCTGTATAACGTTGTCTCAGTCAGTGATGGGCTCTGTTGACAGTGGTTCTATAGATGACACGGGAGATGTAAAGTCTCTATCAGGTAGTGACTCCAAACCTCCTAACACCATGGTGGGATGTGTCACTTATGGGTTTGTGGCGGTGCTGGGATAAATAAGCCTATAGTGCTGCAGCAATATACACATGTGAAATACACAATTGCATGTTATGTGTGATGCAGCAGTGATAACACTTATGTGTGCTGCTATTTGTGTGTTTACTATGTGATCTTCAGCCTCATGTCACCTTTTGTTGAACAGTCCCTCCATACAAGTGGCTCGTTCCTGCTAAAGAGAATGCACATCTGCTTTTAGAACTGCAGGATGATACACACACACACACACACACACACACACACACAAATACACACACACATATATATATATATACATACATATATATATATGTGTGTGTGTGTGTGTGTGTGTGTGTGTGTATGTATTTGTATATGTATACACACATATATGTACACATATGTACACACACACACCACACACACACACACACACACACACACACACGCACACACACACACACACATCGGTTTGTAACTTTGCTAGCCAGTAACAAGCCACCCTGGAGGTGGTGTGGCCTTGCCCTTGGCCAGCAAGTGTGAGCACTGCCTGATTCTTCACTGTTGTCCTTTTGTGATTGACTTAAATTTCAGAGAAAAAGTGCAACGGATTCCACTGCCCAAACGGCACGTGCATCCCGTCCAGCAAGCACTGTGACGGGCTGAGGGACTGCCCCGACGGCTCCGACGAGCAGCACTGTGGTGAGTCCAGTCCTTGCCCTGGTGCTTGCACCGATCTCTTACTACCTGGCCTCAGAGTTCTTGACCTAGGGAATGGGTCGGACGAGGAGACAGGATGAACAGGACGATTGGGGCAGCCGAGCACACTTAGGTAAACAGCCATTTGGCTGCCACATGCACCGTCAGCTGCGTGGTACATTTCCCCTGGGCACCTTCACTTGCCTGGTTACATTAAAGTTTACCACTGAATATCACTTGAGGAGTATCTTAGGCCGGGTGAAACTTTTCTCCCCCATTTCAGTCCTTAAAAGATTGCCTGTGGTACACATCTGTGGAGAATGCTGGAACTAGCTGGGAAGTTTAAAAGCCACCGTGTCCGGGAGCTACCCCAGACATTCTGAGTTAGAGTGTGGCTCGGGTGTGGAGGTCTTTCTGGTGTTCTGTTTTTGTTTTTACAGGGCTCCACGTGATTCTAATGTGCTGTACAGGTTGAGAACAAATGTGTTAGTACAGGTGTTAGGATCTGGCCTCTAGGCGGGATCCGGCCAATCACTCAAAAGCATGTGTGTTAGTGTAGGCATGGCTGACTGGCCTGGGGCCAGATTCATCCCAGTTCTTCTGAATGAAGCCACACTGAACACATTGGGTGTTACACGTGGCTGCTCTTGTGCTGTCTTGGTGAGACCAAGTACACAGAGCATACTGTATTCTAGGCTTCTATAAAACAGAGGCCAACACCTCTCTCTAATGGCGTGGGGTTCTCATGGCAACAACATCCAGACTACGGCTTCCTTAGTATGGGGTATCCTTCCTATGGGTTCCCGTGATCTCTTTTTCACATGCACTTCCGATGTCCACTCTCACAGGCACACCTATCCTATTGTGGTTTCTCTCCTCCTAGTGACCTTCTTAACATTAGTGGCTTTTGGCTTTTCTAAAGGACCTGTCTCCCGATAGAGTTAGTTACGCTGGTCTCAGGGTTTCCTCCATGAAGCTGGAGACGGGTGCGTGCGATTGAGCCTGTAATGCTGGCTTCTCGTAGAAAATGATTGCTGACCCCCATACCAGAGAGCCGGTGTCCTGTGAGTCACGGCTTTGTGCCAGGCAGCTCTGGGGTGCAGTTTGGGCTTCTCTCTCATTAGCCTCGTACCCTCGGCAGAAAGAGTACTTGGCGTTGCCACCCACACTTCCTTGTTCCGTATGTCCGCAGAGACAATATAATCTCTTATGTGCTGTCTCGGAGGTTTAGTGGTGCACGTTGACAAGTGCTTTCACTCAGGGCCTGGCATAAAAGGCGCTCCACCCCCAGGGGCTGTCACCATCACTGTGCCTGGTATCCTGTCCACTGTGTTTGTTCGGGGCCGCACCCCTGCCAGCCTTAGCGGCTCACGGCCCTTCCCCTCTTTCAGAGCCCTTCTGCACCCGCTTCATGGACTTCGTGTGTAAGAACCGTCAGCAGTGTCTGTTCCACTCCATGGTGTGCGACGGGATCGTGCAGTGCCGAGACGGCTCCGATGAGGATGCCGCCTTCGCCGGATGCTGTGAGTGGCTGGGGGAAGCTCGCATGCACACGGAAGTTGGCCACTCTGTGGGGCGCCTAAGACTCGGATGCAGGTCACGTCTCAGTGCCTGGGCCTGCTTTCGTTGTTGTCCCTTTTCTCACCGAAGCACTGATGCTTTGCATCTGTTAGTTATACGTGAATGTGATGAGGCTGGGGAATGACCAGGACCTTGTCAAGTGTCACCTCATGGGAGAAACTGGCCCTCTGTCTATATTGACAGGCTAATCTCTCTGTAGCACAGGCTTTGCCCCACTGGTCTTCCTGGCATGGATCCCCACTTTGATTACTTCCTTTTACAGCCGATCTGCTGAAAAATATCCCTAGTCGTGACTCTTGTGTCACTATGACCAAATAGTTGGCAGAAACAGCTTCAAAGAGGAAGGACGGATTCGCTGTGGCTCAGGGTTCCGTAGGGTTTGGGCTATGGTTGTTCGGCATCATATACTTGGACGGATTACTGCGGTGGTGGGGGTGTGGAGGGGGAGGGCGCTTTACCACATGACACTCGGGAGCAGAATGGAGGGGCCCTGAGGACCCTGTGCGCCCTTCAGACGCCCAGCCCCAGAGGCTTAACCTTCCCTAGTTATGTTCGACTTCCCAGAGTTCCCATAGCCTCCCAAAATAGTGGCACCAAAAGCAGGGATCAAGTGTTCAAACAACAGAAGCCTGATGGGGACATTTCATATTCAAAGCATAGCACTAGGGCTGTACACGCCTTAAACTATCATAGCAAAAACCCAGTAGACTGACTGGGCGCCTCCACCAACAGACACTGTTGTCCACCCTTGAGGTGCTGGGAGCACTGTCTGGGGCCACCCTCACCCCCTGGTGGGTGCTGTCTCTCTCGACCTGTGTCTTCACATGATCTTCCTCCTGTACGCATCTGTGTCTAAACTTCCACTGTTGTATATTTTTATTTAAAGAAACAGGGTCCTGCCATGTTGCCCAGGTTGACACCAAAAACCTGGGCTTAAGGGACAATCTTTTCCTAAGGACGCTAGTCATACTAGCTTAGAGCCCACCTGGATGACTCTATTTTAATGTAAATTTCCTCATTAAAAGTGTTATCTCTAAAGCAGACACAGTATTGGAGCTCAGAGGTCCAGCCCTGTCCATGTGCCCCGTGAGTGAGCGGAATGGGTCAGTTAATGTGTGCTCTGCTGAGACTGGGTTCCATCTTCATTTCTCGGGGTTCCCTGAGCACCCCAGCATAGGACCTTGGCTACCAAGCAGCCCTGATGCTCTGAACTCAACAAGAAGGAAGTAACCTGGGCTTGACCGATATTTCTCGCCTTCTAGCTCAAGACCCCGAGTTCCACAAGGAGTGCGATGAGTTCGGCTTCCAGTGTCAGAACGGAGTGTGCATCAGCTTGATTTGGAAATGCGACGGGATGGATGACTGTGGAGACTACTCTGATGAGGCCAACTGTGGTAAGAAACCGGAAGACCCGCCTCCCTCAGCCAGAAACAGGAAGACCCGCCTCCCTCAGCCAGAAACCGGAAGACCCGCCTCCCTCAGCCAGAAACCGGAAGACCCGCCTCCCTCAGCCAGCCTTCCGGTACTGGCATTGGGATGCTCAAGTGCCTGCCGCTTCCTTAGCAGCACGTGCTGCAGGTTCTCAAGTCCTCACAGGAGGAACAGGGTGAAGAGGGAAACCGGCATCCCGTAGGTGCTAGGGGAGTGCTCACTCCACTTCCTTTGCACAGTTGCAGGGCCACAGCCCACATGTACGGAAGATGATGGTGTAAGGGATCATGGTGTCTTGGTTACATTTCTTGTGGCAGAATGCACGAGAGAGACACCTTTAGGAAGGAACGTTTGTTTTGGCACACGGTGTCAGGGCGCAGTCTGCCACAGCAAGGGAATCGTGACACCAGCAACCTCAGACAGCCACACAGAGTCAGGAAGCCGAGAGAAATGAGCGCGGGCACTCAGTTCCATGTCTCCTCTGTGTCCAGTCCATGGCTGCAGCCCATGGAACGTGCCACCCTGACTCAGCACGGGACTTTACTGCTTTATTAAAAACATTTTCAGAAGAACCCTAAAAGGCACACCCAGGGTATGTTTCCGTGACGATCCTGAGTCCCACTCTAGGTTGACAGTGGAGATGAGATGTCATGGTGGTCAGGGCCGAGGAGTGTACCTCTCTCTGGCAGTGACAGACCGTACCACCATCCGTGGGCTGTCTTCACACTTAAGCTATCTCTTTGGTAAAGAGTCCCAATTAGAACTCAGAGCAACCATTCTCAGGGTACTAGACTAGGTCCAAGAAAGAGGCGTTGGGACTAAGAAGATGGGGTGCTGTTGAGGTTCCATGGGTCCATGAAGATGCCATATGTCCTCTGGGAGAGTCGGGCAGGTGCCCTTGGACTTGGCCCTTGGGGAGATAAACAGGCGAAGCCTCGAGTTCAGGTCGGTGCAGCGGAGGTGACTGGTGTGTTCAATCTCTGCAGAAAACCCCACGGAAGCCCCAAACTGCTCTCGCTACTTTCAGTTCCACTGTGAGAATGGCCACTGCATCCCCAACAGGTGGAAATGTGACCGAGAGAATGACTGTGGGGACTGGTCTGATGAGAAGGACTGTGGAGGTGAGAGCCCTGGGAAGTGGGTCAGCCCAAGCCCCGCCCCGCCTGGGCAGCAGGACAGCTCTGCCTGGCCGCAGACTCCCACCCTCCCTAGAGCGCCTGGCTTAATTAATCCTTAAGGTCTGGCTTTTGGGGATGCTGACTTCTTCGGTGACGTCATCCCTCCATTTCTTTCTCGTTTTGCATGTTTGTACAGGTGCTTATGGAGGCCACGGGTCAACCTCCGCTGTGGGGTTTCAGTCTCTTTTCTCCTTGGCCGATGAGACAGTCTCTTACTGGGGACCTGGGGCTCACCAATTAGGCTAAGCTGGCTGGCCAGCAGACTCCAGAGAGGCCTGTCTGCCTGTCCCTCCCACACTGGGCTACAAAAGCAGGAAGCACTATGCTTAGCATTTTGTGTAGGTTTGGGGAATTGAACTCAGTCCCTCAGCCCCAGGATCCCCACGTTCTGTTTTTCGATCTACTTGATCAGTTTTCACTGTCGCCAAGGCTACCCATTCCTGATCCTGAAGGGCTTGTTGAGGGTAAGGAGCCCAGAGCCCTGGTTCTAATTCCAACACTTGGTCTGCAGTCTCCCCCCCCCCCCCACTCTCTGGAGTATCTTGGAAAGGTCAGAGGACCCCATACCAGTGCGCTTTGATACGTTTCCAGGTCCCGTTCACTTTGATATGTTCAGGGGCCCTGGTTTACAATGTGCTTTTGTTGCCTTTTGCCTTCTCATCTTGGGTCAGTGATGCTTTAGCTAGAGACTCGCTAGGCTTCGTGAGAATGGTCCAGCCACCTGGGCCTTCCTAGTTGCCTGGCCACCTGCTTCCCCTGACGGCAGTCAGGAGCCCTTGTAAGAGCAAACACGTGCGACTGTTACATTATTGCAACTGTTGTAGTTTGCCACTGTTACATTATTGCAACTGTTGTAGTTTATTAAATCTGCTAAGCAGTATGGAAAGGCCACCATCTCTTCAGAAACCCCTTCCATACCCCGTATAAATGCTATTTACGTGGGCTGATGTTCAGGGCCGTGTCTGCCACTGGTCTCTTGGCTGGTGCCACAGGGCCGTCAGCCTGGGTTTGGGACCCATTCTTATTGGAGCTCAAGCTTCTACTAACACTTAGGCTCTCCCTGCTTGTTCTTCCTCAGATTCACACGTTTTCCCCTCCCCCACCCCCGGGCCCTCCACATGTCTGCCCAATTACTTCCGCTGCAGCAACGGGGCCTGTGTGATGGGCACCTGGGTGTGCGACGGCTACAGGGACTGTGCCGATGGCTCGGATGAGGAGGCCTGCCCCTCTCTAGGTGAGTCCTGGCCCTGGTTTGCTCAGTTGGCATTTTCTCTTGTGGAGGGCACTCTGGGGGCTTTGTGTGCTGAGACCATGTAGTAACCCACGGGAGCATCCCAGCTTTTAAATGCGCTGTGGGCTTCCTGCCGGAAAGGTCCTGCTCCTCCACCTGCCGCCCCTGCTTCCCTCGCAGTGGGGAATTGCAGAGGGGCTAATAAGGCAGCGTTTTGTATGTGAACAGAACTTAGGGGCAAGGACCCGGATTTTTATGCTTGCTGGCTGGCGGGCATTCCCTCTAAAAGAAGGGCAACCGCTGCCATCTAGTGGCTGATGATAGAAACAGCTGAACGGTCTATACAACCTGATGCTTGAGGTCCACCTTTGAGAAGTCGCCTGGCCTGTTGACAGACCTGGGGTGAGGCGGCTTTCCCTGAACTGGAAGCAGTTCCAAGTTTGCTTTTGAGAGGGGAATTGGCATTTGGTTGGACTGCTTTGTACGGTCCTTTTCAGAGCCCACCTTAAGTCTGCAGAAATCCTCTTCCTCGGTGCATACCCCACCGCTTCTCCCCTGTTTAAAAAGTCACCTGTGGAAAGTCAGAGGAGGCTTCAGGGTTTAGTGCTGGAAGATTCTGTGACTACTAGACAAATATCTTAACAGCGAGGCAGCCATTTTAACTGGTGGCTTGCTAATTCATGTTTTAAATTTTAGTTTTTATAAAAAATCATTTAGCGTATGCTCATTGTACAAGACGGTGGGTTTTACAACATTTCCATACCTGTATACCAGGTGTCGTGATGACGCTACCCACATTATTTCTCAGCTTCTCACCTTGCGCTTTCCCAGTGGTGTTGTAGAAAATCAATTTTTTAAAATCACCCGTGTGTGTGTGTGTGTGTCTGTGTGTATGTGTGTGTGTGTCTGTGTGCCTACACGTACTCATGCATGCTCCCATGTGGGGATGTGGAGGTCAGAGGACAACCACAGCACCGGTCTTTGCATCTCACCTTGTTTGGGACAGCCAGGGTCCCTTGCTGTACGTGGGTGCATATGCCAAGCCAGCTGGCCCTCGAGCTTCTGGGAATTCTCTACCTTCATCTCGCCCTAGGGACACTGGGGTTACAGGTCCTCGCATCTGTGAGGCAAGCACGCTATCCACTGAGCTGTCCTCCCAGGCCGGGAGAGCACCTCTAACACTCAGCATCTCCTCTTCTTCCTCTTTCCTCCTCTCCTTTCTCCTCTTCTCCCCGACTCTCTGCATCCCTCTCCTCTCCTCCCCACCACCCCTACCTTCTCTTTGCTCTTTTGCCCCTCCTGTCCCTCTGCTTCTGTCCCCTCCCTTCCTTAGTGACTTTTGCACACAGGCTCTCATATGCACCCGGGGCTAGTCTCCGAGTGCGCTGCAGCACGGCCTGCGGAGCCTGTTGGGTGGGTCTGCTGCTGCAGCCGCTAAGAACGCAGTAGGAGCACCTCAGCATGCTTGTCTCGGGCCGTGTGGCCATGGTTCTTGCCTTGATGTTTCTGCACAGTTGTCTTTGTGAAGCTGTCCACAACTGTGCCTCGATGTATCGCCTTCCTCCTCTTCTCTCTCACAGTTAATATAGAAAGTTCCCAGGAGAGAATATGTAGAAATGTATGGGGACTGACATGTTTGAAACTGTTTCTGTCCTATCTTCAGGTCCCACCGACATCTGAGCTGGATTTAGGAACACTAGTCTGTCGAGTACTTTCCTTTAGAATTGTAAGATGTCTGCAATTGTCCTCTGAGTGGCCATGGCCAGCTCGAGCTGATGCTCTCTGTGTGGTTACATTTCATTTTAAATTTTCTGCTTGCTTAGCATGTCTTCCACCTGACTCCAGTATTCTGACATGTTATTAGGATGTGCATCAATGTACACCCACTTGTTGGGGTTTGAGGGATTTTTTTTCCTGGAACTGTTTAGTTAATGGCACAAGTCTCTGACTTCTCCTGGTGATCTTACTGTCTGTCACTGTTGATTAGATCTCCTTATGCTCCTTTTTTTTTTTTCCAAACAAAATCTCACTGTGTAGCCCTGCAATTAGCTGTGTAAACCAGACCAGGCTCACACTTGTGGTAATCCTCCTACTTCTGTCTCCTGAGCTGATGGAATTTCAGGCATGAGTCACCACATCTGCGACCCTTATTCTTGACTTTTTAAAATTTGTTTATTTATTTATTTTATGTGTCTGAGTACACTGTAGCCCAGAAGAGGCCATCAGATCCCATTACAGATGGTTGTGAGCCCCCATGTGGTTGCTGGGATTTGAACTCAGGACCTCTGGAAGGGCAGTCAGTGATCTTAACCTCTGAGCCATCTCTCCAGCCTTTTTTAGATGAAAAGATTTGTGTTTTTCTTCCTGCTTTCTGTGACCTTTGCTTCACGTCACCAGGTCTTCCTTCAAGTGTCTTCATTTCTGTTATTCTGGATTCAGTTGTTTTTCACTTTTATTATTGCTCCTTTCAGTACTACACCTGTTCCCATTTGCATGGAGGATATGTGTCTGTCCATGAGCATACTAAAGACATTTGGCGGTGAAGTTTGCTTCTGTGTGTGTTTGGTGGTGGGGTGTGTATGTGCAGGATGCATGTGTACAATTTGTGTGCCTGTGGGTGCCCACGCAGAGGCCACGGCAGGACAGAGCATTGGCATTGGATGTCTTCTTCTATTGCTTTTCAGCTTAATGCCTTGAAGCAGTCCTTCACGGAATCTGCTCAGCTTTTTGACAGGGGCGCTGGGTATTCAGAATCAAGTTGTCAGGGCAGTGGTTCCTAGTCATTGATCCATCTCCTCAGCCTCCTGACATTTGCTTTTTATAAAGCTGTATTTCCTCCAAACAACCTTCTTGGAGCTCTGTGTGTGTGTATGTGTGTGTGTGTGTGTGTGTGTGTGTGTGTGAGAGAGAGAGAGAGAGAGAGAGAGAGTGTATATGCATACTTTTGTGTGTGTAAGCATGTATGTGCACACTTGCATGTGTCTGTGTACATGTATGTATACATGTATGTGCACACTCGTGTGTGTGTGTGTGTGTGTGTATGAGTGTGTGTGCATATGTGTACACACAAGTGCATTCGTGTATATACACATTTGTGTGTGTGCACATGTGCATGCGTACACACACACACACACACACACACACACGTTGCATTTTATTTTGTTTTTAGGCTAAAGGTTTATCTTAGGTCATTCTTATTGCTACATGTGTTTCAGGACAGGAACTAAAATGCTGCTAATCAGTTCTGAGCACCCTGAGTGGGCCAGCTTTGTGCTTTGGCTGGCCTTCTTGCTAGGACACCCCAGGCCTTGGTAATTTCCTTGTTCGTCCACGAAGCTGCTCTGTGTACTTAGAGGCAATTCTAGGCCCCCTGCCTACACTTAAGGCCTCGCGTCAGAGCTCTCAGAAGGTGTCCTGCCTTCTCCTTGGCTGACTGTAAATCAGTACCTCTGTTTACTGCAGCCTCTTCTTCCCCAGGTATGGCTGCGTAGACCGTCCCTCTGTTTTGATTCTTTGCACACCACAGTCAGTCAGGCTTCTGGCCTACTCAGCTCTGGCCAGTTGTGTCCTGGGGCTGGGTCCAGAAGGAGATGGTCGTAAGGAGGCTGCTTTGAAATCTGACCCTTGTCCATTCCTCTGTCTCGGGTGAGGGAGGTGATTTCTGAGAGTTGAGGGACCCTGTGGCATTGACCTGGCTGGCTCAGAGCCTTCCCTTCCAATAGCTTCGCTGGGATGCCGCCCCTCCCGCCTCCCCAACTCACTCGCCCTGGCCTTATCCTCTCCTTTCTTCTCATCCATGCCTGGGTCTTTTTATTTATTTATTTATTTTTTTAAGAAGATTTATTTAATGTATGAGTACACCATTGCTCTCTTCAGACACACCAGGAGAGGACATCAGATCCCATTACAGAGGGTTGTGAGCCACCATGTGGTTGCTGGGAATTGAACTCAGGACCTCTGGAAGAGCAGTCGGTGCTCTTAACCCCTCACCATCTCTCCAGCCCGCATGCCTGGGTCTTTAAAGAGAATCATTGCAGTGACTCTGTGGTGGGGCCCTCGGGGAGCATCATAAGGCACAGTCCCATTTGTTCCCCCTGGCCATAGCCAGCAGGTGAGCCCCCCTAGCACATTGAAAAGTCAAATGGCTGTTCTCACAGGCAAGCTTCCTCCAAAACAAAAAGTAATTTTTTTTTAAAAAAAAACCATTTTCCTAGCAAACTCCACTGCCGCCTCCACTCCCACCCAGCTCGGGCGATGTGACCGGTTTGAGTTCGAGTGCCACCAACCAAAGAAATGTATCCCCAACTGGAAGCGCTGTGACGGTCACCAGGATTGCCAAGACGGCCAGGATGAGGCCAACTGCCGTGAGTATCCTCTCATGGCCACTGGCCAGTCCTTCTGCTTCATCTTCGGGCAGCTGGCTCCGGTCTACCCTGGGGTAACTGTGTTTCCTGTACTGTCTATGAGGGCCGTGGTGAATGGGCAGCTGTCGCAGTACATGATGATGCTACTGGATTTAATAAGCTGGCTAAATGTAAAATACCAGGAGCACACATCTCCAGCAGAAAGATTCCGAATGGAAGAACAGTATCTTAAATGAGTTATTGTTGTTGTTGTTTTGCTAACTGTATTTTATTCCTAAAGGCACCTGTTGGTAAAGCTGTGGCCTTTTGGAAATATTCAGTGAGCCTCTCAGGCATTCAGAATATTCTACTGGGCCATCACCTGCAGCACTGTGTTAGAACCTGGAGTAATTGTCATCCCTGGAGTAATTATCCTTAAGCAGTAAGCCACACAGGGAACCTGAGCTCCATGGGAGATGTCGCCTGTGTGATAGCTGTGTCCTGAACTGGCAGCTGTCCCGGCTGCCTGCTCCCCTGATGTCCCCAGGGAAGCTTCATGGAGTAGGTAATGGATGGACAGACACACGGCTGTTCTGCTAACTGATGCCCATGGTTCAGGGAAGAGAGTAGGCAACCTGGATGTGAGAAGACAGAGATCCTAAGTTTAATCCTTGGCATCCAGTCAGCACCTTTAGTGGCTGGCTGTATAGGAAACTCCCTCTGACCTGCAAAAGGGCTGGAGGGTGGGTGGGAGGAGGTTGGAATGATGTCATTCTACCTGCTACCAACCTGCAGTTCTGATGGGGGACACTCCTCGTGGATAGGTGTTTGACTTACAGGGATCACTACTGTTCATCACTACTCTGTGTAAAATAAATCATTTTTTATTTCACTGGAAGTACTAGATTAGGCCGGCGGCTGGGACTCTGCACCTTTGCTAGACCCCAATAACCACCCAGAGAAATCAAGATTTATTTCAAGTTAATAATAGCCAATCTGGCTTCCTCCCAGCCATGAACCCATGATACTTGTATATTATTGTTGATCTGACTCTTTGGGCTTCAGATATTCTCCCCCCCCACCAACCCCCGCCATGGGGCCTTCTCAGATCCTATTTTCATGGCGATCTGAATCAATGTCTTCTCTTCTCTTCTCTTCTCTTCTCTTCTCTTCTCTTCTCTTCTCTTCTCTTCTCTTCTCTTCTCTTCTCTTCTCTTCTCTTCTCTTCTCTTCTCTTCTCTTCTCTTCTCTTCTCTTCTCTTCCTCCTCCTCCTCCTCCTCCTCCTCCTCCTCCTCCTCTTCTCTCTCTCTCTCTCTCTCTCTCTCTCTCTCTCTCTCTCTCTCCCCACCCTGTTCTATCTTCTGCCCAGCACTGGGTGACCGACACTTGGCAGAGAATAAATAAGAATTGCTTACACAAACTTGGGACAGGAGATTCTTGACAATGGTGTGTCTGGACTTTAAAAAAAAAAAAAAGGATACGATGGCAGAGAAATCTACATTTGAATAACACAAGGTAACCTTTACACAGTGCACAGAAACATTATGTCTACACTTCTGCTGTCAATTTTTTGTCTCTTAAAGATTCTTAAGAAAGGCGAGACTGAGCCCCAAAGCAAGCCCTACCAAGTGCCGCCGTCTCCTGATGGAGCTGGTCCTGGCTCCTGAGCACCCATCGTAGCAGGGCAGCCAGCATGCCCTTCCGTCCCTCTCGTCCTCTGAGGAGCTCCCCGGGCACAGCAGGGGAGCAGACAGAGGGACAACTGGCAGTTCAGAACATGACGTCTAGTCATCAGCTGACTCCTCTAATTCAGCCCTTAGCAAACGGAAGCGACTTACTTTTTATTTGCATTTCTGAGTTTATTTTTATTAAAGGATACTTTCTGTCCATCTTAAAATGTCCTCAGCACCTTGGCCCCAAAATATGAAAGCATGCACGGCACACCTACAGGTAACACAAAGCTAGTAGAGTAGCGGAGGGGTCTCTGATAAAGTAACAAAGGCTCAAGGGAAATAGCCCTGAGATTTGGCTCTGTTAGAAATGTGCTAGTGCAGGCTTGATGACCTAACCTCAATGCCCAGAGCAAATGAAAGATCAGAGACCTGCGCTTCAACTCCTGGCAGTGGGGAGCCAGAGGCAGGGGGATTGTGGACCGGCCAGGATGGTGACCTCGGAGCCTATGAAAGCCCCGGGCTCAAAGGAGGCAGATGGCATTCATGAGGATGATGTTTAGGTTTGTCCTCTGACTTCTGCACTCACCCCGGATATGTGCACACACCTGAAAAGGAAGACACATTAACATATTTGCGAGTTTTAAGACGTCATTCCCCACTCTCACTTCTGTACTTACATTCCTCCAGTCTCCACATCAACTCGTAATCTTGGTATCATCTCTGTTTAGTAAAAGGAAGATTAAGCTTCAAGGAGGACAACCCCACCTTTCACACCTCACCCCTCACCCCTCACCCCACCTCTGCTCAGTAGCCCTGGCATTCCACATTGAATGTCCTTACCAAGGGAGAATACACCAAGCACAGCACAGAGAATTAAATACAGGTTAGTGGAAAATCCTACATTTGCATGGAAAGAATGAAGAAAGCGAACCCCTGGGACATTCTGATAGCAGGGTGGGTTTACCTCGTGCTCACACTCACCAAAACCACAGTGGGAACAGCTTAGCCGAGAGCAAGCCGAGCGTCAGGTGAATGTTAGGAATAATTAACAGGAAGGAAAAGAAGCAGTGCCTCCCTCCCGGGCGATCGCAGCTCGCTAATTGGCATCCTTTTAAATCACTTTTTCAACTTGTTCCAAATCTGTCTTCCTCACAGAGGTGTTGCTTAGTTAAAGGTCTTAAGAATCAAATGTACTATTACCCATAATTCCTTTGTTCCACTCTTGTGATTGCCTTATCAAAGAGAAGACATGTTTCTAGCACCCCACGTCCGTGCTTGGTGCCGTCAGTCACGTGTCTGTTAATCAGTTTAAATATTAATGACAGTCTCACTTTTGGGTTTTAGAGCTATTTCTTGTTCCTAAAGTGTTAAGACATGTTTCACAAATCCACCTCAGATCCCCTATTGCCCTGTTCACTGTCACCTGTGTGGTTGCCTCGGATGACCATCCAATGGGAGATTTCTGTGGCAGCAGTCTTGTGGTTTTCAAGATGATTCCTTTAAGAACACCTTGGCACTTTTTTGTGTCACCAGCCTACCATTCAGCGCTCCACTCCAAAAAAGAACTTTCGGGGTGTCCTTTGCCTTCTCCCCCGCACTCCCCAGAGTGACTTGTGTTTGCATTTCCTCTCAGTGGAGGTCACACTGTGAGGGCAGGTCCTCTCCAGCCACGTGTCACGTCACGGTCTAGACAGTGGCCCCCGTATCATGCTCTGCTCCCTGACGCGTGGCGTCCATCTTGGGCTGGTGAGGTAACAGCAGCGGCAGCGATGGTTCTCGAACCTCTTCTTAAGTCACCTTCATAGGACACAGAGCCCTTGCCCTTCTGCCTCCCGAGACAAAACAAATTCTGCTCAGAATATAATAGTCATCTGTAATATCACGTTCTTCCCGTCGAAGGGGGATTCTAGTTGTAAAAAAAAAAATCTTCATAAGGGTTGCAAGAGAGATGGCTTCATGGGTCAAGCAATTACCATGCAAGCGTGAGGATCATAATTTGGATCCTCTGCCCCCCGAGTAAAAGCTGGGCAGGTGTGGAAGCTTCATCTGTAATTTCGGAATTTAGAAGAGAGAGACAGGGATCTGGAGGCAAGCCAGGGGAAGCAAGCCAGTAACGAACGTCCCTCCATGGCCTCTGCATCAGCGCCTGCTTCCTGACCTGCCTGGGTTCCAGTCCTGACCTTTCTTGGTGGTGAACAGCTGTGTGGAAGTGTAAGCTCAATAAACCCTTTCCTCCAGAACTTGCTTCTTGGTCATGATATTTGTGCAGGAATAGAAACCCTGACTAAGACGCCATAAACGTGGTGACCCTGGGCACAGCCATGGCACGCAGCACACCCTCTCCCTCTGGGATTAAGGAGGTCCTCTGTCTTTCAGCCACGCACAGCACCCTGACCTGTATGAGCAGGGAGTTCAAGTGTGAGGACGGCGAGGCGTGCATCGTGCTCTCGGAGCGCTGTGACGGCTTCCTGGATTGCTCGGATGAGAGCGATGAGAAGGCCTGCAGTGGTGAGTCACGGCCCCGCTCTACACGCTCTGTGCAGGCTTCTAACTGGGACCCTGGGGACTCCAGCTCCACTTGAAACTGTGCTCAGCCTGGGAGTGCCAACACGGGCGTGGGAGGAGGTGGGGTTCGGTTCTGATGGAGCAGGCCAAGCCAGCTGCTCCCCGGCTGTGAAGGCTTGGCGTGTGTGTTCCACACGATCTCCACCCATCCTGCAGTGTTGTCTACTGAGAATGAAGCTTAAAACTGATCAGGAGCAGCGGAGGGAAAATGCTTAGGAAATACTGAGGGAAATTTAGGAGAGCCCTGGAAAGGGACTATGGCGAGACACCGTCACACTGGGGTGTCTTTTTCAGATAATGATTGTGTCCTTGTAACCATTTAGTCTGTAGGGGTTCTACCTCAGAGGAGATCTTTGAACCTCATGGATTTGTAAGGTAGAACTTTCTTGGACTCTGTCTCTCTCTCTCTCTCTCTCTCTCTCTCTCTCTCTCTCTCTCTCTCTCTCTCTCTCTCTCTCTCTCTGTAGATGAGTTAACTGTGTACAAAGTCCAGAATCTCCAGTGGACAGCTGATTTCTCTGGGGATGTGACTTTGACCTGGATGCGGCCGAAGAAGATGCCATCTGCTTCTTGCGTGTACACCGTCTACTACAGGTGGGTCCCGTTAGCCTCGGGCGCGGATGCCCCGCGAGTTCTCCTGCGATGCCCCTGCAGAGCTCCTCCTTAGCGGGCTCATGCCTCTCTGCCACCCCACACGGCCTCTCCATGACAGTGTCCTATTTGTTTTGGTCAGGGTGGTTGGAGAGAGCATATGGAAGACCCTGGAAACCCACAGCAACAAAACAAGCACTGTGCTAAAGGTCCTGAAGCCAGACACCACGTACCAGGTTAAGGTGCAGGTGCACTGTCTCAGCAAGGTGCACAACACCAATGACTTTGTGACCCTGAGGACTCCAGAGGGGTGTAAGTATCACAGCCGAGTTGTCCTGAGGTGTGACAGTGTGATCCCGGGGTTGAGCCCAGGGCCCTGCACATTTCCGAAGGCTCTCCACCTCTGAGCTACACCCCGAGTCCTCTTTTAGATTTTATTCTGAGGCAGGGTCTCACTCATTGGCACCTGGCCTCGACCTTGCTCTGCAGCCCAGGCAGGCCTGGAATTTGCGCTCTTCCTGTCTCCCCGCCCCCAGGTAGCCAGGACGGCAGCTGTGCAGTCACATTCATCTCTAATGCGGTTGAAAGTTGGTGGTGTTTGGGGTGGGTGGGGAGGTGTGGGTGCACACGCTCACGTGTGTACACACCTTATATGTTTGTGTGGCGACCAGAGGCCAACTCTGGGTCTCTCTGTCAGGCTCTCTCCCTCTTATTTTTGGAGATCGGATCTCTCACCGAATGTGGAGCTCACTGCCTGGGCTAGGCCGGCTGGCTGTGGACACTCGCCACTGTCCAACCTTTCCATGGGTGCCGGGGATCTGAACTCAGGTCCCTCATGCGTACGCAGGAAGCACCTTACCCAGTGGACTGTTTCCCCAGCCCCCAGGATATAATTATAGGAGTGTCTAACAGACCTTTCCCTGAGGATACTTTCGACCGAGCTCGTGGTTATCCACACTTTACATGTGTAAGGATGCACGCCCACTCCCTACTTGTGCGGAAGTGCTATGGCTAAGGTTTTCCAGTCTGGTGTGAGGTGTTGAATTTAATCTTCCTTACCACAGCCCAGACTGTTCTTACCCTTTAGAAGTGAGTTTCAGATGGTTCCTACCATTGTCCGCCCCCACCCCCACCCACCCCCACAGCCTTTGGTATTTCTTGCCTAGTTTCTGCTTCCATTTTCCTTTTCTGGGTACTTCCTGGTACCTGGTAGTTATGATGTCCTTATCCCTTAAATACAAGGCATGTCAGCATTTTGTTGCTAAGTTTAAAAAAAAAAAAAAAAAAAAAAAAAGGTTCTAAGAGGGTTTCCCACCTGCTCCTTTCTTCCACGTAGACAGCTCTTTGTATAAGGAATATGCGAACTCCTCTCTGCTATCTCTTTTAAGATATTCAATTAATATTTAAGTATTAATTGAATAAGAGTTGTCCAGCTGTGCTGTTTAACCCCAGGCCTTCTTCCATCTGTCCACCTACATCCATTTTCTCTCCAGCCCTCTCCCACCATCATCTCTTGCCGGCTTGGGAATCAGTAGTCCCTGTACTGTTGTGAGATCATTCTGCAGTCTTTCCACAGAAGTGAGAACAGCCAGGGTTCACCTTTTGGGACTTGGCTTATTTCACTTGATATATAATGTCTTACAGGTTTATCTATGCCAACACGAATGGCAGGGTATCATTCTTTATGATCAAATATTATTGTACTGTATATACGTGACGCATTTTCTGTTTGTCTACTGAGGATATCTGTCGATTTTTACATCTTGGCTGCTGTGAATTGCCGCAGAACATGGAATGCGGGGATAAGGATTTCTTTGGCTATATGGACCCAGTAGTGGGAATGCTGGGTCACAGCATGGCACTCATGCTAGAGTCTGAGAAACCAAGATGCTGTTGAGGGTGATAATCTCACCAGTAGTAGGGTCTTCTGTGTCTGCCACTGTGAAAGCTCCTGTTGGCTTCTTGTCCTTCCAATTGATGCTAGCCGCCATTTTTGGGATAAAGGATATCTCATCATTTAAATTTGCCCCTCCCTCATGATTAGTGATGTTAAACTGTTCTTTTCATAACTTACCTGTTGATTCCTATGCCATTTAAATTTTCCTGAATTCATATATCAGCCCCAGCTATATAACCCAGAGACTAGAGTCTCTCTCTCTCTCTCTCTCTCTTTTTTTTTTTTATGCATATGATCAAGTAGTTTGAACATGGCTTCTGGCTTGGTTGTTTCCTAGTGCCAGATGCCCCTCGGAATCTCCAGCTGTCCCTGAACAGTGAAGAGGAAGGTGTGATTCTTGGGCACTGGGCTCCTCCCGTCCACACCCATGGCCTCATCCGTGAGTACATTGTAAGTACTGTCAGGACACTGGTGTGGGTGTCAGAGAGCTTCAGGTCACTAGGACGTGATTTGGCACTGTGGAGAATGACCCCACCTGCCAGGTGGCCGCACGCCTCTCTTACCTTCTTTTCTTAGCTCTGTGATAAAATATCCTGACAAAGCAACTTAAGGGAGAAAGATTTACTCACTGCCCAAGAATATAGCCCACAGTGGCAGGGAGTTCAAGGACCTAAGAGCTGAAATAGCCAGTCCCACTGCATCCACGGTCAGGAAGCAGCAGTGCGAGCCTGTGCTCAGCTCACTTTCTCCTTTGGTACCCTTGGTACCGTCCAGCCTCCAGCCAGGAAGAGGGTGTGCTAGCTGCACCTCACTCATCCTACGCAACGTAAACATCTGCAGGGATTTCCACAGAGTCTTCTCCCAGGGCAGTCTAGAGCCTCTCAAGTTGCCAATTTTCACTAGCCTTCACAGGACCCTAGCCCTGCCTGTCCCCTTCCCCACGTGAGTCTTCACCAGACATTAGCAGGCCAGATCTCTCATTACCTCTTCCTTTTACTGCTACTTCTCCCCATAGGTGGAATACAGCAGGAGTGGATCCAAGATGTGGGCCTCCCAGAGAGCTGCCAGCAACTCTACAGAAATAAAGAGCT
Organism: Apodemus agrarius; assembly: GCA_964023405.1. NCBI lineage: Eukaryota > Metazoa > Chordata > Mammalia > Rodentia > Muridae > Apodemus > Apodemus agrarius. Next base: position 44,682,359 of record OZ030012.1, on the reverse strand, counting down.
TACTGCTCAACACTCTCTATACCATCAGGGTGAGTGTCTCCATCCTCTCCAGCCGCTGACCCGTCCTAGCGCGCAGGGAGACAGGGAGACGGCTCCTCTGTGAGCTCTGTCCTAACGCGCAGGGAGACAGGGAGACGGCTCCTCTGTGAGCTCTGTGCTTATGTTTAAGAAGGCTGCTGCTCTGGCTCTCAGCAAAAGCACGGGGGAGAGGTTCTGTGAAGACAGCTCTGGAGGAGTGTCAGCATGAAGCACTTGCACAAGCGGGGTAGTTCTTCCTTTAAGGCACATGCTCTTTCCACTAGCTTCAGATTTCTGACCTTAGACATGAAATATATAGTAGAAAATTGCTAAGAGAACACAGATTAACCACAAATATCACAATGTCACAATGCGAGAGAGAGAGAGAGAGAGAGAGAGAGAGAGAGAGAGAGAGAGAGGAAAAGGAAAGGAAAGGAAAGGAAAGGAAAGGAAAGGAAAGGAAAGGAAAGGAAAGGAAAGGAAAGGAAAGGAAAGGAAAGGAAAGAGAGAAAAATGAGTCTTAGTTTCTTCACAATACCTAGTTTGTTGCCAAGAACTCACTGTAATGCAGCCCTCCTGCTTCTAAGCAGACCCTGTTGCCTCCGGGCTCTGTACTTTTGAGCACACCTCTTTTCTTATCATTAGCTACGGGGCGATACGGTGCTAAGTGGCATTTATAAACCAATTTTGTGAGGTTCGTATGAAACGCAGTATTAATATATTTAGTAGAAAGATAGATTTTATGTAAAGGGTATTTACTAAAGCCATTAAGACACACCCCCTGGAGACTGCTTGTACTGATAATTTCTCTAGGACTCCTGTCATATGGGTGTACATGTATCTGTGGATATAGAGCATTAAGATCTCGCACACTCCCACACTCACATACACACACAGACACATTCTCACACACACACTCACACACATATACACACACTCCCACACTCATACATACACGCGCACATGCACATACAAACACAAACACACACGCTCATATACACACACTCCCACATTCATACATACATGCACACATGCATATACACACACAAACACACATGCACACTCACACACACACTCATATACACATACTCCCAAATGCATGCATACACACACACATGCACACTCACACACACATATTCACACACATACACTCACATGCTCACACATACCTGCCCTTTAATAGAATCTGGATATCAATAGGATATATTAAATATAAAATAGAAATCTTGCATTCTTAGGACTATTATAATTCTTTTTGCCTTGGGGCCTACCTATTTCATTTGCTGGGGCCTCTGTGTACCCCGGCTCACTCTGTCCATATATTCTTTTCTGCCCTCACTGCTAAAGTCTTAGCCATTTAGCTTATTCAGAATTCTGACTCTATGGTGTGTTACTTTTATTTCCTGTTAACTCACACTCTGACTTGGAAAGGTGGCTGCGGTGACTAGCCGAGGAATAGGAAACTGGAGCGATTCTAAATCCATCACCACCACAAAAGGAAAAGGTAAGTGGTTTCAGCGCTTGCCGATTTACAGAAGATAGAAGGAGGCCTTGGAAATGACCTTCACTGAGCTGGAAAGGAGAAAGCGCCTCAGAGCCTCCTCCTCCCCAGCCCAGGCACCCTTCGGGGTCACAAAAAACCTGAAGGCATTTTGGGGCAGCCATTGGGTGTATCTTTCCTCCAAGCATTGATTGACAGATGTCATTACTCCCTTTGTGAGCTTGTGAAACCTCTAACATAGGAGCCCCCTTTCACTAAAGCTGGACACGGTTTGCACACTCACTTGTGAGTTGTTAAGGCCCCTCACTGATGTTTGTGCCCCCTCCTTTGGTCACACAAGCTGCGTCAGGGTGAGGGGTGACACACAGCCCCCGAGCTGACCCTTGCTGCTCGGCACCTGTGAGTTTATCTCATCGGTCCCTCAGAACAGCTGCGGGACCAGAGAGTGGCGCGTGGTGTGTCGCTTGCTCTAGGACACACGTAAGTGGCAATGCAGGGGCTAGAGCCCGACTCCGAAGCCTCTAGTGGGAAGCAAACGCTCACTTGGAGGGCGAGCAGGTCGAAGCATCTGGATGAAGGGTCCCGGCACCCACTGAGCGCTGGAGGGAAGCCGGTCCTCCTGAGTGGGTTTCTCAACACAGCTGTGGCCCTGAGGACCTCCGCCCCATGGCCTTGCAGATATTAAAACTAACTGATCTCTGTGGCCTGGGATGCTATTGGGTGATTCTGCTTTCACCGGAGTCCGTGAGAAGGTCTGAGGGATGAAGACTCCTTTCACTTAAACTCTGTGGGACTGCCGGTTGGGGTGGGAGGCAGCCAGTTAATGCTGTTGGCCAATCAGCAGGCAGAACGCTGGCAGGGTATAAAGAGGCAGTGCCAAATCCACCGAAATCCAATAGGTCTTTGAGAGCCTATTGTCTTCTTAGTTCTCTCTGTGAAAATCTGGGCCAAAGTATACAGACTATCCAAATCCAAAAGAAGGGGGTTTGGAAGGCCATCCCCCCTGTGCCTGAGTTCAGTAAACACAAGTCCAGTCTGCAGCATCTGGAAATCATCCGGAACTGCGGTCTCCTTCTTCCCCTGCCTGTGATTTGGCCAGGTCTCAGCTCCTCGTGTGTTTGCTAGGGCCGTGTGCAGAGGGCAGCTCTGTACTGCACCAGACAGTACTGCCGTGAGATGCCTGTGACCTGGGGTCTTAGTGGCTTTGGGAGAAAGGTGAAGGACAAAGAGCCAGGTTCATCCAGGACGGGGGCCACAGGGTCGTACGGGCACCAGTGAGCAGGCCGCCCGTGTGGTGTGCCTCTAGCATGCCGCACACTATGCTCTTGTCCTGTGTGACTCCTTGGAGTGAAATGCTGTCGTTCTTACTCTGTAGCAGAGGGAACTGGGCTCTGCAGAGTTGTGAGCTGCCCGTGGTCACCATGATTACAGTCCAAGCCGACTTTTCCATAGCGCCACCCGCGCTGTCCTTCAGAAAGGACACAAGAGGGCCGGAACATTGTTGTTCCCCATAGAGTCATAGCTCACAGGGATCCTGACTCTTCAAGAGCCAGGCTGAAGCCAGGCTGAGTGGAGACATTGGTACAATGACATTTATCTGCTCACCCAAATTACCAGGACAGCCAGCTGACCGAGCCGAGTTTGGTGAGTGCTTCACCAAGCAACAGTGGAGCCGGTAAAAGACATGGACGCAGCTGGGGTGCCCTTTACTCCCCGGCTGAAAGGCCGCTTGTCTGTGGAGATGAACACTGTGAAGCCCCGCCTTCCTCACGTTCCACGGTGTGGTTTCTCTCTGACTCTTCTTTCTTTTCAGTGATCCAAGCACCAAATATCCACATTGACAGCTACGATGAGAATTCCCTGAGCTTTACCCTGAGCATGGATGGTGATGTCAAGGTGATTCAGAGTTCTCGGACTGGCAGCTGGGCGGGCCTTTCCTTTGTGCAGGAACTCGTATAGACGTCTTAGTGCGGGGAAATTACGGAACTGGGAGGACCTAATCTGGCGGTGCTGAAATGCCAGACCTCGGTTGTTTTCTTTCCCCCCTCGAAAAACAACTCAAGTCTCCACATGTAATTACTCTGCCTCAGCCTGGTGCCTTTCTTCTGTAACCGTATAATTAAATGGTTCACGGCTCCAGCGCGTAGAAAGACTTGGTGTTAAGAGAATATGTGTACCCTGTAATTTTCAGCTTTATTGGATTTCCTGGTACTCGCGCTAATGCTGGAGTTCCCATTGTGGCAGGGCAAGCTTCTGGGGACAATGAGATGCCTTGGAAACCCGTATGCTTTGTGTCGGCCGTAACCAGAGTCTCTTCTCCTCTGCTCCCGCTAGTCCCTTGAAGCGCCCGCCCGCGTAACCCGTTTCACCACGGTTATCTGTCCCTGTGATCGTTTCAATGGAAACCCACTTTAATAACATCATTTCCCATCTGCTCGTTCCTCTCTCTATCCCTCTCCATCTATGATGTTGTGACAGGATGGTCTTCAGAGTCCCTGTGCCACTGACTTAAGTACGTTTCCAATCCTGTCTGTTCTTGGTTTTCAAAGAGGACTAAGAGAACAGATAGATGCCTTTGAGTGGACCTTTGTCACTAGTGTTTGGTCATCAAGACTTTTTTTTCTTATTTTCCCACATGTAATGATTTTCAGTTCAGAACCCTCTCTACTGGAGAACTTGGGGAAGGCCGTCTTTCCTGATTATGTGGGTCTTATAAACCGGGCTGGATATTGACCTCTTGACCTCGACTAAGAGCAAAACCTGAACTGAATTATACCATTAACTTCCACTTAATATAAATAACTGAAGCGTATTAAAAACCAGGAGAAACATCTGTCCACAGAAAGAGACAAGGCCTCAGAAGAGGCCAGCTGTGCCTCCTTTAGTCCCTCTGACTGTGTCAGCACATCATGTCTTATGCTTTCTGGTTCTTGGCAGGTCAATGGCTATGTGGTGAACCTTTTCTGGTCATTTGATGCCCACAAACAAGAAAAGAAAACCTTGAACTTCCGAGGAGGAAGTTCACTGTCACACAAAGGTAACACCCTGAGCTCGTGGTGCGTAAGCAGGAAGGAGTAAGCTAGAGCAGTGCTTTCCTGGGGTGGGGCTTGCTGGGGTGGGGCTTGCTGGGATGGGGCTTGCTGGGGTGGGGCTGGACATGAGAGGAGGTTTTCTCTGCGGATGATTTTATATAGACAGTTCTTGCCCGTTGAGGATACCGTCTGCATCCTCCTGGACCAGGTAGAGAGTCTTTACTTGCTGGTTCCTTGAGCCTTCTGAACCTGATGGTCCTCAGTGGAAAGTGGAACAAAAGAGGTAGAACCTCTCAGGAGCCATGTTAACGCTGACAGATGGCTTTGCACTGTGTAAGAATCCATCCGGATTCCATTACTGCTCCCTTTCTATTTGACTCCCCCTCTGCTAGTAAGAGGTACACAAGGCCTGCTGAGTGGTGGGCGTTCAGTAAAGATTTGCCAACTATACAAAAGAACAAACAACCGAAGGGTGTGGGTCCAGTCCTTGTGTTCTCTGTGCAGAGTGTGAGCTCTATTAAGATTCTTTAGCCTGGAGACGGTCTCACGGGGAGATTTTAATGTATCTCTAAGAGAAATCCTTGAATACCAAACGCTGCTTGTGGGTGCTGTGAATGGCATAGGAGCTTTCTCCTTTCCTCTTCTTCCAGACTGTTTGAAAGGACTGTCAATCACAGGTTTATCCCCTCCTCCTTAGCCTTAGGAAGGAGATCACAGGAGTGCTGTCAACATCACTGTCATCATCATCGTCATTTCTTATTATTGCATTTTGTCTGTGCTGGGGATTAAACCCAGGACCTTGTGTATACTAGGCAAATCCTCTACAGCTGAACTAGCTCACAGCCCTTGGTTTTGCAAATACCATTATAGCTCAGGTTGGCCTGGTACTCACTTTGTAGCTCAGGCTGACCTCATGTTGACAGTTCTCCTGTCTTAACCAATTGGGTGCGTGGGTTGCAGCTCTGACATTAACAGGGATTGCTCTTATGAACATGGCTGGTGGACCATTTACTGGGGCAAGGGCAACTGCTCAGTGGGTACACCACTGAGGAGAAGGACTCCCCATTCCTCAGCTGACATTTACAGACCATGGAGGTCCTTGTTCACAGAGTTTGAGATCCTTCTGGTTTCCTGGGATAGTTAGATTGATGGATGAATCTCAAGCCTCCTGCCACACAAGGCCAAATAACCACAGGAGTGTTATGCCAATTGCCCAGTCAGCTTTAGACGTTATCCAGTCTCTGGAAGTTACTTCACTAAATACTAACAAATAGTAAATGAATTTGCAAACTCTTGAAGAATAGGGTGTGTGTAAACCCAACCAATCCTCGGCTGACACCCCGCGTCCGACCAGCCACGGCATCCCCCTTCCTTCTTTTCACAGTTACCAATCTGACAGCTCATACGTCCTATGAGATTTCTGCCTGGGCCAAGACAGACTTGGGGGATAGCCCACTGGCCTTTGAGCACATCTTGACCAGAGGCAGCAGCCCACCAGCTCCTAGTCTCAAAGCCAAGGCCATCAATCAGACTGCAGTGGAGTGCATCTGGACTGGCCCCAAGAATGTGGTAAGTGGACAAGAATGACCATCCCAAGGAAGTCTGGATCCTCCCGAAGCCTACACCCCCAGACAGCCAGGGTGCTCCCGTCTCTGCTGCTCTCGCGCCTTTTCCTTACCTAAACATTAAGTCGCTGGTCAGGCCATCGTGAGACTACCTCTGAAGGGACCTGGCATCCCAGACATCCCCCACATCCCTGACCTCACTCTGCTGTCCTCAGGGGTACTCCCTGGTGTTTGTCACTGGGTAGATCACACGTGAGGAGTGCTGTATTCATGCGCTAAGGAACTAACTCATCCTGGTTGATGGGCTTGGCCCGCATCCTTTAATTTAATAGCCTCTGCTCTTTTGTATGGCCCACCATGTGGTGCTGACCAAAAGACGGTGGTAAAGACCCCCATCCCTCCCCCTGCACACCACCCCTGCCCCAGGAGGAGAGTCTACCCACAAGCACTCACTAGTCTCTGGTGAGAGGCTCAGCTTGGTGTGGGCCCACTTGTCCCACTGAGCGGCCCTCCCGAGTCAATAAGGGATAGCCTTCGAAACAGTGGCGCAGCACACGGGAGCTCTCCATCCATGCCTGAGCCGTGCCCTGGCTTGTGCATTCACTGGTCCCACCGGGCACTACTGTGGGCGGCCGTAGCAGGCTCCTGTCTCTCCTCACTGAGCTTTCTGGCAGTTCTCACGGTTGTCTTCTTCACCATCTGGAGGGGCTTTCCTTGTCTACCAACTGCTCCCATGGCTCTGGGGCCCTAGCCACCCGGCTCACGCTCCACAGCCCGACTATAATGAGGTCATCCTCCTTCTGAGTACCGGGCCTCCCATTTAAGCCATTGACTCTCCTCTTCGTTTCTTGCTCTCCTGTGTGCGGTTGCTTTCCATCCTGAGACCCTCGATTCCCTCTTCCCAGCTCCTTAAGGTAACTGATCCCTGGGAGGCCGCCCTTCCTCTCTCCTGACCTAAGATCCCTCTTCTCCAAACTCGCAGCTGCTGAGCAGAGTGACAGGAAGTGGTTGTGTTGTCTCGGTCAATGGTCGGACACCCCCTGTCAGCCCCCTCTCTGCGCCCAGGACACCTGCAGACATGCTCTCTCTTCCTTCAGGCACCCGTACATATAGATACTGAGGGGAGGAGTAGTCTGACCCCACTTTACCTCGTCAGCTTGTTCCCTCCCATGTAAGCTCACCCAGCCGTCACTCCTTGCTGTGTGCTTAGCCCAGTCACCGCTTCCCCGGTTTGAGATTCCCTTAGCTTCCGACATGGACCCGTAGAATGTCCTTAAGCATACCCTCGGTTGTGTGAAGCTCCAGCCTCTCTCGCAGCAATGCACTTTCACCCTGGAGGGAGCACAGACCTTGCCATCTCCGGCCAATGGTGTGTGTGCATCTTCCGGGTCATCTCATGGGCAGACAGCCAGCCCGAGCCACAGCTCATTTTCCACACTCCAGGCAGCAGGAGGGGCATAGGCAGGGTAGGCTGTCCTGCCATTGGAAGAGCCTTCTGGACCACCCGACGGGGCACTTCTGCCTACAGCTCATCAGCTGGCACCTTGTGTGGCTCTTCCAGCTTCTCAGTGGAAGAGAAAGCCGGGTTCTACTACAGGGAAATGGGGGTCCCAGAAGGCTGGCTGCATCTGTCTCCTGTGTCCGATCCACGTGCTGCTGAGATTCCCATGATCACTTGACACCTTCCAGGGCTTCCCACCCCACAGCGAAGCCACTCAGCTCCCCCGCCTCTGCTGTGTGACTGTATGATGTCTTCCCCTCCTTGATGAGCCCCTCGGCTCTGACACTCCATGCAGGCCTCGGGACAACATCCAGTGCTTCTCGTTTGCTCTTGTAGAGGAATGGGTTATTTTCCCCTTCTCTGCCTATCCCTCCTCAAGCAGAAGCTCTTGGTGAACAGGAGCTGCTTCATGGTCACTTTTGCAGGTGCACACTGGGCATGCCCATTCCTAAGTGTGGTCAACACAATACAGGTTGAGGGAATATTACTCTGGGTACTTTACAAGCACTTCCAAGGTTTTAAGTTAGCCATTTCAAACCGCGAGGACACAGACCCATCAGTTGATGGATGGCTTCCCCCTTCTCTACCTTCACTAGGTATATGGTATTTTCTACGCCACATCCTTCCTCGACCTCTACCGAAACCCGAAGAGCTTAACGACTTCACTCCACAATAAGACCGTCATCGTCAGCAAGGATGAGCAGTACTTGTTCCTGGTAAGCCTTCTGCACCAGGGGAACATGAGTTCTGGTATTTAGAGGACATTTACTAAGCCTCAGGGCCCTTGAGCTCAACCCGAGAATGGGGGGACCTGGATTCACCTTCCGTGTAAGTTCCCACAGCCAGTTTCCTAAGTGCGGCTAGGCGGATGAATCACAAATTCAGGTAAATAAAATGCCTCTGTCAAATCCACTGCTAGCACTCTAGGTCTGTAGTGTTATACGTAGATGTGTGCCAGACTGTGGAGAAAGGTGTGTGTGAGCCTTCCTGCTTTGCTTTCTACTGATGAGATAAAGAACACCATGACCAAAAGCAAGCTGCAGAAGAAAAGGGTGATTTCATCTCACAGGTCAGAGTCCATCACTGAGGGCACTCGAGGCTGGAAACAAGCCAGAGGCAGGAGCTGATGCAGAGGCAGGAGCTGATGCAGAGGCGGGAGCTGATGCAGAGGCCACAGAGGAATGCTGTTCAGTGGCTCGTCTCCTGAGACTTGCTTAGTCTGCTTTCTTATAAAACCCAGGGCCACCTGCCCACAGTGGCACTGCCTACAGTGGGCTGGTCACATCAATTACCAATCAAAACGCCCCACAGACTTTCCCACAGACTGTGTCTCGCCTGCCGTTCCCTCTTTCCAGATGACTCTGACTAGTGCAGAGTTAAGGAAACAAGTGACGCTGGCGTTGGCCAGTGCTGACGAGTACAAAAGACCCGAAAACAACTTGAATCTTTCAAGGAAAGATTGGTAAAATAAAGTATGGCTTAATCCATGGAGTAGAATATAGAACAGCTGTCCAAAAGAAGGTATCGATGAATGAACCCATATGGGAAAAAATCCAAATCCATATTATTAATTTTTAGGAGAGAAAGAATAGTTGTGTGAAATAGATTTTTACAAGATAGGCTTCACACACATCTAAGTGTGTGTGTGTGTGTGTGTGTGTGTGTGTGTGTGTGTGCTTATATATGTCTAGGGCATTTCTGGTCAGGGAACTATTTTATAATATTTTGTGCTAGTCAAATTTTAATTGTGATCATGTGTCATTAGCTTATTGAAAAGCAGCTTAGCAGGGGTGGTACGAGCCCATGTGCTTTTGTTCTTCCTGCGCGTGCTTGGGCCGTAGGTCCGGGTGTTGATCCCTTACCAAGGGCCGTCTTCTGACTACGTTGTGGTGAAGATGATCCCAGACAGCAGGCTTCCACCTCGGCACCTGCACGCCGTCCAAATAGGCAAAACCTCAGCAGTCATCAAGTGGGAATCGCCCTATGACTCTCCTGACCAGGACTTGGTGAGTCAGCGAGGTATTTGCGTGTGTGTGTGTGTGTGTGTGTGTGTGTGTGTGTGTGCATGCACATGCACATGTAGGCTGCTGTAGCCTATCTTGACTTGCTTCAGGGGAAGGAAACAGGGTAGAGAGGGTCTGGTACTATAACAGGTAACACAGGCATAGTAGCTCAGCTCAATTAGCCTTGTCCCCGTGTCTGTGTGGCCAGAGACAGACCTTCACAGGGACCCCTTCTGAGTCGGCCCTCCTCCACCATTTCCTGCCACCATATTTCTTGGTCCGTTCTCACCTACCCACGTCCCCTTCATTAACCGGAGCGCAGCACATGAAGGCCTGCAGGCCAAAGCCAGCCCATGGGTGTTTTTTTTTAATTAATGTTTAATTGGAACCAGGCCACACCCATCTGCTTACTTTTAACCTGTGTCTGGTTTTGTGCCACTAGCAATAGGATTATTTGTGGTTGAGGTCCCAAGATCTTCGACATCTAAAACACCTTCCATCTAGAGTTTTTTCAGATAATTTGCTATCCCTTGCTAAAAATAAAATTTCAAGGCACTGATCCTAGAAATACCCCCACTCTTCCTTACCCTGGACTACTGTGACCTCTATCCCTCACCCCACCCTGTACCCAAGGAGTGTGGCTCCCTCTTGGCTGCTGAGGCTCATATTCTTCCTAGTGATGGAGTGGGCATCCTGCGTGTGTCCTTCCCTCTGCACTCCCGGTATGAGAAGCAGCCTGGGAGAGAGCAGGCGGGGCTCTTTGCGCTTTAGAGCGCGGGTTGACCTTCTCATGCATGGCCTTCCTTCTGACTGTCCAGAAGCTGTTGACAGGATGAAGAGATGGAAGCCTAGCTTCTGATGCCACGATCAAGGTGGCTTCCCCAGAGTATTTTGCTTTCCTGCTGGCTTTTCCCTCCCTCCTCCTCCTTTTGCAGAGTCCTGCCTCCCCATCTCCCTCTTCTTTCCTTTTTTCTTACCTTCCTTTCTCCTTTTTCTTTCTCTTTTCTCTTCCCCTTCCCTTCCCACCCCTCCTCTAGCTGATACTTATGCAGGTAGTTCTGGGCATGCATACTTGTCATAAGATGGACCCTGGCTATCCCAAAGACTTTCCAAAGGGTGTTAAGTTTTTCCAAAAGGCGTTAAAACTTTGAGGTTCAGAATAGTCAACTCCATGCCTGAGTTCCATATTTAACTGGATGTTGGAAGGATCTGAAAAAGAATTGTATCTGTATGGAACACACACAGACCTTGTCTCTTATTATTCTATGAACAAGAGGTTAACTGTCCCATAGTTGTGTTGGTGTGAATAAGAATGGCACCCCATAGGCTCATATATTTGACTATTCAGTCTCCAGGGAGTAGAACCATTTGAAAGGATTAGAAGGTTCAGGAGGCGTGGCCTCTCTGGAAGAAGTGTGTCACTACAGGTGAGCTTTGAAGTTTCCAGAGGTTTGGGGATCAGGAAGTAGAGCTCTCAGGCTAGTGCCTCAGCACCAGTTGTGCAGCCATGATTCCTGCCATGATGATCATGGCGTAACCTCTGAAACTGTAAATGTTCTCTTTTATAAGAGTCGCCTTGGCCATAGTGTCTCTCCACAGCGATACAACAGCGACTACAACAATGGTATTTACACTGTGTGACGTATTGTTAATAATCAGTAACTGATTTAAAGCGCCTGGCTTCTGACTGCTGCTTAGAGCCTCCCTCTGTCTGTCTCAGTTCTACGCCATTTCAGTGAAAGATCTGATCAGAAAGACGGACAGGAGCTACAAAGTCAGATCGCGCAACAGTACTGTGGAGTACAGCCTCAGCAAGCTGGAACCTGGAGGGAAATACCACGTCATTGTCCAGCTGGGAAACATGAGCAAGGATTCCAGCATAAAAATCACCACAGGTAAGCCTGGCTACACAGTAAGGACCACATCACTGCAGCCCGGGCACAGGGGGGACCATAGCATCTTAAGACATGAAAGCACTCTCCTCTGCCCATGCTACAGCAGACCCAGGCAGGAGTGTGGGTTTTCCTGAACTGTGGTAAGGGGACTGTGGCTCAGTGTATATAAATATTTATAAAAAGATTTAATGCATTAATAAATAAATATATGTACATATGTACATATATTTATACACAACATATGATAAATATATAATATATATTTACAGAAGACTTCAAGAACACAGAAAATAAGAGAATACATACATCAAATGTTCTCTCATAAATATCATATATATAAATACATATATTGTATATATATGTGTGTGTGTGTATGTATATATATATGTATGCATATATATATACATACACACACACACACACACACACACACACACACACACACATATATATATATATATATATATATGCAATTCGAGGACTTAAACTCAAGAATGTCCAGAGTACTAACCAGGCAAGCACTCTATCACCGAGCTACATCCAACCTCTGAGTCTTTTCACACCCTCCTCCCTTAGTGTGTCTTACAGAGGCATGCTCAAGAGAGTTAAGAATCCCGACGTATTTCCCAGCTGACAGTGGTCCTCTTGTGGATCAGGCGGGCAGCATGGAGGGTACCGAGGCTAGATGGTCGGTTAGGCTCCCGTCCGATGAGTGAGTCTCGAGCTCCGCTGCCTCCATAGCAGCAAGAGTATCAGCGGTGTCACGTGGGCCCGGCTAACTGGTGCTGTGGTGGACGGGGACCAGTCCCCACGTCCTCCCCAGGGCCCTGTGTCCAGACATAACTTGTTCCCCTCCTTGTTCCTTGCCGCCTCTGCCCGCCCTCTGCCTCTGTCTTGCCTCCATTCCCAGGGGCTATAATTTTAGATACTATCCAAGATCTCTGGGTTAAAGGACTAATAACAGTGTCAGCAGGGCCGTACTGAGCAGCATCCGGGTTTTATCTTCCTTCTCCCAGCCCTTGGATGCTGGGAGCGATGTTAGCCTTTCTCTAGACGAGGAAACAGAGGCTCTGGTACATGTCTACTAACAGCACCTTGCTTAATTTTCCACTCTCAGTTTCGTTATCAGCACCTGATGCCTTAAAAATCATAACAGAAAACGACCACGTTCTCCTCTTTTGGAAAAGCCTGGCTTTGAAGGAAAAGCAGTTCAATGAAACCAGGGTAAGTTCCTCGAGCAGCCTCAACGACTCTGGACCTCTGGCCATAACTCTGCTTTAGAGATGGGTTCCTTAACAGCAGGCTGGCAGGCAGTGAAGGGGGGAAAGCACCGGGCAGGAGTGACGTGCGAATGCAAGGACCGTATGCTGATGAGGGAAATGTTGCTATTAAGCTCCAGAATGCCCGCCCTCAGCACTCACCGGCCACACACTTGTCCTCAGAAGAAAGCAGTGAGTGGGGACTCATGGTGCTTCCTGAAGCCGGACTGTGCCCAGCAGTAGAACCCAGGGTCCCTCCCTTTCCTGACCCCTGACAGCTAGGCTATGCTTTCAGCACCAGGAAACTGAGCCACAATCCCAACCTTGCACCCTGTCACGGACGGTCTCCCCAGAATAATTAGAAGGAGCAAGAAGTACATGAAGATACTTCATTGGCTTAGGAAAAACTACCTTTGTTTTGTAATTGGCAGGCCAGTACTCTGTCCACCATGGGAGAGGAGGAGGGGTGAGAGCCAAGCGACTTACCCAGGAGGGTGGGCTCATTATTAGTGGAGCTGGCTTGGTCCCCTGGAAAGAAAAGTCCGAGCACAGTAGGGCTATGAGGATCCGGCCACCATCACCTGAGGAAGAGTGTGGGCATAGAGCCCAAGGGTTTAACGCAGTGTCACGTGAGACCCAGGCCGTGGAAGGCCTCACCGTCTGTGAGACTCCCACAGTTCCCATATCTGTGCTACCTACGTGGTAAATTTCCTTAAGAGTATCAAATCCACCCAGAAATACGCCAGTTTTGAAAAGTGTGCTGACATTAAAGTATTCCAGCAGCCATGAACAGGAGAAGAACAGCCCCTAGCAAGCTGATGACAAGGACAGGGAGCCTGGGAAGATCTTGGGGGGAGTAGCCCTCGTGCGGGAGGCGGCTTCTGGGAGTCTAAGTTAGTTCAGAGTTCTGGAAGTCTCTTCTTACTTATCAGAAACATTGAAATGCCCACATTCCCTAATTTAGTATTCTAAGATTTTACTGTGAAAAAAAACAATGCATTAAAATTTGATAGAATCTACTTCATGATAGGAAGAAGAAACATAAATGTCTAGCAGAAAGTAGAGGTGGCTTGTATATATTGTATCATTTTTCATTGTTTTGTTGTAACATATTTTTACAAATGTTCCACACTGGATTCACACCAGATAGTAAATATTGATTGCTAGCTTTTAAGAAGAGGTACAGACACAGGATACCAGCCCAGGTCGGGAAGCCCAGCTTGGCCCCCCCTTGCCACTAGGGGAGCCTATCTGGGCAGCGGAAGCCCAGCTCTGGGTTGACAGTACAGGTTCCATTTCCAATGGAGGGTGCTGGCCCAGATATTGCCTCTCCTCCTCCTGGCTTAGCATTAGAGACAGGTCCATGGTGTAGGAACAGAGACTGACAATGTGGTGGACTCCAACATGGGCAGTTTGGCACTGGAAGGTTTGGAGGGCAGCAGAGAACCTGGTCACCACCAGCCTGATCCCACCTGGCATCCGGGGTCTGGCCCGTCACTTTCCTAGTACAACAGTCAGGGATTTCCTGAGGTGAGGAGGGGAGAGATTACCTCATCCTGTCCTCCTTAGAAGCACTTAAGCAGGTTGAAATGTGTTTTAGAAAGATCATCAGAAAAAAAGCTTAGTGCATCTAAGCCCACAACCTGCTTAAGTGCTTCTGTGTCTTAAGTGCATCAGGCTGTCTGGCTCTGGGATCAGGCTAGAAAGAGCTGGAAAACAAGAAGACAGGAAATGAATGACAGTGGTTTTCCAACACCCTGTGGTAGGGAGGCACCTTCCTCCCTTTCTGCTTGCATGTTCCCGGTCTTGCCTGCACCCACTGCCACCAGGGGGCGTCACTAGTCAGATCCCTTACTGCAGAGTATTACTGAGATGCTCAGGCTCTATGCGGCATTGGTACTGCTGGACACAAGCAGCTGTCATCCGGAAGTTTGAGTCTGTGGTGGTTGAAATGGTTCTTCTCCAGACAAACCTTGTGCTTCCTCTTACGCACGTTGTCAGTAGGGTAAATCCTGTTTTCTGAATTTAATATCACAATGGCATCATCAAAAGAAGAAAATGGAAGTATATTAGCATTCATAAAAGTCTGTAGTAAGGTCTCACCTATAACTGGAACTAGTCACAGAAACCATCATGTCCCTTATCCAAACCTCTGAATGGTCTAGTGTGTGCTTGTTTTACAGGGCTACGAGATCCACATGTTTGACAGTGCTGTGAATCTCACCGCTTACCTCGGGAATACTACTGACAATTTCTTTAAAGTGTCCAACCTGAAGATGGGTCATAATTACACGTTCACGGTCCAAGCACGATGTCTCTTTGGTAGTCAGATCTGTGGGGAGCCTGCCGTGCTGCTGTATGACGAACTGAGCTCAGGTGAGTCTCCGTGTGGCCGTCCTCTCCGGGTCCTGCTCTGAGGAGAGAGAGGCACGTGATGGTTTTTCTAAAACACATTCCAAGTACTGCCTGTGTGCCAGAGAAATCACTTAGGCGCCGACCTAGTTGGGTACTGATGTAGTTGATAAATACTTCTTGACTGCCCATTGTACTGTGATTGCAAGGTACCCAACTTCGTGGTGCATTAGTTACTTTCTTTTCTTATTGCTGTGACTATATATGATACAAGAAGGAAGTTGAGAGTGGAAGGATTTGGCCGGCGGTTTGGGGAGATCCAGTCCATCACAGAGAAGAAAGCATGGCGGCTGGAGCCTAAAGTGACCGGAGCCTGAGGCAGCTGCCTTGAGCTGATTAGCACTTAGGATGCAGACTAGACTGTCGGTGCTTAGCTCTTTTCTCTTCCTCCTCCATTACATCCCAGCTCCAAGCCCATGGGGACAGTACCACCTCCATTAAAAGTGGGTCTCTCCCCTCACTTCCTCTGAAAGACCCTCACAGAAACACCCAGACATATGTCTCGGTCTTTCATTGGATGGAGGAAATCCAGTCAAGGTGACCAGGAAGATTGTCACCAGGCTAGAAGATGAGCAGGAGTTTTGTTGGTGGCTTTTGCCTCCCGAGCCTTCAGGATGCTAAGAGACCTGTAATTCTCCATGTCGTTACCTCACGCCATCTTGTACTGTTAGCACTTCCTGAGTAACCTCTCTCAAAGAGTGGATATTTCCTTCCGCTACCTCCCTCTAGAGAGTCATGGCAGAGTCAAGGCCCTGGGGAGGTCCTACAGAAAACAAACGGCCAAACTCTTGAAAATAGACTTTCTCCTCAATAAGCCCTGGTTTTAAGGAAAACCACATGTTAGTCTGTGCAGCACACACTGGGGAACCGGTCATGAGGTCCCCGGCAGCTGCTTTCAGAGAGTCAAGCTGATGAGTGAGCATCTCAGAGGTCCAGCCATCCTCCGTGCTCCACCAGGGTGGGGTGGGAGCTCTTTAATGTACCACCGTACCATCTAGGATAGGCTGGAAAATATTAATTTCCTGGTTAGAAAAAGAAAAAAATTTAAGAGAGCATACATAGTGAATTGCTAGGCACAAGAAATGGCTGTTCCCTGGTCCATTTTAATGGGCATTCTGTCTGCCTGAATCCCTGCACTCTCTGTGGGATCTCCTCCCATACCAGAAAACACCCCCAAGGTCTATAGAGTCTATGCGTAAGGAAACACCGCCTCCTTTGCTGACACTGATTCCAAACCTCCATTTCTCCCACCCAAGTTTAGACTGGCCCCAAGACCTGTAATAAGAGATGTTTACTCACTCTCAGGACAATGGCCCCTACTACAACAGGTGTGGAGCTGAAGAATGGGGACTGGCCCTTTCTTCAGAGCCCAAGTGGGGACCGGATCTATCTATCAGTGAGCCTTCTAAAGCCAAAGCCGGCATTTGTTTAAGACCTTGAGGAGGCAGCATCATTGTCGGGTTATGGACAGCTGAGCGGCTTAGGAGCCAGCTTTAAAAAATGTCAGCTGTACATGGAAACATTGTTTCTCTTTTTGTACTTAAGAGAAAGGAGGGGGAAACCCATAAAACTTCATGAGCTGTTGAGTCACTGCTGCAGTAAAGGAATCTCGTTTATATCACTTAACGGAGCTTCAGGTAATTGCAATGTAGAGTGACTTTGGTGCCAAGTAGGGGAAATAATTGCGATCTCGTTAATTAGTGGTCTGATTTCACATCCTCTTATGTAAGGCAAGCAAGCGGCCTTAAGTAATAATGCTAATGAAATCAGCGCTGATGCCCCAACAAAGGTCTCCCTTCCAAGAGATTATCTAAATAACCAACAAGGCAGTGATTAGGAGTCTAATGTAATTACTGTATTTGCATGTGCAAGGCCCACGGTCTACGGGCTCATGGTAAGTACTTGGGAAACATCAAGCCTTCACACATGTGCTGGAACATGTCACATAAGAAAAGCAAGCTGGTTTGTTGGAACCCTTGTACACACAGGACTTTTTTTTTTTTCTATCTTGGTGGGTGGGTGGGGCGTGGAGAAGTTGCCCGGTCCATCCTTTTCTGGCTGGAGGCTCACTGGCAGGGATTCGTCGCCTCCACAGGTGGAGACGCGGCAGTGGTCCAGGCTGCCAGGTCTACTGACGTCGCAGCCGTGGTGGTTCCTATCCTGTTCCTGATCCTGCTGAGCCTGGGCGTGGGCTTCGCCATCCTCTACACCAAACACCGCCGCTTACAGAGCAGCTTCACCGCCTTTGCCAACAGCCACTACAGCTCCAGGCTGGGCTCGGCCATCTTCTCCTCTGGGGATGACCTAGGTAAGCAGCCAGGGGTGCCAGGGGCCCAGGGGCAAATGAACACCACCAAGTGGGGACGGCTCAGTGCATCCCTCCAGGGCAGGCGTCTCTCCAGTGCTCCCACTCTTGAGATCTTTGCCTTCCCTTGTTCCCTCATCAAAACACCACATTCTCTGTGGTTCTATAGTCCTGGCCCCTAACAAGGGAGAAGTGAGAGGGAGTGCTGGGCCCTGGGTTTGAATGCTCCCCAAATTTCAAAACAATCCTCAGACATGCCTACCTGACCCTGGTCTAATCCTTCCTGTGGAGGGTTTCAAGACAAAATGATCGTGTGTCTGGTCAAGTTCTATGTGAAGCCCTTGAGGCAGCCACACCCGTCTCCATGGCTAGCAGAACCTGTACTGACTTCTTACTCTCCGGAGTTATTATGCACAGTAAGGGGAAGGGAAATCTTTGGATCCCTAGGAGAAGTCCCTGCGTGCTGCCAGCCCTAAGCTGACAGAGCTAGGAGCTGGGTCATGTACTATAGAGGATATTGGGAGAGGCTCCCCCCAACATAAGGCACCAGACGTGAGTTTGTGGGTTTACTTCTCCTATAGACTAGTTGTTGCTGCTTTTTTGTTTATCGAGCAGTGTGTTTTCCACTCCAGTGATCCCGTGAGATCACCTGTATTCCACTGCCTTCTCTGTTTCCTTTCTTGATAATCAGCGGGCACCGGGACTAGGGTGGCACCTTCTGGTTGGTCTATTAGGATGCTATTCAGTAGCCACTAAAGGCTAATCACCGGAGTCTCAGAGGAGCAGCCGTGAAGCCAGCCGGGGAAGGTGTCCTCAGAATCCTTAAGCCCCCCCACCCCCAGTCTCCGTTTCCTCATAGCAGTTCAGATTCAAAAATGCACACAAAGATAACTCAAGTAAGAGAACCCAACCTACCCATTTAGCTGTAGGAGATAAGAGTCACCTTTCTAAGGTTTTACTCGAAATGACTATTGAAATTAGTGTGGTCACTTAGGGATGGGGAGAGGGTGACCTTCATGAACATGGTACAGGTAAGCCACTCTGGGGGTCAGAACTACTTAGTGTTGGTTTAACTGGGGTTTGGTGGGCACGGGCTGAGTGGGGGCATGCGGGCCATTTCGAACCCTGCCGGAACTCACCAAGGCCTGACTGTTTTATCTCCAGGAGAGGACGATGAAGATGCTCCCATGATTACTGGATTCTCAGACGATGTCCCCATGGTGATAGCGTGAAGAGCTTGTCTCATTAGAAACCAAATGGTGTAAATATTTTATTTGATAAAGATAGTTGATGGTTTATTTTAAAAGATGCACTTTGAGTTGCAATATGTTATTTTTATATGGGCCAAAACTACAAAAAATAAAAAAAAAAAGGAAGGAATGAATGAATAAACTTTGTAGTATCAACTGTGAACTTGAAACCAGGTTGATTTTAGTAACCACATTATTTGATTTGACATTGATGTCATCTTACAGGGCTGTGCTTGCTGGGCATGCTTTTAAGTCCATGAGATCATTTTGCTTCATTAAGTTGACCATTATTTTTGTTTTTCTAAGACACAGAAATGTATTTAATAAAACCTTCAAGAGAGAGAAATGGATGGGGTACATTCTCCTTGAAAACCGCTCAGACTTTCCATCTCGTTTGGGTTTAGTTTACATAAGTATGTGGGTGTCTTGTGGGGGAAAGGTTCTGTGCTGTTGTTTTGTTAATTTATTGGGACTCTGTATAAGGCCATATTGTAGTGGCTGTCTGAAACCCCACGTGTGAAGGGCCCCTGGCCTAACAGGGTCGGGGTGAGGAGCAGGAGCAGTCTGTTTTTATTTGCTCGTGTGTCAGGGACAGGCCTTTGGCAGAAGAGAATTCTAGGTTCCTGCTAGATTCCAATTCAACGGCCCTGTAGCCTGGGAAGCCCTGCAAGCCATAGCCCCCTGTCTCCTAGGAACCCGTGGGCTCTTACTGTGCATGTCTCTGTACAAAGTGTACCTCTGGAAGCTGCCAAGCAATGACACTGCTTTCTTATACACTGGGATCATTGTCACTTGAAAAAAAATTACTGTGGTTGTGGGAGAAAGTTCTAGATCTGTGCCATGATAGATAATGCATTGCAAATGTATGCCATGGTCTCCATTTTAAATTTGAGTTTTCCTTTCGTTTTTACTCACCACCAAAGAATCTCAAATGTAAGATTTTATATTGGGTTTTAACCACTGACGCGTCCTCAAAAGTCCATTCTGATATATGCAGTCATTTTGAATTTGGTCTGTGCCTTCTCCGGGTCCCTGCCCTTTCCTTCCTCCTCCCTAGCCTGTGCCCCAGCTATCTATAGAGAGTTTGTAGGTATTGCCAGGGATGGAGGTGTTCGAAACATGACTATTTGACTTCTCCATCAGCGGATTAGTTCCATTTGCTTTCTCTGTGAAATGCCATGATTGTCTAAACAGGCCCCCACCCCTTGACACCTTTGTATCTTGTCAACGGTCACTTGAAAGTTCTGCGGACTCCCTTGTGGCCTCAACCCGTCCTTCAGCCTGATGTGTAGGCACCGATGTCCAACCTGTCGTGGCTTGTGCTGTATGAACAACCTCGCCGAGGATTTCCTCCCAGCGGAGAAGCAGCGAGCTCTGCGAATATCCCAAAGTTATGCCTCTGAACACGTGTTTTCTATATGCAAGTTTTGTGAAGCCTGCCTCCTTCCTGTGCCAGGGGTCCCTCCTCACAAGTGCTTGGTTTCTTTTAACTAGAAGTATCATTCATGGGTGGTAAGAGAGTCTCAGTTTACCCAAGGGTTGTTTGGATAATAAGAGCCAATTTTTCATAGGATATATATGTATATTTAATGAGCATTTTGACCTGTAAATATATAGTGTGCCATGTGGCCGTAGCTCCTGGGGTCAAATGCTGGGAATAAGGAGTCTTCTTAGAAATTACATTTCTCCTCTCTCCTCGCGCCCTCTTTTTCACTGTTTCTCCCCTAGACTGGAATTTTCTCAGCTTTATTTTGTCTTGCTTTGAAGTTTTGCTCAACATTTCTCCCTTCCTACCACTTCCACTTAAATAAAGTCCTTTAAGTAGCTGAAGGATTAACAGTCTGGTGGGAGGCAAGCCATTGAATTGAACCACTAGGAAAGTCTATTTTCTTCTTTTCTTTTCCTGCCGAGTTTCCGGTGGCATTTGTCGAAGCTGGTGTGAGAGGTGGCGAGGCATTATTTTCGATTACTCCTCAGCGAAGCCCCTTCACAGAGCATGTGTCTCCGGCAGGCAATGGGAATTGTTGCCAAGCATGAGACCCGGTCTCCAGGGCCTCCCGATGCTGATCCCTAGTACTGTACAGACCCACCGCCACCCCTCTCCTCGGAAGGTGCACTGTGCTGTTCGAAACCATGTAGCCGTTTAAGGCTAGAGTATTTTATATAAGTAGAAGAGCTTAGGTCCTGAAGACCAAGGCGGATAGATGCAGCTATGTGTAAATTGTATATTTTTGTGAACCTCTCAAGCACGCACTCCTGTTTCCCTCTGCTTTGTGGAGGTTTTGATGTATTCCTGTCACTGCAAGAGTCCAGAGGTTGGACTGACAATAGGAAGTGAAAATAAGCTATGTGTAGTTTTGGAAAGTTCCCACCTCACAGGGAATGAAACATAGGGGAACAACAGGTACTAGGTTCCCTGTGGACTGTGTGGAAACTGATTTTTCTCTTTTCTATATTGAATACCCTTTGAGATTTGTGGGGCATGCATGGGTCTTCGTGGATTTAGTGACAGAGCAGAGTTCTTCCAAGGACTCTTGGAAAGGGGTCACATCAGAGGAAACAGGTGAGAGATCCCCATCACTGTTCTAAGCCTGGCCAGCTGGAGAGCTCAGCCTGCTGCCGGGCACCTGCCTGGCACCCTGACTTTGAGAGGGGTGGCTCTTGAGGCTCTACCTCTGATTGCATCACTGTGTGTGACTGCAAGCTGGCCAGGGACACTCCCTTGTGTTCTCTCCTATCCACACGGCCTGCTAGATTGAATTATACTCTCCAGCATATAGAGCAGGCCCTACGGAAGGTACTAGGTGTCTGGAAGTGAGCTGGGAAGGCCAGTGGTATGTTGAGCCCCTTACAGATAAGCACCAGTGTCTCTCTGATGCACCTTGCCTTCAGATGCCCCTGGTGGTCAGCACAACTAGCAAGACCCTAGCGCCCTGGTTCCAAACCCACCCATCTCATGTGTTAGTCCCATGAAGAGGGCCATGGTGAGTTCCCTAGAATTCTCTTTCCTTCAGCAGAGAGGTGAGTGGTCCCCTCAGGAGAGACTCAGCCATATACCTAAGTTGAATGCCATCCCCACTGCAGCAGTTAGGATTGACTCTAAACTCTGCAGAAGCTTCCTTCTGTTGGGGATGGTATCTCGACATTCCTGTCATGTTTTTCTTAGCTGGAGTGTGTGCTGCCTTTCAGGTACAACTTTTGTGTAATAAAAGCCAGAGCATTAAGTTTATATAGACTACTTTCTATGCAAGCCTGAGATACGGACTAGGTTCCCGGAAATGTGCCCTGTTGGCTCCATAGACAAGAAGCGCACTGTCAGAATGGTGTCGCTGGGCGGAGCGGAGGGAGGACCGGTTGGTTGCATGTGTTTCTGCCCACTCGTTCTGAGCAGCCATATTATGAATCTAATCACCAGAGCTGAGTGACAACCCAGGAACGGTACTGGTTTCGTGTGTGATGACTTCAGTGGGCTGAGCATGAGCGCCGGGACAGAGCACCATTACCCTCAGATTCCATGTCACTCCTCGTTTAAAGACTCTTGTTGAGACTTACTAAAACACTTTAGGCAAAGTCAGAAGGATCTGCTGCAAAATAAAGGCCTGTTCTGCTCCTATTTAAAGTGAAACACTGTGTACTTGTTTTTCTCCAAAGTAATATTAGGTTATTTATAACTTCACTTGCCTCAGCTAGGTTTCCAAGTCGCCGATTTCTGCTGAAGATCTTACTATGTTGTTGCACAATTTTAAGATAATTTTTTTTTGTCTTGGGTGTCAACCTTTTTCACTGAATAAAAATTTAACTGGGTTTAAAAAAATTAAAAAAAAAAAAAGACACCGCCATCACCTATTTAAATACCCACTGTGTGTGTCGTAAAGTTGTTCCTTTGAGTGCAATAAAGATAGCTTAACACAGTCTCCAAAGCAGCAGCCGATTTGTCTCTTTGAAGGGGGTATTTATGTCATAGAGGAGAGAACATTAAGACCCGGGGTAATTTTGTTATTAAGGAGCTAGTCTCGGATGGTGGATCCTCGAAGCACACAATGTCTTATGCTGACTGACGGGCAGGAAGGGGTGGTGGTGGCTGGTTTGAAGTAAATAGAATTATTCCATAGGGCTGTTGGCGCAAGCGCCTCGCTGAGAACTGTAACTGGGTATGAGACAGTCTGTTAAGGAGGCAAGCTTTGTATCTGCAAGAAGAAAGTGCAGCAGTGCAGGTGAGCTGGGCGCCTGAGAACGCGTCTTACAGCAGGGCAGGTGAGCTGGGCGCCTGAGAACGCGTCTTACAGCAGGGCAGGTGAGCTGGGCGCCTGAGAACACATCTTACAGCAGGGCAGGTGAGCTGGGCGCCTGAGAACGCGTCTTACAGCAGTGCAGGTGAGCTGGGCGCCTGAGAACGCGTCTTACAGCAGGGCAGGTGAGCTGGGCGCCTGAGAACGCGTCTTACAGCAGGGCAGGTGAGCTGGGCGCCTGAGAACGCGTCTTACAGCAGGGCAGGTGAGCTGGGCGCCTGAGAACGCGTCTTACAGCAGTGCAGGTGAGCTGGGCGCCTGAGAACGCGTCTTACAGCAGGGCAGGTGAGCTGGGCGCCTGAGAACGCGTCTTACAGCAGGGCAGGTGAGCAGTGAGCCTGAGAGGGAAACGCTGCGTTCATCTCCTGAGGACCACCGAGTATCAACCATCTAATGACGCCGGATCAGGAGATGGTCAGAACAGGTGGTTTTCTAAATTTTTAGCAGTTCTAGCATGTTGTGTTTGTATGGACATGGACCCAAAACAAAAGTCTGAGGTTTTAGTTTCATGGATGAGGAAAAAAAGAACAGGGAACTATGTATTCCTCTTGCTGTGGTTCTCCACTTGTGGCTCAAACAACCTTTTCACTGTGGTCACCTGATACCATCTGTATATCAGGCATTTACATAATGATTCATGACAGTCAACAAAATAACAGCTATGTAGTAGCAATAAAATAATATTATACCTGCGGGTCATCACAACATGAGGAACTGGGTCCAAGAGTTTCCAACAGCATTGGGAAAGTTGAGAACCACTGGATTAGAGGGAATTAGAGAGAGTGAATGGCTAAGCCAGCTTCAGTATTCAGTGCTTCTGACCCTAGACCTGAATTCTGTAACCCTAGGCCAACCATCACTCAGCAACAGAATGAGGGCAGTGTTTGAAAATGTTGTACCAAGAAATCCCAAAGGGTATCGTGCCATCTTAGTTTGGGTTTCATTGCTGTGAAGGGACATCGTGACCACAGCAACTCTTATAAAGAAGCAGCATTTACCCGGGGCTGGCTCAAAGTTTCCTAAGTTCGCTCCATTATCATCATGGTGGGAAGCGTGGCAGCGAGCAGGAGCCGAGAGGTCTACATCTTAATCGGAAGAAAGCAGGGGCAAACTACCACACTTGGCATAGCTTGAGCATATATAAGACCTCAAAGCCCACCTCCACAGTAACACACTTCTTCCAAACAAGGCCACACCTCCTAACAGGGTCACTCCCTATAACCCAGCTTTCAAACACACGAGTCAGGGGGGCCATACCTATTCCAACCACACACGCTCTCTGGGTGAGTTTACCTGATTAGGATCTAAACTTGAGTAGTTTAGGTCCTAAAAACGTTGGTGTATTTTTTTCTCATGGCCAAACACACCCTGAGCGACCTCATGAGACTGGCGTGCAGCATCACACCATCTAGCCCAAGACTGCCCATGGAAAACTGTCACCAAAGGTCCCAAGGCCAATGTTCCCTTCCCACTGTGGGAAGAGCTGCCTAGGAAGCCACTCACAGACAAGGCATGACTCAGTGGGCAGGCATGAAGGGCAAAGGGAGGAGGAAGAAGCTGAGGTAAATGTGTGAATGTTCAATAAATAGTGAACAGTTACTGATACTATACCGGGAACCCCTCACTCCACTTGGACCCATGAAGTTGTAGCTCCGTGAAGCCATTTCTATTGGGAGGGTCTTACCAGTGGGGTCTGAAGCTGATAGGACTGGGATACTATCAATGGGCGCCACTTTGACCCATCTGCTTTGTTCTCCAGCCAGTTCCTCCCTCCCATGTAACACTGTAGATGGCATTAATACATCCAGGCTGCAGTTAGAATAGGAAGATGTGAGAGTCGTTTCACGTCTAGGTTTCCTTGCCTACTATGCATTGATTTCAAAATTTAACTCTGAGGAGACACTCTCTGACTCTTAGGGATACACTATGCACTCGTGCCCTGTTCTGACTTCATCTGTCAGCTGTGGTCATGTGATGCCAGCCCCCATCCCCATTGAGCCTCCAGCAAATTGAAACCAGGGAGAAATGCTAAGGAAATGCAAGAACCCTGGCAATAATTGAAGGGCAGAAAGCCTTAGAATTACAATACTTTCTTAGAAGGGAATTCCAGTCTACACAGCTTATTGGAGCCGTGTAGCATTAGACAGACAGCCTCACTCATTAAATAGCCTGTCTACTTACAGAATAATTATAGTTTAGTTAAGATGCAATTGTATGTGTATGGTGGTTTGCCTACATGTATGTCTGTGCATCACATGTATATCCAAGGAAACCAGAAGAGTAAATCAGATCCCATGGAACCGGAGTTACAGATCATCGTGAGCTGTGGTGTGTGGGTGCTGGGGATTGAACCCAGGTCCTGTAGAAGAGCAGCCAGTGCTGTAACAACTGATTCTCTTCTTTTGGATCTATATTTGATAGTTACTATACTAAACCATTTATGAAAAGGTTATTAATTCTGAAAATGATTCTTTGATTCAGGTATGGATCTTTCCTTTAAAGAAGACAGTCTGAGCTTCCCCAAGCTGTCACTTATAGTAACATGACAGTCAGGAGGAGCTAATTGAACTCCATTCTTACGCTGTGCTGTTAACGGCCATGCTATTTTGTCTCATCCATAAGGGCGATGTCTATATGGCTTCTCTTTTTTGTTGTTGTGTTGTTTTGTTTTGGTTGTTCTTATTCTTTTGAGACAGGGTCCTCTGTGTAGCCCTGGCTGTTCTGGAACTCACTTTGTAGACCAGGCTGGCCTCTGAACTCAGAGATCCATGTGCCTCTGCCTCTGAGTGCTGGGGTTAAAGGCGTGCACCACCACACCTGACTTTATTTAGGTATTCTTAACAATCGCAGGTCATGCATTTTTTGGAAACATTTCAACTAGAAAATTTTAAAATTCAGAGGGATAAATAAACAACCCTGGACTTCTTTACAAGCTATTTATATAACACATAATCTTCCTTATTGCTGGTGGAGCTATGAAACCTTTAAAAAAAAAAATAGGTAGCTTTGCAGATATTTTCATGTTTAGAAAAATAGAACACTTCTTTGCTTTGCAGCAAGTCAGCACGATTTTCTCAAAACCCTTTGCACTGTGGGAGGTTTTCAGTGTCTGTTTTGTTCACTCCTGTGGGCTCAGTGATACCCGGAGCTGCTGTGTCTGCCCTTAGGGCAGTGACAGTGTAAGCTTGAGCTTGAGACTGTTAGCATCCCAGAAGAGGGAGGTGACTGCTCATCTCATAATTCAGCCTACTACTGGCTTTGATACTAGCACCCATTGGTTTCTTAAAAAAGACTATGTGCAGGGTAAAGCGAGCTGCCTGCAACAATTTACAAAAGAACAATAGTGAGAGACTTTTGAAAATGCTAATGTTGCCATTGTAATATGATAACCCTATTGAATGCCAAAATGACAACTGCTAACACTTGTGTGAAAACAATGCTATTTCATATTTAAAACTTGGCATCAGCAAACTTTGTGTGTGTGGGGGGGAGCACAGGGAGGACTCCGATTTAAATGTAAATCAGACATAATTTGCCCTTTGGTTGTAGTCAGTTCCTTAAGCCTTCAGGGCTGATCAAAGGGAGAGGATTTGTAATTAAGACTTAGTTTTCGATCTCTTTCTGGTAGAGACCAAGCCAATTAATTACCCAGAGATGGATTGGTCCTGGTTGTGGCTGAGCCGTCTGGATGTATGTGAACATGTGTGGTTTTCATGGAGTGTAAAGACACACAAGAACGGCATGCTCTTGGCTTCAGAAGTATACCAAAGGCCCTAAACTGCTTGACTGCTCCCAAGAACAACACAATGGAGGAAACTGTTCATGGACAGTGTTTAAGACTGAAAAGGATGCTCCAACGTGGGCCAGAAATCATTTGATCAATGGCAATGCTCCTGCAGGGAGGAACCGCATTAAATATGTAATTGCCAAGGGCCAGGCATTCTTCTGAGGGTTGCTCATTTAAAGTAGTTTAATCCTCAAAACCTTATAACCAGGGCATTGATATTGTCATGCAGCAAGGACTCTAAAGGACATTTGCCTGTGGTCACATCAAGTAACAGGCAGAATTGAGATGGGAGTCTGGGAAGCCTGGTTCCTGACTCCATGTCATCCCTGACTACAGAGCCCTTCTTCAGGACCCCTTTTGATAGCAAGTTTGAGTCAGGAAACTATTTAACCAGCTGGTTTACCATTTTAAGTAATGCTCCTTTGTAAGAAGGGGATTAGACAAGGAATTTGTATCCATTATAGAAATTTGGGGGAAATAAAAGCACCAAGAAGAAAATGAGATTTCCTAGTAATCCCAGAGATAACCACTAGCAACATCTGGTGTGTGTCCTTCTGTCGCTTCATTCAGTCGCAGTGACTGTGTGCACTTACAGTTCTGCGTGGAATACGTCCACACAGGGGAGAAGACCACATCGCAGCTACTTCTCTTATTCTTGGTTCAACTAAAAGGCAAGTAGTCCGAGCTCAGAGGTTTGAATCAGGGCCACAGCTTCTCCCCTTTAGTTTCTACAAGCAGTTTTGATACAGACTTATTTTGAAGACAAGAAGAGCCAGGGGACTGTCAGTCACCAGGCAGCCAGCTTTTGGACACATCACCCTTCTTCTGCTAGAATAGTCAAGGGCTGATCGTTATCATCCGCACCGAGGAGCTCACAGGAACTTTTTGAGTCTTTTCCTTTCTAGCTCCACAAACTTTCATCTTATTTCTCAGAAGGTAGAAGGGTCAGTGATGAATGCCTCTCATCAAAGGGGATGGGGAACGCGGGCAGGCAGGCAAGAGTCAGAACCATGTGAGCACAGACATAGGACAGGTCACAAGCATGGTGGTCACTGTCACTATTTAGTACAAAGGGAACTTGACTCTCCAGCCATGGTTGCATCACAAGTCTACAGAAAAGGTGGGAACTACCTAGAAGATGCTAGCAGCTGGGTGAGGGCCCTTCTCCATGGATCTATCTAACAGGATAAGAGGAGGAGGGATTGGGAGGAGCTTAGTGGGTACTTAGTGCTGGCTGGTGAATACACTGTCCATTTCAACTGCACAGAGACTCCGTCAAATGTTTTTTTCTGAGTATTACAGTGTGGTGCTGAGCTTCTCCTGCCAGAGCTGGAAGGAATAGAGTGTGGAATCCACTTGAATAGATGCTGAATCCCCTGCTAGAATCTCTTCTAGGTCTGCAGGTTCTACGATAGAGAGGTATTAAAGGGGAGAGCCAATCAAAGATTGAGGTAGCCTCTAGGGAAAGGAAAGATGAACAAGGTCAAGTCTCAAGCTCTCACTGGTAAGATATGAAACCCCTTAGGTGGTAGAGTCAATGGCAGCATCCCATCAAGATGTCAATCCTTCCATGTCAATCCCATGACAGCATCCATCCAAGAGCTCATGAACATTCTTCTCTCTCCGGTACCCTCTACAACACTAAGAATATAACATGAACAGGACAGACATGGTTCCTGCCCCCAGGGATGATTTAAAACAAATCATCGGGGCTGAGAGGCCATTGTGAGTTCCATGTGGTTTTGTAAAAGAGGAAACAGAGATTGAAGATTTTCTGCAACTTGCCTAAGAGCTGAGCTAGTCAGCAAATTGGTCTTCTGAATCCTAAAGTTCTGAAGCGAATGCTGGGCTTGTGGTCCTTGATTCTGTGGTGGGAGGGTGTTGACTCCAGTGTGATGAATTCTACCTTGTGGTGGATTCTACCTAGTGTGCTGTCAGCTGCTTACACAGGTCTCGACACCCACTTAATTGTATCGCCAGCTATTTTGTTGTACAGAGTCTTTCTCACCAGGAGAGGGGAGGTTAGAAGAAGAAGAAGGAGGAGGAGGAGGAGGAGGAGGAGGAAGAGGAGGAGGAGGAAGAGGAGGAGGAGGAGGAGGAGGAGGAGAAGGAGAAGGAGAAGGAGAAGGAGAAGGAGAAGGAGAAGGAGAAGGAGGAGAAGGAGAAGGAGAAGAAGAGGAAGCCCAGTGCCCCAGTACAATCCCATAGCCTAGTACTATTCTGCTTTGTGCTTGGGAATTAAAAGCTGTTTGGACAACCTCAGTAAAATGCACAGAGCTAGCCACTCTTCTTGCTTTATACAAATTGTAGCAGGTCTTTTAAGCATTTTTCCCATAAGGTTGTTCATCCCTTCCCCACCTTTAGGTTCTAGGGATTGGACCCAGGGCCATGTACATGCTAAGGAAATACTCTACTACTAGATTATATCCTCAGACCTCTGGCTCTCTTTCTAATTATCTGTGGTATGTTTCCTTTAGTCTCCAATTCAACTTGGAAGTCTGTAATTCCTACACAACACAAGCTCTAGAACATGAATCAACAAATTGCTATTATCCTCCTGTGCTGAACCCCATCGTTGCATTTTCCCCCTTGCATTATCTTTGATGTAGTCGTAGGAATATTTGTATAAGCAGCTGTATCCTGTGTTCATATGGCTTGACTAGGAGCTGGTAGACCTCTTGTGGTTTCCTCTTCCTTAAAAGGTATCCCAGGCTCATGTGAAATAGTTCTTTGTACATGAGCTAGAAGTGGCTCTGATAGTGTTCATTAGTTTTATGTTACTATAACATATTACCCAAGATAATCCAACTTAAAATAAAGGGTTGAATCATAGTTTCGGATGTTTCCATCCCTGGCCACTTGGCCCTCATACTTTAGCCATGTAGCATCTCTGTATAGCATGGCTTCGGCATACAGCAGGGGGGAAAGCTCAGCCCAGAAGTCAGGAGAGAAGAAGGGACTGAGTTCTCAATACCCCACAGAGGAGAACCCACCACCACTACGAGCCAGCTTCCCTTTAAACATCTCTGCTCCCCATAGGGTCTATCACCTTCCAATAGCACCATGGGCTAAGGGGCAAGGTTTTTAATAACATGGGCCCTTGGGAGAGCAATCTAGATCCAAACTAGCAGGACCCTTTCCATTTCAAGAGCATAAGTCATCCTGACCACGGAGTGGGTGAGTCTGGCAAGGATAACGCAAAAGTGAACGCCTCACCAAATGTGGGGTGCCGCTGTAAGATGGAAGCTCTCATTTATCATCCCCGGGTCCCGAGTGAAGAAGTGAAGAAGTAGAAACTATAGACCCTTTTACAGAGTGCCCTGATCGTTAGGTTTCTACTGAGCTTGGGACAGCCTTTGACAGTTCAGAAGGTGGTTGGCTGAATAAAGGGATGGCTTAACCTGAATTTCCTATACATGCAAAAAAATTTTTTTTGAGGTTATGGTTACATCTCTCCCTTCCCTTTTCTCCCTCCAAATTCTCCCATATGCCCCTCCCCACTCTCCTTCACATTCATAGAGTCTGTTTTCATTACTGTTATTACTTTTTTTTTTCTTTTTTGGTATTTTCGAGACAGGGTTTCTCTGTGTAGCCCTGGCTGTCCTGGAACTCACTCTGTAGATCAGGCTGGCCTCGAACTCAGAAATCCACCTGCCTCTGCCTCCCAAGTGCTGGGATTACAGGCGTGCGCCACCATGCCCGGCTATTACTGTTACTACTTTTAATGATGTGTGATCTACTTTTAAGGAATAAACCCAGGCACAGTAGACTCAGGGCTCCCCATCTTTCTGCTCCATTACCATTAACACTGTTCTCTTTCTAGTCCTAAGTCTGTGTGGTACTCATGTTCTAACCGTCAAGTCTGAAGGGCCAGCATCAGAGAGAAGGTTGTGTGCTACATCTAGCATAGCTTGGTCCTGAAAAGCTGACTAGGAGATGATGAAATGAAGAAAGGACAGACACACAGATAGGTATACAGAAAAGCTAGCATCAGGTGAGCTGTGCTCTTTCTGCAGGGACACATCTAATACATAACAATAAGCCAGAGCCACAGCATGTGTTAAGTCCAACACAGCAGGAGGGGCTATCTGGTCTACCTTGGAGGTCTTAGGAGCCAGCATCGTCCAGTCACAGTCATCTGGGAGATGGAAGCTGTAGTTGCTCATTTTTGCACACACTGATCAATGGCTAATTAAAAAAAAATGTGTACACAATGTCAACAGTCACACTTGGACCTGAGGGAGCTGAGGGAGGCCTTGTCATCCCTCTGAGCCTCACCTGGGTAGGGCTTTGCCCTTCCCATGGGTCGGAGGCATTGTGTCTTTGACATGGCAGTGCCCCTGTCAAGCTCTAAACACTCACACCTTCTCAGGACTTGTATCTACTGTTCTCAGAACTTCCTCTGCTCTTCACACATTCACACAGGGTTTACTGGGCTCCCCACAGTGAATGTAAAAGAGAATCTCACCACTGTGCAGTTCCATTTTAAAGCGTTCTCCCAAACCATCCATCCAACAACTTCCTCCCGTGGACTGGCTACCACTTTGTAAAAGAACCTGGGGAATGTAGTTCATTTGGCATTTTTTTTCCATCCCTGGGAGACAGGAGTGGAGGTACATATCACATATCAGTCAAGCAACTAGTCCATGATAGACAAAAAGGAAAAGTTAGGAAACAATGCAGGCTGATTCATACAGCATCACACAGACGGCTAACTGGACAGACCCCACTCTGAGAGAGGAACAGGGGAGAGAGGACAGGCAAAGGCTGATGGTTGTGGTATGTGACAATTTACTAAGTCTCCTGTGTGTTAATCCTCTTGTCTCTGAGGTGGGATAATGGTGAAGTTACCCTAGAAGGTGGTGGAAGGTCCGACAATAGAGACAGATCTGCAGGAGTTGTAACATGGGAAGATGTTCCATGGTTATAGCTTCCAAGAGTGCCCAGCAGCCATGGCTATAGTCCACACCCTTTCTCTTGATGGGCTTCACTGCATGGCTCTACCTCCTGGTCCAGGCACTGCTTTAATTCAGCAATCTTCAATTGTCTCATCTATGAAGAGTTCCCCCACTGGGTGAGAGATGGGCATAGATTGCTTTTGCAGAATCCTAGGGACGATGACATCCAAAAAGCTCAAGTTGCTGTCGGGGACCCCAAAAAGTGACACAGAGGGATGCAGAGATAACTTCTTCCTGGGTAAGCATGGGGACCAGAGTTTGATGCCCAGAACCCATTTCTAAAAACCACTTATCCTTGCTCTGAGGAGGTAGAGAGGGGGGGATCCCTAAAGCTCACTGGCCAGCCAGTCTAGCTAATCAGAAAGCTCTAGGTTCAATGAAAGAAACTGTCTCAAAAGAATGAGGTTGGGAAGATACTGAGGAGGACTTCTGGCATGGAACTCTGACCTCCACATGTAGTACATACATGTGCACACCAGACACATTTGCACACACTTCAACACATACATCTAGGACACATGGTTATGTATCTACATGACACAGACACACAAAGACACTCACGCGAGTGTGCACACACACACATACACACACAAATGAATAAGTGAAGTGATACAGGGCTAGAATAATTCCAATATCCCCACCCCAGCCTATAAGACAAAGTGGGTGGCTGATATTGTTAACCTGGGTCTGAAGGGAGGGAGAGAGAAAGACAGGTGAGAAAAGGGTAGTGAATTCTCTTTAGGAAATGTTAAAGGGCTGGTGGTTCAGTCTAGCAGGTGGGCTACAGTGAAAGTTGGCTTCTTTCACTTAGTGAACTTTGACTGAGTACTCTCCGGGTTTTGAAAATAGTGAGTTCCAGGACATCCAGGACTACACAGAGAAACCCTGTCTCGATAAATCAAAAAAGAAAAGAAAAAAAAAAAAAAAAAAAAGGAAAATGCTTTAGTAACCCAAACCCCTGACATCAGCAAGCATAGCCTCAAACTGGCAGGACAAGTTAATAAACATAGCTAATGGCCTAAATCTATGTGGAATTCAAAACTTGCAGGCATGGAGATGTGTGCTGTCTGTCTAGAGTTACTAGGAGAACCAGGCATTACCTCTCTCTCGAGAGAGATTTCAGAATAATAGAGATCTCAAAGCAATGCCTGCTTGGTGAATCTTCCGAAGTTAAACAGCCTTCAGCATGAGCATCTTTGGAGAGGCCAAAGTGGCCAGTGGGAATCGGGAGTGTGCGGGTGCCCAGAGAACAGAGAACGAGTATTCCAATTGGTTAGCGACCAGAGCAAGTTCAAGAATGAAGGGTGAAGGGTCAGTCGTGTCTCGTGGAGGCTTCTCCATGGTCACCCTGTGGAGTCACATGTGGTTTGGAGTCTGGGGCAGAATCCTGGCTCAGGAATTTTGATGCTTTGCACCTTAACCTTTGACCCACACTTGTTTCTTCCCTATCAATACCATCTAACTCACTAACCATTGTGACGCTGCTAGCAGATCAAGAAACACACTAGATAATGCATCTCTTTGCCAGCATTATAGGTGTCACCCATGTAGTGGCTATTCCTGGTTGTCAACTTGACTATATGTGGAATGAACTACAATCTAGAATTGGAAGGCTCACCTATGATCCTAATCTGGAGGCTCAGAGATATAAGTTTCTGACCTGGACTTAGCATGGAGATCTTGAAGCATAGTGGCTATGGATTCTAGTTCAAGATCATCTGGGATTAAAGGCATGGAGACACACACCTTTAATCCCAGATTATGGCTATGGATTCTAGTTCAAGATCATCTGGGATTAAAGGCATGGATATACACACCTTTAATCTGGGCTACACCTTCTACTGGAGACATATATAAGGACATTGAAAGAAGGAAGATTCATTCTTCCTTGCCGGCTTGCTTCGTGGGACTGAGCAACTGCAAGATCCTTGGACTTCCATCCACAGCTGCTGCTGACTACTGTTGGGGAGTTGGACTACAGACTGTAAGTCATCAACAAGTACCCTAACTACATAGAGACTGCCCATACGTTCTGTGACTCTAGAGAACCCAGACTAATACAACCCATAAAGTGTCTTCCCGCAGCCCGCTGTAGCCCTAGGTGAGGCAAGCTTTATTTCGGAGGAGGAAGTTGGAGTTGTCCCTGATTTTCAGGACGCAAAATGCCTGGAGACTGGATTGATACAAGATGAACAGAAAATGGGAAAAGGAGAATGACTTCAGGTGCCCCCCCAACCTCCCACTTTTTGAGGCAGCTGGAGTGTACTTGGTACCGGTGGGCAAAGGAGAATGGGTGTGCTTAGAGAGCGGGTTGGTGACCTTGCTGCCATCTCTGGTCCTTT
Organism: Apodemus agrarius; assembly: GCA_964023405.1. Taxonomy (NCBI): domain Eukaryota; kingdom Metazoa; phylum Chordata; class Mammalia; order Rodentia; family Muridae; genus Apodemus; species Apodemus agrarius. Next base: position 44,648,242 of record OZ030012.1, on the reverse strand, counting down.
GCTGCTTGGAGATCTGTGGTCCTGCTGCTACATACTCCTGTGACACAGAGTATATGTCACATGACTCCATCTTCCCATATGTGATTTCTCCGGAGCTTGATGGACTTGGAAGATGGATCCAGACAGACACTGGATCCTTGCTTCAGCTAACAATGCAAAACCATTAAAACCCAGGTGGGGAAGTTCATTGGGGTGATTGTAACCTACAACTACAAGGTTTATAAACCATATTGCTTCTCACAGACTTGAAGGCTGGAGGTTCAAAATCCAGGCTCTGGAGATGGCATCTGGCAAAGGCCCCTCCTTCTGTCGTAGGCTTCTTGTTCTTTCCTTGAATGGAGGAAAAAAACAAACAAACAAACGAACAAACAAACAAAACCCCCAGAAGCTCCCCGGTACATCTCTTTTAGTGATGGAACCAATCCTATTCCTGAGGCACCAATCTCCAGACCCAAAAAGGCTCTATCTCCCAATACTATCATTTTGTGAGGGCAGGATCTCAATCTACATATTTGTGGGAAACACAGACATCGGGTCTTGAGTGCAGATCATGACGGCACCAAGGAGATTTGACAGCACCGTCTGATGGAGCAGAGCGTGGGAAAGACAAGCCATATCCTCTCCATCCCTGCCTCGTTTTGGCTTCTCCCAGCATCCAGCAAGCCACTGTGTGCATGCGCATGCACTCGTGCGTGTGCATACATGTGTGTGCGTATGCACATGTGCGTGTGTATGCACGCGTGGGCACTCAACGCACACATATGAGCACCCAGGTTGATTGGTAGCAGGTGTGGAGGTTGGGTTTGGCTTTGTCACACAGGTGAGCACGGAAAGGTGTGGGATTCAGGGCGAGTCAGAAGGAGTAAGGGACTTTGTGAGAGGAATGCCCCCTCCCCTCTCCATCCACCATGCTTCCAAAGGTAACAAAGGTTGCTACAATGACTAGGGACTGGAACTCCCTAGAAATCTGTGACTGGTTGGCGTTGTCTTTCCTCTGTGTGTTACAGCAGAAGAAACCCAGGTGTGCCCGTTCATCATGATGTGCTAACTTGTAACAGATCTAGAACCATTTCTGGAAAAGTGGGAGTCTGTCAGGTCCAGCGGAGCCATCTGCCTCTTCACGGTCCCTTAGAAAGGCTTCCTGGGCTCAGAAGATCTTGACCTCGATCCCCCTTTTCTTATCTCCAGGGGCCCTGACCTCCATTGACTTCATGTCTCAAGGTCACAGTACTCAGGAGATTTTCACAGGCAGAAAGAAATGTCGTCCGTGGGTCGTGTAGAGCAAGCTTCAGTGCACCCTGCTAGATCCCACAGATGTGTTCTAGAGATTTGCACATCAGACCCCTCCCCCCAGCTCAACAGAACTATTAAAAAAATAGGGGGAGTTATCATTTAAGGGAGTTCAAACCTGCCCCTCTTTTACCTAATGAAGGGTCCTTTTGTCATGCAAATAACACCATCATTCTTTGAGCCGAGTTGAGAGTCTGTCTTGGCTCCCCTCAAGTGAGACACACCTCCATGGAGTGAAGTGTAGGGGTGACACTCTGCAGGATTTTCCACACAGGCTGTGGCCACCCTTCTGTCTTTGTTGCAGCACTGGCTCGGGTGCCCTTTGTTTATGACAGGTATTATTTTGGCCACTGGAGGGCCCTCTAGATAGCTGGAGAAGTCTGGTTCTCGCCTGCAGCTCACGCCCAGATTTTTGAGCGAGGAGCAGCATTTCAGTGAAAATCGGATTTAACCGGGGAAACTAGCAGTAGCGGTCGACGTACCTTTTATTTAGGAATTTAAGCACACAAGAAGCCTCTATTTAAAAGAGCAGCTTTTGGATTAGGGTCTGTTTGGAGCTGGAGGGGAGGGGCTGAGCTTGTGGTGTGTGGAGAGTGATCGTGCAGAACTCAGCCCCGCTTAGGAGAGCAGAGCTTTGAACAAAGGTTATTTTTTTATTTTTTTATTTTTTTCTGTGTGGGGAGAATCACACCAAGATGGAAGGAGACAAACGGGTACCAAACTATTTTTATGCTAGGAAAAGAGAGTCTTGGCCAGGACTAAAACACAGGGAAGGGAACAGTGCTACCCAGGTTTGTTTTTGACCCATCGGGTCCCTCCCCTCCCCCCCCCCCGCCTGTCTTATTGTTAATGTCTACTTTAGAGATCTTTGTTTTTCTGATGTTGATAAGAACATCATAAATCTGAGTTCTGAGATGATGACACAGTATAAAAAGTTTTACATCCTGCCCCTCTGTACCCCCAAACACAGGCCTGTTGAAGAACCAGGTAGGGAAAAAGAAAAGGGGATGGGGGTGGGGGACCAAGAGACCAGAAAGGAAATTCGAGACAGTGAGCGTACGATTTCCTCTGTGAAACACAAAGACAATCCATCAAAACTCTCCATACCAGACCAATATTGAGCCAGGCTAAAAGGAAGTTTCATGTTCAAACATTTTACAGCCTGGAGCAAGAAATGAACTGGGAAGGGGCCCCTGACAACAGGGGGATGGGTAGAAAACCAGAACCAAGTACTCGCTGGGGACGGGTGAGCCTGCGGGGACTCAGAAGGTTGGCTTGGGCCCCAGTAATCTAAGAACTCGCTAGGTAGCATGGAAACAGATATGGTCAGTGGGGACATAGCTCCTGTCAGGCTCTGTGGAGAACAGGCTGGCTTTTTACAAAATGTGTCCAGCTGTAAAAAAAAAAAAAAAAGTCTTTTTCTGAAACCACTCAGATCATAGACAGGTTCCTGATGCATCTTAAGGACAACACTTTCTATATTTGTTGGGAAGGGGGGTAGGGAAGGATGCAGCCCCAATAGATAGCCTCAGTTTCCTTTTTAAAGCTGTAAGATCATAGGTTAGAGGACACAGTCAGACTGTACAGACAGACTTGCTTTGGGGAATGTTGCCTCAGAGCTGAGAGGGTGTGCTCCACAGCTCCTTCTCAAGGGCCACAGGAGCCCCCGGCAGGCCTACATCTTGCTGACCAGTGTTTTGCTCTTTTTATTAACCCCTTGTCACCCGTGAGAAGCAGGTATGTATGGACACATACAGTTACACGGTAACACCTAAGAATCTGCATCTGGTAAGGAAGAGACAACTGGGAATGGAGCCCGAGTCCCCAGACCAAGGCTGACCTGGAGTCAGGAGGGTCCTCTGGCACTGTGTTCCCAGAAAGGCTGAGAAGGGCTTATCTGTAAAGGCTGGAGGCTAGGGCGGAAGCAGGCTGAGGTAAGGAATTCCTCACCCACCCAGAGCAAAGGTGGATTCCACATCCCTCATCTGTAATCGTCTCCCTGCCTCTGAGGTCCCAGCTGTCATTGTGTGTAACACTGACAGGCACGCATTTTCTTCTGAGGTATTTGTACACATATATACTTCGTGCAAACAGTTGTGCTGGGCGCTGGGCGCCTGGCAGGCAAGCAATGAATAACTTGGGGAACACTGAACAAAACGCTAAGGTTGTATGTCATGGCTGCCAGCGTGGCTCCGGTTCAGAGCTGGCTTCTTGAGGTTGGGCGAATTGCACATAAAGGGATGGACAAGCTCTGCCTGACCAGAGAGCAGTATTCGCTGACCTACTGCACAAAAACAACCAGAGCAGGAAAGAGAGCTGGCTGGTGGAGGTACAGGGCGGGAGCTGGGAAGTGGTTTCTTTGTTCTGGGAGATTTCAGCCGGTACGAAGCGCAAATTTTACTGTCTGCAAACCAAGAGCCCCTCCCCTCCCCCTTACCGCCTTCCTTTCCAACCTGCGAATGCATTCCCTGTCTCCCTCGGTCTTTTCCTCTACCCCAGAGTAGTCTCCAGGGAGAGAGCTCTTTGTTGAGAACACCCTGAGACAACTCAGAGTTGCAAAGTTCCCGGGGCACAGCCAGCCTTGTCCTCCGAGGAGAGTGGTCTCCCGGGCACAGACCCCCCCACCTGTTGATCTTTCCCTTCCCCGGGGGAGAGCGGCAACCCGCATTGTGCCGGGATCTCACGCGTTTCCCCTGCAGGCTCGGCAGATGGCGCTCGTGAGCAAAGCCACCTCGGTCCCTTCCCTGCCCCTCCCCACCGTCGGGGCCTCGCTGGGCTAAAGCAAAAACAGATGTTTTCATCATTTCTGGATCTGGCACGTGACTTGCAGTTTAGCAATGTGCCGACAGAACCCAGAGTTGTGCGTTTCCTTCATCTCCCGCAAAATAAAACAATCTTCCTTAAATGAGCGTTCCTCTAAGTGAGCCTGCGACACACGATCTCTTTAGCACAAGGGGTTGTTTGCTTAATGGTGCTCCGACTGCGAGCACCCTGCTAGCCAGTCCTGGGTCTATAATTGGGAAGTGGTCCTTTTTCAGAGAAGACAGTAAACAGCCAGACTGGCTATCTTTACCTTAAGGGCTGGGAACAGGCGTTAGCGTTTTTAAAATAGCCCTGGTCTGGCTGGCGAGGAACCTGCCTTGCGTGGGTGCACAGGGGTCGTGAACAAAACAGGAAGGCCGAGGCGGCGCGCCCTGTTCCCCGCGCCCACGGCAGGTGGCAGCATTGGCCCGAGCTGGCCTCTGCCACGGGCCAAGCCCAAAGCGGGCCCTTTTACTTTCGGTGGCCTCAAAATTATTAGTTCCAGATGAGTTCTTGCGATTGTAATATTTGGTTTAACCCAATCGGCCCTATTGCGTCAGCGTACGCTCACACTCAGCGGTCTGAAGTCTAACCAGACATCAGAGGCTTGTTTCAGGGGTGTCAACATTCCTCATCCTTTGAAAGAATTAAAACAAAACCCAAACGGAGGCTGATTTATCCCCAAAGGAAAGGGGGGGGGAGGTTGGACAGGCATGGGGCTAGGGTGGCAGGAGGGAGTGAACCTGGAGATTCGGGCGGGAGTCAACAGTTGAACTTTGTCAAAGCCTGCTAGGATAAAACTGGAGTTCTTTGTCGATCTAGGAAGGACCTCTGGGTTTTATGAAGGTTAGGGCGAATAAGCTGAACTGGTTTGTGAAAGACAAGAGGCCTGGAGTCACGTAGGCTGCTATTGCCAGACACAGAACACCCCGAGCCTCTGTTTAACCCTTGGCCTGGATGCTCCTGCCAGGGCCAGACACAGGCTCCTGACAGCTTTGGGGGGCTTTCTGAATCTCCCTTAAGGATACAAGCTGTGTTTCCTGGGGGTAGCAGCCCACACCTCAGAGGGCCTCTTGAAAAGATGAGGCCTCCAGCAGACCTTGCTGAGTAGACCCACTGGAATGATCATGAGTCTTGTAAACAGCGCTTTTGCGTATCGTAGACGCCACAGGGATACTTGGGGACCCATTCTAGTAGCCTCGGGTTTTACAGGTGTTATCCTACGAGATTAAAAGATCACTCTGAGCGCAGGGGCACTACTAGTTAAATCTGGCCACAAGACAGTTCCGTCCATGAGAGCAGAAAGGGTGCCTGGCCTCCCCCGACTGAGCTGGAAATGACTTGGCCTCGGAAAAGAAGGCCTGGTCTTAACTGGGCAGCCCTCACCCACACATTTTTTTTTCAATCCGTGCTCAAATTCTTCAAGTAACTTGGTCAAGGAAGCTAGAGAGACTCCTGCTAGCTAATTTCAGGGAGCTCGCCGGCTTTCGAGCAGGTCTCTGGCTGGACACAGTACTGATCAAAAGCCAGCACTCATCTGGCAGATTCTAAAGGTCCTGCCTGTGGAGAGCTGGTGGCGGCTGACTGGGGTTGGAGTCTGCCAGGCAGGCTGGCTGCGCGGCCATCTTGTTCTTCCCTTTTCTCTGCTCGGTGGTGGTCTAGCTCTGTGAATCAAGCATGGAAAAAATGGTGGGTGAACACCTCCAAAATGATTTGAGATCTTGGTATCCTGAATCTTCCTTTCTCTCTGAAAAACACGTGTCTCTCCACAGTCTGCTGCCTCTGCGGCCACTGCATGGTAATACCGAATGGTGCTCAGCCTGGGGTGAGGAGGGGGAGGGGAATGCGAATGGAGAAGCAGGCATATTGATAACCGTGTGCCTTGGGATGGTGGAGGGATGACAGTGTTCTTCTGGCTCACTGACTTTATTCTCTTCTGAGGATCAGCTTTTGAACACCTTACTATTCAGAAGTCCTCAGTCCTGCCTGCTTAAGATCAGTTTGAACCCGTGCTCCCTAAATTTCTGAGCATCAGAGGTTCAGTACTTGGACTCCAAGTAATCCTATCGGTATGGGAAAAATGGATTCCCACTCAAAGCTGCCTCCATCACCGTGGAAGGGAATGGGTTAAAAATCCACAGTTGTAGGGCTCCCACAAGGTGGTTGCAATATACAGCCAGATATCTGTCTGTCCATCCATCCGTCTGTCTGTCCATCCGTCCATCCACAAACCCACCCACCCACCCACCCATCCATCCATCCATCATCTATCTGTCTGTCTGTCTGTCTGCTTACTATTTATTTTAAGTAACTGCAGTTTACTTCTAACTCAACTTCCTTTGCTTTATAGACCAAGTTCCTAAAAAGTTGAGCAGCTCTGCCAAGGTCATACAAGTTCAAGTCCTGGCCTGGAATCTCTGTGTAAAGTCTCTGGCTCCTCAGAAAAGACTGGAGCTTTTCCTTAGTTGTATAATGTTCACGACTGAGCCAGCCTCTTCTTCCCGCTGTTCAATGACGCCCTTCATTAGCCACCTGACCTACTACGCTGCTGTTGTCTGTGAAAAATTAGAAAATCAAATCCCTCTGAAGTTCTTGAGGGTTGTTCCATTTCCCTGCTTTAAACAAATGCCTATGTTCAGATGGCTTGATGAGACCCACTCTGTGCCCCGATTTCTCTGATTTATCAGCTACAGTTTCAAAAGGGGCTTCAGTGCGCATCCATGGCCATCATGGGGGTGACTGCCACGCAGTGTTCTGTTTTGATGGGCGAGGCTGGAATGGAGCCCTAGAAAAACTCAGCTTTGGTAAAGTAGGTGATGGGCGGCTAGTCGGTGGTAGATGGGGGCATCCCGTCTCCTAGCTTGGTGAGACAGTTGTCCTTATCCTCACCGTCTTCTGAGCTTCTCGGTGATGGGCGTGGCTGTCTTTCCATTGGAGGCAGCCAGCAGTCTCAGAAATAACTTGTGCTTCCTCGGCCAGGAAACATGACAGGCATTAGCAGTGCCAGGGAAAGTCTTCCCGGATGAGCTATTATTGGGGCTGGAGATTTTTAAAATGAACAGTTTTAATCAGAAGAAGATAAGACATTTTGGGGAAGGGGACAGTAAGTAAGATAAAGTTAATGAGTTACCAGAACCCTCTCAAAACCTGGTCTTAGGCTTTCCTGAGTTGTTTAGGATCTTTGACACCCAAAGGTTGAGGAAATCTTTGACCAGAATACTGTCTTAATGAAGACCAAAATGATCCGACCAACACAATGTATGAGACTCAAGTGGGTCTTCAATCTAAAGAGGGAAGGTTATGACAGATATCTCTGACATAACTGAGAACTTTGTAGATCCCAGGACTTTAGTGATAATTAGATTTGAATAGACCACAGCGGTTTTATAGGAAGAAGTCCATATGGCTAGTCCTAAAGTATTAGGGGTGGAGGGGCGGAGTGTCAGGATACTTGCTTGCAACTCAGTTTCAAAAGATTCATTTTTAAAAAAAGTAGTAAATATTCTAGAAGGTTAGCAACTGGTGACTGGTGGTGACTCATGGATGTATCAAAGAAAAAGCTGTGTGAACAGAATATGGTCTCTCTGTAAACAGCTTATCGTATTCCTCAGGCATCAAACAAGTATGAGAAACATTGTGTTTAAGCCAAGGTAGAAGGGAAACATAGCTAGTGGGGCCTTGAAGAACTCTTAGGGGATGTTTCCTTTTTTCCTAGGGCATTAGGAGAGAAAATCTTCCAAGATGGGCTAGTATTTGGGCTGGGTTTTTTTTTTTTAAATGCATAATTTTAATCAGAAGAAGGTAAGACATTTGGAGACAATGGGGCCATAAAAGAAAAAAAAAGTTAAAGAATTGAAGACTGGGGAACAAAGATCGCTCCATGTAAATGTGATGGAGGATGTGCCGGTATGGAAACTGGTGTCTGGGCACAGGTGACTCTGAACACTGTATACACAGTGCTGGGAAGAGGCATGTGGAACTATCAACACTCAGCTGCATGGAACTTTCTTCTACAGAATCGCCTGCCCAAGCTTCAACACCAGCACTTGCAATTTCTCTCCAGAGGTTCCCCAGTGCAAGCAGGATCAGTCAGCTAAGTCTTTTCTGTTCCCGAGATCATCCACACTTACTGCTGATGTCACACAGGCCGTCCGTGAGTCCGGTCATGATGGCGGTTGGCTCTGAGCATTGTTCTTAGAATTAGCCAACACGATCCTGCTTCTGAACCTTTTCACACCTCCATTACACACACACACACACACACACACACACACACACACACACACACACTCGACAGCTCAGCCCCACACACTTGCCACAGGCTCTGCTTTTGGACCGACTGGTGGCCACAGGGTTCTTTGTTCCCAGGGTGGTTTGCTTTGCCAGTCTCTGGCTCTTCGTGGGACTTCACTGGTGTAGAAATAGCGTTCCCCTTTGTTCCCAAGAACTTTGTGCCCATATTTTTGCCGCATCACTTAGCATCTCTGGTGGGCTGCTTTGTGCCCATTATTTTTGCTGTGTAACTTAGCATCTTCAGTCATGACCACTTGCCTGTCTATTTTATTTACTTGACTATGTCACTACAGGAAAAGTCCCTAGTCGGCTCTAAATCTCCAGTGTTTAGCAAGCCACCTGGTCCTCGGTGTGTGCTTGATAAATGCTTCTGGGAAGAATGAGTGGAGGAACAGAGAGGGGAGCTGATATCTATATAGGTGTCTACACCATTAGTTCCCTACCTGCGTGCATGAACGAGAATTCACTATTTAGGTCAAAAGCAGCAGCTATAAGTGGGTCACAAAGTTTCTTTGATGGAGACTTCATCTCTGCATTTTTTCTTCTTCCTCTCTCTGTCTCTGTCTGTCTGTCGGTCTCTCCCCCTCGTGTGTGTTCATATCTGTGTGCAAGTGTATGTTCATCTATACAGAAGCCAGGGGTTTCTATTGACATTACTGTGAGAGACCAGGATAGGCCAATGAAGCAGGTGCAGCCTTAGTAGCAGTGGAATCCCCAGGATCTACGCCCCACGGGTCAGTGGGAGAAGTTAAGACTTGGTATGATGAAGATGGTCCAGGAGAGGCTATTTGGTGAAAGTACTGTTGAGTCGTAGCAGAAGAGCCCAGCATTTTGGACATGTCAGTGCCTCTCGATGACCACCAAGATCAGTATCAGTAGTGAACTGGAGCCAGCCCGAGCCTGGAAGACAAGCTGTGTGCTAAAGAGGGCAGAGCTGAGAAGTGATCGAAGCCCCTTACCTCTAAGGAGCCCAGAAGATCATGATTGAATCGCAGATATTGGACACTGAGGTCTTTGGGGTTTGGTTTTGCGTTATTCAGATTGTGAGTGTGCCCTGGCTCTTCCCTCTTGAAGTAATAAACTATTTAACTCAATTATGATCTTTACAGGAGCCCACATCGAGACTTGAAACTTTTAAAAAGAGATTTTGGAGTTTTAAAGAGACTGGATGTTTTAAAGAGAACTGCACTTCTCTTTAAAATGTATTTGAATTTGAGAGTTCCGGGCTGGAGAGATGGCTCAGAGGTTAAGAGCACTATCTGCTCTTCTGAAGGTCCTGAGTTCAAAGCCCAGCAACCACATGGTGGTTCACAACCATCTGTAATGAGATCTGACGCCCTCTTCTGGTGTGTCTGAAGACAGCTACAGTGTACTCACATATAATAAATAAATCTTAAAAAGAGAGATGGGTGGGGGGGGGAGAGAGAAAGTTCCATTCCCAATTGAACTGAAAAGAAAATGCATTTGGTCACGGGGCCATGAACACGTCATCTCTGAGTCCTGATAAGACACAGCAGAACTAACTCCAGAGCTTGAAGCTGTTGCTGTGACAGTCTCAGGCCAGGAACCACAGGGTCTGTTCTGATCACTAGACAACCACCGCTCGCCCATTCAACAGTGCTGTGTAATCGGGTTGGCTACATGCTTTGTCCTGGCACTGCTTTCTTGACTAATTTTAAACATGATCTCTGTCCCTGATCCTCTTATTCATATACGAATAATAAGGAACCTGTGGCTGCTCTGATGACTCAGGGTCAAACTCGCCATCTCTGTAAGATGCTTGTAAAAGTTCCAGACACACTCAAATCACAATTTAAATCTCACTCAGGGTAACTTGAATGTGCCTGGTGACTGATTCTTCTGCCCAAGAATGGACATCTGTTAAGCTGACGAAGTTAAGCTTATTGAGTACAGGAACTTTAGCCCATGTGAGGGAGGACTAGTCATCTCTTTATTCTGGATCCTCAAACCAGAAGCACCAAGATCCCCCCCACACACACACACAGGTGACCAAGCCAGTGGCCAGGAACTCACATAGCACACCCTCTTTGAAGTACTACCCACACAGCCATTTCCGTTCAGGCCAACTTGTTAAGTTCAGTGATTCTTTGTTAAGCAGAGTCTTGCGTGGGGCTTTTCTGGGAGCTATAGGCCATTACAAAAGTCCTATGTGCTCAAAGCTGTCTCGCTCTACAGCATTTCTGCTCCCAGTTTCACTGGGGAGGGTTAGGGAAACCTGTAAAATAATGCATGGCAACATGCTGTACTGCAGACCAGGGAGTGTAGCTTAGTCAGTGGTAGACCCTTGAGAAAAAGCAGCGTGCTCTGGGGTCATGGCCTGGCCCTACAACAAACATTGCACAGCAACGATGATTAGCCATAATTATGAGTCCCTCAGAAGGGAGTTTTATCATGTTAGGAAGCATGGCGTATGCCTGAGACACACTTGTACATACACAGTGCATGACTAAGCACCCGGATGCCCCCACATCTTCTATTAGCATCCCGATGTCTCAGCGCCAACAAAGGGGCTTGATAGAACCCATTTCTTACTTGTAACATGAAAACAACAGTATAAGAGAGTTCCTAGCACCTTTCAGTGGCCCATGGATTCTGAGTGGTGTTGAATCATCCTCCTTGCTAGCCTCTGAGGTGCATAGGGCTTGAGTGGTCATTCCATTGCTTGTAACCTTCTAGCCCTGGCACCACCAGGCCTTTCTATGACCTCTCAGGAAGACCTTACATCTCAACAAACTCATCTTTACCTCATCCATCTGTCCATCCTTGCTGTACTCTGAAGCCAGGGCTCCAGTATCTGTCTCCACCACTCTGTGTGACAGGCTGAATTTCTGTTCTATCCATGTCTTTGTATCTCCCATGAAAACCAGCACAGGGTACTGCACATGGTATGTGTTCAATAAATATTTATTGGATGAATGGTTCATTTTCTTCTCCATATGATATTCAAAAAGACTTAATTAAGGGATTAACTATATGAGGCACCGTGCCAGGTGCCCTACAGAGATAATTACATGGAGGAACCCTGTCCCTAAGTAGCTTAACATCTAAAACTATTAAACAGATATAAACACTCATTTATAGCAGCCAATGACCTGGGTTGTTAATCTAGACTCTATTGACACGCCCCTCCCCCAATGGTTGACTCTACGCAACCTCAGAATTCATATGGAATCTGCTGCCTTCGAAATAGGATCCACAATCACTGAGAAAATTCAAACCAAAAACGGGGGAAGAAGCACGGAATGCCAAGTTTCCTCCAGATATGTTGGTTGGTTAGGTAAAAGCTGCGAGAGGAAGGGTAGACGCATGGGTAATGCTCGGATTGACTACCTGAGCCGTTGGGGGGATTCACTGCTGTGTAGTGGGAAAGTGGCACCTTGGTGGTGAGGTGGCAGAATCCCTAAAGGAGAGAAGAGTCAGAGGGCGGGTGCTAAGTGAGCTTGAGCTGTCTACCGGGCATAGATTTCGGGAGGAGCTGGTGAGTGAAGAAGAGAAGTAGGCTGGGCATGCAAAATTGGGAAACTGATATGCATGTGGATACTAAAGCCAGCGGCTGACTGCTGGTGTCCTCACATGCAGAGTTGACCACGGGAAGAAGAAAGCAGTGATCAGCTATGAAAGGTTTACGCCTAGGAACTGTATCATTTCCATGTGCTGGCTTAGTGTTTCGCTGGCTAAATTGAGCTAGAGTGTGAAAACTACTAGAAAATCTACTAGTCTTAGAATTTCTAGGGTGCATCACTGTGGATAGAGGGAGAGGGAGAGGGAGAGGGAGAGGGAGAGGGAGAGGGAGAGGGAGAGAGAGAGAGAGAACCTCAAAGGCTGAGCAGGAGAATTAAATAACCTCAAACCCTTGCAGAGGCTTCTGATCTCTGCAGAGATCAGCACTGTCCCTAGCAACCTTTAGGTGAAGGATGGGAGTGGGTGTGGCATCATATGTGCCCACAGGACAGGGAGCAGGATAGCTGCACTGCTGCGTCAAAGATCTGGAGTCCTTGGTAGGACACACGACCCAACAATGACATCTGTGTACAAGGGCACTTGGCTAGGGAACAACTGCACTTCCACCTTCGCCATCTGCTCGGCGAATTCCCAGCCCGCTGGCTACAGTGTTGCTTACCTCTTAATTACCGGCCTTGGCTCCCACCTGGCTGGGGAGAGCAGCTCTGCTTCGCTTCTGCATTTTAAACAGTGACCTGAGAAAGCCTGCAGCCCTCGGCTGAGTTTGCCTTTGGTCAGCCGGAGCCAGCCCTTTTCCCCCTGGATAGCCTGACCTTGCCCATTTAGTGCTTCTGAGCAGCCTGACATCCTGGTGGCCCTGGCAGTTCTTCTACTCAGAGGCAATGCCCCACAGGGCAAATTGGCATTTAGAGCCCCTGACAGTAGCTGGCACAGGGAAAAGCAATTAAGAGGGCAGTTGAGAGGTGCCTGGACCTATGGCACAGTCACCATTGGTAGACTGTCCAAGTGGCAGTGATGGTAATTATCTGAATCTCTCATGCTCTGTTAAAGACTCTGGCATCCTGGGAGAGAACCCAATTTGGGTTTTACCTTACTCCAGATGAGGTATACGCGTGCGCCACCCCTCTTCTATAAAGGTTTAGCCATTTTTAAATTCAGTTTTTGAGAATAGGGTGGTGGAGTAGGGCATTCTAGTTCAGAGCATATATACCACAGGTGGAGAGGATCCCCCCCCCCAGCTTTCACGCCAACGGCCTCCTTTGAACCCTCTTTGGCTCCTTCTTAAACCCCAGTTCATAGAGAATGTTCTCAAGCTCTGCCTAGGCCTTCTGCATTGAGTTGCTTTTACTCTGTGGGTGCGTCAGTCTTTTGCTCTCCGTCAGCTCCCCTAATCATGACAGGGATGGAGCACAATGCCTGCATTTCTGAGAATGCTTTCCTCACCAGCAGTTAAGACAGCATAGCCCGGCTGCATGTGAAAGCCCAAAAGGCAGTTTTGTATAAGCATCCTAGGGACCCAGCTTTTATTAAGAGTGCAGAAGGATAATGTTTGTGAATTTTGTTTCGAAGGGTTCCCACTCCACCCCCCATTGGATCCTAATTAGTGTTTGCTACAACAAACCAAGAGGGAAGAAAGGAGAGAAACAGCTCCCCTTCTTTTTGCAGATGGCGAACCAGACAGAAGGGTCTATGGCAAACCAGACAGAAGGGTCTATGGCGAACCAGACAGAAGGGTCTATGGCGAACCAGACAGAAGGGTCTATGGCGAACCAGACAGAAGGGTCTCTGGCGAACCAGACAGAAGGGTCTATGGCGAACCAGACAGAAGGGTCTATGGCAAACCAGACAGAAGGGTCTATGGCGAACCAGACAGAAGCATCTAGTTCCTTACGGGGAAGATCTGGACTTGAATTTTAAGGCTTTAAGGTTCTGACTATGGAAAGAGTTTCTCTGGAGGCAGAAGGCATACACAGCACACATCACCTGGTTCATCCATCTGGGATGGAGAGGGCAGAAAACTGCTCCTAGAACAGGCCTCCAACTCCATCACTACCCACTTGATACCTGTTGGGATCTTTAGAGTCGTCAGGGGAGGGGAACATTAAAACTCAAGTTTAGGAATATGTTCATTATACTTTCTTCTTTATAAGAGAGGTATTACTGCACAACAAAAGCTCTGATACAAAACTGAACTAATGGAATACTGCTTGAAATAGTTTAAGAACAAAAACAAAAACAGCTCCATCTTTTCAGTCCTCTATCGGAAGCAAGAAACTGTGGGGTGGGGGGTGGCATGACCACTGCTCTCCCCGGCCAGCATCAGACTACACCCTGATGGCTGATGGAGTCAGGAGGAGCTTCAGGGGAATCTATTATCAGATGGGATGCTGGCTTGGCCCTAGATGAAGTAGAACGGGGTAAACTGTTGAGCCGAGGATGACTCTTCTTTAACCAACAGGTCTGTCTAAATTCATGCTCAGGGCTGAGGGAGATGGCTCCATGAAGAACTGAGAAAACCCTTGAAGGGTTTGCACTACAGTTTAATAGTCAAAATCAAATGCTTGGAACTAGATTGGGCAACATACATAATCATGGATGTTAATAAAAGAGTCCATCGTTATTCAAAGGCAGAGGTGGTGGGTAGCCCTATGGCTCCTAGTGGCTAACAAGCCTAGCCTATTCGTCTATTTGGTGAGGTCAGTGAGAGACTCTGGGTTTGTTTGTTTATTTATTTATTTATTTATTTAGGTGCACATCTCTTGAGGAATAATGCCAGAGCTTTTGTATATCACCTATTCAGGGTTTGAATATTGGATATTTCCTATGCTCTACTTTTTTGTTTTGTTTTGTTTTTTTTTCCTTGTAAAGTAGGCTATTGCATCAGCATAAACAAGATTATACTGAAGCAACAACTCTACATTTAAAGCATTAGTGCAACAAAATGCTTATTTCTTGCTCAGGTAACACAAGCAGCAAGGGTTGTTGGGACTTCTCTGTGCCATGTGTCACTTGGAACCCTTACAAAGGAAAGCTTGCATGCCATCTTAGATCTGAACCTTCCCGTGTTTGTTCCATGGTTACCAAGGGTGGAAGAGGAGGCCAGATGAAGAACACTGTCTCTCAGCTGTCACCTCTGTTCATAGTCCATCCGGCTCAACTAGTCACGTGACTCCAAGGCTGTGCTAGTGGAAGCTGGATAATATGGGACACTAATGGTTTCTGCTATGACCGTGATGCGCATACAAACATAGACGTGGCCGCTACCTCCATCTCTGTTTAAGACTTCAATGCAAAGCACAGGGTTCTAGGAGTCATCGGGAAGATGGAGAGCAAACGCTGAGGAGGGGCTGGGTAAGTTGGCAGGGCTGAGCCTGGGAAAGAGTCTCAGTGAAGGCAGGAGGATTGTAGGCTTTGATAGGCTCTTGAACAATGGCATATTGGTGGAGAGGCGTCAACGAAACAGTGGGAAGTTGGCTTGAGGCACAGAACACGTGATTAAAAAAACAGAAAATGAAACGAATCAGAAAAACAACCATCCTAAGGTAGTGATGCCCGAAGGAGGAGCAGCGTGCTAGCCCACAGTCTTTTGTCCAAACCTTTTCTGAGATAAGTTTAGTAATCCAAAGCCATGGTAATGTGTGTCAGAATTAGTGTTTTCTCCAGTGGACTCATTAAACACTGTCTTAGTCAGGCACAAACATCATGACCAAGAAGCAAGTTGGGGAGGAAAGGGTTTATTGAGCTTACACTTCCACACAGCTGTTCATCACCAAAGGAAGTCAGGACTGGAACTCAAGCAGGTCAGGAAGCAGGAGCTGATGCAGAGGCCATGGAGGGATGTTTCTTACTGACTTGCTTCCCCTGGTTTGCTCAGCTTACTTTCTTATAGAACCCAAGACTACCAGCCCAGAGATGGTACCACCCACAAGGGGCCCTCCCCCACTTGATCACTAATTGAGAAAATGCCCCACAGCTGGGTCCCATGGAGGCACTTCCCCAACTGAAGCTCCTCTCTCTGTGATAACTCCAGCCTGTGTCAAGTTGACACACAAAAGCAGCCAGGACAAACACCCATTGGAGGATAAGAGGAGGGCAGACACCAGAAGGCCATGAAGGCCATTTGCTCTGAAGTCAGAAGATGAGGTGGAAGGTCTCAGAGCAGGAGAGCCGTAGCTGGAGCTGGGCCAAGGGCGAGCTCTGGGAGAGCGAAGCACAGGAGTTGGAACTCGGTTCTCTGTGCAGCAGAAGCAGAGGCTACGGGCCATTAAGTAATCAAGTGTGCTCCAGGCAGGGTAAGCCAAGTGAGAACTTGACTTGGAAGCAGATAGCTGTGTCTGAGAGGCATAGGTTTCAGAGAGGGGAAGATGGGGCCCTGCCGGTTCCTAAATCAAGCATAAGTCTGTTTCATTTAGCAAAGACAACTGAGGAATGTTCTTAGCAATGCCTCTTTGTCCTTTCCAGTCTCCAGCCTGACTCTAGACCTGTGCCTGTCACACCTGTCCTT
Source organism: Apodemus agrarius (assembly GCA_964023405.1). Lineage (NCBI taxonomy): Eukaryota > Metazoa > Chordata > Mammalia > Rodentia > Muridae > Apodemus > Apodemus agrarius. The sequence goes on along the minus strand of OZ030012.1, from coordinate 44,631,870 downwards.
CCAAAGCCTGAGGACATTTTCAAAGCAAACCCCACAGACTCCTTGCCTTTTTTCAAAAGCTCTCCTTTCCTCTGCGAGTGATGAAATAATTGAAGTCGAGATGTTGTTTCCCTCTCTTTTCCTCTTTTCTTTTTTACAAGAGCCATTACAAAGGTGTGAAATATTAGACACTTACGCATCTGTGAATAAGACTGTTGGCTAACACGTGTGAGTCCCCGTCTGAGCTAATGAACCAGAATATGCTTTTAATTTTTGAACAGCAAAAATGTTCTGCTTTTTTTTTTTTTTTTTTTTGGTCATCCTGCAGAAGACTTCTTATTTTAATAATTCAGTGGAGCCTAATTACTTTAATTAATCACCTTCTTTTGAGAGATGTCAGTGGACTTCATTATATTCTCGTTGCATTAGGTACTGTGGGGAATTTTAAGAATACACACACACACACACACACACACACACACACACACAGACTTCCTTGGTCACTCACAGATACTGTTCTTTCCTGTCCATACCTCCTGTTTCCTTTGTCACGCTCTTGCCCTATGACTGGTTAACAGCACCACCTCTGGCCATTCCATGCCTTAAAAATTGCTGTCTATAGGGAGAAAAGTAAAATGCTATTTAGAGCCAGTCAATATTTTTGCACCTTTCGGAGTCATGATGGATATACTAGGGCTGACAATAGATTTTACTGTACCATCAGTATAATTTGCTTCCCTTACAACAAAGCATAATTAGTTCATAGTTCATGCAGTGGCAATGAAAATGTGTTTATTTCTGAAGACCATTGGTGAAGGCTCCCTTCTCGATCGAATGCAGTGTCCCTCTTTGGTCCTGATCCAGGCTCACTGGACATCACTAAGCAGATCTTTTTATCTATGCGGGATTCTGTAAGGGTCTTTTGTTTTTTTGTTTTTGTTTTTGTTTTTTTTTTTCATGAAGGAAGGACAATGTTTTTATACAGCGTTGATAGCACACACATTGGCTGTTTCGAGGCTGGATGCTGGGGTTGGCTCAGAATGAACCTGTGTGCTTTAACTGCTTGTTCATATGGCTCCACGGCTCTTCTCTTTTCTTAATGATTCTCTAGAGACTGCTTCACGTCGGTCAGTCTGACCTCAAACTTGCTGGGTAGCTGAGGATGGCCTCCAACTTCCGGGTAGCTGAGGATGGCCTCGAATTTCCGAATCCTCTGCTTCCGCCTCCCCATCGCTAGACTTCCAGGCCTGTACACTACACCCAGTTTGTGAGGTGTTTGAGATGGAACCCAGGTTTCCCCCCTGCTCGGCAAGCACTCTACCAAGCTACATCCTTCTCTTCATGTTTTAAACCGCTAAAGAGAGTGCAGGTCTTAGGATTTTCAACCGCTTTCCTCCATTAAATATAAAATAATACCCAATTCATCTACACATCTACATATAGAGGGACAGCATGCTACCTTCCTTCCTTTAGGGGGTCCCCTTCCTTTAGGGGTTCCTTTCCTCTCCTCGGCAGCGGCATGGCTTTGACCTTCCCAGTGCAGACTGTAGCATCTTTTCTGTGCACACTACACCCCTGGCCCTGGTCCTGGGGGCTCTGCTCAGTTAGGACAGGGCTGCTAACTCTGCCAGGCAGTTAGGTTTTATGAGGGCTGAGAACAATGGTAGTGTGCAGTACGCCCCAGTGCTGCACCGCCGTATCGGATTCCTGGAGACGGCAGGGAGACTTCCATTTGAGGCTCAGGCTGACTACTTTTATTTTGAAATGCCGACAGTCTGAAATCAGATTTCTTCAGCTCTGACTTTGGCTTTGAACTGAGGCTCACATGGTACCTGTCACCTGAAGGGTGCAATTAGGGTCCGTACATGGAGCTATGTTTTCTGTCAGTGCTGTGGAGTGGACGCGGTTGACAGAAAAAGAAGGCCTGTTTAGAAATCGTTTTTTTGTTTCACCTCTTCCTGTTTTCTACTAGTGCGCCACACTCTATCCTCCAAAATCTGCACAACTTCGAAGGACCCAGTAACCGACAAGGGGGGAAAAAATCAATAATCAGATCAATTCCTGCTATGGATCCAGAAAGACTTGTGGTCAAAAAAACAGTCCTGGTCCTTTGGAGTCCCCTAAAATTTTTGTATTGCATCCAGAGATGGTAATTGATTGAAACTGCCTGTGGTTTTAGGAAGTGCTCCGGTTACAAGGAAAAAAATCCTTTTATGTTGCTGGACGTCAGCCACAAAATCTCTGAAGTCAAGAATCTGGCAGAGGTTGAGCCTCCTCCAGGGTGTAAATAAAGCAGCCTGGTCTATAACCCAATAGAAGGCAATTTATTGTGTGTGTTTCAAATCACTCAGCTCAAAGCCCTGCCCAGTTATTAAAGAAGAAGGTGTGGGATACAGCTGCCGCTCAGACAATAGGTGATGCCAAACAGCAGTGTCTGTTAGGTCCTGTAGAACTCGTGGAGGGAAGGATGGGGCCCTGCAGGGTCGGTACATCTCCTCCTCTCAAGCGACTAGGCACGATTGGCACCCAGAAACCCTTACTATGCTAGCCGGGAGCCCGGGGCTCAAAAAGCTTAAGTGGGTGACCATTTTATAACACTGGTCAGGAAACCCAGGGCCATTCTTCGCTGCAGTGTTTGGCCACGTGGAAGGCATTGGAACCGGAGGTTTGGCTGGGCCAGATCTTGTTCCCCACCGAGATGCCCACGGCAGTGTGTGATGGGAGCCTGTTCCAGTGCCCTGGGCAGGGAACGTGTTGAGTCGCAGTTCACACAGAGAGCCCGTTCACGTACACGGCAGAAGGTTATTTGGGGTTCATGTTGTCCCGGTCAAGACTGGGGGAAGAGTCCCAGCGCCTGGGCACCAGCATCCCTGCCTCCAGCGTCAGCATAATTGCAGACCCCGAACGGTGTGCGGCAGCGGGTTAAGGGCGTTAAATATAGGAGGCCTTGCTGACGTCTTGCTGCAGACTGGCAGTAACAGTGAATTGTTAGAGAAACCCAGGGCAGTCTGCACAAAGCTGCCTCTTGGGTGCTTATTTTTCCATCGGGCACCACTGCCCATCCACACCCTAAAATACTCTAAAAGACCCCACCATAACCTCACAATATTCCACTTCATTCTAACATAGCAAAGCATTACTAGCCTGGCCGGAGGGTTTCTCTCTCTCTCTCTCTCTCTCTCTCTCTCTCTCTCTCTCTCTCTCTCTCTCTCTCTCTCTCTCTCTCCCCCCCCCCCGTGGCCTCCCTCCCAACTCCATTCCCTTTCATCTCATTGGTCCCTGCCAAGTACTGGGGAACCAATGAAATTCCTCTTCTTCATTCATGTCCTAGCAACAAGCCCAGTTCCAATCTTTCTCTGCCAAACTAACACCTGAAAAATTACATCATGAATAATGGCAAAAAGCGACAAGGGCCAGAGAAGGGCTTTTTTTTTTCCCTTCAACTGTCTGCTGCAGAGTTCATTTAAGGTGTTTTCGTCTAGATTCTTAAAGCAACAATGTCCTAGGTTTTTGCTGATCTTTTTCAGCATACCAGTTAAATATATGTATATGTATATGTATATATGTATATATATGTGTGTGTATAGTGTATTGTTTTATATATATATATATATATATATATATATATATATATATATATATCAGCCACCGTTTTTGAAGCTAAATAAAAGGAAAACCTCTTTAGTGGGGTTCACTGCATAGCCTCTACAATCTCCCTCCCAAGCCTGCATTTAGAGGACCCGAGGGGAAATAGACTGCCTTCCTATATTCTTAAGGAAAGAATGAAGTTGCCTCAAACCTCACAAGGCGGCACGCCCACTCTTCAACACACACACAAAAAAATGTAGTCCCCTTCCTGCCGGTTCCCCCTGCTCTAGTTAAATATCCCAAGGCCCCTGTCATTACTCTTTTGGGGTAAAGAACCCATTCTTTATGGGGAACACGGAGCCAGAGAATGAGGTACCTGGAGCGTCTTCCCTGCAAGTGAGGTTGTATGGGGTACAAGTACGGAGAGTAGGAATGCTTTGGCGCGTTTAGGTCCGTGCACGTGGGGGCAGCGAATGCAAACTCGTAGCTGGAGAACCACAGGGACAATGACATCCAGATGACCTGGGCGGGGGCGGGGTGGGGGCGGCGGAGAGGAAACTGAGAAAGCGAGGTGAGCTGATGTGGAGTGGGCTTGCAGGGGGGTGATAGGGGACGGGGCTGGAGGCTCTGGAGGGGGTCGGGGCTGTGAATGGAAACGTCCACCCTTCAAGGCATTTTTCAAGCCCCAGACGCCGCTTCCGGCTTCCCCCACCCCACCCAGTCTGGAGCAGACGCACGCGAGGAGACTCAGACACAAAGGACCGCAGCCCTGCGCAGGAATCGAGGGGGAGGGGAGGGACACCTGCCCGCGTGCACGTGCAGGGACGCAGCTAGCGAAGACCCAGTGCCCAGGATCTAGCTCTCCCCTGCAGGCTAGTGGATCTATGCATGGCAGGGTCTGGCAAGGGCCCCAGGAGTCGGCTACAGGGGGTGCTTGGCTGAAGGAGCAGCCACTGGGTGCATTGCTCCCGGATAGTGTTTGCGGATCTCCTCAGCCGTAGCCTTGGCAGCAGTCGGTGCCTACAGACAGTCTGCCTGGGTGCTTGTGAAAGCAAGGAACTGCATAAATCCTGCGTAGGAAAGAGAGCCATGCCAGCTAAGGGACTAGGTGGAGGAGTTTTTGTGTGGGAGCCTGCTCTTGGGAAGGAGGTAGAGTCCTAAATTCTAAATCACGTCCCCACCCCCGTCCCCCCGCCCCCCCCCCCCGCCTCTCCTAACACACACAGGCTACAGTGATATATACTTGCTCAACTGCTGCCATGGTGGTTGTAGGAGGAATAACAGAGCGGCCTGGGGGGCTCTGGGCAATCCGTGTCTTTTTTTTTTTCTACCTACCAGAGTCTTAGCCTGCTTTCCCGTGATCCAAGAAAGAGACCCAGACCGGAAAGCATCACATCCCAGCGTGCAGGGAATTTGGATGATGCATTGTTTAGGAGAAACAGGTGGTCATTCAGCTCAGTGAAAAAAAGTCACCAGGGGAAGGAGAACCCCAGAGGGGCTCTGCTCTTGGGTTGCATTTACCTTGGGCAGGGAGGTCTAAAACAGCCGGATCCTGTCTCCTGCCTATTGTGATCATTGCTCTGCTCCAGAAAGAGCACACCAGGCCAAACAGTTCCACGTGAGAACATGGGGGCTGTTGCCTTGGCAACAGGTGTGTGTGTGAGACGTCACTGGTTTTGGAGGTCCTGATACCAACACTACCCAATGCCACTGCTAGTGACAGAGGGAGGTGTTGCGGGTATTCGGGGTATGGCTTCCACAGAACTCAGTCATGCCAGTGCCAGCATGGCACCCTCCTTGGTGCTGGGCAGGAACCCTGGGTTAGGGTTGGTATTCCCACCTGTTTTTTACCTCGAAGGCTCATGTCCCCTCCGGGCCTCCGTAGTATAACTTGTTTCTCAACTTTCTTTTCCCCCTCTGCCTGGATCCTCATCCTTATTGTCCTTCCTGGGACACAATTCTTCTGTCTAGGCTTTAAGAGTTGGTTTCCTGAGCCCTGAGCCGGGGCGACGGCTCAGTGGGTGTGTGTCTAACCTCCGTGCTCCCATTGAGAGATGAAGAGCGGAGACAGAAGAATTTCCCGGGGAAGCTCATGAGCCAGCTAGCCCTGTCACACAGAGCATCGAGCAAAGGACCCGCCCAAGCAAGGGACAAGGCACAAACTAACACCCAAGGTTGTCCCCTAACTCTACATGTGAGCCGGCACTTAACATATGAACACACATAGCATACTGACATTATATACACATCACGTACACACAGACACACAGACACACACAGACACACACACACACACACACACACACAGAGAGAGAGAGAGAGAGAGAGAGAGAGAGAGAGAGAAGCAGAATCAGACAGAGACAGAGAAATGGGGACTTTAAAAAAGTTGGTTTCCCTATGGGCTCTGTTCTGGGCCCTGTTTTCTCCTCTTTTCTTTTCTGCTTTTGCCTTCTCATTCTCTCAAAGGTTTTGATGACCCCCTTTATTCTAATGGCCACTACCTGCAGCCCCCCAGTACATTGGATTTATAGATCCCCCATCTTCCCCATCCTTCTGTTTAACTTCTTTGCCTGCATTACTATTCTTTGAGTGAAGCATGCTTTTCTCAGAAGAGTCATCCAGGCTAGAAGTTTGACTGCCATTTTGGACACATGGTGGCTGCCCCATCCTTCTCCCCCAATCATTCATGAAGACCTTTGGCTGGTGCTGCTTATGTTTCAGACGGTCCCCCTCTCCCCCCTCCCCACGCCCCGCCCCCACTGCCAGCAGCAGAAGACAAGGTGCCAGTTTCCTCAAGCAGCCTCGGATCAGTCCATGCAGCTCCTGCCTGGGGCCCCTCTGTGGCCCGGACCTGGCTTCCTGCCTTCCATACTTGGTCCGAATTCATTTTGCTTAGGCCTTCAGCACACTGAATTTCCTTCATTTCCTTGAAAATCGCGTCTCTCTTCTGCGGCGGCTTTGTAATGTGATACATACTCAACTGCTGGGCACATCCATCCCAAAGTTCCCAACATTCTCTTTTGGACTCGGCCAGGCTCGCTTTCAGAGGATCTCAGGGCTGCGCCCTGACTCTGCGCAGACTGTTACTGCGCAGACTGTACTGCTCAGGAACAGGCACCGCCTCCCTCAAAGCACTGCCCTGCCACAAGGCTCGGAGCCTCTTCCTTTGTCATGGTCACAAATGCCTGCCTAGCGCACGGTAGACACTGAAACAGCTTTCAGAATCAGAATGTCTCCCGACCGTGTGCCACCAACTGTTTTGATGAGCAAGATTTATTGCTACATAAAAATGTGGAATGAGGCAAAGCCAGCGTTTGAGTCCAGTGCCCACCATCTCCTCTAATTACTTAAAGTCAGTGTTACTGAGATACGACTCACATACGCGTCATGCGCACCAAATGCACTCACTTAAGTCTGGGAGGACGGCTCATTTGGTAAAGCGTTTGCCACATAAGCATGAAGTCCTGAGTTTGATTCCTCAAAACTAACAAGTGCCAGAGCTGGAGACAGTGGTGCATGTCCGAAATCACAGCTCTTAGGGTGGGTGGGGTGTATGTGTGGGGGAAACTGGAGAATCCTGGAGCTTGCTGCTCTTTCCGTCTCGTCGAATGGGTTGAGTTCCGAGTTCAGGGAGGGACCTCGTCTCAAGAAAATAAGGCAGAAGCTAGGTATGGTAGTACACGCCTCTAATCCCAGCAGCACTCAGGAGGCAGGGGGATATCTGTGAGTTTGAGGCTAGCCTGCTCTACATAGTGAGTTCCAGGACAGCCAAGGCTTCGTTGAGAAAGCCTGACTCAGGAGTAACACAAAAAGCAGAACACTTGAAGAAGACATGGGAGTTTGATCTGTGACTTCTACATGTATACACACACACACACACACACACACACACACCCCTACACACACATGTACACACATAGCTCATTTAGACATATATTTTGATGAACTTTGATAAATGTGTGTACTCTTGCAAGTACTACTGAAATAAGGACATGACCATTCCTGTCACCTGCCATGCCCCTTTGCAAGCCACCAGCATCCCTTGGTTTGTCCTCTGTCCCTTCATGAATACAATCATTGCTTTGGCGCTGGCTGCTGTCAAGTGTCACGCAAACGGAATCGTTGGGTCGGAGGTACCATTTGTTTGGGGACTAGTTCTACTTGGCATAAAGTTTTTGAGATTGACTTATGCAGTAAATATTGAAAATGTTCTTTTTTTTTTTTTTCCCCCGAGGAGTACTCATTTGTGCAGATTGCCTGTGGCGTGCATTCGTCCACCTGCAGAGATGTTTGGCTTATTCTCCAGTGTGGGACTGTGAAGTCAACATCAAACCTATCTGTGTGAGACTCTGTGTAGATACACGTTTCACTCTGGAGCAAGGGTGGGAAGTTCGGTATCATCAAATCTTAGTGTACATCAGTGTGTTCCTAACTTCATTAGAGGCTGCACCACATTTTCCTAAGGTCCCATTTAATCTCCTATGGAAGTGAATTCTCTCGGACTTGCCATGGCTCAACACGTATGTCTGAGGTGGTGAGTCACTGTGCCGTTAACTTTTACTTCCACATTTACTGACGAGGTGATCTTTTCCCGTGCACTCTGGTTATAATCACACCTCCTTTTGACATGTGTCTGTGTTGGCGGCTGCTTTTCTCCTCTTCCTATTTCTCTTCCTCTTCCTCCTTCCTCATATTCTCCTTCATCGCTAAGATGTAAGAACATTTCGCTTTGGATACAAATCTCAATGAAATGACACTTTGCCCTCCTCCGACCTGATTTACAGCTTTCTTTCTTTCTTTTTTTTTAATTTTATTTTAACGGTATCTTTCAAGGAACAGAACAGACGATTTTAATTTGTATGAAATTTTTGTCCTTTGGATACGTTTTCTTCTTCCATTTCCTTCCAGGGGTTTTATTGCTATGAACTTTGGGTTGAAAATAATGACCCATCTTGAGTTGCCGTCTATGTATGTTGTGGAGTGAAAGTGGAGATTTATAGTTCTCTCTACTAGGGACCAGTAGTTTGTTTTTGTTTTTGTTTTGTTTTGTTTTGTTTTTTAGGCATCATTGTTTAAAATTGTTTTTCCCACTTTTATCCTCGGGAGTTCAACTGTTTGTTAACTTTCTAAAATGCTGAAAATTCAACTGACCACATGTGGATGAATCCCAGTGCCATCCCATCCCCAATCTGGATCACTGTCTGCAGCCAACAGGGTGCCCTAATGTTTAGCAAATGTTCTAGCAATCATAAGACCAGACGCATAGTCCTCTAACTTGTTCTTTATCCAGAATGATATAATTGCATCACCAATCCTTTGTATTTCCACGTAAATAGTCACATTTGATGGTCAAGGGTCTGCAGAGATGGTCCTGTGTTTAACATCACTTGCTGTTTCTCTCAGAGAGCTCAGGTTTAGTTCCCAACACCCACACCAGACTGCTAACAACCCTCTGTGATTCCAGTTCCAGGTGATCTGACACCTTCTTCTGGCCTCTTTGTGTGTCATGCAAGCACCTGGTACACATACATACGTGCTACGGCTTGTACACAGAATAAAAATTGAAAATTAATTAATTTATCAAACTCATCAATACTTAATATTTTCAATTAAATTATAGTGACCGTAGGGATTAGTTTGAGTGAGACTTTTATATTAGCATTCCCGTTTCTAATCCATGAGCAGGACACATGCTGGCAATTGAGTTTTCTCTAGTTCCTCTCAACCACGCTTTTACACAGTAGTCATTAGTGTACAGGTCTCACAAGTATTTCTACACTTATCCTCAATTACTTGATGATTTAGATACTATTGTGGTCATGTTGTGTTTAACGGTCTCCCATTTCCATTGGTTCTGCATGTGCACATCATCCTAACATGCTGTGCTAAGCCAAACTCATTTCTCTAATGTACACTAAGGCAGTCATCTGTTTTTCTCCTGTGTTTTGCGGTTCTGGTGAGTGCCCACAGTCCTTTCCATGTTAAACTTATTGTTGCATTCTTGCTGTGTTTGAGCACGATCTGTTACCTTTTTTATTGACTTAATTGGCTAATATGCATTCAACACTTTTGTATCCATATTTATAAAGAGCATTGATTTGAAGTTTGGCCATTTGGTTTTGCTAGCATAGCATTGTTTTCCTAGAAAACAGAGTGGCAAATGCTCGGGTTTCTTTAAAATGTTTCGAGAGAATGGTATTATTTCTTCCTCAAAGTTTTTTTGTTTTTTTGTTTGTTTGTTTGTTTGTTTTTGGTTTTGTTCGAGACAGGGTTTCTCTGTGTAGCTCTGGCTGTCCTGGAACTCACTCTGTAGACCAGGCTGGCTTCAAACTCAGAAATCTGCCTGCCTCTGCCTCCCAAGTGCTGGGATTAAAGGCGTGCGCCACCACCGCCGCCGGGCTCTTCCTCAAAGTTTTGATGGAACTCAGAATTCCCAGCAATTTCTGAAAATAGCTCAAAACTTTGATCATTTTTTTTGTTTATGTATTTAGTATTTATGCATTTAGCATTTATGTGACTGGACATTCTCAAAAGGACAACTTAAGAATAAAATCAAAGTATCCATTAACTCTGGAAAATGCTACTCCATCCTGCATCATCAAATATGCCATCAAGATTTAATTCTCTGTGTAAAATTTTAAAAGGCTGCAAATCATTTCATTAGTATGCAAATTTACTCTTATTTAATAAGTAAAATCATACGTTTATCAAGGAATGTTTTGCAATACACTTCTTTATGCTTTGTTACCAGTAAGTATTTGACCTGTGTATTTTATAATAACTACAATATATGATATATCTTTGGCACTGTATAAAAATTTCTCAGGTGAAAAGAGATTGCAGGTGGAAAGAATTTAGGGAGTCTTGCTCCGTTCTACAGGTCTGGTGGCCTGGACTGCTCATGCTGTGACCTCTGCTCCAGTGTGTCAGGACTACAGTGCATTCTTTCAGCCTCTTCTCCTTGGGCTTCTAGACAGAACACCCAATCTGCTGTGGGAACCACCTAATGTGCATGTCTCTTCTCTCTCAACACAGCTCAGCCCCGTTTGTTCTGTACTGATGGCAATATTTTTGTTTCCTTTGTCTAACTTTTTGACAGTTGTTTATCTATTATTAATGATTGGAAGGCAAATCTGCTATCAGAGACATTGATGTGCTCCATGATAAGATAAGCACACACACATGCACATATAGTAGAATATGCAAAAATAAAATATTACATATATTATTTACTAACTTTAACATGCAAAATTCTTACTTTGTCTACATTTTTATAGAGGAACCACCAAGAGTAAAAGAAAAAAAAATCTAATAAAAATCAAAGCTATGTGACCTCAGTGTATTTTATATGTGACTTTGCTACATTCATCTGCCTGTCTAATAATCCCTTTTATTTATTTTTTATTTTTTTTATTTTTTTGGTTTTTTTGAGACAGGGTTTCTCTATGTAGCCCTGGCTGTCCTGGAACTCACTCTGTAGACCAGGCTGGCCTTGAACTCAGAAATCCGCCTGCCTCTGCCTCCCAAGTGCTGGGATTACAGGCGTGCGCCACCACCGCCGCCCGGCCTAATAATCCCTTTTAAACAAGAAACAAGATTGGTGCCTCTGACTTGGTGACAGTGAAGTTGTGCTAGCTAAAGGGGTGCTCCTTCATAAATCCGCCATTTGGGGCATCACTCAGGATTCTGCCTCTGCAAAGAAAATGTTTGCCATTAAGTATTTTTCGAAATTTGATTTTTTTTTTTAAAAAAAAAAAACTATATGAACACAGTGGTCTATTTCTGGTATTCTGACAGAGTGCTTACTAACAGCATTTACTGACTTACATGTGTAGGTCACACACTAATACTGCAGCATGACAATTATTTTTACAGGTCATCATCCTTGAGCCTTTACGATACTGTGTGTGACTTAGGACTCTCTGTTATCACAGGTAGTGCAGAAAATAAGTCTTACAGATAGAAAATAATGTGCCCACAGCCACTCAGCCAGAAAGATAAGGAGCTGACGTTTGAATCAAGTCTCTTTGATTAGAAATTTCAGTCTGACCACTCGGCCTTCCACAGCCTCTCCTTCCTCAGCTGCCATAGCTCCTTAAAAAATATCCCCAAATGCCAGTTGAAGGACTGTAGTGAGAAGTTTGGTTTCTTTGGAAAACCGCAGACATATTATGGGGATATGTTTCTGTCTTAATCCTAGATGTGGGATATAGAACTGCTGATTTTGATTTGTTTCGTGCTCTCGGAAGGGTGCGATTTTGCCAGCTGCAGACAGTTTCTGTGAGTGTGTGACATTTGGAATTCCGAGGCGTGTTCAGAGGGTATGTAAATGCCAGAGCCCTGAGAGAGTCGGCTGCCGACTGTGGTCACTGTTGGTTGCTGCTTGTTAAGTTTAACTGTAATGTGGCTCTTCCCTTTGGTCCATTGTTTTTCTCCTATCTAGTGTTAGGGAGTTGAAAGGGTAGAAAAAGGGGTGGAGAAGGAAAAAAAATCCACAAAGTAGCCAAAGTCTGGATATAAAGTACTCAAAGCATGGTGGATGTGGACTAAATACCATGAGACTGTAGCTACTTGAGAGTGAAACAACAGCCTGTTATTTCACCCACAGTGGGGGACGTTTCATAGCAACCTCACATGGACGCTCTAACTGTAGGAAGGAAGGGCGCACATGTTAGACACTTAAGGTCTAGGAACGAAAAATGTGCCCTGAAAGTTCAGGCTTACCTTTGCTGTAGCAGTGACCACAGCACCTGTATGGAGCCACTTCATGCTTTCCAAGTACGGAACAGACAGTATTTCAATATACCACAGAGTACGGCTGTCAATGGTCTTAGGGGTCAGTTGTTCAGCAAATAATACATGTAAGAAGTCCATGGGATTGAGCTGGACACACACAGGAGCTGAGTATAGAGAAGATTCTAAGGAACGACAGGTCAGATTACTGTTGGCTGGTGGACAGAAGCAACAGGAGTTCAGCAAGGGCATTCTAGGCAAACAGAACAATGTGTACAACAGCATAGAGGCAGGAAGCAGCTCACGTTCTTTTTGACCAGCCATTTGATATGCATGTGCCACGTCCATGGACCATTTGAATACATCCAAAAACCTGGCTGCCTCTTCCAATGAGTTTAGAGTATAATTCAGCACAGAAGGCACGATTATGAGAGAGACGTGCTAATGTATTATACATACTTGGTATGTTATGTGCTCAATGGAGCAATGTCAGTCAGGTGGTTTGCATGTCTGAGTCAGACCTGCAAGGAGGCAGAGCAGAGCAGAGCAGAGCATGGCCCCTTTCATGCTATGATTTACATAGTCCTCAAAGGGAAAGAGGGCTTGGCACGTTGGCATCAGTTGAATCCATGAAGTGGAGGGAGATGTTCCAAGGGTGTGAAGAATGTCCATCAATAGAACTAAGCAGGAGACAGACACATTCTTCTTTTTTACAGAGCTGAGCAACAAACCCAGGGCCTTGACCATTCTTGACCCGTGCTCTACCATTGAACTGTATCCCTAAGAGGCATCTCCGAGGCAGGAGAAGAAAAACAGGAGGCATGAAAAAGGCAGGCATCAATACTTCATGCTGGACTGTCAATACTTGAACTTTGACCTTTGCATCTGAGTCTACCTAGAAGTTAATAAGGAGAATTTTTTTTGGTTTTGTTTGTTTGTATTTCAAGAGAGAATTTCTCTGTGTAACCCTGGCTGTCCTGGAACTTTCTCTGTAGACCAGGATGGCCTCAAACTCAGAAATACACCTGGTTCTACCTTTTGGGTGCTGGGATTTAACCACCGCCTGGCATTTTTTTTTTTTTTTGGTAGGGGAATTCTTAAAGGATGATGAGTAAGGAACTTGGGTTAAAGTAACATCCTGCTTTTGCAAACTTGGGTGACTTATACAGAACTAAGTATGTTAAAACAGCAGCAACAGTGCTTTTCACAACTTTTTAGCACCCACTAAGTACGGTGCACAGGATGAGTGCCATGCACAGGGCGAGTGTCATGTGGGGACTTCGTATATAAAGAAGACCCACATGCAGCGCCATTCCATGAGCTGGGACCCCAGACTGAACAAGAAAGCCCGCTGAGGACCCGCACTCATCATTTGCTGGTTCCTGTCGGTGCATGCTTAAGACCAGCTGCCGTAAGCTCCCTCTGCCATGCCTTCCCGGCAATGACCCGCTGTACCCTCAAACCGTGAGCCAAAATAACATCTCCCTTTCTCAAGCTGCTATGTCAAGCATTTTGTCCCAATAAGAAAAGTAGCCTGAGGGACAAGGCAGAGCCAGGAAGAGCAGTTTATGAAGTAACTGAGTAAGTTTAGGAGCCCAGGCCAGAGAATGTGGGGTTCACTGAGGGTGAAGACACGGAAAATGAAGGGGGCATGCGGCAGTTCTTACGCTCGCAGTATGGCGGGTATTGGGACCAAAGATGGCAGCTAGGAGCAGAGTAAACACCAGGTTTGACTAGAATGGAAGTGTTACCATGGTAGACTAGTGCTCACATTCTTGAGTGCACTGGACACTGTGTGTGTAGGTGCGAGGAGGCATTTGCTGGCAGAGCCAGTCTCCGTGTGCATGATGCTTATATTCTGGTAGAAGATAGCCTGACACCGTTCATCCTAACCTCACAGTATTGATCTACCCGTTGGCTGCAATTGATAGGCTATTGGGTAGAAACCTGGCTGCTTCCAGTGTTACAGGTGAGGAAACTGAGGATCAGATAGTGAACAACAGTGTCCAGTTTTCTGAAAGGACTCAGAGTGGAGCCATGAGAGCAAGGCAGAAGTCAGCCTCTCTGGCATGGCTCTCATAGGTTACAATGTTAACGCAATGCTCTGTGGGAATCTCCCTTTTCACCTTCCATTCTCATGGGAGTTTCAGGCATGAAGTAATATCACAAAATGGCTTTGCCTCTGTTTTCTTGATTGTTTAGTTGCCTTCTCTGACTATATCATAATGCCTTAGCCTCACAGAGAAAGGGGAATTTACAAAAAAAACCCTAATGGTTGTGGTGCCCAGTCATATCCATTGTTGAAAGACACCTGGCACCTTTATAATCATGGTGGCTCAGGGAGACCATAAACAGCTTAGTCTGTTTAAATTTGAGATTTTTTTTTAATTCTTTCTAAAGGCTGTTAAACCAGTCCAAAAACTTGGACCATTTGAGAAACCTCACAGACTAGGGACACAGAGGCCTGGAAGGAAGGAGCCTGTTGGTGGCGCCTGGGACCCAGGTGTAGATGGAAGCAGGAGAGATGTAGCTCTCAGGACCTCCTCCTGGTCAGTGTGTCTTTAGAACCTTGGCAGTTTTGGCAGGACCCAAGGGAAAAATGCACCAGGGGCATTTTGCTGCCCTGTGTGTGAATTCATTGGCTTGTCATTTTGCGAGTTTAAAGAGCCTTTGGCAGGCACAGAAAAGTGTAGATTGATCAGAAATAGCTTCGAGGGCAGCAGAAAGCATCTTTACCTCTTTTGTAAGCTCATGGCAGGCTTATCTCACTGCTTGGGGGGAACGAATCCAGGGATATTTGAATAAGCCCAGGCACTCTATTTTGAGGGTCTGCTTTTTCCTACCTTTGTTCTTATTTCCAGTTGGCTGTTTTTGACCACCCAGAAGGACCCAGGCTCTCCATCTACAGAGGGCATAGAGGTGCAGACAACTCCAGCCGTGGAGGAGGCTGTTTCCTTTCTACTTAGGTCTTCCTGGTACAGCCCCCATTTCCACCCAGGCTCCCTTCCCTGGTTCCTAGGCTTCTATAGCCCGACTTTAGTTCTGAGTTACGTCTCTCTGGCCTTCTTGCCAGGAATCAAATGTTTGAGCTCTTTTTATTAGAACTGGCTCCTGAAGAGGAGGCGTCCTCATGACCACTCTCTGATATACATCTACGGTAACTAGAGAGGGAAAACAAAGGTATCGGACACCCAGCAAGAGCCAGTTGATTGCTGGCAGTCTTTGCCTCCAGGTACATACATGCTCCAGAAGGGATGTGACAGTAACCTAGAACTCTGATGCTGTGGTTTTAGTGCTCCAGAACACCCGTGCATGGCTTCTTTATGAACCTTCTATTAAGAAAGAAAGAGAGGGGGGGGAGAAAGAGAGAATCAAAGAGGGAGAGAGGGAGAGAAAGGGGGGAGAGAGGGGGGAGGGAGGGGGAGGGAGGGATAGAGAGAGGGGGAGGGAGGGAGAGAGAAGGGAGGGAGAGAGGAGGAAGGGAGGGAGAGAGAGAAGGAGAGAGAGAGAAAGAAAGAAAGAAAAAAAGAAAAGAAAAGAAAAGAAAGAAAGAAAGAAAGAAAGAAAGAAAGAAAGAAAGAACTTTCCCCAGAAGCAGCTTTCAAACAGCTCAAGTTTCAGGTTTCACTGGGGGATGAGGTGGGGGTCTGCTGTCCTGGATGCAGCCTTTAATGAGCCTGGTTTACTAGGACAGCTTCCTGTGGGTCTCGCTGTGGTTGGGAATGATAGAATTCTTATTGACAGGCGTTCTAAGCTGTTCAGATGTCTGCTCACGCCTCCATCTTGGAGGTGCAGCTTCCCCAGAACCCCTGACTGCTTTGCTGCTGTAACTGACGGCCGGATGCTGGCTCCTGACACACTAGGCTCCACTCTGTCGGAACCTCAAGATCTGGCTTCAGGGGTTCAGCGCAAGAGTCTGCATATGTATCTGCTGTGCTTCCAGTGAGACACATCTGTAACTATTTTTTTTTCCTGAAGGAGATCTCTCTCTGTGGATGCAAGCTACAACCTTCCTCTCCTCTCTCTGAATGCCTATGGCTGCTCTACACAGTCCCACCAACCTTAGGTGACTACTCTTTGAAATGGAGCTCGTCCTGGTTCAGATTTCCTCTCCTGAGTCAATGTGTGAAATGCACATCCAGTTTTGTAGAGGGTAAAATAGCAAATTTAATTTTTTTTAAAAAAAATCTGAATGGCTGGATGAAATGATTGTATTAGAATATATTGCAAGCAAAAGACAAGAATGCGGAAGTTATAAGAATATGTCTTCTATCTAGGGAATAGTGCTGTCCATAGTGGGCAGGTAATCAGGATAGTCCCCATAGAAATGCCTGAAGCCTGGTCCCTCTGTTGATCGAGATTCTTCAGTTTGACAGCACTATGTCATGTCTATTTGGGAACATGTCCTCAGAGGATAAACCTTGCACTTACACACACACCATTCTTCGTAGCTGCCAGAAGGAGACCAATCTTGGCCAATACACACTCCTACTACTGTGGTAGTCTTCATTGCTTTCACAGGCTCAAGGCAATGAGGCAGGCTGATTTAACTCCCCCGAAACCACGAACGGAAATAAGCATTTCCCCCTTAAGATGTATTTCTCTTGAGTGCTTGTCCTAAATGTCAAAGATTGGCACATCGATAATTGCCAATCTTTTGACAATTTCTTTTCTCTAAAATGCCCATCATCCACAGGGTGCTGGGCTGTGCTTTGGACCCTCCCCCGCCACGGTGTGCTCTCCGTCTTTCCTTGAAGTTCACCGGTGGGAGGAGGCATTTGAACCGTATGGCTCTGGCTGCAGGGATCTGTGATTAGGTGTCGGTGGCTGCCATGCCTCATGGAGTCCAGGGGCTGACTCAGTGGTTAAAATGCTTGTGGTGCAACAGCGAGGGTCAGAGTTCTCGCCCCCAGAAACCCACGTTTATAGCAGGTCGGAGTGGTCGCTCAACTCTCGTTTCAGCCTCAGAAGAAGGAGCTGGAGAGCCACACAGCAAGTCAGCTAGCAAGAGAGCTCTGGTTCTGACTGGGAAACCTGCCTCGGTGAGTCAGGATAGAGCAGCTACAGGGAGTGACTCCCACTCTCCGCCTTAACCTCCATATGCACGAGCACACCCATATACATATGCAGGTACACACACACACTCACACACACACACACACATACAGGGGGGGGGGGACAGAGGAATAAAGAAATTCAGCATGCATGCCCAGAATTATTCTTCACCCTCCACTTAATGTTTAAAGGTGACACGGAGTGTCCTCTGGCTTTTGGGTCCTGGAATAGATGTGCAGAGGTTAAGATGCAAAGGTGGAACGGGATGACGGGAATCTGGACGCTGCTGGCTGGCCACTCACTTCTTTTGTTCCCTCTTGGCTGTTGGAGCAGACACCGATGGGCAGTTGCTGGAGTGGACAGCGTTGCAAAGTGGCCTGCTCAGATTCCCCAGCCTCTAGGTCACCGGGCAGGACGGCGCCTGTCCGGAGCCTCGGTTCGTCTCCTCTGACCTTGTGAGGTGTGACAAGTGGATCTGCACTTGTGCCTGCACTGGGAGCCTCTGTGGGGTGTCTGTGATGTGCTGCACACGGGCAACAACGGACTAGACAAACCAGAGGCGGGCGAGCTCATGAACAATGCCCTCCCCCCTCTTCCCGGAGCTTTTTTTTCTCTATTTTCAGAGACCCAGGTATCAGTGTTCCTGTTGGAGGGGGGAGGGGAATGGGTGGATGGGTGGGTGAGCTGTTTGTATCAAAATGGAAACTATTCACTTGTAAAATAAAGCTGCATTGGCCATTATGATTTATTTAAGTTCCTGGACAAGCTGTTGAAGACATTAAGTGTTAGTCTGTAACAAAATAATTAAAAAAAACCTCAAACCTCAGTGGCTTAACAGCACGTTGACAACATTAGTTTCACAGCAGACTCACTCTGTGCATATATATATATGTATATATATATATATATGTATATACATATATATGTACATATACATATATATCTTTTACAAAAAAAATACAGTTTATCGCAACAACAAGAAGAGATGGTGTGGTGTGTGCACTTTGTTGCAGATGCATGGTCCTCCCTCTGTACAACTCCCTCTCGCTTTCACTTTCTTCTCCACTAGCTTCACCCCTCCTCGGAAGCATCCGTGGGTGTCCTGCCTTATTTTTTTCCCTTTGCTCATGTAATTACGTCCATGCACTGTTACATACTTCTTCCTTAGTGCATCTTCATTAAAATGGACACAGCTGCATAGCGCTCTTGCTGCTTTTATCATTCAGTGGCACTAACTGGAGTCCTTACAAGGACTTTTTCTGTAACACTGTTACAGTAACACTGTTATATATTCTGTAATACTGGCCTGCCCTTTTTCACTACTGTATAATGTTTCACGGTGTGGCATATTGACATTTTCCAACCAACTTCTTAGCAATAGGTATTCTCTGGGCTTCTTTTATACACTGTCATCAACGCCTGCCCATCTGTTCTTTTGTTGTGGTTGTTTTTGATTTTGTTGGTTTGTTTTTTGTTTTGGCATCAATATTTTCACAGATAAAAGATAAGCACCCAAGAATAGACTATAAGCATAGATGCGATTTGCGTATATAGCATTGTATTACTTTCTAAAAAGGCCATGCCCCTTTTTATTTTTTATTTTTATCTGTAAGGACACATCCCTTACTGTATCGTTTTATGGAAATATCCTCCCGGTATGATCGATAAACACTGAGAGCACATTCCTCTAGCCCAGTCGTTCTCAAGTTTCCTGCAACCCTTTAATAGAGTTTCTCATAAAATTATTTTTGTTGTTACTTCATAACTGTAATTTTGCTAAGTTTAATAAATCATAATGCAGACATCTGTGTTTTATGATGGTTTCAGGCGACCCCTGTAAAAGGGTCCCGAGTGATCTCAACCCACGGGTTAAGTATAACTTCTCTAGACACTAGGTTCTTAGCCACGTTTTAGAGCTCAGAGATACATTCTCAGAACACTCTCTCTCTTTCTCTCTCTCTATGAATAAACTAGGTTACATAAGACCATGAAGTAAAGTCAAGTATGCTATATGTAGTCATCGAATATTAAAAATACAATTGTGTATAGAAATGTATGTATCTCTGTAACACAATAACTATCAAGGTCTAGTTGCAGGCCTTATATTCACCATCAACTCACAGCAAGGCTGACTCTAATTCATACTTTTCAATACATGCACCAACTGTAACATGTTGTAGTTGGTCACATACATCCATAATTGAAGACCTCATCTGAGACAGTAATGAAAACATGACGTCGTATTTGCTATGCTCTCTTCCGTTGCTTCCTGTGCGGTAGTTGGTCACATCACTAAGTAACTCAGCTGGGGTCGGTCCTATCTGTGATTCTGGTAGATCCCAGCTGTGGAAGAAAGGACCCGTGGTCTGTTTGTCCTGGGGCAGGCTCCCTACCTCTTCCGATGCCCTGTGATGTGTTTTCAATCTGCTGTGGCTGGGGATGGAGGTCTCACTGTCCTTCGCCTTACCAGGGAACTAGCACATCTTTCAGCAAGACTCCCCAGTGCTGGGTAGTTCTGAGGCGCCAGAGAGCTGATTGTCTGAGTTGTGAAGGGAAGAGAACGGTAAACATCTAACGGGACATGTCAGCCTTGCTTTATACTGGGTTGAGGCTGGTAAGGATGAGCTCTGTGTGCTCAGTGGGTGTGCTCATTGGGCCCTGTCTCCAACACCCTTGATCTT
Source organism: Apodemus agrarius (assembly GCA_964023405.1). NCBI lineage: Eukaryota > Metazoa > Chordata > Mammalia > Rodentia > Muridae > Apodemus > Apodemus agrarius. The sequence continues at coordinate 44,611,834 of OZ030012.1, read as the reverse complement.
CAGGTAGCTCTTCTCAGAAAGGGCTCATTCACGCAGCAGACCTTTTCTGCCGCGTCTACTCCTCACACAGAGACTTTCCCCCCAAAGCCTATTCAGTCTTTTTTCTCATCCCTTCCCCGTTCCCTTATTCAAGCATAGATGCTGTTCTCTGAGGCTATTTGGTCTTGACCTCTCTGTGCTTCCTTTCTCAGGGCAGCCAGTCTACCAGGGAGTCTGGGTCCTTTTGACATCCCCAGGTCACAACTTGGCCTAGCCTGTTGGGTTGTATAAATGACCTGTGCCTAAACGATGGTCCCCTTAATGCCTGGACCATGTCAGGGTAGGGAAATTGTGTAATCGACACACGCGTCCCAGCCTACAGGGTGACTATAGATCCTTTCCTTTCTAGAAAGTGCCACCAGCCAGGGGACAGACTGGGACGAATACTTGGCCTCGGGCAACGCCTGAGCCCAGGGAAAACTTTGCTTGCATGTGTGTTTTCTCACAGAATTGTAAAGCCCAGTAGCTCTCACTGCCAGAGGCTGCAGAGTTTGTGTGTTTCTGGACTATTCATTAGTGATTACATACCCCCCGAACACCTGCAAGACCAATTCATAAAGCCAGCATTCATGGGCTTTGGCAAGGGTTTCATGGGAACTGCAGGGTGCGGGGTACAGTCATTGTATCTGCAGATAAAACACATTCTCTTAGCAAGGAGGCCTCTGAAAATAGGAGCAGACTGCAATTCCAGTTCAACACCACGGGGTATTAAAAAGAAAAGTGTTACTTCACCTCAGCTCTTTAGAAAGCCGGTTCGCTGTGCGGCTGTGGCATTCCTGGACAAATTCTCTTTTCAAGACCCTCTCGGGGTAAGAAGAGAGGAGCAGTGGGCGCTGTGCGCTTTGTGACAGGAGACTGCCGGGCCATCAGGGTGGTGTAGCATGTTCCCTTGCAAGTCACACTGATTTACCTCAGGACAACAGGAAGCACGGAGCCTGGGTGGCCTGCTGTGCGATTCTGGGTGACAGGTTGCTGCTGCCACGCATAAAAATGGTGCCATAATTAATCCGAAAAGGCCAGGAAAAATAAAAATCACACACACACACACACACACACACACACACACACACACACACACCATCTTTATACAAAATACAGAAGCAATCTTTGCAAGAGTCATTTGTACCTTTGATTTTCTCTTGCGTGAGTTCTGTGAAGGAAAGAGATGCAGGACAGAGAGTCTGCAGACATGGTGGGGGTATCCCATCTGAGTCTGCTGTGGCGGTCAGCGGCGCTTGGTGGCCATTCTGTAGAACTGAGACCCTGAGCCTGGTCCAAGCACCTGAACACACACACACACACACACACACACACACACACACGATCCTGGAAACAGGGGGCACATTTACCTCTGTGGCAACAAGTTTGCTTGGACTCATTCTTGGACCTGTTTGGATGATTTGGCAGGATCTTTGTTATTGTTCTGCTCTGCTCTGCTCTGCTCTGCTCTGCCCTTCCTCCCTCTCTCCCTCCCTCCCTCCCTCCCTCCCTCCCTCCCTCCCTCCCTCCCTCCCTCCCTCCCTCCCTCCCTCCCTCCCTCCTTCCTTCCTTCCTTCCTTCCTTCCTTCCTCTCTCTACCTCTCTCTTTCTCTCTCTCTCTCTTTCTTTCTTTCTTTCTTTCTTTCTCTCTTTCTCTTTCTTTCTTTCTTTCTTTCTTTCTTTCTTTCTTTCTTTCTTTCTTCTTTCTTTCTCTTTCTTTCTCTCTACTTCTTTCTTTCTTTCTTTCTTTCTTTCTTCTTTCTCTCCTTTCTTGTGTGCTACATGTAGGTAATGTGTGCATGTGTGGTATATATATGTAATTGTGGTGCATGTGTGTGTGTGTGGGGGGAACGGAGGCTGGAGCTGGCTATCTTCCTCAATCACTCTGTACCTTATCTTTTGATAGAGAGTCTCTCCCTGGACGCAGAGCTCGCTGATTGCCTCGGACTGCTGGACAGTAAACTGAGGGACTCTGTCTCTTCCCCATCCCTCAAGCATTGACATGACGACACGTCTGACTTTTACTGAGCTCTGGGGATCTGGATTCAGGTCCTTGTGCTTCTGTGGCAGGCGCTTTGCCCTCTGAGCCAGCTCCTCAGCCCCTCTGATGAACACTTTTGACACAGTGCTGTAGGTCATGCTGACAGTGAGATTCCTGTGTGCAGAGGCTGTACGGGGGCTGTCAAGGCTGCATGCAGACAAGATTCACTTCGGATTCCAGGGCCTGCTGCTGGTCCTCATGGACCCCATGGCTGCTCGAAACCTAAGTCTCCCCATCAGAAAAATGGAAGTAACAAGGCCTTCCTTGAAGAGACTTTTCATGTTAAAGTGGCAACTGTTGACCAGAAGCTCCCTTTATTGCTGTTAGCAGTGGCCAGCTCCTCAAAGGGGCCAATGGATTATTCTGAAGTAGACACTGATAACCCAAACAGAGAGTTCTGTCAACTAACCCATGACAGCAGACACATAAACGCATGATTCCAGCCATCACTTGGATCACTCATTCTATGCAGAATGTCCATCAAATTGGGGATTCACCCTTTCCAGTCTCTCCTCCCGGTAGGAGTTTTGTTTCCTATGGATGGCTCATTCAGCCTCCCCCTGGCTGTGTGTGGAGGTATGGGGCTTGAAAAGAGCAACTGTGTGAAGGGAGGGATACCCTATGCTGCCCCCACCATCGCCTGCTAACTCCAGGCTTGATCCAGCCAGTCCAGCACATCCCGTCAACCTCATATTGTAAGAACAGGAAAGGTTGTTGGTTACCTAATAATGATGAAAGTCTGGATAATTTGGGCAGGATAAAGAGCTTGCTCTCTTCTGGCTGATCTGGTTCATTATCTGGTTAAATTAGGTTATAAAACCTTTTTTTTTTTTTTGTCAGGGTCTCTAATGATCTGGAAAAGCAGGTAACTGTGCCTTTTTAAGAGCTCTTCGCCTTGAATTATTCATCAGCCCAGCCCGGGTACCCTGGGAAGACTCCCAATTCTTCACCTGCCTTTTTGTGCGGAGCTTTGGAGCTTGACTCTCAGGATGGTCTATTCACAGCTTCCCACAGATGCGGAAATATTCAAACCATCTCTGTGTTTTTGTTTTTCCTTCTACAAACGGGAGAGAACCGAGTTGGAGGCATGGGGGATGAAAGGCGGCTGACTTGGAAGATGGGTAACAGATTTCCCTGGGAGACACAAACAAACAGGCACATAACTACAATAGCAAGCAAGGGGCCCTTTTAGAGGCAACACATTAAAATGCAAGGCGGGAGATAATGAGATAAGCAAGCGGCTACTTTCGGGGTTTCTTAATTCTAGTGTAAAAGGAGGGAGGGGGACAAAACAGAAAGCCCCCCAAAGGAGCTTAGCAGGGGGAGATCCACAGAGCTTGCTAGGGGAGGATGTGGGGGGGCTGTTGGGGGTAGGTGGGAGAGAGTTCTCTCCAGTGACCTCAGTGGTATAAATGGACATGGAAGACCTTCTCTAGGAGGTGCCGGGGAAGTGGGGGGTGGGGGGAGGTGGAGAGGTTATGAAAACCACACACAAAAAGTCTTTCTCTCAGCTCCTTGTTTATGTGTTTCCTACTTCATGTGGATCTGCATGAGAAAACTACAGGGCACCTCCCAGCCACAGGTCAACCATGGTCCTCCTGGCCATTCTGGAGAAAACATGGTCCCTCCCCACTTTTCTTTATTTTTATTGAACGTGTATGGGTGTTTTGCCTGTGTAGATGGACGCGGACCATGCACGTGCAATGCTCGAGAAAGCCAGAAGAGGGCATCGGATCCTCTAGAAGCGGAGTTACAGAGTGTTATTCGCTGTCGTGTGAACTACACTCTGGTCCTCCAGGAGAGCAGCAACTGCTTGCTCTTAACTTCTGAGCCATCTCCTCAGTCCCAAGGTTACCATTTCTTCAGAATAGACTTGAGCCCAGGCATGACACTGGGGGCTTTACCCTCACTACGCACTTCTGAGCATACTGTGGGTGATGCTGTTAGCTTCTGGTCAGAGGTAAAGTGGCTGAAGCTACAGCGTGGGTGTACAGGATGGCGACTTGGTTCCTGTCTGTTTTGTATATCCGGTTTCTGCCAGGCTCCTGTCCATGTACCCCTTACACTGAACTACTTGTAATTTAAAGGGGAATCGTAAGCTGGCCTATATACAGGTGAGTATGGAGTATACCTCAGCTCAGACACAAACCCTCTCTGAGGCCTTCTCTGATTTTCCCATCCAGAATGGCCCTACCCTTCCTCTGGTGCCACAGCTCTGAGCTTACCAACCAACACAAGAGTTTCTTCATCTAGATTTCATTTTCAGGGACTTCCTGGAAGGCAAGGCTTTGTACACATTACCTACATGAAGTCCTTGTTCATGTTATCTTGTTCAAGTTATCTCCACTTCTGCTGGCTAAATTTCACTTCCCGAAGTTTCTCCAAGGTCCCTGTGCAAATTGTCACAATGACCGAGGCAGGAGAACAAGGTATTCTCAAGGGAAGCAATGTTTGCTTATCCTTCAGAAAAGAAGTAGATCATCTGCCTAACTATGGTCCTGCCTGAGCTGGTGAGATTCAAGTAATGGTGCGGCAGCATCCTGTAGGCGGTCATGTCATATGGAAATTCTTGAATGAACTAAGTCCTCAATGGTGGGAAAGACAAAGCTTGGCAGGATCTGTCCTTGCGTGGTGATGGCTGAAACGGCAGAGCCATTGCTCCATTCTCCTTCTGGCCAAGGCCAAGGTGAAGACCCTGTAAGGTAAGACTCTGTCGAGCCTTAGCTTACAGGGGACCCCCTGAGTGAACAAGGCAGAGCCAGGAATTGATGCATAAAGCACGAGGAATTTATTATTCCAGCGAGTTGGGGTTGTCCTACACCCAGAGGAGAGCTGGTGACCCTGTGCAGCCCGTTTGGTCAGTCTTTATACAGTTTTCAGAGCAGCAGCCATTAGGCACAATGCGATTGGCAGAACAGTGTGACCTTTAAACTGATTGGTCCTTAGGGAATGAGGTGGCAAGGGCTTTCCTTGTCTGTAGGTGGCCAATGGTCAGTCCCCCTCCTGTGGTCTGAGAAACGTTAATTAGCCTCTCCCTTGCAGAGGGGAGGCGTGTGACCTTTCTTTTCCAGGAGGGAAGGGGTATGGTGGAATTTTCCAACGTTCCTGAGCTGACATTTTCAGTAATAGCATGACCCAAACCTACACCATGTCCACTTTTCTTTTTAAATATTTGGCAATTTTAGAAAAGGCAAGGCTTATTAATTCATCAGTATCTTTATTATTTTCATTAATTTTAGATTTAAATGGATATCATATAAATAGGGGAATCAAGGACTGGCTGTACATTTCAAGCTATCTCCACTTCTGCTGCCTAAATTTCACTTCCCGAAGGTTCTACAAACTCTCCCAAATATCTACACCAAATGAGGATCAGGATATCAAACACATAAATGTGTGTGTGTGTGTGTGTGTGTGTGTGATTTCAATGCAGTCATCTCAGTGCTGGAGACATCCCCCAAGGCCTTGGTCCCATTCCCATGACTGCCACTTGGTTTGGAGTACAAAGATCCTGGTAAAGAGCTGGAAAGGCAGCTCAGGTATGTAAGAGTTCTTACTGTGCAAGCATGAAGACCACAAGTTTGAATCGCCAACATCCATATTAAAAGCTGTTAGTGGATGTGCATGCGTGCCTGTTACCCTAGCACTGGGGCATGGGGGTAGATCAGCCAAACATTGAGAGCCTGGCTGGCCAGTCTGCCCAGCTGACGTGGTTGAACTTCTAGTTCAGTAAGAGATCCTATCCTAGAGCAATGAGGCAGAGAGTCACAAAAGAGGACACTCAAGCATAGTCCTCTGGTTGCTGTGCCTGAGTGCATGCTCAGAAATGTGGACATTCATGTACATATATCCCCCCCCTCTCTCTCTCACACACACACACACACACACACACACACACACACACACACACCTCTCACACAGATACTCCTTAAAAAATAATAAAATAAAAAGTTGACATTGAGACATTCTGCTCTTCCCGTGGTCTCAGCATACAGCCTTGGCTTCCATGCTTTTCCAGTGACTCACAGGAGACGTTAGCTTCATCTGCCCAGGTGGCAGTTCTGGAGCCTCGTGGAAAAATAAGAACAAAGAAAAAGGAAGCGGAGGCCTAAGAGAATACGCAGAACCAAAGCCCATTGCTACCCAAAGCCAGCAAAGTGGGGAGGGGAAATATTTTCATTTCTGCAAAGGCCATATGTGAGTGCCTGCAGGGAAATCGTATCCACAGCCTCGTGACTGAACCAATAACTCATATCTGATTCAGAAGCCGACTTTGTTGGATCAATGTGCTACAGCTGTTCTCAGTCTACATCCAGCCTCTCCCAATGGGACCGATTGTAGCAACACGTCTCATTTATAGATCTCATGTGCAGGGGCCTGGAGACCTAAATTGAAACCTTGTGTATGTTACTTTGGTGAATTCAACACCGAAGCATTTTGGCTCCCCTGAATAGCCCATTCTCGATGCAGAGAGCCTCTGGAACCCAGTGGACAGGATGCATCTTTTGTATTTAGCCTTTCTCCCTGGGGAAGGGATTTGACATAAAGCTAATAATGGAATATGTTTTAACAGTATGTTGGACTGTGGTCAGGGTTGGTCTGGGGTTGCATGGATAAAGGGGAAGAGGGAAAGTGAGCCAATAGGGAAAGGAGGGGGCAGAACTCAGGAACTAAAGTATTGTTCCTCGGGGAACTGGGGTGGACGGGACAACAGGACTTATTTTCAAAGAATGTTTTCCGAGGGACCAAGACTCAGAGATGGGAAACCTCTTGACCAAAGTTACCTCAGTGCGTAGTAGAGGGGGGACTAAGTACTCCATCTGGATTGTCGGTCAACTGCTCTGTCGAAAATTGCCTTCAAGCTGCTATGGAGACTTTAGGAAGACCTAGAGGGAAACAAATGCTCTATCCCAGCTTCCAGAGTTGGATGAGGTCATAAACCTGAGAATACTCTCAGGGTCACAGGTCAAGGAAATTCTTCCTGTTTGTCCCAGGTGAGACACATTCTAGTCAGACTCTGCTCGACAATGGCATGAGGATGGAGGCGGATCTAAAAGATGTTTTAGAGGATAAACAGGAAGGCTGAGACACCGGGGAAGAGGAGAAGGGCAGCCAGTGAAGCACTGGATTCTTTCTAGAAGTATTTTCACTGTCAATGTTCAGTGCTTGTCTCAAGTACTTCCTTTTTCCCAGTCTCTCATTCCTTCTGATGCGCTAGGATGAAACCCACGGAAGGCAGATGCAACTGCCACAGAGCTTAAAAGGAAAGATGAGGTTTGAATGGCTTCGACTAACTACAGACGTGTGTACACACCTTGCGTGTCTAGTGTCCATCCCTGCAGGGAGTCAGAGTAGGGAGGAGACACAGAATGTATGCAAGCCACTGTGGCCCTCTGTGAGGAAACTGAGGAAGGATCGTGAAGCAAGAGCAATGACTGAAGAAGCTTCTAGAAGAAGAGACTCCATTACTTTTTTAAAATTATTCTCCTGTGCGTGGGTGTTTTACCTGTATGTATGTCTGGTACCCAGAGAGGCCGTCAGACAGTGTTGGATCCTCTAGTATTGAAATTACAGGTGGTTGGGAACTGACACACGAGTGTTGAGAACTGAACCTAGTCCACTCAAAGAGCAACCTCAACGACTGAGCCGTCTCTTCAGGCCTGGACCAGAAGGAAATTGTGAGCTGGTTTAAGCTGGTCTTTGGGAGAGTTAGCAAGTCAGGGAGAGAAGACAACAAACACAAGGCCACATTGAAAAGGTGTCCTATGTTTTGTATTTTTGTTTTGTTTTGTTTTGGTTTTTTTGGTTGTTTTCAAGACAGGGTTTCTCTGTGTAGCTCTGGCTGTCCTGGAACTCACCTTGTAGACCAGGCTGGCCTCGAACTCAGAAATCCGCCTGCCTCTGCCTCCCAAGTGCTGGGATTAAAGGCGTGTGCCACCACCGCCCGGCATATTTTGTATTTTTTTATTCAGTTGTAGTTACATACGTCCAGAGAGTGGGATGTGAGGGGCCACCAGGAGAAAATCAATTGGACAGGAGGTTTGTGGTCAAGGTAGAAAGCCATGCTGAGCCCAGACTTAATCCTTGAGGTAATGGGATGGAAGTGGGGTGATTTTACGACATAATAAAGCAAGAAATGACATGCTCAGGTGAGCATCTTATGAAGCCACTGCCAGCCGAGACAAGAGTCATTAAAGAAGAGGACAGGCCTGAAACATGGAGTCGAGAGACATTTGTCATAGCAAAGATGGAGAATGATCTAGTAGTGGGAGATGATTTAGAGGGAGAAACAACAAGACCCGTGACAGACTTGCTTTCAGAAAAGAGGAGCGAGACTGAGTTGGAAGAGGATTCATTTCATTGGTCGGAAGTCCCCGGCTAGCTTGTGTGCTCTAGTGATTCTTTAGGTAAACTTCATTTCCATGACCAGTTTTCCTCATTGGGAGAGACAAAGGCTTCCATCTTGCCCTGTGCTATTAAGAACTCAAGCATTAACCCTTTTATTTCTTTCTTTCTCCAGTTATTTCTACCATTCCTACTAGTCATTTTTTAAGATATATTTACTTATTTATTTCTGTACATACACATAGGCGCACACGCACAAACACACACACACACACACACACACACTCACACACACACACACACACACGCTGTAGCTCACCTGTAAAGGTCAGTGGACAGACAATTTTTAGGAATGTGTTCTTTCCTTCTACGTGTAGGTACCTGGGATTGAACTCAGAATGCCAGGCTTGGTGGCCAGTTTTTTTTTTTTTTTTCCTACTGAGCCATCTTTCTGGCCCCTTTCCTGCTATTGAAACATCTCTAGTTGTGCTGTTTGGGAGATTAAAAATATTTATATGCCAAGTAGATAATTCCAAAGAAAAGTTTTAAGCTGTTTTTTTTTTTCCCCTAGCCGCAGTCACTCTCAATCCTATGTAACTGGAATTAATTCCTTAAATATACATTTTGAAGGTTGTTATTCTACACTCAAGTTCTGTGTCAAATTCAAAGGCATGATTCAGGGGACCAGACTCAAAGTCTCCATGAGTGTGCTAAGCATCCAGAGACGGGGATGCCAGGACAGTTGGGACAGCAGAATAACTTCATAGAGGAAGCAGCGCTAAGATTTATGTCTTTAAAAAAAAACAGAAAAAAGGTGAAAGGGAAGACCAAAGGGCCCAGGAGCTGGGAAATTAGAGACTCATTTAGCTAACATCTTCTGCTGTAGATGACAGACAGGGAGGGGAGAAGTAGGGACCTATTCCCCAAGCATCTATGTGTGCTAGTGTTTAGACTGAGCCTGAAGTACCTTGTTCTGAGCTGTCTAGTGACCCATGCTGAGGGCCAGGAGAGTGAATGGATGGGAAGCTATGGTTAGCTTTGACTAGAATTTGGGGGGAGCAGCATCTGTGGATGAAAGAGCAGGGGACTGACTACTCTTTTATTCCTTGCTTTAACCAATTCAAATATACTCTTCAGCCTTACCTCTTCCCTAGGACCCAGCAGAGCAGATCCCCATACATAAAAAGATTTTCTTGGCATAGCCATAGCTAAAGGAATGGTTTTGAGATGAGACATATCTCATGTTTTCCTACGGACTCTCCACTTGGGGACTGGTTCTCTAACAGGTGTACCGCACCATCACTTCAGGGGTGGAATGCAACTAGACAACCATATTCTCTTTCCATAAGGCACCCTACCGCTGAACAGCCGTGGCTAATGTCAATGAGAAGAGTACCGTGTGGAAGTGTAAAGGGTCTAGGTGGTCTTGGGTTGTAGTGTCCCAAATGATTCCAACTTGAATCTTTAGGATAGGATGGTCTCCCCATTCTCCACCAATCCCACCATGTTCTGACTATAAAGAGTTGCTGATCCCAGATGCCCTTGGCTAGTAGGCTATAAGGTGTTTGAATGCTCTCTCCTAGTGCCATCTCCTGGCTCAGGTCAGGACTTGGGTTAGCTTTAAGGATAGCCTATGCTACTTTTTATTCCTCCTACCTACCGCCCCACTGTTGTCTCAATGTGACTCTCAAAAGTTCCTGCACTGGAAAGTTAATAGGCAGAGTCATATGACCATAGTCTTTGGAAGTGAGCTATGGAGATTAACTGAACTCATGAGACACCCTAATGGTATGGCTGGTTCTATAAGTAAGAGAGCTAGGCCCACCTTATGATGCCCTTTACTATGTCATGACACAGCAGGAAGGACATCCCCCGCCACCAGCTCTTGAACTTTCAAGTCTACAGAACCATGAGTCAACTCATTTGTGTCTTTTCTATATCCCCCCAACTGTGTGGTTCCATTATATCAACAGAAACTGGGTTGAGTGGCTTCCCAAGTTAGCTCCAGCATGCACACCACTCTAGCCCACTGAGGTTGCTACCTGTTTTAAGGTCATAAATCTCCATGTCCCTACTCTACTTGCTGAGTAATGACACATTATCTTGTCAAATCACTGGTAGTGTTATCTTTCCCATAATTTAACTCTTGGACTGGCACTTCAATCTGATGTTTATGCTTAAGCTCCTTATACAAGAGGGTCAGAGCCAAAGCTTCCTTGAATAACCACGATCCTTGGCATTTCTTTAGCATTTACCGCTTATAAATCCTCTCCACATGTGTTGTTACCTTATCGGGGCTTCTCAATAATTCTGCCAGCCTGGCAAAGCCAGTGTTGTCGGTATCTAGATGTCTCAGGTTGGGGAGGGGCATCCCAGGGTAAGAAATATGAAATGATTTGCATATGTTACATTGTGCTGTTTTCTACAGCTCTGGAAACACTAGAGGGACTCAGTAAGGATCGCTGATTTATCTGCTCATTAAATCTCAGCCCGATCCCACAGCCGGCCTGATGATTTGAGGAACAGGATTTGTGGTTTAGGGGAGATAAATGGCTCTAAAGACATGTCGTACTTGTCTGCTTAGGAAGCCTTTTGAATCTTCCCATCTCAACCACTCTCCGCAAGTCAGGGCAATCCGGACAACTCACAGGAGGTTCATAGCAACCTCTCCTTCTTGTGTTTCTCCAAAGGGTTCAGGTCTCTCCGTCTGCTTCACCTCTCCCTTTGTTGCTGCCTATAAAGACACACAGGTGGGGGTAATGAAACCGTGGGCTTTCAATTCTCCCTTCCAGATGTCATCCATTTAGCTCTTGCGGTATTATTTGGCAGCCATATTTGATTTTGGAAGTAGAAGGCTTTTACTTGAAACCATATGAGCTGGCTTTTTTTCCCCCCTCGTGGAAAAGGGCTTTTGGTTGTAATAGTGTTGCGACAAAAAATGCAATTCATAAAGAGAGGTTTTATGTGCCAGGAGTCTGACAACCTGGCGAGGATAAAGATACTGTCCTCGGTATGTCTCGGAAGCTCTTTTCTGCTCAAATCCCTAACAGAGAGCGAGTCTGAAGTCTGAGTCAATCAGCTGTGCCCGCCCCCTCTGCTCCTACTCCGCCAGTCAGTGCATTTAGACGAAAGTAAAGTTTCCAATTTGTCTGAATTACCTGAAAAGTTGTGAGGACAAATGAAGTGTGAAAGCCCTTTGAAAAGAGACAATTGCTTTGATGAGCTCAGACGCAATCTAAACAGATTCCTCCTCACTCTGCCATCTGAGGAGAGCCGGAGAGCGAGCGATTAGACTCACACAGGCAAAGAGGAAACGGGGATTTGGATATACCCCAGGGTCAAGGACAGCTCTGGACTTCGGAGGTCTTAACACAACTGTCCCTTGCTAGGGAATGATTTATTAGATTAAAAAAAAAGTTTCCTTGAGATGGTGGCAGTCCTGCCGGTCTCCTAGGTCTCCTAATGTGGCTGTGAAGAGCAAATGAGATAAGCCACAGAGAAAGGCTTTGTGAATTGAAAGGCTCTATGACGAAGACGAGGGATTACAGTCCGGGGTGGGGGTGGGGTGGGGTGGGGGGAGTGATGGGGGTGGGGTGGGGGGTGGAGTGTGCTGTGGTTTTCAGTGTTTCAACAAGTAAGCCAGGCACGAAAATGTCTGCAAGAATGAGTAAAGACTCGGTTGGGACTGTTAGTTACTGACTTACGAGAGGGAATTAATGCCCCTGAGAACAGAGCTCTGTAACCCCAACACCCCACCGTGCTCCATGCCCAGGGATTGCCCGGCTTCTTCCCTCCTTAGCCTTTGGCTTCTTTCTGCCTTTCTCTGCTTGGTTGGAATGGAAGTTGTAAATAAGTCCGTTTTCTTGTTTCTCTGGAGTTTTTTCTTGAGCTCACCAGGAAAAAAAAGCCCGTCTCTTCCTGCACGCATGCCACGGACTGACTTTTTTTTTTTTTTAGTTTATCATTCCCACTCTTTCTTAGTTTAGATGCAATTGCTTCAAGGCTTGGCTCTCATCAGGACTGTGACTTTAATGCAGCGTAGCCGCTGCCCGACGTCAAACAGTCGCTGTCTGGAATCCCTTCAGTTGACTTCATTTGCTTTTTTTTGTTTGTTTGTTTTTTGTTTTTAAAAGGTATTCTTGGGTCATTTTAATTTTAACGGGTGATAGATACTCATTGAATATTTATAGTTTATTTTAGGACATTTTATGAAGTTGAAGAAGTTACCTTTTAAAGGGGTTGTCCGATGTCGCTAACATAAAACAGTTTGGTGGGTTTCATGCTGTGACAGACATGATTCATCAGGACTCTTTCACTCAAAGTTCTTGCTAAAAAATCCATCAAGCGACAGCTGATTCTGAGGCTGCCACATGACTGCATTCAGGGGTCTAGAGACTCTTGTATATGACATTAGGTTTAAATAATACACACTGTAAAGAGGTAGGCAAGTGCGCGCTATTGCTGTTATAATCATTCCCAAGGACCAATAGGTTTAGGGAACCGGCTTGTGTGAGGTACATCTAACAGAACAAATAGCAAAGAAATATCAGGTCACGGTGGCGTACAGCAGCAGCTTGAAGCTGAAGGACAGGGCATTGGTGTCGGGAAAATGGAAGAAGCTGGTAGCTTGCAGATGTAGTGCCGCCTCTGTATGGAAACATTTACTTAAAGTTACGTGGACGCAACCAGGCATGCCCTGGGCCTGACCCTTACATCTGCTTTTCCTTGGTTTTTCTGGCTGAGAAAATACCTCTAACCCTCCTTGTGGAGGCTTGGTGTTTGTTGATTGCCCATCCAGTTTGAAAGGGAGAGAGGAGGGAGGGTTCTAATAGTTTCCTCTTGTACATCTTACCTGAGTTAATTCTTGGTTGAATTGGATGAACCGCCCTCATCCCCACCTCCACTGTTAGGTGGGTCCATCAAAAGGCCATCTCCCTGGGCTGTGAGGTTATCAGACCCTAGAAGAACAAGACCAGCCCTACGGTCCCTTCTAGGGCACTTCTTCCGAGTACTAGGTAATCAGTCAAGGGGGAAAGGACAGATAGAGAAAAGCAATATTGAAAATGGCTTACGGTGTAAGAGCGAACCTTGCTATTATGCTTTATCAAAGGCAGCCACTAACAAGACTAATGTAATGCACTGCGCTTAAACAGGGTGACTTTAATCGCAGTGGCCATTAAGCTCAGAGGATCATTAAATACATTAAAGGAGGGAGCCAATGAGTTATCATGAATAAAATAAGGCCCCTGATCACCCTCTTCACCTATTTAATTGGAATTGAACTCAGTCTGGGACTCTGATACAGTTACAACCCTTTGCCTTCCTTTCTTTCTATACTAAGCCAGCGGCCAAAGAGTTTACAGGCAGCATCTAAGAGCAGACAACGCCAGAGCGAAAACCAGCAACCAACCACAGATTAGATTTACCAACCAATTAAATAATTAAATAGTGTGTGTGTGTGTGTGTGTGTGTGTGTGTGTGTGTGTGTGTGATAGCCTTCCAATACAACTTAACAAATTGGCAATAATAAAAGAAAAAAACAACGTTACCTGTTGATGAAAAATATGTAAGGAAACAAACACTTTTCTAGTTTCTGGTAATTTGCTGTACTACCTTAACAAACACCACTGGATAATTATATATATATATGTGTGTGTGTGTGTGTGTGTGTGTGTGTGTGTGTATATACACATATAAATACATATATATGTGTATATATATATAACATCTCTTTAAAAATACAATATAAACATATTATTTATATATATTTAAAGTTTGGAATATATGTGTCTATGCATTTATATATATTTCCTAACTTTTAAAATGTTGTTTATACACATTAAACTAGAAATTCTGTAACTAAGGAATCACTGAAAACTCTTAAGAGACACAAGTTTGAGGAGCTGACAAGCGGGTCAGTGGGTAAAAGCACTTGGCAGACAAGGGTGAGGACCTCGAATAGCAGGCATCTGGAATCCCTCCACTCTTCAGAGACAGGAGAATCCCTGGAAGCCCAAGGCCAGCGAGCCTGTGTGCACTGTAGCAAACAATAAGAGACACTGCCTTGAACAGGGATGGCTGGGACCCACGGCTGTCCTCCGACTTCCACACAGGCGTGGGGCTGTGGGCTTGCCTTCCTCATGCTTGCAACCACACACGGGAGACCTAAACAAATGAACCAAACCTAAAAAACCCAGAACACCCTACATGTTCCACAGTAAGGCTGGTGTGCTGTTCAAGCTTCCTCTTTCCCACTCACCTGTGTAGGGGTCACCTCAGCTCAGTGAAAGGATTTCAGGTTTGGGCTGCACCCTCTTTTTCCTGGGTCACTTGGCCCATTTTAGCCATCCACGTCAGGGCAGTCTCCCTTCTTCCCTTTGTCATCGTAACCTCAAGCCTCACTCAGGGTTTTATATAGAACAGTCCATACCCAGGACACCCTTCATCAGATCCGAGTTCTATGGGCTCCTCATTTCTGAGTTGGGCTTTCCTTCACATACTTCTGCCTCATGGTACACCTCTTCCATTACTTTCATTATCATTTGTTCTTTCTGCGAGAACAGAGGCAGGTACAGGACTTCCAGTACTGGGTGTGGTGGCTTTCTTCTACATGGTCATCATCGTGTCTCTCATTTGCTGTAATCTGCATGGAAAAGTGGAATCTTTTCTTCCCCTTGAGCCTGGATTAGTTTCAACATCACACTTTGATCTGTGGGTTGCAGCAGACGTGGTGATGCCTGAGGTCTTCTAAGGCTTCTACTTGGGTTTCTGGAAACATTTACTGTAAGGAAGTCAGTCATCATGTGGGAAATAGAGCCATGGTGAGAAGACCAGGTTGTAAGAAAACCAAGTGAAGAGAGTGGTAAGTCTTGGGGATGAGATACCCTGTGGAGAGGGAGAGGTGAAAGAGAAGAGAATGAGAGACAGAGAAAGACAGAGAGAGACTGTATTAGTCTGGGTTCTCTAGAGTCACAGATCGTATGGGCAGTCTCTATGTAGTTAGGGAATTTGTCAATGACTTACAGTCTGTAGTCCAACTCCCCAACAGTAGTCAGCAGCAGCTGTGGATGGAAGTCCAAGGATCTTGCAGTTGCTCAGTCCCACGAAGCAAGCCGGCAAGGAAGAATCGGTCTTTCTTCTTTCAATGTCCTTATATATGTCTCCAGTAGAAGGTGTAGCCCAGATTAAAGGTGTACACCTTTAATCCCAGATGAACTTGAAGTCTGGGATTAAAGGTGTATGTCTCCACACCTTTAATCCCAGATGACCTTGACTGGAATCCATGCTTCAAGATCTCCATGCTAAGTCCAGGTCAGAAACTTATGTCTCTGAGCCTCCAAATTAGGATCATAGGTGAGCCTTCCAATTCTAGATTGTAGTTCATTCCACATATAGTCAAGTTGACAACCAGGAATAGCCACTACAATCCACCCCTTGTCAACTTGACACAGATAATATCTCATGTCCACATGAAACAATAACAAGGTCGTGAATACGCCTAACATGATATAACTATTCCTCGTACAATCGCAAACGCATTTGTAAATTTACAATGGGGCAATGTCCCTTGGGAACATTCTTTTAGTGTCTCAATACCAATTGATGTTAAAGGAATTGGAAGACAAATGTATCCTTAACAAAATAAGATAGAAGCATTCATATTACTTATAATCCTCGTTTCTGCAACTGGTTACGTGGCCTTAGCTGGTATTTATAACTACCATCCTCTGCTACCCATTCTGTATTTCCTTCACCTTCAGCAAGCACCTCAGCAGGTCTTGGCTCTTTTCCTGGAGGATTGACCCATACCTTCATTCCTGATGGGTCATCCTTCCTCATCCTGCTTGGATTATGCTGTTGTAGTTTCCCATTGACTTTAATCACAGGACAGGGTAGTACTAAGAGACGCCCTAGGGGATCTCCTGCTCTCCAGACATAATCCTGCTTACCTCCATTGTGGAGAGGCAATCCAATTTCCCCACTGTAATCTGGATCTATCACCCCTCCTAACACAGTTATTCCTTTCTTAGCCTGATGGTTTAAGGGCATTAGAAGCCCAAAATGGCCAGGGGGGAATCTGAGCTTCCAGTTCAATGGAATGTTTGTTGTGGCTCCAGGTAGGAGCACTCCCCCCTCTGGAACCAAAACTTCTAGGCCAGCAGAACCTAAAGTTGTGGGGACAGGAAGCAAAAATTTTCCTAGCGGGTCACTAGGAGTGATAGTGAGTGGAACTATTCCCTTTTCCACCCCTTGATTCCTGGACCCATGAATTCTGGCTATGGGAGAAACTGTACCATATATTGAACGCTGATTCAAAGCATATACTGCCTTCTGAAGAACTCTGCCCCAGCCCTCCATGCTGTTGCCACCTAATTGGCGCTGTAACTGTGTCTTCAAAAGGCCATTCCATCTTTCTATCAGACCAGCTGCTTCAGGATGATGGGGAACATGGTAAGACCAGTAAATTCCATAATCATGGGCCCACTGCCGCACTTCTCTGGCTGTGAAATGAGTTCCTTGGTCAGAAGCAATACTGTGTGGAATACCATGACGATAGATAAGGCATTCTGTGAGTCCACGGATGGTGGTTTTGGCAGAAGCATTACGCGCAGGAAAGGCAAATCCATAACCAGAATAAGTATCTACTCCAGTAAGAACAAAACGTTGTCCTTTCCATGGGGGAAGTGGTCCAATGTAATCAACCTGCCACCAGGTTGCAGGCTGGTCACCTCGAGGAATGGTGCCATATCTGGGGCTCAGTGTTGGTCTCTGCTGTTGGCAGATCTGGCATTCAGCAGCAGCTGTAGCCAGGTCAGCCTTGGTGAGTGGAAGTCCATGTTGCTGAGCCCAAGCATAACCTCCGTCTCGGCCACCATGGCCACTTTGTTCATGTGCCCACTGGGCAATAACTGGGGTGGCTGGGGAAAGAGGCTGACTGTCCACAGAACGCGTCATCTTATCCACTTGATTGTTGAACTCCTCCTCAGCTGAAGTCACCTTTTGGTGAGCATTTACATGGGACACAAATATCTTCACATCCTTTGCCCACTTGGAAAGATCTATCCACATACTTCTTCCCCAAATGTCTTTCTTGGTGGTGGGAGGGGCCAGGTGCAATAACTTATCTTTCACCTTAGAAGGAATATCTCTGCATGCCCCACACCATTGTACTCCTAAGAATTTCACTGAGGTAGATGGTCCTTGAATTTTGGTTGGATTTATTTCCCATCCTCTGATACGCATATGTGTTACCAATGAATCCAAAGTGGTTGCTACTTCCTGCTCACTTGTTCCAATCAGCATAATGTCATCTATATAGTGCACCAATGTGATATTTTGTGGAAGAGACAAACGATCAAGATCCCTTCTAACTAAGTTATGACACAGGGCAGGAGAGTTAATATATCCTTGAGGCAAAACTGTAAAGGTATACTGCTGGCCTTGCCAACTGAAAGCAAATTGCTTCTGGTGGTCCTTATGGACCGGTACTGAGAAGAAGGCATTTGCCAGGTCAATAGCTGCATACCAGGTTCCAGGAGATGTGTTAATTTGCTCAAGTAACGAAACTACATCTGGTACAGCAGCTGCAATTGGAGTTACTACCTGATTTAATTTTCTATAGTCAACTGTCATCCTCCATGATCCATCTGTCTTCTGCACTGGCCAGATGGGAGAGTTAAAGGGAGATGTGGTGGGAACCACCACCCCTGCATCTTTCAAGTCCTTGATCGTGGCAGTAATTTCTGCAATTCCTCCAGGAATACGATACTGTTTTTGATTCACTATTTTCTTTGGCAGAGGCAACTCTAAAGGCTTCCATTTTGCCTTTCCAACCATAATAGCCCTCACTCTACAGGTCAGGGAACCAATGTGAGAATTCTGCCAATTTCTGAGTATATCTATCCCAATTATACATTCTGGAACTGGGGAAATGACAACAGGATGTGTTCGGGGACCCACTGGACCTACTGTGAGTCGGACATCCGTCAAAACTCCATTAATCACCTGTCCTCCATAAGCCCCTACTCTAACTGGAGGGCCACAATGTTTCTTGGGATCTCCTGGGATCAGTGTCAATTCAGAACCAGTATCCAATAGGCCCTTGAAAGTCTGATTATTTCCTTTCCCCCAGTGTACAGTTACCCTTGTAAAAGGCCTTAGGTCCCTCTGGGGAAGAATCGGAGAAAGTGTAACAGCAAAACTTTTAGGTGTCTTATCAAAATCCTTCCTCAGGGGAACCTGGCCACCCCTTCATTCAAGGGGCTCTGGATCTGCAAACTGGCTCAAGTCTGGAAATTGATTCACTGGCCGAGATTGCCTTTTGCCATGATTCACTGCAGCCTTTTTATCATTTGTTTGAGGATTTTTCTGCTTATACAGCTCAAACAGATATGCAGTAGGTTTCCTATGCATTTCATCCCTGGAAACACCATGATTGATTAGCCAGTACCAAAGGTCCAAACGAGTCATACCATTATAAATTCCACCTCTCTGCCCATTACCGGGTACGTCATTATAAACATTGTTTTGTCTACGCTGTCCATTATAAAAACTACGATCACCTTGTCTCTGGCGATTCAATGCTGCCACCTGGCCCTTGTTAACTCGGGGCCCGATTAAACCCATTGAATTTAATTCATCTAATTGAGCAGCAGCATCTCCAACCCTAAGGTCTGGCACAAGGAAAAGGGCAAGAACAAAACTCTTTAAATGTGCCGGTGCCCCTCTCACCAGTTTGCGTCTTATAGGACTGGTGAAAGGCATGTCTTCTGGACCTTCCCATTGTGGGGGATTAGGTTTTATACAACGTATCCACTCTAGCATTGCAATTTCCCTAAGCCTTAAAATCCCTTCATCAACACTAAGCCAAGGGATATCAGGCATCTCCAACTCCTTTTCAGTAGGCCATCTTTTAATAAATACTTCAGCCAACCAATCAAATAAACTTTTGACACCTTTTTTAACTGTGCGAGCTTCTATATTAAACCTAGAATCTCCACTCAGAGGACCCATGCTGATAAACTCAGCCTGCTCTAATTTTATGTTCCTTCCACCATTATCCCACACCCTTAAAATCCATTCCCATGCATATTCCCCAGACTTCTGCTTGAATGAGTTAGCAAACTCATTAAGCTCCTTAGTAGTATACTGTATTTCCTCATGGACTACACTTTCTACCTCCCCTTTAGGGGCCTGTTTTGCCTTGAGTCTGGTTATAGGTCTAGAAGAAACTATTGGTGGGCCCGGAGAAACATCAATATTGTCAGTAAAAGTCACTGCTGGTCTATCAGGCTCTGAGGGATTACTTTCCTCAAGTGGAGAAGGCATTAATTCAAGGGGTGGGGCTGAGGGTACTACTTCTTCAGGTGGAGCAAATCCTTGAAAATCTGAAGATTCAGCAGGGTCTTCCCACACATCCCCATCCCAAGTTATAGGATCCCATTCTTTGCCAATTAATGCCCTTACTTTAACTGCTGACACCCTCTGAGGTTGAGACTTGAATTTTCGCTGTATTTCAGCCAACCTTATAATGAGTGCTTCAGTTTGATTTTCTGTTACTTGAGCTCTATGGCTGCTGGAAAGAAGATTCTCTTCAAGGGCACACTTGGAAACTTTTAGATTGTTTACTTGAGTCTGGAGCTGTTCGATTTTATCACACAACTCCTTCCTTTCCTTCATTGCTTTCTCCCGAGATGCTAAGAGTAACAAGCCAGCAAAATCATTTTCCGGTTTTTTCCCCAACTTGTAGAACGTATTGTATACCACCGAATCACCTAATTCATCAAGATAATCAAAGGCTTTAGCTTCTTTAAGCTTGGAATATAGTTTCATCCATGGGTTTTCAATATCCCCCGAGCTCCCAGGAGGGAGAGAATTTGGAGAGGTTTCAGCAATTGAGAGTGCTGGTGGGTCAACCAACCAACTCCAAAATTTTGAAACATTCATCCTTATACTTCTGCTCCTCTAGAACCACTCCCGGTACCACTTCTGTATTAGTCTGGGTTCTCTAGAGTCACAGATCGTATGGGCAGTCTCTATGTAGTTAGGGAATTTGTCAATGACTTACAGTCTGTAGTCCAACTCCCCAACAGTAGTCAGCAGCAGCTGTGGATGGAAGTCCAAGGATCTTGCAGTTGCTCAGTCCCACGAAGCAAGCCGGCAAGGAAGAATCGGTCTTCCTTCTTTCAATGTCCTTATATATGTCTCCAGTAGAAGGTGTAGCCCAGATTAAAGGTGTACACCTTTAATCCCAGATGAACTTGAAGTCTGGGATTAAAGGTGTATGTCTCCACACCTTTAATCCCAGATGACCTTGACTGGAATCCATGCTTCAAGATCTCCATGCTAAGTCCAGGTCAGAAACTTATGTCTCTGAGCCTCCAAATTAGGATCATAGGTGAGCCTTCCAATTCTAGATTGTAGTTCATTCCACATATAGTCAAGTTGACAACCAGGAATAGCCACTACAGAGACATACACAAAGAGAAAGAGAAAGAGAAAGAGAGGGAGAGAGAGAGAGAGAGAGAGAGAGAGACAGACACACACACACACACACACACACACACACACACACACACACGGTTGGGGTCTGGGACCAAAGATGTCTTTTAAGGACCTAATCTTTTAGTTCATTAGATGTCAAATAGATCCAGTTGGGCCACTTTCAAATTCTTGACTCACAGGACCACAAACACACAATGGTTATTGAAGCCAATATATTATTAGGTGGTTTTTCACCTAGTTATAGATAACCAAAACATCAATGTAGCATGCAGTGTACGCTTAAAAAGTGTCTGCTAGAGGGATGCATTATGGGAGTTTCTTTTTCCTGCTATTTTTGATGTCTCCATAATATATGTCAACCTTAAGCCACAACAAACTATTACACAAATGAAGTAAGTCATCAGAAATCCAAACCAAAAGAAGGGTGTGAGAAACTTGGGTCTTCTCACTCAAGAGCATCTTTGACATGTGGCTGTCCGTGGCTGCTTCTGTCTAGATGGAAGAAATCAGCAGTTATCTCAAGCTCCAATTGTCTGAGAGAGAATTACAACTTAATGTAACATTTTCTTTTCTTTTTTCTTTTTTTAATTATTCTAATTTATTTACATTTCAAGTGTTATCTCCTTACCTGGTTTCCCCCTCCCCTGGAAACCCCCTCTCCTATCACCCCTCCCCCTGCTTCTATGAGGGTGTTCCTCCACCCACCCACCCACTCCCCCCTCCCGACCCTAGATTCCCCTACACTAGGGCATTTATCAAACCTTCATAGGACCAAGGACCTCTCTTCCCATTGATGCCTGACAAGGCTGTCCTCTGCTCCATATGCAGCTGGAGATATGTGTACTCCTTGGTTGGTGGCTTAGTCCCTGGGAGCCCTGGGGGGTCTAGTTGGTTGATATTGTTCTTCCTATGGGGCTGCAAACTCCATAGGAAGAAAGTCACATTTTCTACACCATAGTTTCTAACGCTTCACAGATGATTACAGATGGCCTCCACCTGTACAACTCAGCCCTCTCTGAATTGGACATCCCTGTATCTGGAAGGTTAAAAAGAACCAACTAGTGTCTTATTTTCACCTTTATAACAGCCTTGGGTTCTAAAGATTAAGAACTCCCAAAGCCTTCATTTTTCTTCTAATGGAATTTCCATCAGTTGGTGGTAGAAATGCCCATTCATTGACTGTGATGTGGTGGGGTATCGAGCAAACCTTTCATATGAGAATTTATATCCAGACTTGGCCAGGGCTAAGCTTTTCTTACGAAGTGTAGGGAAGATGATTGCTGTCAGTGATGTGTCTAGGATGAATTTGGTGTCCTGGACAAATGGGGTGCCATGCTTTCTAGTGACAAGGAGGGAATTAACTAGGTCATGGCTTTTAGTTCAACAGTTCTCCGGTGTCATGGAATCCCACTTGGGATACTGTGTGAACAGAGCCTCATTCCAAGCTTAACAGTTCAGACCCTGTCACCTATGATATGTTTATACAGCCTAGGTGTTCTTTCAAGTCGAAAGGAGAATAAACCGGTGGTCAAAGAGATGCACAGTGAATAATAAATTAGATGAATAGATTCATGGTTAATTTTGTTTCCATGGTGGCAAAGTGTAATAGTAAGCTGTACAGTGATGTTTTGTCCATTCACAGGGTTGTACACCCACCACCTCTATTTCTCAACTCTTCAGCTTAAATTGTAAAACACACACCTAATGAGAAACCTGTTATGTCTGATTCATAGCTTGTAAAAGACTGATGTTGTCAAAAATCTATTACCAGAATACTGTACGGATGGAACTTTTCATTAGACAAGTGGTATGGGTGATTTCTCTGTGTGGTGATTGTACCAGTGGTTAAAGTCCATGAAAGACTTAGGGGATAGCTCAGGGGTAACGTGCCTACCGCCAACCTTGACCTTGTGACCTTCTTAATGGGAGGAGAAAACGAATTCCTGCAAATTGTCCTCTGACTTTAACAGGTAGGTCAAGGTGCACAAGCAGACACATGTGGGTGCTCTCCCACTCTTTTCCCCCCTCACACATGCTCGTGCACACACACACACACAAACACACACACACACATACACACACACATGCACACATTCACACTAAGTGCATCAATAAAATACAACACAAGCTTTTACAACAAGAGAATGCTGTGGAAGGAATTGCCTGAGGGATTCTTCTCTGCCCGTATGGATGGACAGGAACCAGGAGGCACTGTTGGAACCACAGACTTCTCCACAGGAGTCAGGAAGCCCTTCTGATGTTTTCACTACTGTCTTTAGCCACCAAGAATGTTGCCTACAAGAACTACCAACAAGGCAGAAAATCCCAAAGTCTCCACTGCTCTCCTTGCTACTGGCACTGGCGGAGTCCAAGAAATGGCCATGAATTCCCTTCTGCTTTCTTAACCTTGTGAGGCTGTAGACGTGGATGCCATGTTTAACTAGAGCAAAGAAACAGCAGTGACCAGAATACGGGTGGGATAAGCCGGCTCTGGCTGTCTGAAGCTGATCAACGCAGCAAGTTTGGAGCTGCCTATCTTAATATGACCAGACACCAGAGACAAAGGAAGGGAAGTCTTACTGTGGGCCAAAGCTCCAGCGGCTTCTGTTTATGACAGCCTGACTTTATTGCTATGGGCCTAAAGCAAAGTTGGATATTGTGGGGGCAGGGAGAGAGACCGAAGACAAGATGTCCTCTTTAAAGGCACGTTGACCTTGACCTATACCCTACCTGCATTCTCCTGACGGTTCATTCGAGGACACATCCCTTAAACCAGAGCGCTCATTGTCCTACCACGTCTCAAGGTTTCATCTCTGAGTATTGCTGCATAGAGGACCAATATTTCAATATATGTCGCTTTGGAGGAACATTTCAGAATTCAAATACCAACACTGACATTGAGGTGGTGGTGGAGGAGGAGGAGAACAGGAGGAGGATGAGGAGGATGTATTTGAGAAGGACGGTGAGCTGCTGAAAAGATCAAAAGCCACTTCATGTAGGAAGTACCTGAAGGATCCGAAAACACAGAAGTGGGGATAGAACAAACTCAGGGCTTTGTTCAGTATTAGAAAGGCTTTCTGGTGTTGCATGCGTCCTCTATGAGCTGGTTGTGTGAGCAAGAGAAATGAGCTTCTAGTCAGGGCCGTGGGAAGCCTGGGCTGCCGTGGAACAACTTCCTCATCGTGGAACAACTTCCTCATCTCCGGAAGGGCCGACCATTGTGTGCAGGACCAGGCGACAGATATGGTGGAAAACCTTGCAGTTTCCGATACTTGAACGGATTTGTTGAGTGAATTTATTCAGAATTTACTTTTGGAAACTAGCTTCAAAAGTATTTTAGTGGGAGAGGTAGACGAATGAGAAAGAGGAACGGAGTGAAAATGATTGAAGTTTATTAAATACATGCACGAAACTGTCAAAGAATTATATATATATATATATATGTATATATATACACATATATGTATGTGTATATACATATATATATATATGTGTGTGTGTGTGTGTGTGTGTGTGTGTGTGTATATATGGAGAGCGGGCCCTGAGAGGATAGTGGGCTGTAGAGCACGTGGCTGGCATGCTTGAGACCCTGGGTTCAATCTGTAGCATCAAATATGAATAAATAAATAATCTGCCTGCAGCTCTCTCCCACCTGGCAGATCCAGCGGCTTCCCTTTGCACTTAGAAACAGTTGCTCGGTACCCAGGCGTGCGTTCACTCGTTCATGGTGCCTGCTGATGCGGTCCTTTGAAGTTTTATCTGCAAGGTTCTCTGACTCACTCCCTGGCTCATCCCGCTGCTCTCCCACTGGCCTCCGGTACATTCCTCTAACCCTCCACATGGGCTTCCTCCTCAGGGATTTTGCATACGTGGCTCTGGAATCTGGAATGATCTCTTTCATCCTTCAGAGCTTTGTTGAAATCTCACCTCTTATGACCATTCTCCTTAGGTAGATATTCTGTTATTTTCCACTAATTCCTCACAGTGTTTAGAATGTTGTAATTACGCATTCAGTCATATCTCGTCTAGCTCTCCATATATATATATATATATATATATACACACACACACACACACACACACATATCCAACTTCTAAAAAGGCATCAAGCTCTTGTTACTTGACAAATAAAGAACTGTAAAATAAAATGAAAACAATCACAAGAGTGTTAAAAAGAAAATAAATATAGCATGTTCTTTTAATTTTTTTAGGAATCTGAGAATGTTTTTTCTCAGTGCGGCATGAAACCTCAAAGTTATAAACACAAAGACTCACAACTTTGACAATGTTAGGCATTTCATAATTAAAAGAAGATGGTGTGAGAAAAAAAAAACCTTCACAAATTATAGAAGAAATCTCTGAATCAGTAAGACCAAATGAACAAACCTATGGAAAAATGGAGGGGGGGGAGGTGGAAACAATAAATTTCAGAATAAAAACAACTGAACATTAAACACACTTAAAGTGCTGAGCCTCCTTATTGAAGACCTTGGGTTTTCTAGGGTGTGGGTGGCATATACCTGGACCATGAACACTTGGGAGGCTGTGGAAGGATAATAAGTCCCAGCCCAGCTTGGGCTGCACAAGACCTGTTTCAAAGCAAACAAATAAACAAAATCGAAACAGACATATGGACAGATACCTCATCCTGGTTGCTCTGTAAACACCCTGGCGGTCTGTGTGCAGTAGTCAGGTATTCAAATACCATCATACGTATCATACACATAACATAAACAGTTAACTTTCTTGAATGTACTGCAAATTGGTGTCAGGTGGGTTTTTTTGTTTTGTTTTTTTTTTGTTTTTTGTTTTTTTTTTTTTGTTGTTGTTCAGAGATTTAGCTAAGCCTATTGAAATTTAAAATATACCTTCCCTTTGACCCAACACTGTTTTTGAATTGTTTTGAATTAATTCGAGGAATTCATTCTTAAATAATCCTTTGCCAGAGTGCAGCACAAATCCAAGTCTTTAGGTTTAGCATTATCTTATTAAGTAAAAACTCCAAACATCTGATGATTCAGTGCCATCCATACAAGAAAGACGTACCAATCAGCTATGTAACGGAGCCCCCGGTCCAGGTCTGTTTGGGAGTCCCATTTGGGAGAGTCGTGACTAAAGTGAATGGGTGGCTGACAACAGTCTCTGAGATATGAAGATTTGTGTATTGATAAATCTCATGGATATGTCTAGATAGGAAAGAAAATGCAGCGATTGCTGAAATACTGAGCTGTGGATATAATTGGGAAATTGGATTTAGGGAGAAAATCCCTCCTGATGGTAGACATTTTGCATCGTTCATTTTTCATTTGTTTAACCAACGGAGAGGGAGGAGAGAGAGAGAGAGAGAGAGAGAGAGAGAGAGAGAGAGAGAGTTACTTGGAAGAAAAATGGCGACTTTTTTCTGAGGGTCACTCTGATCATGGTGGGAGCCGTCCCAACTAGCCTTGCGGCAGGACAGACACTATGTCAAGGGTTCTGGATGGAAAGGCACACGAACATGGCACGTATTTATTTGGTTCAGATGAAATCTGGCTTGGGAGACGCCTTTATCAGCTCAAAAACCTTTCAAACAGAAGATCGCCATCACACTTCGCCTGTCAGAGAGGGTGGCTGGTCACAGAAATTCCCCTTGTGTGTGTTCGTTGCCAAAAAGTCCAGCAGTCCTCTCTCTCCCAAACAGCTCTGGACTGGAGGCCCCCTCCTTCCGACTCTCAGGGAGGGAGTCCGCAGGCCACTGCTCCATTGCTCCATCCCGGTCCTGGCCCCGCCACTTCCCAGCAGAGCTTGGCTGTTCCTTGAACTTTCAACGCTGGTTTGATTTCCTCCTGGGGTACCACATGCTGCTGTGCAAACAGAGCACGTGGTCCCGTTAAACAAAGGAACAAGTGTGCTGCAAACCATTCCCCCCATCCTGTCCCTCCTCCCCCTCCCCCCTCCCGATCGCGCCGGCTGCACCCGGAGAGGGCCAGGCCTTGCTTGCACTGCCATTTGTCACCGCAGCCCGCACACCCCGCCAGGCCTCGGGGCGCCGCAGGGATGGTGGGGGAGCGGGGGGCTCGAGCCTCTGCTGCTCCCATCACCGCCCTGGAAATAGCATCTGAGCTCGCACCACCCAGCTTTCCACCCCCCCCCACCCCCAAGCTGCTAAGATTTCATTTCACCTCCGACAGGCTTCATGGGGACTCGCTGTGAAAAGATCACTCTCCCGGGACTCGGGCCGTGGGAGGGGGCCCGGGACTGTATACAGCTGTCAAAACGTCTCCGACAGGAGGCTGAGGCCCAGCTGCTCCAGCCTGGCTCAGGCTGCCGGCAACGCGGGGAGCACAGTGGACCTATCAGTGCTGCGCCGAGCGGTAATTGCATTAGGATTAGTTATCTCCCGCGCCTAGCTCATTAGCCCAGAGGATGGCTCGCATCCAGCGCGAGGATGGCACCGGGAGAGGGTGTGCGTGGAACAGGTCTTGATAATGAAAGCCTGCTCTCCTGGTCTCCCCCTTCCCACCCGGCCCCTCTCTATTCTCCGCCTCCCTCTTCCTGGAAACCTCATTTCCTGACTTTCCTGACGGTCTTCTGAAATGTGCAATTTAGGAAGATTGCAAGGAAGAAAACCAAAAACCCACCACGTAGGTGGGGGAGGAGGGATTGGTGCAAAGGGTGTGGGGCCAGGCGGCTGGAGTCAAGGCCAGGGAAGAGAGTACTTGAGGCCAGTGCTAGCCGCTGCGGAAAGCTTAGACTATCTGGAGAGGCTGGTTCAGCCTAGGATTAGCCAGAAACAACCCCCACTCTGAGGCAGTCTCTCCTTGCTCAGAGGCTCCCTTAGAGGAGTTAGCTGTCGGTAGATGGGACTCAGCCAATATTTTTTTAAATCTCACCTAGCATTGCCTGACATACAGACATTGCTCAAAAAAATTCTCACAGTGAAAGAGAATTTCAAAAAAAGACAGCTGGGACTCATGAGACGGCTCAGTTGAAAAAGCACTTGCTTCACAAACAAGGTCTGAATTTGAATCCTAGGGCATCTAAAAAGCTGGGGCCTGGTGGCATGCCTGAGATCCCAGCCCTGGGGGGCAGGGGGGGCAGGGGTGTGAGGACAGGAGGAGCCCCTGTGTCTGCTTCTTTGCCAATCTTGCAGAATTAGAGGACTCCAGGCCCAGTGAGAAACCCTGTCTCAAAAATAATACAGCAGAGAGAGAGAGAGAGAGAGAGAGAGAGAGAGAGAGAGAGAGAGACAGTGCATTCACCTCTGACCCCAACACACACTGCAAGCACACACGTGCCCCACACAAACACACATACACACAAAATTAAAAATGAGCAAAATGCATCGTCAACCCAAGGGTAACTAAGAACAAAAACTCAATTCCTACCAGACTGATCTATGTGACTAACGTCAGGTAATCTAACATTTCTAAAGATCTATATATTTTCCAGGCTTATTGGCCCATGTGGAAATTGCCCAACATAGACCCAAAGTCATAGTTGGTGTTCAGTAATGTTAGTTTCTCTGTTTCTTGTCTGGTTCATCCCTTAAGTAGAGCAAAACACACACACACACACACACACACACACACACAGACACAGACACACACACACCCTACTACCAAACTCTTTGATGTCTCAGGAGGAGGTAATTAACATTCTCATAACCCATCTGAAAGGGCCAATGGTGTACAAAGTTGTTTTATAATTAAGAAATGTATCAAACTCTGGGTAAGACTAATTGCTGTGCAAATTTGATTGAGGCCTGTGAGGACAGGATTGCCTTTAATGGCTACAGCATAGGGGACCATTTAATATGCTTCAGGAAAAGTCCAATCCCCAAGTCTCCACGCTGGAGGCGATTGCATCACCAACCGTTAGGAGCACTCCTCAATGGTTCAGAAGGAATACGCCAGGGCTTTGCTTAAATAATTATTTTGAAACTGGGAGGTTTACGGAGAGTTCAGGGTTCAGATTTAGAAATGTCAGAAATAGAGTTTTTATTTGTTTCCATTGCACGTAATAAATTGCCCTTTAAATAACGAAGTGGGGAAATGCCAAGCGTTACATACTCCAGTGGATTGCCAAATGTTGAATCAGCCACCCCCGCCCCAGCTTTCTCCTTTGGGACCGGGGCTTCAAAGCCACATACGTTAGAGAGCTGGAGCATTTAAAACCTCCACAAGAATTATTGATTCACGTCCCTTCCTTAAGTCTACAGTCTGAATCTTTCCAACTTCTGGCTCGCCTTTGTCATTGGGGATCTGCAATGGTGTCTTAGCTAAGGTTTCTATTACTAAGATAAAACACCCTGGCCAAAAGCGTCTTGAGAAGGAGAGGGTTTATTTCAATGTAGAGCTTGTAGTCTATCATCTCGAGAAGCCAGAGCACTAACTCAACGGAGGAACAGAAGGAGAGGCTGTGGAGGGGTGCTGCTTACGAACTTGCCCCTCATGGCTTGCTCAGCCTGCTTTCTGAGCATCCAGAACCACCAGCCCAGGGGTGGCCCCACCCACAGTGAAGCGAGCCCACCCACATCAATCGCCAATCAAGAAAATGCACCCCAGGCTTGCCCACAGTTCAAACTGGTTGGGGCATTTTATCAATTGACATTCCTTCTTCCAAAATGCATCAAGTTGACATAAAACTAGCTAGCACAAATGATACTGGTGAGACATGAGCATGGAAGAGAAAGTCCTAGAAGGGCTCGCTGGGTGTCTTTGTCACATTTTTATTGCTGTGAAGAGAAACCGAGGCAATCTATAAAAAAGAAAACATTTAATTTGGAAGAGGGCTTGTTTATAGCTTCAGAGGGCAAGCCCACAGGAGCATTGCCAGACAGGTAGACATGGTGCTGGAGCAGTTCCTGGGAGCTGGGAGCTTACATCTGATCTGTAAGGAGTCAGAGATAGAGATACAGAGAGAGCGAGAGAGTGAGAGAGCAGGAGAATGAGGGAGCTGGAGACAGAGAACGAGAGAGACAGAGACAGACTAGGGCTGGTCTCAGATTTTAAAACTTCAAAGCCCACCCACAGTGACACACCTCCTCCAGCAAGGCCACACCTCCAAATCCTTACCAAAATAGTTCCACAAACTAGGGACCAAGCACTTAAATATATATGACCCTATGGGGGGAAGGGTCATTCTCTTTCAAACCACTGCACTTGGATTT
Organism: Apodemus agrarius; assembly: GCA_964023405.1. Classification (NCBI taxonomy): domain Eukaryota; kingdom Metazoa; phylum Chordata; class Mammalia; order Rodentia; family Muridae; genus Apodemus; species Apodemus agrarius. Next base: position 44,581,775 of record OZ030012.1, on the reverse strand, counting down.
GACTTATTTGTATGGGAGACAACTATTGTTCCTTTGACATAAAGTCCACATATATATGTTTAATTTTGAGGGAATGAGGAATCCTCCTTCTGCTGGCTGATGTCCCTGGTTTAGCTTTTCACCGGCAGGTATTATTCACAGCCTAGAGAACTGGCGGTCTTAACAACTGGAGAGCAGCATGCTCTAAGTGAATCATTTCTTCTGAAGCCAACAGCTTTCTCTTTTACTTGTGCAGTGTTGGGATGCCCTCACTAGATGCTATTAGTCTTAATACTTCCCTGTTCCTAGAATTATAAGTGAAAGCAAGTCTATTCTTCATAAGTCACCCAGCCTCAGGTAACTCTGCTCTAGTAACAGAAAATGGACTATGACAATGTTAAATCCCGGTCAGCACCGTCTGACACCAGAGCTCAGTCTTCAGGAGCTGCCTTGTCTCTCCCATATTTCCATTTCTCCTCCGTAAAGTGGTAGGGTGAATCCATCTTTTTGTCCAGCCTGCAGTCATCCATCCCCCTCAAAATGAAGTCAAAAGCTACCCATGCAATGGAGTCTCCCAGGTCAGGGATCAGCCTGGAAGATGATTGTTTCACACAACGTGGAGTAATTCAGTACATTGTTTGATCCCAACAGCCTCCCCCCAACCCCACGCCTTCCCTCCCCCAAGTCTGCTGTGGTTAATACTTTTTATTTGCCCAGTGTGTTCTATGCTGTTCTTCGTCTGTGTCTCTTGTTGTGGTCAAAAGTCTCTGTGTTCTCCAAAGTATACACTTCTCATGGCCCCAATGGAAGCTTCTCCCTAGCTCTTCCAGGGAGTTTTTCTAAACAAGTGTGGTCTTTATAGGAACAGACACCATGCAGGTCAGATCATTCTGCCGGCCTTATCCCGCTTGCTTTAGGCGCTGATATCCAAGAATGCAAATGGTTCATGTCTATCCTGGAGAACTTCAAGCCCAAGATAAAGCAGAAGGGAACCTTGTGAGTTCGCGGTGGATAGAGAATGGAGCTGGACAGCGGGGAGAGTGTCAGGCATCCTTTCTCTTCCTTGCTTTCCCCATTCCTTGCTGGACAAAACAAGTAGTGAATTTAATTGGTGTCTTCAATACACATATCAGAAGGATACTATCAAAACAGAATTTATGGATGAATTTAAGACGTATTCACTAAGGATAAGTGTTTCCTGTCTCCAAATGTTGGAAGGCCCCACAAATTAAAAAAAAAAAACTGTTTGTTAGGAGTCAACTTGCATCCAATCAGACACACAGCCCCTAAGTGTTCAGTTTGATGGGTCTGGTAATTGTAGATGCATGTGAAAGCACTTCCCCAAATAAGATATTGCTTCATTACCCTCCAGTCTGTCTCTAAGCTACCTTCCAATCATAACACCACACTAAAGGGCTATGCCTCTGAACATGAGGGGCCACATACGTGCCTCTGGTCCCAGAAGACTACAGAAGATCAGAACAATTCCTATCATGTATGGGTGAAACGTCGGACTGAATCTACTTCCCAGCCACCCACTCCTTCCAGCTAGGCCCCGTCTCTCAAGGGTTCCACAAGCTTCCAAAATGGCACCATGGGCTAAGACCAAGGGTTCAAGTAGCAAGGCCTTTTACATCAAACTGCAGCCAGAGGTCTCATGAGTCTCTCTCTCTCTCTCTCTCTCTCTCTCTCTCTCTCTCTCTCTCTCTCTCTCTCTCTCGTGCTCTGTGCCACAGAGGTTTGTGCAAACATGTTGTGATGTTTGCACAGTGGTGCAATCACCTTGTGAACCATCTTTGGAACATTCCCCTGCTCATGTGACTGGATTTACTTCCCCATCAATGGTGACCCCATTTCTACTGCTGGCATGGTTTTGTCTGCTCCTGACTTCACATGACTAAAAGCACAGAGTTGGCATTCTTTTGTATCTCATTTCGTACACAAGGACTCCTCCTTGCAATGGCACACGTGTTTTAGGGACTTGTTCCACTTTGTTTCTTTGTTTGTTTGGCTACACAGTACTCTGTTATGTGACTACTCCATTCTCTGGTATTTGACACAAGTTATTTCTAGATTTTATGAATAAGGTTGCTATAAATACATTTTTTCTTCTACTTTCATTCCTCTTGACTGAGCAGGATCGCTGAGTCATAGAGATGTATAAGCCACAAAACGTCTGCCAATAGGGGCCCTGTCTTTTCATTAGAACAGCCTGGCATCACTTTATTCCATGTTCTGTACGAGTCTTCATTTTCGGTGTATTCTTTTCCGAACTCAACTCTGAATCCTCATGGTGCCCACCACTAGTCACTTTTTATTAAACATTCAAGGATCGGGTTGAATAACAAACTTGAAACTGTCTCTTGCAGAGTAACGTTTTTGTTGACTCCTGGGGTGAGAGTTAAACGGTGTGGAGGTTCTGCAGGTATGTTTTTAATACCCCAAGGACCCAAAGACAGATCAACAATGTTCACCTTATATACGGAGGAGTTGCCGTAGAGCGTGGCAGCAAAGAAAGCAATGACATCTGCACCACCTGTTCCGCATGCTGTGATGCTCAGTCTGGAGCGGATGGATTACCACCTGACTCAGCTGGCCACCGCATCCCACGTATGTGTGCGCTCGCACTGTCACTTTTCCGTTTCGTCTCATCTCCCACCGCTGGCATCGCAGGACCAGCCCCCAGGGCCACCTTGGCACTACCCACTCCATTGTGGTCTGTTCCAGAGGCTGGATATTTGGTTGGAATACAACCCACACGGGCTGTAGAGCACCACTGTTTAGGTTTTGCTGGTTTTCACAACAGGTGGAAACTTGTCCTTCCAGGAGTTAGGGGAGTTAACCCATAGGAAACTAGTGGAAGTGTTGGGATAGAAGGATTGGTAATTCAGTGGTGAGACAGGGGGGCGGCACCACACCATTCAAGGGGAAGAAGGAGCATGTGAATTGGCACAGTGTTTGGGGTATAATGGGGTGAGAGGCCCACTGCCACGGAGTAGAAATTACTGCTCCCGAACTTACTCATTGTCGGAAAGAGTTTTTTTTTCCTTTCTTTTTCCAGATTGATTAAATACCCCTGAGCCTTCAGAGTGGTTGCCTCCCCATGTCGGAGAGACAGTTGTGTTTCATTCTCTTTCTGCACATTATTTGTGAGTGTGTATTTTACAGATTTCCGAAAGTTATTAGATGGGGTGCTTTCAAAAGGTAAGAGTTTTTTTTTTTTTTTTTTTTTTTTTCCTTAAAGTTTGAGGTGAGATGTATAAGAACTGATACGGAGTCATCCCACATACTATTTATTATCTGTCCCCAACACAAACTACAGTATGATGTCCCCATTGGGCCACTGACACCATATGCAGTCGGCTCACTGTTGGAGTCTCTCTCTTTTTGGCCACAGTCACCATGTCCACCTAGACTTCCTCCTTGATCCTGGATTCTAGGAATCTGTCCTTCACCTCTGATGGTTATCATTTCAGGAATGTTATACACATTGTAACATGCGGTGTGCAAGTTTCTGCCACCTTTCCACGCTGTTCTGCATGCCAACACTCACACCTTGTTTTTGCCAGATACCATCCCATAGTATAGACACACCACAGCTTATTTAACGCTGCGATCACCTTCAGTTTCTTGCTGTTGTGTGGCACGCTGCTGCAAATGTGTGCGCGCGTCTTTCTGAGAACAGCAAGCTTTCTTCTCTCTGGAAGAGATCCTTAGAAGTGCATTTTCTGGGTCATATAGTGCTGCCACGTTGTGTTGTTAATCAGCTACCAAACTTTCTCCACAGTGGCCGTATTATTTTGCATTCCTGCCATCAAGGTATGAGGGGGTCGCGTTTCCCCATCATGGTAGCATTTGGCGAGGTGCACGGTGCTACCTGATTATCGACTCCGACTGCATTTCCCTCATGGCTGGCATCTTTTCATGTGCTTATTGGCCATCTGCAGGTTCCCTTTGATGAAATGTTTCTTCTCACTGCTTGTACACTCTCTAATTGGACTGTGTGCGTTTCCCTCCCGAGGTTCGAGAGCTCCTAATCTGCGCATGTCCTCACCCCCCCCCCCATAAAGTCTCCATTCCTGAATATTCTCTCCTGTTCCTTTACTTGGTGCTTTAGTTTCAGAACAGGCTCCTTCTTCTCCTTACAAGGAAGAAGTTTATAATTTTGCCCGAGTCCAGTTTGTCTCCTTTTTCTTTTATAGACTGTGATTTTATGTCAAGTTTAGGATCTCTGCCCTTCTCTCCTCCCCCCTTCTCCCCTGCAGTCTTCTCTCTCTTCCTCTCTGCCCCCCCCCATTTCTTCTCCTTTTCCACCTTCTTCCCTCCTTCTTTCTTCCTCCCTCCCCACTCTCAGTCCTGGGAACTAAACCTCTACCCTACACACATCCAGGAAGCAGTCTACTACCACCAAACCATGCCCCCGACCTTCTAGTTTAACTTTTAATATTTAAGTTGGGGACCCATCTTGACTTAACTTACATGATCGATCGATCTTGCTTAAAAGGGTAGAGCAGGCTGGCTTCCTGTTTTTCATCTCACCCTTCTTCTGTCCCTCCCTCCTGTTTAACTCTTTCCTTTTTCCCTGTTTTTCCTCCGCTCTCCTCCTTCACCTTCTATCTTTACTTTTATTTCCAATGTGTTGAAAGCAGATTTTGTCAAAAGGACATAGGGAAGGGCTGGAGAAACAGCTAGGCCCTTGAGGGCACTTGCTCCTCTTGCAGAGGTCCTGGGTTCTATTCCCAGGACCCATATGAAGGTTCAGAGCCGTCTTGGCACAGAGCCATCTTGGCACACATGTGGTGCATATACATACAGGTACGCAGGCCTAATATTCATCTATATAAAATAAAAACAAGTCTTAAAGAAGTCAATTGGGCATATGTGTATGGATCCTTTTCTGGATTTCCTGTTCTTGTCCATTGGTCAGTGTGAGCATTCTACTGTCGGTACCACTGGGTTCTCATACAGAGGCTGTACAGAATGTCTTGAAATCAGACATAATGATTTTTTTCCCCACTTTATCTTCTCATTAGGAAAATGATTCTTAATAGTATAATGTTATAAAATTATATATATCAAAATATATGCATTTCCATATCAGAATAAATCTTGGAATAGTTGTATCTATAGCTACAAAGGACCATTTAAGGATTTTGATGGGTGCTGCATCAAATTTGCAAATATACTTGGGGATAAATGACATCCTTACCCTGTTAGGTCTCTCATATTGTGAAGACAGTCTGCACCATATTTATTTAGATTTTCTTCTTTTCTCTCACCCTTGTCTTGTAGTGGTGAGCATACAAGGTCTATGTGTGTATTCTTAGTTTCTTAGAGTCACTGTCAGCGCTCTCACAACTCACAACTCTAGTGTCCACATGTATAAAAATGTTCACATGCATTTATATGTGTGAATACCAAAAATAAAAACTATTTGTTGTTGTCTTATGTCCTGGAAATTTGCTAGACTCACTTGTTACTTACAGGATGATTCTTTTGGCGGGTGAGTTTCTTATTTTTGTTTTTTTGTTTGTTTGTTTGTTTGTTTTTTCAAGACAGGGTTTCTCTGTGTAGCCCTGGCTGTCCTGGAACTCACTTTGTAGACCAGCTGGCCTCGAACTCAGAAATCTGCCTGCCTCTGCCTCCCAAGTGCTGGGATTAAAGGCGTGCGCCACCACGCCCGGCCCTTGCGGGTGAGTTTCTTACAGAAGAACGTAATTAGGTCATCATATTTTTAGAACTCACACTGTCAAGTTCTGGCGTTAAGTGGATATAGTGAGAAGACCTGGCTTTGAAATATTTCTGACATATTAAGGATAGATAGCATCTACTTTGGGAAGATATTCTGTTGGGAGTTTTTGATCTTGTTTTCCATGCTCTGTTTTCTATTTTCCTCATTTGTTTTCTATGAGTTATATTGGGCTATTTGAATATTGTTATAGAGTCCTATTGTTATTAAATTGCATTTTAAAAGTTTGCTTTATTTTTGTTTGTGTGTATGTACACGTGCCTATGCATCTATGTGCAGGTGCTTGAGGAAGCCTGAAGAGGGTGGGAGATGGCCTGACTGGAGCTCCAGGCTCTTGGGAGGCACCGTGGGGCGGCTGGAGGCTACACTCAGGTCCTCTGCAAGGGCAGCAAGTACTCCTACCAGCTGAGCGACTTTCCATTCGCCAGTCACATCTCTTTTCATTTATCATTTTACCTGTGGTGTTGTGGCCATGCCATCTTGATGCCTAATGAACGTATCATGGTCTACTACTGATGTCATCATAATACCACAACACTGCGCGAAGTACAAAGATTTTACCTCCCTTTAGCCCTCCCTGTCCACAGACTGTCTTAAACCCTCAATACAATGGGAGCTGCAGAGACAGGATCACAGTTCTTGCTTTATAATCAAGGATGACTTAGGAAACAAGACAGAGTCATTTTGACTCATCGGACAAGTATGCTTTTGCTTTTTGTCATTTTTGTTTTGTTTTGTTTTGTTTCTGGTGGCCCAAGTGGCTTTTACCCTCCCCCTTTATAAACTCTATTTCTATTTTTTTTAAAGCTATTATTTTAAGGTGGATCTACCAGCAAGAGTTATGCTTAGTTTTTCCTCGTTAACATGTGGATTCTTCTTCTAGTTCCTTGAATGGGATTCTCACTGGGCTTCTCATTTAGATTCGACTGTCAGGTGCTTTTAGCCCTTGAGAGCTGGGTCACTCCCTCCAGTGGCTCCAGTCTCTGAACAAAGCTTGCCGCCATTACAGTTGTCTCCCAGACTTGTGTGCTGTCCTCCCATTACCGTCCAAGGTTTTGTTCTGACTTCGGTTTGGGGAAGCTTGACTGTGTGTGCCCGAGTGTGGCTTTCTTTGACTGGATCTTCTTGGATTTCTTTCAGCTTCGTGAATCTGTGTTATTGTTCTCAAAGTTGGGACATTTCAGCCATTTATTTGAGGACAAATTAAACCCCACCCAAGCTGTCCTCTCCCTCTGGAGCTCTGATGACATAAATATTACTTTTTTTTATTAGCTCAAAAATCCTAAAAGCTCGGCTTGTGTTTCTTTTGATCTTTTTTCTTCTCAGTTCCGAGTGAATAATTTCTATTGTTCCTGTTTTCTAATTCAGTGATTGGTTCTTTTCTATTCTGTCCTTGAACTTACCCACTGAGCCTTTCTTTTTAATTACTTTCTTAATTTTTAATAATAAATGTTTATTGTGGCAAACTCTACATAACATAAACCTTACCACACTAATCATATTCATGCACACAGCTTAGTCCTGTTATGTCTGTATTGATGTGTCGTCATCATCACTGTACTGGCCGATTTTGTGTGTCAACTTGACACAGGCTGGAATTATCACAGAGAAAGGAGCTTCAGGTGAGGAAATGCCTGTATGAGATCCAGCTATAAGGCATTTTCTCAATTAGTGATCAAGGGAGGGAGGGCCCCTTGTGGATGGTGCCATCCCTGGGCTGGTAGTCTTCTGTTCTATAAGAAAGCAAGCTGAGCAAGTCACGGGAGCAAGCCAGTAAGAAACATCCCTCTATGGCCTCTGCATCAGCTCCTGCCTCCTGACCTGCTTGAGATCCAGTCCTGACTTCCTTTGGTGATCAACTGCAATGTGGAAGTATAAGCTGAATAAACCCTTTCCTCCCCAACTTGCTTCTTGGTCATGATGTTTGTGCAGCAATAGAAACCCTGAGTAAACAATCACCTTCCTTCTTCCTGACTCTCCAACATTAAGCCCTTGCGCTCTTCAGAGGACAGCCATTCATTCTCTGCATCCCTCCTCCATCTTCAAACCGCCATTCTAGTCTCCATCCCAGTGACTTACTAGAGGCATGTGTATGTACAAAATTTCACAGGACTTAGCTTATTGGCTAGTGGTTCATTTCACTTAGCGTATTGTTGATGTTCATCTACACTGTAGCGTGTGTTGGTCAGCATGCTGTCACCATAATAAAACACCTGATAGAATCAATGAATAAGGAGCTTAATTCAGCTCACGGTTGCCCTAGTCTAGGTTGTGTGGGCCTATTTGTTTTAGGCATCTCGATAGTAATGCCAGGTGGTATGTGGCAGAACAAACTGCTCACCTAAAGGCCCAGAGGGACCAAAGAAGAGGCAGGGGCCTGGCATCCTATGGTTTCCTTCACGGGTGGTTCTGTGTGTTGCCCACAGCTTCCCTTGGCAGGATGGCAGGATGGATAAACGTTCAAGCTTCAGACTTGACTTTTCTGGGATCACTTGGTAAGGGCACAGGGGTGTCTCATTATAGCTTGGCATGAACAGGAAACTAGGGAACTGGGGTTGTAGGTCAGTGAGAGATTATTTGCCTAGCACATCCGAGGCAGTGAGTGTAAGAGAGCAGATGTGCGTGCGTGCGTGTGTGCGTGTGTGCGTGTGCGCGCGCGCACACACACACACACACACACACACACACACTTACACACGAGAGAGAGAGAGAGAGAGAGAGAGAGAGAGAGAGAGAGTTCTAGTTTGTCCCTAGCTTTCGCTGCTTCACTAGCACAGATAGCGCCATGGTGTCGTCTGTTTATTTGGTGGCACAAAGTGGTTACGGTACGATGGTTGGAAGCTTTGCCAGGCTATCCCTCTTCCGGTCCTTTGGATATTTGAGAACCAGCTTCTGTTGAATCTATTTTCATTCCAGGCTCTTTGGCATTTCCAGGTTGCTGGTTTCTCCAGCTCCCAATCTGGCATATAAGAAGTACAAAAGGAACCTGAGGGAAGTCAGGGAACTTCAGTCTGTGCTGTTCTGTGAGTCTTTCCAGCTGGCGGGTCTTGTTCACTCCAGCTGTGTCTGCTCAGCGTTCAGAGCCTTTAGCTGCGCCCAGTGGGAAGAATAGGGAAGGCGATGCCTATTCTGGATCTCGGGAGACAGAAGTTATCAAATCCACGCATTGCATTTGAAAAAAAACAAAATTGATTTTAAATAACGTTAGAGGAATGTGAGTCAATAAAGAGGCATGTGTATTATCTAATTCAAGGACAGTGAGATGGTAGCCATGACAGACGTGATGGTTAGAAGTGGTAACTGCTCTGCACTGAGCTTGTGCGGTGAGGTTTGTAATCTCCTCGATTTGCATCCATCCTCGACCCTTGGAGATCAGCTTCAGTCCCGCTTTTCAGTGACGAATCCTGAGAAAAAGTGTGAGAAAAACTGTCCCAAATGTGTGTGCTGGCACATGCTTGCAGCCCTTGCCATCGGGAGCCTGAGGCAGCAGGATTAGGAGTTGAAGTCCAAACCTAGGCTACTTAGTGATTCTGAGGCCAGTCTGAGCTACAGAGAGACACTGTGCAGGAAGTGGGGGGAGGGGGGAGGGGAGATGGCTCAGTGGGTAACGTGCTTGCTCTGCAGGCATGAGGACCTGCGTGTGGACCCTGGCAGCCATGTGAGCTGGGCACTGTGCATTTTATAACCTAGCATTGAGGGGGTGAGTGGGGGCAAGTGGGTACAGGTGGATTCTGGGGACATCTTGGCCAGCTGGCCTAGCAGAAATGGCCAATTTTAGATTTAGTGCGAAACCCTGTCTAAGGAGAGAAAGAAAGAAAGAAAGAAAGAAAGAAAGAAAGAAAGAAAGAAAGAAAAGGATACATCTGATATCAAGCTCTGGTCTAATACGGGCAAGTACATCTGTATACATATATACATACATGTGCCAGAGAGAGAGAGAGAGATAGACAGACAGACAGAGACAGAGACAGAGACACAGAGAGATACAGAGAGCTGACAGAGGCAAAGATACAGAGATAGAGACAGAGTGACAGAGACACAGAGAGAGACAGAGAGACAGAGACAGACACAGAGACATAGACACACATACACACAAACGCAGAGTGAGAGAGAGAATGAGGAAGAGGAGGAGAGAAGAAAAAGAAAGCAGAAAAATCTCTAAGCTATAAACTATACCTAGTGAATTCGATAGTAAGGATTCTAAACCCATTCAACCTAACACAGATTCAGTCTTTTCAACCCTCACGTAAAGGGCCTCCATGAAGCTTATTTTAGAAGGGAGACTGGAAGTATTTAAGGATCCCTGTGGAGATCAGGAGCTTCCGCCATCTCTGGGTTTGCAGAACATGCTCAGGGGCCCTGGGAGGGAATACGTTTTACTTAGTGTCCTAATGACATCTCCACAGAGCTTGTATTTTATACTACTTCCTTCAAACGGCTCCACAGCGTAGGTGGAAACAAGACTCATTACAACAGATGGGGGATCTGCAGCCCAGACAGTCCGAGAGACTGTCCTGAGCCCATGTGGCATCTGAGGCTGGAAGGGGCCTGGGCAGCAGGTCTTGGGAGGCAGGAGCCACTGTCCTTCCTCCCAGCAGTGCCTAGGGCCTGGTCTCTGCATTGTGGCTTTGTTCTCACCAAACTGAAACCTGCTTTAGCCACAGCCCGCAGAAGTTAAATCAAGTCCTCTCCTCTGACAGCCTCCTGGCTTGTACCAATATGCAGACTGCATCTGATGGAAACCTTATGTGGAACAACGGAAAAAAAGAAATCAACCTGAAAACCAGGCCCATCTCAATATCTCCACCCGCTGGATAAACATCTCCAAGACAGACATACAGGGAGGCCAAACTCCCTTGGCCAAGTTTTTTAACTTAAAGTTTGGAAGAGGCTTGTGTTTTCCACGGAGCAGAAAAACCTCTCTTCATTCTGGCTACAGTGAATGACTCCTTATGGGGTGGTAATTTCCCTTTAACCTCTCGCTCAGGGACCCATGATTTTGCCTGTTTGCTTGAATGAAGTTATGAATTAAAAGAAAAGGGCCACTTAAAGCGGTCTTCGTCCCCACCTTCCTGTCTTCCCTTTGGAAAACCTATTATGTTTGCTTCGGACTTTCGGAGCCTCTGGAGCCTTGCCTCTTTCTCCAGAGAGGACTTGGCTCCTTCGTGGTGCCCCCATTCCTCGGCTGAATCTAATCTGACTGTTCTATTTATAATTCTTGAACCAGATGAATCTGGTCTTTGTATTTCTCTCCGAGCAGGCAGCATCCCCTCCCTAGGACTTGAGCCGTTTCACCTCTGCAAGAATCTCTTTAATTTCTCTGCAATTTACCAGAAAGCCAGCAGCTGAAACCCTATCAGGTCCTGGATCATATCAGACCTACTTTAAACTGGCACCCTCCTCCACCCCCTCCGCCCCCAGTCTCCTGGGAGTTGATTTAGGAGCAGGGTTATGCAGAGAAATTCCCAGCAGCACTTTGGCGACACCAGAAAAGTCTGAGAAGTTCAACAGGGAGGGGCTACCCCCGCCCTCTGGAGAACAGAGAGGCCCACATCTGCTTCTGTCTCCGTCCCTCCCTGGTTTATACACACGTTATATGCTGTTCGCCATTAAAGTCAGGTTAATCAAGGCAGTTTGCCAGGAAGCCATCATGCCTACACCTCTTTGTTTTTAGAAAAGAAAACGGAGATATGTGTGTGTGTGTGTGTGTGTGTGTGTGTGTGTGTGAGAGAGAGAGAGAGAGAGAGAGAGAGAGAGAGAGAGAGAGAGCGAGAGAGAGAGAGAGAGAATAGACTAATTTAACCTCAGGTAGCATTGTGGTTTGAATAATGAACACCACCCCACCCCCACCTCCGACATCGTGTTTGAGCACTTAGTTCCCAGGGTTTTGGAAGGCTGTAGAACCTTGGGGTGGTGGCGTCAGGATAGAGGACTTGGCTCACTCTTGGGATTCTGTAGCCGGCCCACTCCATTCATCCTCAGCTTTCTGATAGCTGAACTATATAACCCCACCTGCCTCACACTCCTGCTTTCATGGAGAAGCTCACTACTAGGCTTCTCTACCATGACAAACCACATCCTGATCGGAAGTTAGAATAAGTCATCCCCCCTCTGCCCCCCCCCAAGGTGCTTCCGGGAAGGGATTTTTGTCACAGTCAGGGAGGAAAATTGCACCTACGTGTGGCATTGTCTGTTCTAGGGGGTGGGGGTGGGGTGGATGGTCATGGACTCACTAGAGTATAACTTCTATACTGTGTTTGTAGATTTTTTTTAATAGGATCTCATGTAACCCAGGTTGTTCTGGAATTTGCCACACAGTCAAGAATGATCTTGAACTCTTGATCCTCCTGCCTCTGACTCCTGAGTGCGGACACTGCAGATGGGTACCATCATGCCCAGTCTGTGCAGTACTGAGGCATGAACTCAAGGCTTCGTGCATGCCACCTGGCACTGGACCAACTGAACGATAGCCACGACCCTATCTATAACGCGGCTTTGAGGAAGAGGAAGATCGTTTATGAATCTCAAGCCCAGAGGAGACATTTCCCCAAGTCCACAGTGTCAGGAACAGAAGATATGAATGGGTTTCCTCAAGCCACACAGCAGAGTTAGCATCCTGGCTGCAATCACAGCTTGGGAATCTTTTCCTTCAATCCAGAACATTCCCCCTCTGTTCAAAGCTTAACTGGCTCCATGTGGTCCCCAAATTTGACCTTGGTCTGGAGTGCCTATTTAGACAATTCTTTTTAATTAGGCCTCATCAGCCCAATCTGATTTCCAGCCTTAAACACGTCTGTAATAGGAACATATTCTACTAAACCCTTAAGTTCAACCACATTTTAACCTCCTTCGCCACGAACATCCCTGTGAAATTAAATACGAAGGGATCAAAATGTTTACTTTTGATCCCACTAACATACATGGGGCTTCTTTTGTAGCTAAACAGACTAAGATGATCTTTTAAGTTTTTAAGGACCAGGAATTAGTGTGTCACGCTGGACACATAAAAGCGCATTTAGCCTTTTAGGCTACCATACTCCCATTTGAATATAATCCAGATGCTGTATTAAATTGAGGCTGACTCTCTGGAACTCCAACTGGGATCCAGAGGGGAGCAAATGTGTGATCCATGGCCTTTTAAGCTGGTGGTGGCCAGGGTTCATTATTCACTCTTTCCATGAAACACTCCTTGCTCCTGGCTTTAAATTCTTTGGAGTGACGTAGGAGAGGATGGCGGTTCAGAAACCACAGGATTAAAGGAAATGGAGACTCAGTTGCCTTTCCTGTTGACACCCGAGTCTTATGATGAAGGGATTCCTTCTATTAGGTAGGCTGTGGACTCCCACTTAGAACACGAACTGGAAATAATCTTTGTTTGAAGGCGTAGCAAGCGCTAGACATCTTATTTCATTCCTCCGTGGAGACGCTTCTCTTTTCATTTCCACAGCGCCTTTGGTGGACAGGTTTGGTTACACCCATTTTAATAGCCACTCAGAACAAACCAGTTCAGACAAGATATAAATGCCAAGCCTTCATGAATTCATTGTTTTTAATTGCTGAGTAGTATTCCATAGTGTAAATATACCACATTTTCTGTATCCATTCCTCCATTGAGGGGCATCTGGGTTCTTTCCAGCTTCTGGCTATTATAAATAAGGCTGCTATGAACATAGTGGAGCATGTGTCCTTATTGCATGCTGGGGAATCTTCTACGTCTATGCCCAGGAGTGGTATAGCAGGGTCCTCTGGAAGTGTCATGCCAAGTTTTCTGAGATGAAGTTCTTAGGCAAATGGTTGGAACTGGAAAATATCATCCTAAGTGAGGTAACTCAATCACAAAAGAACACGCATGGAATGCAATCACTGATAAGTGGATATTAGCCCAGAAGCTCTGAATACACAAGACACAATTTGCATAACAAATGATTCCCAAGAAGGAAGGAGAGGGCCCTGGTCCTGGAAAGGCTTGATCCAGCCATGTAGGGGAGTACCAGGATAGAGAAGAAGAAGAAGGGGATTGATTGGAGAACGGTCAGAGGGACGAGGGCTTATGGGACTTATGGGGAGGGGGGAAGCAGGAAAGGGAAAATCATTTGGAAAAAAAAATAAATGCCAAGCCATCTACAGTTATGAGTGCTCCCTTATGATCTTTCTTGTATGTCTACAGTACGTGTACACCTGTGTGTTTGTGTGCACAGGGATGGGAGAGCTGAGTCCTGAACTGTGTATCTTCAGTGCTGCAGGGGATGTCTATAATGCTTTCTAGAATGGCTGCACATACTTGTGTTCCTCCTGAGACGTGAAAAATACCATTGTTCCATGTTCTTGCCAACATCTGGTATCATCAAATTTTAAGGTTTCTCCCGGATGGTGCAGAATAGATGCTTCATCATGGTCTTAATTTATACACTTTTTCCTCTAATGAGTTGATTGTCCTTTAAAAGTTTTCTGTCAGCAGTTCAGGGTAGCACCCTGGCTGCCCTGTTTGTGAATGACGTGCTCACTGTCTTTGTCAAGTCACCCTTTCCAAGGTGCGTCTGCTGTTTCTAGTTGAGTTGTGTGCATAGTATATTCACATGCACTTGTAACCAAATCCATCCTACGTTCTAATCTTTCTATATCTATAGAAATTCCAAATATCTTCTTACCCCATGTCATGTGACTTTTCACCTCTAAAATGATACCTTTGAAAAATAGCTTCGCTGATAGATAATTTGCATACCAAAATTTTGCTCAGAATAAATGGTACAGGTTCTTATTTCTCAGTAAGTCCATTGTCAGGATCTCAGATTAGAATGTTTTCCTCAATCTAACCTTCCACAGTTCAGCCAGTTCCTACCACCTTTTAGGCCCATTAAACACCATCTTTGTTATTGTTGTCTTGTCTTTGTTTGTTTCGAGTTTTTTTAGTGTTTATTTTGTGTTTTACTGAGATGCGGTATGACTGGCGTACAATATGTCATCCTTCACCCTGTCTGCTCTCAGTAAGCGCGGCATGCCAGTGGTTCAATCCTCTGACTGTTGAACTCTACGCTGCCATAGAGCTGGTTGCTCCACGCGTTGTGTATCCACTTAACTAGTTGAAGAGCATTTGGGTTGTTTCCAGATTTCATTATTACGAAGAGTTTCGCAGTGCTCAATTTTTGCAAACGTTTTTAGATGGACACAGGTTTATGATGCATTTTGAGCCGATGTACAGAGTAGAACTACTAGTTTGTATAATTCTGATGCTTACCTCTTTTGAGACAGGGTTTTACCATGCAGCCCTGGCTGACTTGGAACTCACTCAGCGGACCAGACTACCTTCAAATTGAAGCAATACTCGTGCAGGTTATATCACCATGTGGTTTTAACACCAAGAAAATGTTTTAATCAAATGACAGAAATAATGGTTCAGAATATGTGTGAGTATGCACTATGCTTCTGGCAGTTGCAATGTAAATATAATAAATATAATAAACTCTTCATCACTTTGCCCTTTTATGTGTTTTGAGTTCCAACTTGAATACAGTCAGGCTTACCATTAGGGCTGAGGAGAGAGGCAGGAAAAGTGTATTTATCAACAGCTAGATATGCTTACAGAAAGTGTCATTATTTACACACAAGGCCTAGACTGCAGAAGCCATGGCCAGGCATTTTAATAAGCTGGGCAGCCATTTATTCATGCATTACAAAGCCTCAGCACACAGAAGCCATCGTGGGAAAGTGGGAAACAGCCCAGCCTGGCACATGCATGACAGGCAGCCTCAACAGCAAGCCAGCGACCCTCAGGGTCATCCAGCTGTTTCCACTGCACAAAACCCACCTAGTAGAAGAGGTTAGAATTATGTTTGATAAACAATTCTTCTAAAAATTAAGTCTTTTCACAGAAAAAGTCTTTATATAAACTTGGCTCTAATAAGCGCTTTGATAAGGGGTAACTAACTAGCACACGGTCACAAACAGGTTCCCACCAGCTTTTATCAGTTTAGGTTTCAAAGAGTGAAGGTAGAGAGTCCAGCCAATCTATTGACAGCTCTAAGATGTGCAGTGATGGCTTCAAATTTTTCTTATTCATCAGGAGGTCAGAAATTGGGTTACTGATCCTTTTAAATTGTGTACAAAGAGGATCATTACTGTAAATGCAAAAGATGAAATTTGATATCAAATATATGATGAGCAAAATCTGATTTTATCATTTGATTACACTACTAATTCACAAGAAACTTGAGTACCAGCCTCAAAACAACACAAAATAAAAACTGCCCCCAAAGGAATAGATAAAAATATTACACTTACAAAAGTGCCAAACTGTTTTTAATTATTGTAAAATTTAAATAATATACGTATTTTTATGAGCCTGTGTATTTTTTAAGAGGTAAATGATTTGAAAGATAGTTCACCAAAGCAGAGAATGAGGCAACTCATGAGAGCATCAGAAGATGCCCAGTATCATCAAGCCAATAAGAAAACTTAAAACCATAATACAATAATGATGACTGGGAATTTATAAAAATGATGAATAATGCCTCATTCTGGTAAGTGTGTGGAGAAACTTAGAGCTAAGACGTTTGGTGACTGCTGTATCTGTCCAGGGTTCCCATTTTAATCCAGCTTGTTGCAGGGCTCCTGTGTCTGCAGGGCTTAGCTACTAGCCATGGATTTTTCCAAGGTTCTCCAAGACTTTCCTTCTTTTGTGTAGTTATTTCCTTAAATGGAAATGTTTCCTTTTGGAAAGCAGACCCTGGAAGTAATCAAATTTATAAGACCAGGAAGTTTAAGAGTGTCAAAACTCAACAAAGACCCCGAGGTTACAGAAACTGTAAGCAATTGCTGGCTGAGACCCTCTTCAAGAGAAGCTGCCTTCAGGTTGTCTTGGGTGCTCCAGGATGAAACCCCTCTTCAGGCACACTCTTCTGTGGTGCAGCTACTGACCTCAAGCCTATCTGTGCTCTCTGTTATTAAGTCTGTGGTGAAAAAATCAACTCAAGTGTGGCTTTGAACTCAGCCAAGAAGAACTAAAAAAAAAGTGTCTACTTCTCACAAGCACCCTGAAGGTCAAGGATTTTAGCCTCATCCTATATAAAATCGGTGGTCCAGCCTCTCTTGTATTCTTGAACAACAGTATATCCCACTGCACACCAATCATGAATATAGAGAAATGTCCTCCAGAGCTAAGAGAGATGGCGGAAAGTGTCCTCTCAGTTCACAGAAGGAGATGCTCAGGATCACAGAGGTATGGTAGCGAAGTGGTGTGACCCAAGTGGCTTGTTACATTAGAAGCAGAGATTGAACTTAGATGTTCTGACTTGGAGCCTTCCTGAGTTGGAGTTTTGCATGGACCAGCTTAAATCACTCTTGCCTATGATGACACTTGTTGTTATTGAACTGATAATATGCTCATTTTCTCAATGGCTGTTTTCTTTGTTATAAACCCTTCCTGTATCCAAATGGTGGTTACAGGTGAGTAGAAATACACTATGATTGCACGTTCGTTTATTTTAAAGTTGCTCTTTGCTTGTTTAAAAATACCTTTGGATATATTGGGGGTTGGTAAATGGACAGTCAAATCCACATGCCACTCATCAGCATGCAAGCAGAAGTGTCGAGGGAGTCAGCATCAATTAATTTGTTGATAGGACTCACTGGATGAGTCTTGCAGTCTGGGTATCCAATGCCTGTGATGGTTCTTCTCTGAAGCACAATTTATATTCTTAAATGTAGTCATACCAACATTAATGCAGTTCATTGTGTTTACCAAACTGGATGTTCTTAACACATTTTCTTTCTATTCAACAAACATAGCTGAGTGAGTGTCGCTGTGTGCTAGGCTGCAGGACCTGTTACAGTGGGCAAGAGGCATTCTTACCTTTTGTGGCATGCACTTTTGCTCCAGATAATAAACATGCAAATTAATATGTGTCATGTCTTTCAGATAGTGACAGAAGCAACAAAAACAATGAGAGAGAGGGGGGAAGGAGGGAGGGGAGAGAGGAGAGAGGGAGAGGGAGAGAGGAGAGAGGAGGGAGGAGAGAAGAGAGAGGAGAGGAGGGATGGTTTTCTATTTTCCAGTGAGGTTAGGAAGAGCCCTTATAGCAGGTCAAGCTCACTGGGCATCTGACTCAGATGGTAATTAGCAGATCAAGGTTCTTTGCAGAGCCATTTCAGGATCAAGGTGTCTGGTGATTCCAGTAGGCGGACGGAGATGCTGGGTCATTATGTAATCATGCAAAAACTAAAGAGAGCAGGGAAGCCTGCAGAAAATGGGTAGGGCTATGGGCCAAGTCTAGTTAGAATCTCTGTCAATATCATATTAATCTCTCTCTCTGTCTCTCTGTCTCTGTCTCTGTCTCTGTCTCTGTCTCTGTCTCTGTCTCTCTCTCTCTCTCTCTCTCTCTCTCTCTCTCTCTGTGTGTGTGTGTGTGTGTGTGTGTGTGTGTGTAAGTGTGTAATCTTGGGTGCTGAGGGCAATATAATGGTGGTCCAGCTATGAAAGAAGAAAACTTCAATATTGAAAAGGAGACCCTCCAAGGGTATTATTACAGCCTCTCTGATCGGAATAGGAGGTGAGTGTGAGACTGGATAAAGTGATCTCATCTAGTCTTGGGGTCAAGATTATCTTTTTCTTTTTCTCTTTCTTTTTCTCTTTCTTTTTCTCTTTCTTTTTCTCTTTCTTTTTCTCTTTCTTTCTTTCTTTCTTTCTTTCTTTCTTTCTTTCTTCCTTGGTTTTTTTTTTTCAAGACAGGGTTTCTCTGTGTAGGCCTGGCTATCCTGGAACTCACTCTGTAGACCAGGCTAGCCTCGAACTCAGAAATCTGCCTGCCTTTGCCTCCCAAATGCTGGGATTAAAGGTGTGCGCCACCACCGCCCAGCAAGGTCAAGATTTTCATTGCCAGTTTATGTCCCTGTTTATCTTTCAGAAGCTCAAGATAAAGTGGTTGTCATCAAGTGCCCCAGCTACCAGGAAGCAGCCTTGGTACCTTCTATTTCTAAGGTGGCCTAGACCTGGGTGTATCATGTCCTATTGATGCCTGTACATGTGAGTGTCGAGGGCATATGCTCTGTAAACATTTCCACAAAATTCTGCTAGCAGAGTAGACAGTCTTTACATTTCAATGTACAGTCTAGGGACAAAATCCCCCAAATCGCATCAGGCTATGTTTGCATCTTTACCCAGCTAAGTGGTTAAATATATTACTGCAGAGCTTTAGAACTTAGAATAGTTTAAGTAACCTGCTGTAAATATAACTAAAAAGAAAAACACCCAAGTAGAGCAAACTTTGTTAGGTATTGGATGTCCCAAAGGCCAAAGAGCTGACTGCAGCCACACATCTGCACATCTGCACATCTGCACGCCAAACATCTGCACATGTTTCCAACCTTCTAACCTTTCTTTGATTTCAGGTATGAGTGGGGAGGGCCAGCATGCCGACAGTCAGTTGCTTATAGCTAGTGTCTTGACTGGTTTTTATTCATCCTTTGACCCATCTAGTTCATCATCTGCGTAGAGCAGGCTTCGGTCAGACAATAACGTCTTCTGTTTCATGCTTCTTTGTAGTTTTAAAAGGGTCTTGGTCATGATGGCTTTGTTCTGTCCTTGTAGAAACCGAGAAGCGTGGATCTAAGGATCTGAGTTCCCTTTCATAGATAAAGGATTGGAAGCCCCGAGAAGTTCAAGGACGCAGGTGTAGCTGTTGAACTTGAGTCTTTTGGTACAAGGCTGCACCATTTATTCCATGCCCTCTCCATTCTCAGAGCCCGAGGTGGGCCTCTTGAGGTTGAGGGGGTGGGGTCAGGAAAATTCGAGAATATAGAAGATAGAGGCACGAGGAAAAGAAGACAGGTGGCTGGCTGCTTTTAACTATTGGGGTAGATCATTGAACTTCCCCAGATCCCTGTTTCCTTGTTGAAGTGACAGAACAGAACTTGATTGCTTTCTGGAAATTTCCTCTGATTTAAGAAATCATCCAAGCAATCCAAATAAAAGCAAGGAGATAGTGGCTGTGACAGCGGACCGTCATGTTCTCCCAGGCCTGTGATCATCACCAGAGTAATATGGCGCCCTCTTCCTTTGAATCCCCACTAGTTGCTGGAACACCTCCATTTTGAACACTTCACTGCTCAGGTAGCCGTTTGAACTGCTTGCTACCAACATCACAGTTCACACGTAATGGGGAACAGACTGAGGAGATCACATTAAATCCACTTCCACTTTCGGGTAGGAAATCTGTCTGGAACAATCAGGAGGGTTTGGAGCGTCGAGCATGGCTTCTCAATTGCCATCTAACGGTAAATTGCTTAATGTCAATTGGCATTAAGTGGACCGATTTGTACCCAATTAATACACTGGGGTTGAGAAGGAAGAAAACAATTTCATTTAGCCAGATTGTTCTTCACTGGCTTCTTCCTGTGTGCAGCTCCCGGCAGTTAGCAGACATTTTTCTTGAGCTCATTCTTTGCCTGCACAGTGAGCTGCCCCCGCCACCTCCTCCCCTCGCCTTGTTGGGAAAGATGGGCTTGCAGCTACTTACTTTAGCATTCTCCATGCTTTAGAGACCCACTTAGGACAATGGCTACTGCAGATCCCTGATGAAGCACATTACTAATGTGAAAGAGTTAATGCAGCTCTCAGAGGCATGTCATTTCTAACCAGAGCCCACCCTTTGCCGACGTGCTAGCACAGCAAACAGAGGCAGTCATATTGGACGATAGGTAGGAAGGGTAGACATCTCAGAGACTCTGCATGATAACAACAAACGTTCACAGAGCCAAGGGAAACCTGCATGGGGGAGGTTGTCCAAATGGAAGGATGCCTCAGGAGTCTATGCTGGGCTGGAGGAGCTGGGGGGTGGAAAGATTACAGCCTCCTTGCACAGAGTTTGTGCTCTCTTTGGTTGGTAATTTACATTTATATAGACTCAAGCTCTAGGTTCTAAATGGCTTTGCTGGTGTATATGGATGGAGTGAGTGCCACTGGGTATCAGCAGCAGGCTATGCATGCATAAACCAAACCTGGCCATCTATATTTAAGTGACAGCATGCAACTCAGTTTTAACTTGGTCACCTGAAGACATACAATCCTAGAAGGAATTTCCCTGAAGATCTTCAGGGGGAGGGAGGGTCTTTGATCTGGTGACATTTTTGATGCTAGATGGCTCTTCTCCATTGTCTTTCCTCAGGTGACTTATGCACAAATCTGATGGGGATGTAATGTGAGTCACAGCAGCACAGGCGACGACTCGGTTTTCCTGTCTAAATCTAAGACATAACCTTCCACCTCTCTCCAAGTGAAAAGAATAGTGCGTATCGTACAGTGTCTTTGTAAACTGTCAAGTACTGTCAGGGCGTTAGAACCTCTCATTTCTGCAGAGAGTTGACTATGTCCAACAGGAAGGATTTCCTATTTGGAGCAGAAGGCCTGGGATGAGTGTAGGGGGGATAAAAGTTAAGGGTCAATTTCAAATATAAACCAGAGGGACTCTGGTTCTGCTTGTTCAAGCCGGCAGTGAAGGATGGAGGCACATCTGTCTGGGTGTCAGCCACTGACTGCCAGGGTCCATTCAGCTTGTTCTAGTTGTCTAGCCTGAGGTCCCTGCCTCTCTATCAGTAGAATGCAAGGCCCTTATAATATGCTTAGGAGGGACTGAGCTGCACCCCTAAATATGCAAATAGAGGGAGGGCTTTAAATTGGGTTGGAAAAAAAAAGCAAGAGTTTTGGTACTTTCAAGAAGCCCTGTACAGGTGCACAAATACCCATGCAGAAGCAAGCAGGAACGTGGTTCTCTTTGGAGCATAGCTCTCCGAATGGCCTTGACCTTGCTTCTACTCGGGTCTAGCTACTGAGTCTAAGATGCATTCTTTACCAACACTGAAAAATCTTCCCAAATGAATATAAACTGAAGCTTCTCATAGCCTCCCTTGAATCCTCTCCGCAGGTGCTGGGCTGTTTCTTGCCGCCCAGGTCCTCCACGATGGCATCTTAGCTGGGAAAATTCATCGTTAAGGGATAGTTGTTTTTGTGTTATGAGAGGGTTCACACCATGCCCGACCTCTCCAGGGTAGCTATTGATAGCATCTTCCCTTCATAGTGATAGTGAACAAACAACCAAAGTCCTTTTGGACATTTTCTGCTAAATGTCCCTGTGGGGGAGGAGTGGATGCCGCCCGGTTGAAAGCCACTTCCTTAGGATGTGAGCGCTTGGAAGAACAGACTGTTTCACTTAGAGTTGTGACACTGTGCCAGTTCACCTTCACATCCAGCTCTCAGGGGCGCACAAGGAAAAGCATCGGGGTGAAGCTGAGCTAAAACAGCAAAGTTTCACTTCAGCCGGAGAGCCGCCTCCTGCGCACCCTCATGCCCCAGTTAAAGAGACCCGATGGCAAAGCAGACAAAGTGTGTCATAGCTGGGAAGCAGGCTCGGCCTCAAGAGGGGGGAAGAAGTGTTGACGAAGAGTATATTATGACAGTGTCACCTGGTGCCAGTGCTGATTTTAAAGGGCCAATTCAAGCATTTCCACATTGCCACAGAGCCCAAAGATTATGAGACGGAGGGAGAGAAGCACGTATTTGCTTCTCTTTGTGCCTTCCTAGGTCCCGTTCCTTTATCTCCACCCTTAGCTGAAGACCTGTTCACATCATACATAATTCTCCCTCAACTCTGGATTCTTGACTTTGTCATATCTCAGGCTTCCTATAGATTTTCTTTGTGCATAGGAGTATGCGTACATGTTATATGAATATGTATGTGTAATATATCTCTGTTCTGGAGTATAGTTGTATATGTACATTTGGAGGCCAGAGGACTCTTGCAGATGTTTTTCTTTGGGATTCATCCACTTGGTCTTTTGAGTCAGGAGTCTCTCGCTGAGACTTGGGGCTTACCAGTTAGACTGAGCGGGTTGACCAGTAGTTTCCAGGGATTTGTCCATCTCTACCTTCCCAAAGATGAGACTACAAGGACGTATCACCATGTCCTGCTTTGTATGTGGGTGCTGGTATTGAATATAAGTCTTCTACAGCAAGTACTTTACCCATCAAATTATCTCCTGGGCCCTTCTTGTAGGTTTTCTAACTTCTGGGAGTTGTCATGGTGTTGGTCCATTGTGCCTATAGTCCCAGGCAAGAAGACAGAGAAAGTGTTGGTGGTGTTTGGCCATGCTGTTAGTTGATGAGACGCTGATCCAAGGAAGGCAGGTCTTCTGGGATGCAAGTGGATAGGTGTCAGACCACTTTCCCACAGGTTCTAGACCAGGGACATTTCAGTTCAGAATGGACAGCTGGTCTTTGGAGCTCCTTTCACCCTGTAAGTAAAGCTGTGTTCCCAGTAGGCATGAGCTCATTCCATATATATGATTCTTCAACTAAACCATAAAGCCACCTTGTCACGCTCTTGCTGCTTGCGCTGCATTCCTTCACAGCGAGACGCCTTGAAAGGGTCATTAATATTAGTTGTTCCAATCCCCCCAGTCTCATTTTTCCTTGAATCTGCCATAGTCTGAATCTTATCCCCTTCGGTTGGCAGGAAATTGGTCTTGTCAAGGTTACTGTGACCCACCCGTTGTTAAAGGCATGGTCGATTGGCATGTCTGTCTCCATCTGTCTCCATTTAGCTCAGGTGATCATCTGTCTTCTTTAAAATGCTTTCTGCCTTTGGCTCTCAGGACACTGTGGATGCCAGGTTCACCCTCCTCCATCCCAAGGCCATTTCTTCTCGGTGACTGTCACTAGCTCTGCCTCGTCTTCTCCCGTCACTCCAAGGCTTCATCCTCCAAAACTCACCTTACCTCTCCCACTGTTCTTGTCATCTCTTCTCACCTAAGAACTGATTTCTTGCCTTTACATGTCTTTCAGGCAACTCATAGGTCCATTATCTAGTCTGAACATGTTCCTGAGCATCAGTCTCCTCGGTCTGACTGCCTTTTCAACAACTGTATATGTGGGACTAAAAAGATCCCAAACTTTTTTTTTTTTTTTTTTTTTTGAGACAGGGTTTCTCTGTATAGCCCTGGCTGTCCTGGAACTCGCTCTGTAGACCAGGCTGGCCTCGAACTCAGAAATCCGCCTGCCTCTGCCTCCCAAGTGCTGGGACTACAGGCGTGCGCCACGGCGCCCAGCTAAAAGATCCCAAACTTAATGTTTCCAGAACATAGCTCCAGATCTCCCTCTGCCCAGGCTTGCTCCAGAATTCTCTTCCATCCCAGCCAATGACCTCTTTTATCTCTGCTGCCAAAGCTGAGCACCTGGGAGTCTCTTCTCCCAGACTCTGTATCCAATTCTTCAGCAAAGCACATGGATTTCCCATGGCCCATTTACTTCTCTGCTTTACTACTTACCACCGGCAGTCTTCGCACAAGCATTCTGGATGGGCCAGGAGCCTCCTAAGTGGCTTCCATGCTGTATGCCTGCATATTACGTCATCCACCTCCTTCACTGTTTCCAACATGGCAGCCAGTGTGCCGCTCTTCACATTCAGGCAGATCCTAACACAGGTGAGCTTCCCGTCTCCCAAAGGAATCCCCCTTGCAGTAGCTGCAGTCTGCAATTCCTACACCCGGGGCACTGTCTGTGCACTGATCTCCTCTTTTCTCACCGGTTCGGTTCTGCCATCCCCACTCACCCCTCCCCTGCTCTATCATCTTACCTGCCATTCTCTCCTTTCAACAAGAATGTCTTGTTGGAAGGGCTTCTATTCTGGATTGCCCATTTAACTCCTTCGAGGAGCCCAGCACTCACCTCCTCCAAACATGAATTCCCTGTGCATCTCTCTGAAGTTCTGATTCCCTCATTGCATTGTCTATCTTTACCTTGATTCTTTTTTAATAGTAAAGCCCTGTTTCTCAGCTTTCTCTTTTTCTCATTTCCTCCACTACAGCATAATCTCCATGAGTTTAGGAAACTTATCCTTTTCCTCTACATCCCTCGGTCTGCAGCTCCATGCATAGGTGGTGCTCAGTAACCCAGATGTAACAATCCAACAATGTGAGCTCTGTCCACAAACTCCAGAAGCGTTACAGGGTAACTTCTCAGTTAAAAGTGAAGGGTCTGGTGCTGGAGAAGATTCAGTGAGTTAAACACTTTCTGCACAAGCGTGATGACCTAAGTTTGGGTTTCTAACAGTCATATAAAAGCTGGGCATTGCTGTGGGTGTCTGTGATTCCAGAGCTAGGGGACAGAGAAAGATATCTGAGGCTCGTTGGCCAGCCAGTTTCAGTGGCAAGTTTCAGGTTCAATGAAGAGATTCTGTCTCAGAAAGTAAGCAAACAAACAAAGAAACAAACCACGTAGAAAACATTAGAAGAAGAAACCTCTGGTCTCTATACATGCACAAATACATATATATATATATATGTACATATGCATACACACATATACATGCACAAACACACAAACACATACACACCTACATATGCACATAGACACATGCACATGCATACACACATACATATGCATATACACACATACACATGCATAGACACATAATATGCATATATACACATATACATGCATATATACACATACACATGCACATACACACCTACATATGCACATACATGTATGCACATGCACATATACACATCCACATGCACATACACACATACATATGCACATACACACATATACATGTATATATACACATACATATGCACATAACACATACACATGCATATGCACACATACATATGCACATACACATGCACATACACATGCACATACACATGCACATACACATGCACATACACATATACACATGCACATATGTACATACATATACATATATACACATACGCATGTACACATACATATACATATATTCACATACACATGCACATACACACATATACATATATTCACATACACATGCACATACACACATACACATGCATATAAACACATACATATGCACACATATGTGCACACACATACACATGCACATATACACACACATACACACAATACATATACACACACATACATATGGGGGGATGGTTTCAGGGTTTATGTTTGGTTAACATTTTAAGCTCCAGCATTCTGCTAATGTGTTATGTGCCAAGGTGTCTTTTTATTATATTCATTTGATTCAGTAAATATTGATTGCTCACTATCTAAGCCAAGACCTGTGCTAGGGGAGAGAAATATGAATAGCTGAAATTGGATCCTTCTCTTAGATTTTTACAGACTTTTATGAATAGGATAGACCATGATCTAGGCTTTCAAGACATAAATATACTAGTAAGTAAGAAAATGTTTCTATTTCTATAAAGAAAGTTAGGCTAAGCGAGAATATTGACATCCTCAGGAATGGTGTGTCACCTTCCTCCAAGGGAACATGAAGGACTAGAGCTGTCTGTGCGGTCCACAGAGCCCAGCGGTGATGCCTGAGGAGGCTGCAGGTTAGGAACACCAGGGTTGAGGAAATGGGAGTACTGGGCCTTTGTAGTGGGGGAATTATTGGACCACGGAGGAGATGTCAGCTGAGCTTGGCAGGTGGGATTGAGAACGGGGAAGCATCCAGACTAGAGGCAGCTTGCATGGACCCAGGTAGGAGGAAGGTTCCAAGGCTCTTTCCAGAGATGGACCATATCTAATTTCTGGGTAGGCATGGAGCAGAAGTAGGGAAGATGGAAAGAGATTGCGGGGGGGAGCCAAACCGTGTCAGTCAGGGTTTGCTCTTCAACAGGATGGACAAACAGGAGCCTTTTGTTTCTGCAGCAGATAACAGAATCATCCATGCTTCACTGCCTAGGCAAAGCCGGTGCCAATGGATTGGAAATCCTCAAAGAGAATTTCTCTGTAGAAATATAGTTGCCTTTTGGTATATTTCCATGTTTCCTTCAATCTTGGAAAATGGATAACCCAGGCACCATCTATAAGGCCTCCTATTAGCCAACTTCCAGTACAACGTATTGGTCTTTCCTGATGGATAGCAAGCAGGGTTTACTGTAAAAGCCTTTTCACGACTGTGATGGAGCATCCTCCAATCTTTCCCCTTCCCATAAAGCCCATCCGCTGACCTCCAGCATTTGATAAAAGCCCTCTCCCATTAGCTCCAGCAGCTGAAGCTGTCTGCACAGATTCCAGTAAGTATGGTGACACACTGAACAGCAGCAGCCCATCCATCCAGACAGTACGGCCACTGCACCCTTAGAGGAACCAACCCAGAGATCTTGTCCTTGCACATAGTGTGTGCACCTGGGAAATACGTCAGACTCTATGAATTCAGGGGCTGGTCTTTTGAATATTCTCCATGATGTTTCCCTTGATTCACAGCCTGTGTTGATACAGTTTTATCTCAATGTGGGACCCAAAGCCAAGGTCACTCACTGAAGGAGTCACAGAATCAAAGGATCTGAGAATTGGGAGGTACTAGTGATTATTTATTTCAGTTGTCTTGGTTTGTAAGTTAAGGGCCTGAGGTCAGAAGATGTTGCAGCTCCACACAAGTCGGTTAAGGGCAGAGCCTGACCCTGGACTGGGAACTGCAGCTTTTTCCGCAGAGGAAGGTAATCCTGACTCTTAAGTCCTTCTGTTTGACCATTTGCTCACTGGAGAGACCTTGATTCTCCTGTTCTTTCAGGGCCTCTGCCAGTCCTGCATTCTACTCTGCTAACAGAACTTTACCACTAGAGTAGACCTGCTCACTAGGGAGGGGATTCAGCGGCAGCCTGGGACCAGGCTCCAGGGAGCTCTGTAGGTAGAACGTGGTGTCTGTGTGTGTTTTCTGGATGATTGGACCAGTCCTGGCACCTTGAGGAGTCTAGTTCCCTGTCTCCTCTGCTGCAGCCTGTGCTCTCCCAATTGAATTAGTGCTGCTAGGGACAAGGCTGTGCATTTGACGGAGGGATGTTGCAAGGGGCCATGTTACCTGTTAGAGGATCTAAACAAACATGGGGAGAGGTTGCGGCAGAGTCCTAGCTCCTGCTTCAATGTAAATGTGTCCAGAGTGAGGCGCTCATGTTAGACCTATGCAAGTGAGTTCCCCTACTGATTGAAAAGAGGGAGAGGAAAGGACACGGATCCAAATGGGAGTCGTCCCCGTGACTGCTGGCACTGTTTGCAGGGGAATATGGATTCGGTTTGTGCAGCTGCCAGAGGAAGGAGGCATTATATTAGCCTGGAGGCCTTACAGCGAAGCAGCTCGCATGGCAGAGGCGACAGATGAGGCCCTATCTCCCACCCTCTGCAGGTGGGGACAGCCCTGAGATACACGCAACACTTAGTTCTCCTCTGCCTTTTCATTTTCTTGTGGACATTTCTCATCCAAGGCAGGGCCTCACCTCAAGACAGCTCAGATGCCCCTTCTGCCTCCCAAGGGGTTTGGCTGCTTCAGCAGAGCAAAGGCACAACTAGCAGTAAGCCTTCCTTCCCATCTTCCATAGCGCTCCTTGGGGTGGGGAGAGCAGGGAGCAGGGGGCAGGGGAGCAGGTAATTGTGGCTATAAGCCATGGTGCTGCGCTGGCAGTCTCTGCTCTAGCTTTACCCTGTTTCCCAAGGAAGCCCCAGGGAACCTGGACAAGTTGGGGCTGGGGCCCAGACACTGGAGAAGGGGTGGGGACAGGACGGCACCCAGCAGATTTCCTGGCACCACGCCAGGCCAGAGCTGCCTGCTGTGTGCAGGAAATATTCAACATTCTGTGTCTTAAAGAGAGAGCCTGGAAAGGTTCCAAGACTATACTTAATACATCTGCTGGGAGCTACACAGACGGAAACTGGGCGGGGGGTGGAGGGGCAGCGGGAGGAGGGGTGGGAGTCGTCTGCAAAAATAACCCTTGCAGGTCCAGCAAAGTACCCAGTATCCACAGGGCACACACAGGTACTAAGCGCGTGCAGAAGTCCTTTCTTACCTCCAGTTGCACACACACAATCCAAAGTTCATTTGTAGCGTCAGATCTGTGCTTCTTCTTTATGATCCCGGGAGGGAGGAAGGGAATGTTATTTTAGTTGCTAGGTTATGGATTGGTGTGTTTCTTTTAGCACATAGCCAAACAGAGGGATGGACGGATAAGTCTTCGTCTCACAGAGGAGGGAGCGGACTCAGAATCATTAAGCTTACCTCTCGTACATCCAAGGCTCTGAGTTCAAGTTTGCTCCCCTACTGCTTGATGCCCACCTTCCCCCAACCCCCCCAAAAGCAGTCAGGTTCAAGCACTGAATATCCTAGTAAAGTGTTTTCACTCGATTCTCCATCGCAGTCTATTTGGGGAAGAAGACACTGCCCTCTTCCCACACTCTTAAGGCACCTCTGGTGCAGAGGGTGAGATGGTTAGAAACTAGTAACTCAGACATAGACTCGGAGGCAATCGCAAAGTCCACAGAAGCCAGCAAAGAGACAGACTGACTTAAAGCGATAACTCCCCAGAGGGCTTTGCCCAGTGGAGAAGGAAACAGCACACAAGCATCCTCCGTTCCTTACCTATCCCGCCCCCCACACACACACACACGCCAGGAATGGGAGAAAAGTCTCTCTCCCGTGTCTCAGTCAGCAGCACGTTGCTGACTCATTCCTGAAGCTCTGCAGTCCTTAGGTCTTTATCTCCAACGGTAAGCTGTGTGGACTGCTTAAGTTAAAATATGGCGTGGGAAAGATGTGTGCGGAAGCTAGGGGTAGTCGTGACCATCCATGAGGAGACGGGATGGATGCGTAGAGAGGAAAGGTATGCAGACTCCAAGCTTTCTCGGGGTTTGTGTGGAATAAGAAGGCGACGAGGGAAGAGAGAAACAGAAGAGCGAGCAGGCGACCTCGAATGTTAAAAAGATGCTTGTTTACAAAACTTGTTTCCCTTCTTTGAATATACTCCTGCACCAAGATAAACATACCATACATATACTTAGGCCAGCATATACATGCATATAGATGTATCCACACATATACTCACATACGCATGTGCGAGCTCACACACATACTCGCGCACACACCTGCACATACCCCTCTATAGCCTTTAAGCTCACCATGTGCTCTTATTTCAACAATCCCATAACCATGTTTGTCCTACTCTTGCAAGCACAGAATGCTTTGTGTCACTTGACAGCTGTGAGTTTCAAATTTTATTAAACATCTGCCTTGATCACTGCCTGTTTTTGTTTCTGTTTTGTTGTTTTGTTTTTGAAAAGACCTTATCTAATTGCCTTGGGTCATAGGCGCTACCTTCTTGTCCGAGCACAAAAGATAAAAACGCAGCCACATCCCTGAGAAGCAGTCTTAAATGAGAGTGGGCTAAGTAGCCAGGGATTGTGATGGTCTGTGTTCTGGTAGAAGAATAGATTATAGAATAATCATTCTATGATCCGTGTTTGCGTGGTTGACAAGGTAGACACATGCGTGTGTATCTTTAAATGCTATAGGTATTTCGCTGGCCTGAACACATCCCATAAATTACCTTGGCAGATGGGAAAGGTGGTGGGGACTTCATAAGGTAGGGCTTAATAGAAGGTGACTAATGCCAACTCATCAAGGGGAGTGAGTTCCCAAAAGAGTGAGTTGTCACATAAAGAGTAAAGTCATTTCTCTCTGCTCTCCACCTTCCCATCTCATGATGGAAATTTACAGGCTCATCGCACCCCAGAGGGACAGGAACACTTATGGGCGATGAGGGGACAGGCCCTTACTCATCTTTCCACCTCCAGATTGTTTTTTTTATGAACGAGTAGGTGAATGAGTGAGGTACCTCTTATCCATACGAATCTAGTATGGTTCCTCGTACAAAGGAGAAACCTCAGTAACTATTCAGTGAGATCCTGTGCAAATAGGACACATATCAGCTGGGTTACCTTCCATGGCCGTTGTTCACTTAAATATCTCCAAGCCTGCAAACCTCATCTTTATACTGTTTCTACCAACCCCAAGAAGAAAATGGATAAAGCATGAAAACCTTGTCACACCACAGGAAGGCAGTACAAACTCTGGGTGCTCACCAGAAGAACCAACATGGCGCCCAGAGCTTAGATATCAGCCCTGCCTTCTCTTCCTCCCAAAGACAGACATGCTTCACAGCCTGGCCTTTCTCTTCACCTCAGAAGCAGCCTGAT
This sequence comes from Apodemus agrarius, assembly GCA_964023405.1. NCBI lineage: Eukaryota > Metazoa > Chordata > Mammalia > Rodentia > Muridae > Apodemus > Apodemus agrarius. The sequence continues at coordinate 44,551,044 of OZ030012.1, read as the reverse complement.
TATTCAAATATTCCAGAGCCCATCATGTAAATTCGCATTCTGCAAATCTCAAAGCCTTTCTTCTCTATCAGAGCACGAGGCGGAACAAGATATATGCTTTTTCCCTTTTCCTTTTTTTTTTTTTTTAACCAGCAAATGGCTTTTTATTGATCCACCTTTGTAACAGCAGCTTTGTTTCTTCTCTTCATGGAGACTCCAGAATCTCTCTCTCTCTCTCCCTCTCCCTCCCTCCTTCTCTCTCTCCCCCCTCTTCTCTCTCCATCTCCCTCTCTCTCCTCCTCCCTTCTTCCCTCTCTTTCTTTCCCCACCCCTTAAGAGAGCCTACTTCCCCTTCTCTACCGCTGTCTCTCCCCACAGATTTATCTGATCTCTGCTCTTCATAAACCAGCACTCCCTCCAGACCCGTGTGTTCCCGGCCTGCTACGGCCAGAATTTAACGTGCTAATCAGGTTTTTCTGTATCTGCACACTCTGTCCCTCCACCACCCACTCCACCTTCTTCACTCTTATCTTTCCATCCTCACCTTCATGGTACACGGGCCTATTAAATGGGGTCCAGTGCAATTTCTGGCACCCAATAAATCTAAATTTTCAAGCTTGGGAAGCTGGGCTTACCCACTGGCACCCAGATAAATGAGTCTTCGGCGAGAAACCTACACTGCTCATTACTCTCTGCTGAAAGCCCAAATGAGGGCCTAGGAAGTCAAAGCCCCTCTTTGCTCTTCACTTTCTGGAAAAGAACATGTGCCCGCCCTCAACACTGAGGCGTAGGTTTTCATCTCTGCGCATTCTCCTTTCTATCAAGGTTTTCCATGAGACGGGAGCATCCCAGCCAGTACCTAGCTGGTTCAATCTTCTTTGCTGTGATGCCTCGGAGTGAGACACCTAGCATACCACCACTTAACCACTAAACGACAAAGAACTGTGCTCACGCCCTTAATCAGGCCATGATCACAGAGGCCTGCATGGACCCCCCTTGGGTGCAGGGAGTGAGCCTTCAACTCCCCAAGTCTCTTCCGTATGATTGACAAGGGACAGTCAGCTCTCCATGCGGATTAAAGAAGGGTCACTGAGGTTGGGGAGTCCTTGATATCAGACCATCTTCCCAGAAAGAGGAACCAAGAGCCAGAACTGAGGGAGGCAGCAGGGTTAGAGGAAACATGTTTTCGTGGGGAATATTTGTATTTACTTGTTTGTTATTTTGCCTTGAGAAATCACCACCTTTTACTTTGCCAGCTTTCTGCTTCTCTACAATAAAAATCTATGACCACAAATCTTTTAAACGACTCTCAATGCTACAGCAGTCTGGGGAGAGCTCCTCTGCTGGCCTCTTGCTGGTGTAGTGCTGAAAATCCAATTAAGAAATAATAATTCTAGAAGACAAATACCTTTAAAATAAAGTACCTGGTTTGGACTTCTGTGGAATTAAGGCAGTCATCAATTGTACACTATGCTGTTTGGCTCTATAAGCCACTGTGGCTAGCCTTTTGTACTCTTTTAGTTAGGCTAGGTATTAGTCTCGATCATGGTGTGTCAATTATGGTCATCAACTATATTTGCGATATGTTTTGATTTGCAATATATCATTACTGATCATGTTGGTGGGTGGGATGATGCTTTGAATGGTAAATGTCCACCATAGTCTTGGACTTTTAAATATTTGGTCCCCAGTTGGTGTGTAGTTTGGGGAGATTTAGGGAACATGGCCTTGCTTGAGGAAGTATTTTACTAGGGGCAGGTTTTGATATTGAAGCACTATGAGCTTGAGACTGGCCTGGGCTGCCTAATGAGACCTTTGTCTCACAAACAACCAACAGAAGTACCATCTCAAGAGGAAAACCTAAGGTTACTATAAGAAGAAAAAGAAGTCTACCTCAGTTTCTGACCTACTGGTCTACCTGCAAAGCTTATACTGGCCCACATGTGTCTTGGCCAATTCTACTTTGTTATATTAATCTCTCATTCTCTATCTATTTTGGTTTGCTTTGTGTTTCTCTGAATGAACAATATGACCAAAATCAGCACGGGAAGGAAAGGGTTAATATAGCTTACAGGTTATAGTTCCTAATTGGGAGATTTCAGAGCAGGAGCTCAAGACAGGAACCTGGAGGCAGGAACTGAAGCAGAGACCATTGAGGAAAACCGCTTATTGACTTGCTCAGTTACCTTTCATACATGTTCCACCAGCCTAGGTGACACCATCTGCGGTGGTCTCTGCCCTCCTATGTTAATTAGCAACTAAGAAATGCTCCATGGACATACCCAAAGGCCAATATAAAGGATATAATTCCACAGTGAAATATTTCTCATCCGAGGTAAGACACAGCTGAAGCTAAAGATGATTGTCATCCATCCATCATCCATCCATCATCCATCCATCATCCATCCATCATCCATCCATCCATCATCCATCCATCCATCATCCATCCACCCACCCATCCATCCATCCATCCATCCATCCATCCATCCATCCATCCATCTACCTACCTACTTACCTATCTGCTTTTCGATGGTGGGAATGAGCCAAGGACCAGGCACATTTGGTCTGATCTCCCTTTCTTGTTAGCTGGTGGACCTGCTGAGGGAGTCCAGTCTCCAATATTGTAGAACACCTGAGGCCTTTGGAATGAGCCAGATCTAATTTAGGTCTTGGTTTTCACATAAGCTTTTGACAATTTAACAAAATTTTGAGTCACGGTATCTTTATTTGTAGGATGATTTACAGGAACATTTAGAGATAGATAATGAATCATTGTGAGTTTAAGACAATTAGTAACAAAACGCTTGTGCTTCTTCTGTTGAAATTCTCTGTTGAACTATGAAGCTTAACGCTCCACAGGCCATTCTGATGAGACACGATGAAACTTTCTGCACCAGATCTTCACCCTGCTCTGTTTGTGAGGACCCCTCTGCCTCTCATAGCAAGAATGAACCCTGCTCGATTGATCCTCCTGGCCAGCCAGCAAGTATGAGGGAGTTGCCAACATCACTTGCCTTTTACAGCAAAGCTCACTGAGGCAATTGTCTGGACATTTTGCTTGTGTTTGCTCCTTTTCTAAACCCATCCTCTTGCTTCTTTCCTGAGCCCAAGGGGCCATTCCGCGAGGGCCAGTGTCCTCATTATTCACTGTGGCTCTGGCAAAGTTTGTAGGAGACTGCACAGGTCAAATTGGTCTCAGTCATCTCCCTGTTTCCATCTCTCAGGAGCTGATCCCATTCTGATGTTCTCCCTCTCTCTTTCCCTCCCTCTCTCCCTCCCTCCCTCCCTCCTTCTTTTCTTCTCTCTTTCCTTCCTTCCTTTCTCTTTGTTTAAAAATATTTTGTGTGTGTGTGTGTGTGTGCGTGTGTGTGTGTGTGTGTGTGTGTGTGTGCGTGTGTCTGTGTGTCTAAGTGTGTTCTGGTATGTGTAAGTGTGTATATGAGTAGGATCCTTCTGTTTCCAACTTTCCTTTCCTGGGATTGTAAGTGCACATCGCCACACCCAGCTTTGTCTAATATGGACTCTGGGAATCCAACTCAGGAACTTATGCTTACTTTATGGACTGGGCTATCACCCCAGCCTCTAATGTTTTAATTTTTAAAATTAGCATACAAAGTGTTAGCTGCCATTCTAGCACTTTCCGACATGACTTGTTTTGCTGGCCTTCCTCCCTGCTCTCTTCTCTCCTAGTTCCTGGGGCTTCCCTCTGTCTTGGATATGAAACCTCAGTGCACTCCATTTGCAGTCTTTCTCCTTGCCTTCTTCCCCACCTCCCCACCCTCCCACCTCCCCACACCCCCATACTCCCACCTCCCCACACCCCCACCTCCCCACCCTCCCACCTCCCCACACCCCCACCTCCCCACCCTCCCACCTCCCCACACCCCCACCTCCCCACCCTCCCACCTCCCCACACCCCCATACTCCCACCTCCTCACTTCCAAATAGTTTTCAATTTCCTATGACCAGGCCAAGGAGGATTTGTCTCAGCTTATGTTTTTAATGCAGTCTTTACAATCACTGATAAATACAGATCTGTCCACCTGGATCCTCTGTCTTGAATCACACTCTGATGTCTAACAAACACCCCGAGGTTACCATGCTCAGAAGAAAGCCCTGACTTGTTTCTAAAGAATGTTTCTGGAGGCATCCTTGTTTTAATGGGTGAGCATTTTACTCAGCCCTAAGCTTTGGCATCATCCCTGTCACCCTTCAGCCAGTCCTAGCCCAGAGGCCAGAAGCTCTTTCTTTGAGACATGGCCAGAGTCCCACTGCTCTCAGCACTTCTACTGCCTCAGAGAGTCTAGTCTGATTCACTATCCTTTTCATGTGGAGTGTGTGTGTGTGTGTGTGTGTGTGTGTGTGTGAGAGAGAGAGAGAGAGAGAGAGAGAGAGAGAGAGAGAGAGAGGTGTTATATACTTGTGTGTATGCAGGCATATTGCCATGTGCACATGTGTGTGACCAGAGGATCACATGAGGTAGTTTGCTCTAAGACTCTGCTTTATACCTTTGAGACAAGATCACTGAACTCAGGCTCTGTCTGCTGCTGGCTAACCGGCCAGCCAATGCCAGTGGTTCTGTTTCTATGACCCCCAAGCTACCACCACAGGAATGTGTGGCCAGGTCCAGTTGCTTTTTTCCCCTCTCTTTTCTTTCTTTCTTTTTCGTTTTCAACACGGGTGCCAGGCCTCTGGCCTCAGGTTCTCATGCTTGTGCCTCAGAAGCTCTCACCTGCCAAGCCACCTCAGTCTTCATGCGGACTCTTAAAACACAAAGGAGCAAACAGAGCCAACTTCACTCTCCACTTAACGGTGGTTCGCGTTCGATTTTCTATACCAGTCTCTTAAAAACACCAACCATGGCCTGCCTCTCCCCTGCTCAGAGCCTTCTTGCCACATCCCATCTCGTCTGAAGAGGAAAACACTTGGATTGTCTAAAGGCTCCACACGATTCGTCCATTTTGTTCTGAGCTGAACTCTGCAGATCAGACTGAGTCCGAACTTGCTTCTTGCCAGTCCTCAAACAGTGACGTATATACCCATGCCGGGGCTTTGTAGATACAGTCCCCTAGACCTGCGGCACCTCCTCTGGAGGTCCGCAGGAAGACTTCTGATCCCCACGAGGCTGTTGCTCTCTTTGGACCTCGGATTCCACTTGCCCCACGTACAAGCAAGGATCCCCATAGTGTTGCCATGCAGGCTCTTCGCCGCATCTTACACCCTCTCAGCCCCCCACCTGACATACTGCATGTCTTAGTCTTTACTTACTGCTTGTCTATGTCTACTTTCAGAATGTCAGTGCTGTGTCAATTCAAGAACTTTGTCTCTTGGCCAAGTCAAGTATAGTTCTTGACTGGATAATTATTTGGTGAGTGAGTGAATGGATGTCTGCAGTGAAGCTGACAGTTCAGGATCCCCAGTCGTTGTAGCCTCCAGCACTGAAGTACCAGAGATCATTTCCTCCTGTGTGAATAGTCCTGCCTTCCTCTTCGGAGCTCCTGACGAACACCTTCGTTCTTTACGCCTCCCCCAGTTCTTCAAATGAAGCTGTCTCAGTAGACACCTCTGAGTTTCTTTATACTCTGTGATGTGAACTGCTTGAATTGAGGAGTGTGTTAGTTAATTTTCTGTTTCTTTTGGCTTAAATTTCAGAGGGATCTGAGCCTATCATGGCTGGGAAGAGTCGTGGCTGTAGGAGCTGGAACCCAAGACTCACGCTTTCCAGTGAAACAGAGAGTAAACAGGAAGCAGGGCAAGGCTATAAAGAGGTGAAGCCCATCCCAAGTGACATTAAGGTCCTCCACCAAGGTCCCATCCACCACCAAGGTCCCACAACCTTCCCCCGTAGCACCACTAATAGGAGACCAAACATTCTGAGCCCTTGGAGGATGCTCTCATTCAAACTAACACAAGGCATTATTTGGATACTTAAGGCAACTCAGCCGCTCTCTAGCTGTTGGCTCCTGTTCCCTGGACTTGAGCTCTATACTCTCATTATGGCTCCACCCACTTCCTTGACTGACAGGCGAAAATCTGGGACTTTGAACTCAGGGGATGAATTTTTATCTTGAATTTGTCAATTTCCTCCTCTGTGGATGAATTGTGCCAAAACCTTAGCCTTGTGTGGCTGAGATGAGAAAGGATGTCCAGCCAGTATTTAACACAGCATCTGGCAGACACCAGACTCATGAATACCTAAGTTCCCTTGGCTTTCTGTCTTGTGTCAGCCCCCCCCCCACACCTTCCTTTTGAGCTTCCTCTCTTGAGCTTCAATCTTGTACAATATGAAGTTTTGGCAAAGCCCCCCTTTTTTTTTTATCTCTCCCCTGCCCAGGGGAGACTTGCTGGGGGAACATAAATGACTTTCCTCAAGCACCTGTATATACAGTGTCTGAAACTGCAATGAGAGAGTTGGCCGGAGGCCTAGAGTAAGTTCAGATGGTGAAAATAACTTACAGGCTTCAAGACAGTATATTTTACATGCTCTGAGTTTCTTGTCATTCTTTTTAAAGACCAGGATGAATTAGATGTACAGATGAGTTTAGAATCCCTTCTTTAGAAAGAGATAGGATTCCAGTGTGCTCTGATTAGGAAAAGGTTGGCCATAAGAAGCCCACGAGGAACAGCGTGTTGCCCGCCAAGCAATCTGGAGTGTTCACACCCACTTCTCCTCCTATAGATCCTGTTCATGGTTTTTTTTTAATGTTTGTAATTTTTATTCTTTTTTATTTCTTAATGAACTTTTTATTAGATATTTGCTTTATTTACATTTCAAATGTTATCCCCTTTCCTCATTACCCCTCCTAGAAAACCCTCGTCCCCTCCTCCCTTCCCCTGCTGAACACCCCACACACACACACACACACAATCCCACTTTCCTGACCTGGCATTCCCTTAGCCCCAAAGCTCAGAATACCCGAGATACAATTCACAGACCACATAAGCTCAAAAGGAAGGAAGGAAGACCAAAGTGTGGATACTTTGGTCCTTCTTAGAAGGAGGATCAAAATATCCATCGCTCACAGCCAACTAATGGACTGAGTATAGGGTCCCCAATGGAGGAACTAGAGAAAGGACCCAACGAGCTGAAGAGGTTTGCAGCCCCATAGGAGTGACAATAATATGATCCTGTTCATGTTCATGTGGATGGCAGGGACAAAGTCAGACAGCACATTCAAATAAGATGCTGGAGGAAATTTAATGAAGGGGCTTTTTGAAAAAGGGGTGTTGGGAGGACTAAGGTAAGTTGTCTCATTTAACTTTCTATTGCTATGTCAAAATGCAGGGTCAGACAATTTATATATATAAAAAAGCATTTTGTTTGGAGCTCCCAGTTCCAGAGGGTTTGAGTCCATGACCATCATGGCAGGAGGCATGACAACAGGCAGGCAGGCACGGTTCTAGAGAAGTAATTGAGAGCTTATATCTGGTCTATAGGCAGGAGGTGGAAAGATAGAGGAAGGAGGGAGGGAGAGAGAAAGAGGATGATGATGATGATGATGATGATGATGATGATGATGATGACTGGGAATGACATGGGCTTCTGAAACCTTAAAGCTTGTTACACCTCCTCCAACAAGGACACACCTCCTCATCCTTCTCAATAGTTCTATCAACCAGGGACCAGCCATTCAAATATATGAGCCTATGGGACCATATCATTCAAACCATCACACAGAACAATTAGAAATGTTGATCTAGTAGAGTAGACAAGCCAAAGCTTGGAACTGTGACCGCCCAGGCCTGCGGAACAGTAATTACACACACACACACACACACACACACACACACACAAAAACACAAACACACTCAGGCACACACACATGCTCACGCCCTGGGGAACAAATATCCCTTCCTTGCTTATGATTTGCACTTCTGGTTTTAGCTAAGTCTTCCCTTGAACAGATCCAGGGAGAAAATCATTGCTTATCTCACAGAGGTCAGTCTCCAGAATCCCAGGACAGGATGGAGAAATGGAGGAAGGGTTTTTAGGAGCCAAACAGGGAAATCCAGCTGGGTTTCCTTGGTAATGTGAATGACCCTGAGGGCTTTCTGAAAACGGTTTTGTAATGTTGACATCCCACATGATAGGCACAAAACACTTTTATTTGGCTAAAGGTAGATCTATTTTTATTTTTAATGATATATGCATATGTGTTTCTATGTGGGCATATGTGCTTTTTGGGGCTTGTGGAAATCGGAGAGGGTGTTGGCTTCTCTGTCATTAAAGTTCCAAGTAGTGGTGAGTTACTTAGCATGAATGCTGGAATCTAAAGTCCAGTCCTCTGGCAAGAGCAGTGAATGACCTTAACCACCGAGCCTTCTCTGCAGGCCTGGCATGGACTGCTCTTGTTATTATGTTAGTCTCGAGAGCTTTGCTTGGTGTGGTTCTGGGATCGTAGCCTTTGCATTTTCCTTCATTTTGTTTATTACAACGCCACACACTGTTCTTTAGAACTGATTTGAGACTGTAGGATTTCATTTATATGAAGTTAGAACACACTAAATTAATGCACGGTGGTAGAAGACATGATGGTGGTCACTTCTGGAAAGGACCATCTGTTGTCTATGAAGCAGCGAAGGGACCCTGCCAGGAAGGACTCTACATCTTGAACTCTTGTTGCATTTATATGGCCATCTATTTTGGTCAGGCTCCATTGAGCCACATACTTAAGGCTAAGGCATTTTATTGTATGTGAATTACACCTCTGGATAGAGAAGAAAAACAGTAGGGTTATGTTCTTAGAAGAGGGGCAGTGTTTGTGTGTAATCGACTTACATGTGTGTATACAATCTATATGATCATGTGCAAACAAGATCAACACCGCCTCATTTGCCTTCTCTACATCTGTTCCTGGCACTCTGTCTTTCAAGAGGCAAAGATAGGGGAGGGGCCCAGACCTGTCTTGGTGAAAGCTGCAGACAATTACCCCCAGTTGAAAATAAACATAATAAAACTATAGAAGTCTAATTTTTGCAACTTGAGAGGCTTTTTCTGTAGCTATTCATTTCTAATCACTCTCACCTAATAAATGAATAGAATAGCTAATGTGATTAGACTAATTCACTAGTCATCAGGAATATTAAATGAATAGAATATTTTGCATTTCGCCAGTCACACATCTTGAGTATTTACCTGATATTACAATCAGACATGTGTTAGGTTTTTTTTTTTTTCTCTGTGCTTCTGGGCCATAGCTCATGGATAATTACAGTGTTTAATTAGACCCACACAGCACTTGGCTCTCCAGTGTGGAAGGAAATTACAGGATGTAGACAGAACAAATCAAGGCTGTAAAGGAAAAGTAGCCCTTTGCTATATCCCCGTGGAAGAATTAGCAGAGGAATGAACAACATACTTGGACAGAGAAAAAATTGTTTTTCATCAAGATTTTGCAAGTACATTTTCTTTTTTGGAAACACAGCTAGTGTCCTTCAGACAGAAAACAGTTAAGTGGCTTTTTGGCTCTTAGTCGCTCTTAACTGCCTCTTACATTTGATGATATCCTAGAACCTGATGAAAAGCTCCCCTTGAGCAAGGAGCACAGGTGACTGTAGTTGGGCTTTTTGTGTGGACTTTCAGAGACTCTGGAAGCTGCTTCTGCCTCCTTAAGCTTGAAAATGCCATAATATTCTCTGTTAGCCGAATGACTCGTTTCCCGATCAAATATGTCCGTGCCATAAAGCAGAAGAGGAGGCTAAGACAACCTTGCCATTCTCACTAGAACACGAGCAAATCCAGTCCATGTGACATCAAGATGAGGGAGAGGAGGAAAGTAGGTGTGAGAGGCCCTGTAGAAGATGTGTGCTTGGTGTGCACAAGGTCATTGAGAAGGGTGTCATTCCAAGTGATAGGACAAGAGTTGTGTTGGGACAGGAGTATAGCAGGAGGTGACAGGCAGCCAGAAGGCAGATCAGGGAGTGGGAGACATGAGTTTTCTCTAAGAAGTGTGATTGGAAACCATTGGTACATTTTTGCAGAGGAGTGTCTTGATATATTTGTACATTAAAAAGGTTGCTCCAGCTCAGGGGTTCTTAACCCGTGGGTCATGACCCTTTTGGGAGTTGAATGACCCTTTCACAAGGGTCCCCAAAGGCCATCCAAAAACGCAGATATTGTGTAACAATTCATAGCAGTAGCAAAATTATAGTTAGGAAGTGGTAATAAAAATAATTTTATGTTTGGGTGCTACCACTGCATGAGGAACTGAAGCTAGAGGGTCACAGCTTTAGGAAGGTTGAGATCCACTGCTCTATCTGCTGTGCAGAGGACAGACTGGAAATGGGAGTGGGTGGGGATACAGGTGTGTATTAGTCAGGGTTCTCTGGAGTCACAGAGCTTATGGAATGCCTCTACGTATTAAGGGAAAATATTGGAATGACTTCCAGTCGGCAGTCCAATTAACCGACAATGGGCAGCTGTGTTGCTCAATCCCATGAGGCTGGAATGCGGAAGTAGGTTCCAACAGATGTGCTGTCAAGTAAGTACAAGCAGGTGAAGGAGAAGAGGAGGAGGATGAGGATGAGGAGGAAGAGTACGAGGAGGAAGAGGACGGAGGAGAAAGAGGACGAGGAAGAGGAGGAGGAGGAAGAGGAGGAGGAAGAAGAGGAGGAGAAGGAGGAAGAGGAGGAGGAGGAAGAGGAGGAGGAGGAGGAGGAAGCTGCTGCCTTCCTCTTTCATTGTCCTTATGTAGGACTCCAGCAGAAGGTGTGGCCCAGATTAAAGATGTGTACCACCACACCAACTTGCTCTGTCTCAGGCTGGCCTTGAACTCAGAGATCTTGCCTCTGTCTCCTGGGATTAAAGACGTGTACCATTTTGCCTGGGCCCAAGCTTTTCATGGCCACTGTTTCTCAAGGTCCAGATCAAAAGCATTTGTCCTCCTCCATTAAGATCTGGATCAAAAGCCTTTGTCTTCCAGCCTCAAGATCTGGATTACAGGTGTGCCCTCCATTTCTGGATTATAGTTCATTCCAGATGTAGTCAAACTGATAACTGGGAATAGCCATCACAGAATGGAAATAAGGTAGGGTAGTTGAATCTGTTGACAAAGACCAGTGCTGACTTGCTAGCAGCAGAAGGAAACAGCTGTCAGATGGAACACATTTGTTACTCTATGGGGCTGAGAACCAAACTCAGGGCTTGCTCACCCTAGACAAGCATCTCGCCAGTGACTTACATGCTCAGTCCTTTGCACATATTTTGGAGGAAAAGCTATGTTTAGATGAGGTGGAAAAAAAGCTCTAGGGTGTGTATGGGAAAGGAGAATTGCAGATGACTCCAAGGTACTTCATCTGAAATATAAATAGACTGGAGGAGTCACCCTTGTTGGTGGGAAGACTTAGAGATGAATGGGTTGGGAAAGTGTCATAATCAACACTTAGAAGCATTAAGTTTGACATTCTAATTAGACCCTAGTAGAGATACTGAGGAAGAACTATGTCTACTGGAATTCTGGAATTCTGGGAGAGGTATTTCAGAGGGAAGGTAGAGTCACATCTTGGGAGGAAGAAAGACCATTTTTATTTTTACTTTGTCCTACGTAAATGACATGTTCTGTTGCTGAGTGTGGTAGACAGAATTCAAAGATGGCCTCAGAACTTCCCATGTCTGTTGTGTGCACATCCTGCCAAATCCAGGGGTCTGGGAACCTAAGCGATCTCATTCTAGTGATTTGGTTACATAAAAGGTGTATGGCACAGTTGGTCTTAAGACAGGAGACTCTCCTGATAGGACTAACTTATCTTTGAGAACTTTTAGAAGGAATGTTTTCCAGTTTATAGAAGGAGTCAGGAGGACACAATCCTGCTGTCTAGGAGATATGCACACACATGTGGGAACTTCCACTGGGGTCCAAAACAAGGAGCAGTGGGCAGTATCTGGGTACTAGGAATAGTCCATGGCCAACAGCTGTCTTCTAGTCCCAGATACTGTATGACAGTAAATTGCTACTTGTTGTGTGCATGTGCATGTGCGTGTGCGTGTGTGTGTGCGTGTGCGTGTGTGTGTGTGTGTGTGTGTGTGTGTGTGTGTGCATGTGAGTGTATGCAGGTGCACCTGTGTGTAAGAAAACATCAGTTGCCATTTCTCAGGAACCATCCACCTTTTCATTTCTCCCTCCCTCCCTCCTTCCCCTCCTTCCTCCCTCCTTCTCTCCCTCCCTCCTGCCTTCTCTTTTTTTCTTCTCATAAACAGGGTCTGTGAGTGTCAATCAGGTCACATTAGTTAGCCAGTTTGTCCCCAGGGATCCTGCCTGTTGTTGCCTCCATTGTGATGGCATTGCCAGTGCATGTCACTATGCCTGGTTTTATTTGCAAAGGTACTGGTGATCAAACTCAGGTCCCTGTGCTTGCAAGGCAATCACTTCACTAACCGAACTATCTCCCCAGCCCATATGTTAACATTGGTTTTAGATGCAACTTTTCAATACGTTTTTTAAAAATCTTATTTTAATTTATTTACATTTCAAGTGTTATCCCCTTACCTGGTTTCCCCCTCTCCCAGAACCCCCTCTCCTATACCGCCTCCCCATTGCTTCTATGAGGGTGTTCCTCTACCCACCCATCCACCCCCTCCTCCTATAATCATGGGTTAACCCTTGCCTGGAGCGTGGAGAGTAAACCACAGAGAAGAGGATCACAGGGCGTGGTTGCAAGGGAAGCAGTCATTCATTTATTCATAATTCATTCACTCACTCACCAAATATTCATCATCCGGCACATACCAGGTGTAATTCAAAGCAACTCAATTTCTCCACGTAAGAGTGGACAGGAATAAAGAGAGACAATAAAAATCAAATCAATTTAAGAGCAGTTAAAACGAATGGTCAATCTACCCTTCTCCATCATCTTTGGGACTGGGTTATTTCCACTGTCGTTAACAATAAAAGGCTTATCGTTTCATAATGGTAGAAGCATACTGTAAGGGGTAGGCATGAAAAGAGCCCTATTTGAGCAGGTATCGCAGTGCTGACGACCTGGCCACCATACATCCTATCCACCTGTCTGATGGTCCTTCCTGGTGGCCCCATTTCCCCTAATGCCCAAGTTCTACCATTCATCCAAAGCGATTCTCATTCTCAAAGCTACAATCTTATTTTATCCAGGCTGTCAGCCGACATCCCATTTTCTGTTTCACTAGGAGCCTGGAGGCCAGTGGTGTTCCCCTCAGCAGGAGTCACCTCGGACCTGCCACGTGTCCTTTCCACTCTGACCACCATCTCTTCACTCGTCGTTAGTCTCTGGCCATCCTTGGCCAGCCCTTGGGTTGTCCTTACATTAGGACCTTTTTAATCTTCTATTGATGGCTCCTGGACTTGCCATGTCCTTACTATTCCATCTTGGCCCACAGTTTCAGTTATCCATTGCTGTGTACCACGCCCTGCAAAACTGGGGCTTTAAACACTGTCGCCCACCCATTGGCACAGTTACATGAGGCTCTAGCAGTGTTCAGTTGGTTGGAATCCACTGCTAAAGTTATAGTCATAACTTTTACAAGCATTTGGTGAGAGAGAGAGAGAGAGAGAGAGAGAGAGAGAGAGAGAGAAAGGGGGCAGGGAGGGAGGGAGGGAGGGAGGGAGGGAGGGAGAGAGAGGCCTTCATTAGTAATGTTCTTGCTTTGCAAGCATGAAGACTTGAGTTCAATCCCCCATAATCCCAACAGTTCAGAGGTAACAATGAGGCTCTGGGTAACAGCGGATCTCGGGGCTCAGTGGGAAGCACATGCGACAGACTAAGCAGCACCTGAATAGCAGTGGACTCCAACCAACTGATAGCCTAACGGGTAAGCATCCAGTCTGAGAATATGTCAAAGACGGTCAACAGCACTTCTGAGCATGACACCCGAGATTGTCCTCCAGGCTCTACATTCGGGTACACCCACATACAAATATGCACACACAGATACACACACATGCACAAAAATTAAGATAAAGAGAGAACTTGTTCTCTGTGAACACTTTGGGGTTGTCCAAAAAAAAAAAAAAAAAAAAAAAAAAAAGCCCAGCTATCCTGCAGGAGAGGTCAGACAGAGAAGCCCTGAGAATACAGGAAGATGAAGAAGAACCCATCTGGGCCTAGTCTTGCAGCCATTTCTCTCACAGAGCACCACACATGTGAACACAGACTAGGTATAGTACAGTGTGGTCTTCCTACTCCATTGAGCAAACTAGCCAGAGGCCAGGGAAGAGTCAGGGAAGGAAAAGTAGACTTTACTTCTGCTGCTTAGGGGTTGATGGATGTGTGTGTGTGGATAGATGGGTATCTGCTCTTATTTCAAATTTCTTAAACCTACTCACACTGAAGTTGGGAATTCTTTTTTATGTGTCCACTGGAAGCTAAACTGACTCCCAATAGTCTGTGCTGTGCTGTGTTGTGCTATGCTGTGTTGTGCTGGGTTGTTCTATGCTGTGCTATGCTGTGCTGTGCTGTGCTGTGCTGTGCTGTGCTTTGTTGTGCTGTGCTGTGCTATGCTGTGCTGTGTTGGGTTTTGCTGTGCTGTGCTGGGTTGTGCTGTGCTGTGCTGGGTTGTGCTGTGCTGTGCTGGGTTGTGCTATGCTGTGCTGTGCTGTGCTGGGTTGTGCTGTGCTGTGCTGTGCTGTGCTGGGTTGTGCTGTGCTGTGCTGTGCTGTGCTGTGCTGTGCTATGCTATGCTGTGCTGTGCTGGGTTGTACTGTGCTGTGCTGTGCTGGGTTGTGCTGTGCTGTGCTGTGCTGTGCTGTGCTGTGCTGGGTTGTACTATGCTGTGCTGTGCTGGGTTGTTCTGTGCTGTGCTGTGCTGTGCTGTGCTGTGCTGTGCTGTGCTGTTCTGTTCTGTTCTGTTCTGTGCTGTGCTGTGCTGTACTGTGTTGGGTTTTGCTGTGCTGTGCTGTGCTGGGTTGTGCTGTGCTGTGCTGGGTTGTGCTGTGCTGTGCTGGGTTGTGCTGTGCTGTGCTGGGTTGTGCTATGCTATGCTGTGCTGTGCTGGGTTGTGCTGTGCTGTGCTGGGTTGTGCTGTGCTGTGCTGGGTTGTGCTGTGCTGTGCTGGGTTGTGCTATGCTATGCTGTGCTGTGCTGGGTTGTGCTGTGCTGTGCTGGGTTGTGCTATGCTACGCTGTGCTGTGCTGGGTTGTACTGTGCTGTGCTGTGCTGTGCTGGGTTGTGCTGTGCTATGCTGTGCTGTGCTGTGATGTGCTGTGCTGTGCTGTGCTATGCTGTGCTGTGCTGTGCTTTGTTGTGCTGTGCTGTGTTGTGCTGTGCTGTGCTATGCTGTGCTGTGTTGGGTTGTGCTGGGTTGTGCTATGCTGTGCTATGCTGGGTTGTAGTGTGCTGTGCTGTGCTGTGCTATGCTGTGCTGTGCTGTGCTGTGCTGTGCTGTGCTGTGCTGTGCTGTGCTATGCTGTGCTTGGCTCACCCCATAACAGCACTGCTACCCTGAAAGAGCCACATTGCAGTGTGTCCTGGGTTATGCCTTTGATCTACTCTTGTGGTAGACATGAATACCCTTTTTGGACCTCTCTTTAAAGGAGGCTTGCCTCCTAGTGATAGGGAAGGCAAACCAAAGTCAACCTGTCAACAGTGTCTGAGTCCGTCTCCACTCTAGGGCTTGTCTGCTAACACCAGATCTACCTGGGCAGCCACAGTCAGGGATGGAGTACACAGGCATCTCAAGGCCTGGGCACTTTGGTCCAAGCATCTCTATCGGATGTAAATGATGAAGGCCAGTACACTATGCAGTTCTTCAGTGGGTGGTGAAGGCAGCCTGCACTGCAGTTTTCTTTCTTCAGCTGCTAACTGGGGCTTCTTTCTTCCTCTCACATGGGCAGATCCCCCAGGAACATCTCGCACACCAAACTGTGTCAGCACTTGCCTCCAGAGTACCCAGGCTGTGATATACCTTTTCAGCTTTTAGCAGAGAATCGGTAGCTGTGGATGTATTTGTATATACATGCATGCATGTGACCACATGCCTATATGTGTTTATACATATGTATGTTTTCATTAAAACATGCATGTACACACATGTACATATACAAAACATACGCCTGTTCTATTGTTAGAGAGAAGCCTCTGTTCCTTCCCAGTGCTGGCTCCTTCCATTTTCTGATGGTTACTTCTGTCCCTAAGTCCCATCTCACCTTAGCCTGTTGGTCAAAGCACCACCACTATTGACAGGGGACTGAGGAGGATCTACTATGACCATCTGTTTGTTTCTAATGTGGACTATCAATAATATCTGTCTTCTCCCTCTTTTCACGCGTTTAGGGCCAGGCACAAAACAGAGTGAGCAAATCAGAGTCTCTATTTCATTGAACTGGAGTTAGGGAAAAGTTTCCTTTTTTTCCTGATAGAAAAAATCTGGAAGTTATAGGCCCAGAAACATCCTATAGAATCGTCTAACACTTACCTTTCCTTGTCGAAGAGTATAGAAGGTAGCTAGGGAGCAGCTGATGTGAGACCACAGTCGCCCATGCTTATGCCAAGGGTGTGGCATAAGATCACAGAAGAGGAAATAGCTTAGATTCTATCACGTATTCTTAGGTTCTATTGTAATATTTGATGAAGCAGTTTCAGGTTTACAGGGATTGTGGAAATGGTTGATCCGGGTCCATATGTGATAAAGATGAGGCCTTATGATGGTTACTATTAACACCCAGCTTGACAGAATCTAGAATTACCTTGGTTATGGGCCTCTGGGCATGCCATGGGTTCATGTCTTGATTACACTAGGTGAGGCTGGATGTTCTGCCCATTGTGGGTGGCACTATCCCCTCTATGGGATCATGGATTACAAAGGTAGAGAAAAGGAATTGAGCAGCAGTGTATATTCATGGCTCTCCACTCTTTGACATATGCCATGTGACCAGGTGTCCCAGGCTCCTGCCGCTGCTGTGACTTCCCCACCATAACTGATGATAACCTAGGACTGTGAGGCAGAGTAAACCTTCCCTATCTTAAGTTGCCTTTGTCGGGGCATTTTATCACAGCAATGGGGAAAGAAACTAAAAGCAGAATGAGAAAGTTCTGTACTGCCAGGTCATACGTGATCAATCTCAAAGGAACAGATATTAAAGAATCAAAATATTGATAATTAATAACAATCACAGCACAAGGATTGTAGAGTAGGAACATTTGAACTAGTGACACGGGTCACGATGTGTTCATCCTTGGAACTATCAACCCTCATATCACCCAAATCCTCAGGATCACCCAGAGCCTGTTAAATCATAAATTGGTACCTCCTCCTTATTAGAACTCTGAATGGGTCTAGGGAAGAACTTGAAAACCAGGATTTCTGACATGTTTCCGGATGCTTCTTGATGCCATTGGTTCCAAAGTCCAAGCTTTGAAATCCATTGGCTTTGTGATTTGATGCAGAGGGGAAACAAATGCCATTGATGAGTTGACCGAGACCCCGAGAGGCAAAGATCCTCAACTATCAATCAATACAAGCTTAATGTGCTGGTGGAAGAGGACCAGGAATTCAGTGTATCAAGGGCCAACAGACTCATCAAGGAGTGAATAAGAGCTGTGAAGATGAGAGCCTATCGTGCCACAGCTACAGAACAAACACCCCGCAAGGGTGGTTGGGAGCAAGTGTAATTGTTCACGAATTGGGAAAGGAGAAGAAAACACAGCTTCTTTGAGGTGGATGTGGGGAAGCAGTTTGAGATTCATTGTATAATTAAGGGAAAGCTGTGTTTCTGTTTGGGTAGTGGGTGGAAAGAATGCTTGGGCAAGGGATTGGGGCTCCATGGGAGTTTATTCATTAGACGGGGCAGAATTCCACAGCACACTGAAGAGGAGGTTAGTTGAGAGACAGATGGGTGCGAGTGGGATTGACTGAATGGGGATGGAGGGGGAAGAAGCCAGGTAGGTGGGCGGTGCCCAGGCTGGGGCTGTACGTCTGAGGACCGAGGGAAAGGTTTGTGGGATCCAGGCTGTGTGAGTCATCAGGAAAGTAGACTTGGATCTAGACATTCTGCTTCCACTGAAGAAAGTTTAAGGACTTACCTGCTGTGCTATAAAGATGTCTGCCCATGTCTGTTTTTGCATTGGTAATGTCTTCTTAGTGTTTTTCCGTCATATAATGGTGATTGGTAGATGGGGTTAAAGAAAAGGGTGATATAAGGTAGACAGGGGAAGTTGTGAGGAAGGACAATAGTAAGGGCTGACTATATCTAGGTTTGTTTTTAGCCTATAGGACTTTGTTGAATAGACAGTGCATGACCACCGCCCCCCCCAACCTGTATGTGGTTGGGCATGTGTGTGTGTATGCACATATATATGAAATATGTTGAAATGATTGGTCTGCACAATTGATAGCCTTTATTTCAGCATTGCTGCACAGTATGGTTTGTGTCTGAGCATACGGCATTGCATTAAGAGCTATAAAAGAGAATGTGAGACTGGAACATCAGTGGGGGACTGGAGAGATGCCAGACTAAAGTCAGTTCCTAGCATTCACAACTACTTTTAATTCTAGCTTCAGGGGCTCTGACCTTTCTCCTTTGGCTTCTGTGGGCGCGCGCGCACATGCGCGCGCGCGCACACACACACACACACACACACACACACAAGAAGAGAAAAAAATCTTTTTAAAAAGAGAGAAAATACACATTGTTTAAAAAGGTCAAAGTCTATCGAACCATCCCTGCATCCCTGGGATGAAGCCTACTTGATCATGGTGGATGATTGTTTTGATGGGTTCTCAGATTTGGATGACAAGAATTTTATTGAGCAATTTTTCACTGATATTCATAAGGGAAATTGGTCTAAAGTTCTCTTTCTTTGTTGGGTCTTTGTGTCGTTCAGAGTAATTGTGGCTTCAAAAATGAGTTGGGTAGTGTTCCTTCTGTTTCTATTTTGTGCAATAGTTTGAAGAGTATTGGTGTTAAGTCTTCTTTGAAGGTCTGGTAGAACTCTGCATTGAACCCATCTGGTCCTGGGCTTTTTTTGTTTGTTTGTTTGTTTGTTTGTTTGTGAGACTGTTAATGACTGCTATTTCTTTAGGGGTCATGGGATTGTTTAGATCATTTATCTGATCCTGATTTAACTTTGGTACCTGGTATCTGTCTAGAAAATTGTCCATCTCATTTAGATTTTCCACTTTTGTTGAGTATAGGCTTTTGTAGTAGGATCTGATGATTATTTGGATTTCCTCAGTATCTCTTGTCATGTCTCCTTTTTCATTTCTGATTTTGCTGATTGGGATACTGTCTCTTTGCCTTTTGGTCAGTTTGACTCCCCTTTCATGCTGTGTGTCTTTTTTCCATGCTGTGTGTCCTTTTTCATGCACTGTGTCCTATTTTATGCTGTTCATGTTTGTTCATGATGCATACTTCCCATCAGCCCCAGATGTGAGGTATATAAAAAAAAAACTTAGCTTATTTTCCTGGTTCCTCTCTTTTGTGCAGCCCCTTAGTGAGAAAGTAGAAGGCCTATATTTGTAACATTTGTCTCTTCTTGGTGAAGGCAAGCCAGGAGTAAATCTTGTGACATTATAAATTCTTCAGAACTGTGAGAAAAGCACCATTTGTAGCACACCTTATATATGATAGCTACCCTTTGTCATCAACTTGACTGGGCATAAGCTCACCTGTAAGATATATCTCTGGGCATGTCTGCAAGGGCTCCTTCAGAGGGCTTTACTTGAGGAAGTAAAACCCAACCTGAGTATAGACAATACTGTCCAATGGACTGGGGTCCCAGGCTGGCTATTAAGGGGATAGGGAGAGGAAACCAGCTGAGCACCAGAATGCCTCTCACTCTGGCTTGTTTCTATGTATACAGTGTTCTTCCTGCATGTATACCTGCATGCCAGGAGAGGGGCATCAGATCTCATTACAGATGGTTATAAGCCACCATGTGGTTGCTGGGAATTGAACTCAGGACCTCTGGAAGACCAGCCAGTGCTCTTAACCACTGAGCCATCTCTTCAGCCCCTCTGGCTTGTTTCTATAGATGCATAATGACAGGTACTTCGGGATCCTGCCTCTTTCCTCCGAGGATGAGCTGAATTTGTTCAACCTTAAGCTAAAACACCCCTTCCTTCTTTAAATCCCCCTTGTCAGGTATTTTATCACAAAATGAGGAGAGCAGATAATATACTGCATATGCATTGAGCCTCTCAGGAAAACTCAGGTGGTACCCATTAAAATGAACTGAGGTGGTAGAGATGGAAGGAGCCATGCTTTCTTCTGCTTTTATTTCCTACTTTGGGACCACAGAGGGTTGACTTACTGTTCTAGGGCAAAAATCTGCTTGTGAGGGGCCTGGAGAGATGGCTCAGAAGTTAAGGGTACTTACTGTTCTTTCAGAGGATCAGAGTTCAACTCTCAACATCCATGTGAGGTGACTTACAACTGCCTATATCTCTAGCTCCAGGGAATATGATGGTCTCTTCTGGCTTCCAACGGTTCCTGTACTTACATACACACAGACACATGTGCCTACCCTTCATTAAAAATAATTAAAATAACCATAAAAAATCTCCACCACACCCTGTAAAAAGTGTATTGAGGTTTGGGGACGAAGAAAGACTGTAGACTCCAGAAGGCAAACGCTTTCTTACATGTTTAAGTTGAAGATAAAATAAGAAGCCAGCTAGCTAAGACCCTTTCCTTTAGTGTATACACAGAGAAGCAGCTAGCACAGAACTCGCTTTAAACCCCGGACCATCTCATTTTATTTCTGTCTTAGATCCTTGAGTTAGCCATGGCAGGCCAGGAGACTAGAGTTATGGGCATGAAAGAATGACCTTCTTCAACCTGTGTTCCAGTGGACAGTTTTCAAAGGCTGCCTGTCAACCTTGAATCTGGTGATCACTGTCTGTTTAGAAGAAAGATGGGGCTGTCTAGAGAAAGTTGGAGGAGTCGACATTTCATCAACGTAGGCCTACGTTAGAGTTTGAAGTAGATTCATCATTTCTACCCGCACCCTTTAAAGCCTGCTTTGCTTTCCCAGCAAAAGAAGCTAGGTGTTTTCTCTAGTGATAAACCCATTGTGATGTCCCATGTTTTCTTTTGAGGGAGGAATTCAGAGGGCTACCATCTCTACTCCTATAGCTTACAAAGCCAGAGACCTAAGGAACTAAGTACTAGCACAGTCCAGGAACTAAGTACTGGTGTGATGGTTTGTACTCAATGCCAACTTAGTAGGATCTAAAACTGCCTTGGAAGCAAACCTCTGAGGATGTCCAGGAAGGGTTTTCTTTTAGACTAATATCTACAAGGTGGGATGCATAACTGCTTGGTTGAATGCAGAAGAGAGAGCAGGCTGAGCACCAGCCAGCCAGCACCCATGGCTCTCTGCTTCCCGAGCAGGTGTAATGCGGGCAGCTGTTTTCTGCTTCTTCCTTGCCATGATGGACTGTAGGCTCAAGGTGTGAGCCCAAGTAGACCATTCCTCCCTTAAATGGGTTTTGACAGGTGGTTTGCCGACCTTTGAAACTGCCAACACCGCAACATTGCCATGTGCAAGACTTACAGTAGAGACCTGAACAATTCAGTAAATTAACTGAGCAATATCACTAGATTTTTTTTTTTGATATTTCTTGGTTTATTAGTTTCTCTTGGGCAGGATTCATAGCTATCCTGGGATGTACGGCCACGGGTACTCCTTGACCCTGCCTGGCCCTTACCTTTGCCCTTTTGCTTCCAGGTTGGTTTGTGGGTCTGGTGAATGAAACAACCCCACAGAATCCGTGGTAGCACTGGGAGGGTGAACCTTGTCTTCTGTCTTACAGTCTCTACTTCCAGAACAGGTGGCTTGCTTCTCGAGAACCCAGTAGTTCACTCCCAGGCCTCAAAGGTGTTTGCAGTCAGCTAGGTTTCAGAGTAGTTTCAGATCAATTCCAAGAAAGAGGAAGCAGGCAAACCAATTGGTTATTGTCCTAGAATTCTTTGCTTTGCACACTCCAGCAGATTTTCCTTCGGCTATGACTATTGCAAAGGAGTGGGGCGATGGGGTGGGAGAGTGGGCCATGAATATTTAATCGTGGCAAAGCAAGAGCATATTATTTAGATAAACTGCTTAATAGCAACAGGAGCTCCTCCTTAGTGGGGGGTGGCGGGGATGCTGTCTCAACAGCCCAGCTCCAGTCTTATGCACGCTTTAATCTTGGTTTTCTTTGAGGGGCTCCCATCTCTCCATCAAACTGCATCTCTAATTTAAACAGCTGTTAATAAGAGTTAAATCTGCAGGCTGAGCAGGCCCTTCGCTGCGTTACTTGCGAAGGGGAGGGGGGAATCAATGGAGCAGGAAGCCAGAGGGGCGTCCATTTTGAAAAGGCGTAATGAATTACGTTTCCTTAGTAAAGCTAGCAACCTCCAGTCCGGCTCCCACCGCCTGCCTTTCACATACCCAAGCCCTCTGTGACACATCAAATTTAATGAGACTGCACAAATCTCAAATAAGGAAGGGGAGCGATGTTACGACCGCTGCCTGGGCACTTTATTAAGGAGGATCAGAGAGAACTCTCGGGCTTTAAAAAGAGCCCTTAAAGGCGAAGGGTATTTTGGCACGAGTGGAGGGAGGTCTCCGATGGCCACGGTTCAGGTCCCCTCTGGAGCATTTTAACAACCCAACTCCAGCGTGAGCTTTGGGATCACAGCCTTAGCAAGCAGTTCCTCAAACCTCAGGACCACGACAACCAAGAGAATTGTGGTAGGTAATTAGGAAGGTTTTGATTTAAGCTATTCCCCACCCCCACCCCCACCCTACGGCCATTAGAAGCACACAGAGAGAAGCCAGTAGCTGACATCCACGTGATGAATCATCTCGCTAACCATATTTTCCAAATCAATAAATAAATCTCTTGTTTGGCCAGTGGGGCTGCACTTAAGCAGACGGTAGAGGGAACATCTTGACAAGGAGAGAACCCAGTATTTTTGTTGTAGGTTTAAGAGACAGTGCATTATCCAAGATACCAAGAGATTTTACTTCATGTGTTGTTCTTGTTAGTAATTCATAAAGCTGAAGAGAGAAAATACTGTAACCTGGATCTTCAGTGGACTTGTTTACAATATGAGAAAGGTGAGGGTAAGCTATGATTTGACACCAAGATTTAGATTAGAGTTCTGGTCAGTTTCCAGAGAACAACAACAACAACAACAACAAAATGGTGACTGTGACTGGTGATGTGCCAAGCCAGGAAAGTCTGTGACAGGCATGGGCATCTTCAGAGAAAAGATTTTCTTTCTTTTTTTTTTTTTTTTCTTTTTTTGATTTCTAGAATTTTTTTTAGCCTTCTAATCAGTGTTAAGATTTTTTTCTCTTTTCCCCTTTGTGAGGAAAAAAGTGTAAAATAAAATAAAACAAAAGCTTGTTAACCTTTACATTAATCTATAGCCATTTGGCAGACACAGGGATGGAGTGGTTTATGGTCCTGACATTGAGAGAAACATGCTAAGAGCCCAGAGTGCCAAGCCATAATGGATTTTGATCAGTACTTTGCCATGTCAAATGGTGTGACCTTGGGCATAGTAATTAATTTTCAATACCTAGCATATAGTAGAAGTAATATTAATGGCCATCGACACACTTCTGTGCTGTAGATGTGGTTATTGTCATTTCACAGATAGTGGCCCACAGTATGGGCCATGGGTTTGAGGTCACCTCCATAGTGAGAAGCAGAGCCAGGTACTTATATCTGTTCTTTATCCTACAAAGCCTGAACTCCTAATCACAGTTTTCATGTTCCAGCCCTGCTCTTTTTAAAAAGCCTTCTTTGGGGCTAGAGAGAGAGCTTAGCAGTTAAAGAGCACTTGCTTCTCTTTCAAAGGATTAGAGCTTGGTTCCCAGCATCCATCTGAGTGGCTCACGACTATTTGTAACTCTAGATACAGGGGGCTCTGGTGCCCTCTTCTGGCATTTGATGGCACCTGCGTCCATGTGTGCATACACATACAGGTAGACACACACATAAATTTTAAAAAAGGACTCTAAAAACATAAGGAAACTAATAAAAAGTATTCACTGTGCTTCAGTGAAGTAAAATCAATCACAGTTATTGATGTAGTAAATTTGGCTTCTCTTTGGCCAGCCTTGTAACCTCATCTTTTAGTCTACATTTGTTAGGTTTGCATTAGAGTTCCTGGTCAGGTTTCATTCCCTATTCACATGGTCTTCTCTTCCAAGCCATCACATCTTTTCCTTGAGTTTTCCACTTTGAGAATTACATTGGGCATCTTCCTCTGTCCAGTGATTGGACAAAGCAGGAAGCTGACCAGTGAGAGGGTTGGGCTCAGGCCCCAAGACTTCCAACTAGGAATAAAAGGGAGCAAAGCCATCAGGTAGCTCTAGATCACTTTGCCCCCCCCCAGAAAGTTCCTTCTCTGGAGCACAGAGGCCCAGAAAGAAAAAATAACTCAAAGGAAGCATGGCAAAGAGAGTCCATGTGGAATGTGTAGGGACAGGCACTAGAGGACGGATCAGAGCAGGCAGCACATACAACATTTTAACATGGCAACCGTAATACCAGAGTGCTCTGAGGGGGAACAGTGAAGTGATGCTCTTAGGTCTTTGCAGACATTGTCTTATTTTCTTTCCTTTGGGGGAATTAACATGGATTCTTTTCCAGAAAATTTCCAGGAAGGCGTGCCCAAGTGATGAAGTCATCCCTTTTGTTCACTCAACTTCTCTGGGCTCTTGGTGTTGGTTCATAGTCTGTTTTCATCTTAGGTAGACAGAGATGGCTCACACTGAGTTGGCAATTTACTTGTCTTGAAAAACTAAAAAAGAAGAAGAAGAAGAAGAAGAAGAAGAAGAAGAAGAAGAAGAAGAATGGAAGGAAGGAAGGAAGGAAGGAAGGAAGGAAGGAAGGAAGAAAGAAAATCACATTTGCTTTGTATCTTGGGTACTGCATCCTGTCTCTCTGCTCTGCCCACCTCTGTGTTTTGAAGTTTCCGATGTGTTAGGACTTGTGTCCTGTAGCTTCCGATGTGTAAGGACTTGTCCCCTGTATGCTGTCTCTTCTGGCTCTTGCAGCACACCATATTTTGTCCTTATTGTCAACTTGGCTGGATTTAGAAACACCAAGAAAACACAGCTCCGGGTTTCTTTGTGAGAGTGTTTCCAGAATAGTCTAATGGAAAAAGGAAGGGTGGCCCTAGATGCAGATAGCATCACTTCATGAGTAAGCCGTGCTCCTGAATGCATTTCTCTTTGCTGCCTGACTGTGGGAACACTGCATCCAGCTGTCTCATGTTCTTACTACCATGCCTTTCCTGACATGGTGGACTGTATGCCTTATGACGTTGAGACTGAATAAACCATTTTGCCATCAAGTTACTTTGTGTCAGGTATTTTGACCCAGCAATAAGAATGCAAGCAATATGCTATAAAACACAGAAATAGGCACTATGCACACAGACCGTTTCGCCAGACAGCCCGTCTTTGGAATAATCTCTGAGTGTTCTCAGAGATGTTCTTGGCTTGCCCGTTGCTCTTCTGGTCTCGACATCAGATCTTGTAGTCAGTAGTCTGTCAGTGGATGAAAGCAGACTTTGTCAGCTTGGGATTAGAAAGCTCTGTAAGACCAAAGCAATTAGCAACAGTAGATTTCAGGAACAGTCCTCATCTACTTAAAGTTAGGTGTAGTTCTATTTCTAAGGCTCAGATAGAAATACACAGGATTCTGAGATGCCCTTCAGAAATATCCCAACAGCTACAAGCAAATGTGGGCCAAGAGTTCACAAGAGCAGTTCCATTCCACCTTAGAGTATCGGGTTGACCCTGTGGGACTTTTTTTTTTCTTTCATTTTTTAGTTTAGTTTGTTTGTTTTGGTTATTGTGCTGGTTAGTGTTTGACACAACTAGAATCACCTGGGAAGAGGGAACCTGAATTGAGGAATTACCTCCATCAGATTGGCCTGTGGGCATGTGGGGCATTTTCTTGATTCATGATTGATGTGGAAGAGAACAACAGATCGTTGTGTAGGTGGTGTGAGCCCTGGTTCTGTGGTCCTGGGTTATATAAGAAAACAAGACGAACAAGCCTTGGGGAACAAACCAGTAAGCAGTGTTCCTCCATGGTTTCTGCTTCAGTTCCAGCTTTGAGTTTATCCTCTGAATTTCCTTTGAGATGGATTGTGGCCTGGGCATCGTGAGATGAAACAAACCCTTTCTTTTCCAAGTAGCTTTTGGTGTGCGTTTTATCACAGCGATAGAAATCAAACCAACACAGGCATAACTACTAACACAAAACCACTAGGCTGTGGTATAGGAAAAACAAACTTCCAGCATTTGCTCATCTTTGTGGCTTCTGCATAGGTACCAGACTTATGCACACACCTCCTTTCTCATACTCAGAGAGAGTATATGATCTGGGTCCTAGACACAGGATGGGGAATATTATGGGTTCTCTTTGATAATAATAGGTGTGGGTCCAGCCATAGCATCAAGATCTGCAATGGAATGCTACAGACTTATTTCACCATTGGCTCCTTGCAGAATTGTCATCACCATCTAAACTGGGAATGTCTTGTGGTTCTCTAGACTTGAAAGAACATTCCTCACTGTTAATCGAGTGTCCACCGCATACAGAACTGGGGATGTATGCTGTGTGGTAGACAGAAGGGTAGAAAGTTTTTCTTTCAAGATCTTAGCAAACACACACACACACTCTGTAAACTTAAGTCATGCAACACCCACCTTAGGATTGTCGGGGGGATAATGGGGGGGGCTAAACTGTTAGTTAAGAGCCTGATATACAGAGAGAATTCAGCAGCAGCAGTCACATCCTGACTAAGAGTACATACAAAGGACAGATGTGACAAGCTAGTTGCAGACAAACTCCATGAAATCTTTCTTTGTGGAAAACCTCTGGAAATCCACAAGATCAATATGGAGTCTGACCGTCAAGACAGCAGAAGGATCTAGACAATGAACAAGTGATTCTATGATTTCTCAATGAGTTGGATTTATGAAAAATATTTAAATGTGTAAAAGTTGCACTAGTTGCTGCACTTGTAGTAATTGAGGTAGTGTCCTAAAAGATACTCAGTCCATGAGACTCAGAGAGCTAAGGTGCTTTCTAAGTAAGCGTCTTCTATGGTGACAGTCATCACTATGACTGGGACTCTTGATAAGCCTACTGGGTTCTCTAGGAGGCAAATTCAAGAGTGGTTAAAAAGAAGAGACAAAGCGAAGCAAAGCACTCAAACTAGAAAAAAAATCCAACACCAATACTAGCGGACAGTCAACTAAACAACTTGACTGTGGTGCACATAGCCAGGAAAAGAAGGTCTTCAGAAGGACATTCGTAGAGGCACCAGGGGATGACGGGCCAGTAAATACCCTTTGATATTGAAGGGTCATACCTGAAGACTGAGTTTGATGCCAAAGGCTGGAACAATACAAGGATTGGGAATTCTCTTTTAACTCTCTGAAGATATTTCAACAAACAGAGTGAAGAGGAACTGGAGAGAGAATTCTGTTCTCTGGGTAGAATAGGCTAAACCATGGCCCCTCTCCACATCTCACCATCTCTTGTTAGCTCCATCTTGGTGATGGCATGCCCCTGACCAAGATCCAGGGGGCTCCAAAATGGCTTTCCTACAACCTCCTGAGAAGGCAAAAGAAAAGAAAGACAGAGGCTTGCTTTTACCTCGATCATGGAGTACTTGCCTAATGCATGGAAGCCCCGAGTCCAAGTCCCAATACTGAAAAACACAAAACACACACACACACACACACACACACACACACACTCACACACACATACACGCACACACACACACACACACACACACACACACACACTCAAAGAAACAGAAAAAGAGAAGACAGGAAGGCAGGCAATCAAGTGAAAATGATGGATGGGAAGTGGGGAGGCAGGGAGGAAAGGATCTGAACCCAGGCAATAAGGCATTGGAGTGACACGGAATACAAACCAGGGAAAGAGAAGTTGAAGGTTCGCAGTCTAAGAAGAGAGCACAAACCAATATTGCCAAGAGGTTAGAATGATTGTGAAGCCAAGGTCAGTTGGCCAGGGGAGAGAGTATTGAATGCAGGCATTTCAATCTGCAGCTCCAGGTGATCTCAAATAAATCAGTGCAAACCAGCTGTGGTCAGATCAGGGCTCTATGTCAGACAGGCCTCCCTCCCATTCCCCTGGGTCCCACCTGACCCTTCCTTCCCTGAACAGGGCAGGGAAGGAATGTTAAGTGGAATCTGCTAGAGCTGGAGCTCTTCCAGGGGGAACAGAACTTAGAGCTGTGCAGGAAAGGGCTGGAGAGAGGCTTGGGAAGGCACAGGGTCAGCAAGGCGAGAGAACATTACCCTCCGCGGTTCTGGAAGCTGGCCCTGACTCTAGGAACTCAGACCGGCTTTGTTTTCCCTCAGAGTCCATTTCCTTTCCTACTTCAGCTGCTCCCTCCTTTTCATTGGATATGTTCTGTTTCTCCACAGAGTCGGTTCGGTTGATAGTCAGGGAAAGAGCAACCCGAGTCCCAAGGAGTAACTCGGGATTCCATCTCCCCTGGAGGCAGGCAAATAATCCCAGACTCCAGAATGGCTTTGATGAGATTCATCATGGAGGGCTCCCATGACTTTACCAGAGAAGATCTTTCCTCTTTCTCTCTCCTTGGGCCTAGGTTTTTCTTTTATAGAGGAGAATCTGAGGCGAAACAGTTTCAAAGGTGTTTTTTTTTTTTTTGAAAGAATTGGAGAAGTGGACTTATTCTTACATTATCCAACAAAAGGAAGGTTATATTACAAGGTTGTAGTTAGTCATGGCTGGGGAGATGGCTTAACCAGTAAAATGACTGCCAGTTAAGGTCAAGGACCTGAGTTCAGATCCTTAGCACCCATGGGGAAAAGCCACCTAAGTAGACATGCTTATAATCCTAGCTCCGAGGAGGTAGAGATATAGGAGGGCCCCTGGAGATTGCTGGCCTCCCAAACCTAGCCAAGTCAATGTCAAGCAGGTTCAATGAGAGACCCTACCTCCAAGAAGGAGGAACACACAAACAGGCATGTGTAGTTTATATATCTGCATGCATGCAGGCGCATGTGAGCACAGACACAGACTCACAGAGGGGTGGGGTGGGAGGGAGGGTGAGGGAGAGGGAGAGGGAGATAGATAGGGAGAAAGTGGGAGGGAGAGGGAAATGAAGAGGGAGAGAGGGGGAGGGGAAGGAGGAGGGCAGAGGAGGGGGAGGGGAGAGGGAGAAATAAGAGTGTTTCCATATCCCTGTAACCCCTGAAGTGGAATTAGGAAGATCAGAAGTTCAGGAGTTCAGTATTGTCCTAAAACACATGTTAAGTTCTGCCAGTCTGGTCTACATGAAACCCTGTCTCAACAAAACAATACAAAGGCGAGACTAGGAAGTAAGGGTTGGAGTTCGAAAGGGGAATAACAAGGAGAGAAAGGGAAGAGAAATGGGAAGACAGGAAGAGCTGAACTTAAGTTGTAGACGTGTTGATGAGAGTAACACTCTCTGGTGGAGTGGCGCGCCCCGGCGTGGAGCATGGCCCGCGCCTTGACGTCTAACGCCGTCATTATATGGTACACTTCCGACTGCAAATCTGAAAAGTTAACTTTCCACACTGTTTCATGGGGAAACATCCTCCAAACTCTATTTCTTTAACTCCCCTCTCTCTTACACAGTCTAGAACGATGCATTTAGGACACATGTGGCTGATCGTGGGAAGTACCCTGAGGCGTGCTTTATGAATGCACACATATGACGACAGGTGCATCTGTGCCCCTGGGTAAATTTCTCTGTAAATTTCTCAGCCCACAGATGGTTCCACCATCAAGCACAATCGAGTTCACCAGATAAAAATGACCAGAACGCCCCAGGGAAAATGCCTCTAGAGTATGCTAACTACCCAACAGTACTGCATGAAGACGGAGGCCAGAGGAAGGAGTATGTGTGTGTTGGGGGTGGGGGGGTGGGCGAGTCTCCCAGTCATGAAACGAGCACCTAACATGTGGGCCAGAAACCCTTTTATATTTAATCTGACAATTCATTTCCTTTAATCCCCGCTTTTTAGGATAGGTTTCCACATACTGTGCAGTTGAGACAATCCCTTCTGGTAAAGTGTCTTAGAGAGAGACCATTTCTATTTGAAAAGCCAGCTGTGAGGAGCTGGAAGGCACACAGCTGCAGACAGCTGGGGGTGGGGTGGGGGTGGGGTGGGGCTGGTACTGAAACAGGATCCGGGAGAAGCAGAACTTGAGTTTGCACCCCCCCCACCCCCTCTGACTGTCTGGGAAAGGACTTGTCAGCACAGAGGGGAGGTTTCTATGCTTGCTTGGCAGTCTTCCTTCTTCTCAGTTACTGGATAGAACTAAACCAAGAGATCCCAGAGCATTTAAGGACCAGAACTGGATGACCTCCTCTTATAATTTACACACAGACATACACCCAGGCACACACGCAGGTAAACAAACACAGACACACAGACACAGGCACACATATACAGGTCCACAAGCACAGACACATACAGACATACAGACACACATACAGACACAAAGATACACACACACACACACACATGCGTACATAGACACACTGACACACAGAGAAAGAGACAGATCTACAAACACATGGAGACATTCACACAGACACAAAGTTTTAGCCAGCCTCACATACAGACACAGATGTGCTCTTGTGTGTGCTCGAGCACCCCCTCCCCCTTAACTCCCTCTGATTTGCAGAGTAGACTCTCTCCCAACCTAGAAGATGCCACTTAGGAACTCCAGCAGGAAAAGATTAAAATGCATCAAGGCCAAAGCATTTTGCAAGAGAGTAGTTGACAGAGCTAGAGGGAGCCCTGTTCTAATTGCTAGTAAACTATTGGCTGCAAGCGCCCCTAAGTTGCACAGACAAGTTCCCTAGAGAAGACATGTCTCTTTTGCAAACACGATTTTCCCTTATGGGAATCCCCTCATCCTAATTCTAAAGGATAGCACAGAGCAAATAGTGCTTCTCAGTACCAAGCTCCCAGCCTTTTCTTTGGACTTCTACTGCCGCTGAAAGAGAGATCCATACTTACTAATCGACCTGACATACAGCCACCTCTCATCATTTAAGATCTGTCCAGAGAAGCCATGATACTTAAACTCATCAGGTAAACGTGGCTATGCTGGAGTTGACAATGTCAGGTTCAGGGACAGAGGCCTCAGGTTATTGACCAGAAATGTATTTGGGAGGCTTGTGGGAGCAGCAGAGGGTAAAAAGGAAGGTCTGTAAGATAAACCCAAGGAAGGGTTCTGGTAGTAAGAGGGAGAAAAAGGCTAAGAGCAGTTCTTCTTCATAGCTGGCCACGTGGAAGTGCTCCGAGAGGCTCTCTTTTAGGGCAAGAGAAATGGCTTGCCCCCCAGAAGGCAGGAAATGCTAATGCTGCCCACTGGTGCAATGCGTGTGGCTTGTGACCTTGTTGGACAAGCCACTGCATTCGAACGTTACAACATGTGTCAGTCATTCGTCTTGTTGCTGTGACAAAGTGCAACATAAAGGCTCGAAGTTTCAGAGGGTGTAGACCATCATGGCGGAAGGAGGCAGGCATGTACAGTCTGTGGCAGTAGGAAAACACAATGCTGTCCACATGGTGTGGATCAGGAAGTAGCCCAAACCCAGTTGAAACCAAAGGCAAAGGCATGTACAAAGATCAAAGGCTGGCCAGTAGTGGTGAACCGCCAAGGGCCCCACCTGAATAGAGATTTAAGATGTGTCCGTTACATTTGTTTGCTTTGTTTGGTGTGTGTGTGTGTGTGTGTGTGTGTGTGTGTGTGTGTGTGTGTGAGAGAGAGAGAGAGAGAGAGAGAGAGAGAGAGAGAGAGAGAGAGAGAGAGAAAATGAATATGGGGGTCTCGGGATAACTTGGAGGAATCAGCTCTGATTGAACTCAGGTCAGGCAACCAGCTCCTTAATCTGCTAAGTCATCTTGCTGGCCTGCCTTTCCTATTTTTTGGTGATCCAATCCTGATAGTTTTATTTGTTCTGATCTTCTAAATGGCCAATCGGATCCCATTATGAGTTTTCTCATAGAAGAGGTCATCTCCAGTCATGTGGAATGTATTGGATGTATTGGAAGGCATGTGGGCAATGCCTTTGATGACTGTCCAAATACATATTTGTTTGGATGGAAGTTCAGGAGAAGGAGTCAGGTCATTTTTATGTAAACTAGTTCCATAAGTTGCCAGGTATGGTGACATGCACCTGTAATACCAGCATGGAGGAAGCCAAAGCAGAGGGATCTCACATTCAAAGCTAACTTGGGCTATGCAGGAGACCCCATCTCAGGAAACAAACACATTCCTGGGACTATGCCCAAAGGAGTACAAGTCCACATCCTGCAGCGATAGGCAGCTCACATGTGTTTATTGTGTTAGTATTCACAACAGCCAAGCTACAGAATCACCCTCGGTGTCTGTCACCAGCTGAATGTAGAAGGGAAATGCAATATGCATACACAGTGGCATTTTATTCAGCCATAAAGAAAAATGAATAGTATCTTGTTTTTAGGAAAATAGAATTGGGAAGCATTATGTTAAGTAAAATAAGCCAGATTAAGAAAGATGAAAATCACATTTTCTCTCATTGTGTATCCTAGAAAACAACCACACACACACACACACACACACACACACACACACACATACATACACACACATACACCTTGAAAGTACAATGGGGACTCTTTGGATAAGGGACTAGGGGGAGGAGAGTGGGGATAAAGAGAAGGTACGGTGTAAATGTGGTTAAAGCCATGAGTGACAATGTCTATGTACTCTGTATGCTGAGTTAGAAAAAAACAGCACTCATAGTTCTGAGGGGTGCGTTTGGGTCTCCTATGTTGTACCACTGTCACCATCTTCCCAGTGCTTATGAAAAGGAAAGATGGTCATCCTGGAAAAGCACCTATGTACTGTAGGAAGTTAACCTATTGACCAGTGCCATGGCATTCATTTATTTGATTTTAAGATGAGCTTTTGTTTTCTACAGGACTGTTTCTTTGTTACCCTGATGGTTAGGAAGGAAAGCCATGGGCTGGGCGTGCCATAGTTTGAATGTATCCTCCACAGGTTCCTGTGTTGGGAACATACTTTAAGGGGCTTACTCGGGACATTTGCATATCATTAAAAACACAATTCTTAACCGATCTGGAGAGAGGCCTGTGGTATTTTTATTGGTCTTGTTTCCCTAGGAGCACTGGATACATCTATGAATGTAAGTTTAAGAACATTGCTTGAGTGGGAGATTGGAAAATTTGTTAAATAATGTAAATCTGGACTCTGTAAGAGCACTGATAGCGTTCTGAGACAGCGGTCAATGTTGACCGAGGACCCAACTCTTCTCAATGAATGTCAAGTGGATGAAAACTGAGACATGTGACAGAAGAGAGGAGGGAAGAGAGAAAGTAGGGAAGCAAGAAGGGACCATAAAGGGTCCCTTCAGGCAGTGGGCAAGCATCTAGGCCTGATGTCATAATCCAGGAGGAGTGAGGCAGGATGAACACAGAGAGCTCATCTATATATCTGGTGGATTGATCCATGTATGTCCAAGGATCCTGGACTGTGGCTTTTCTGTCAGGCGAGAGTTCTAGCTTTGGAAATCTGAGTTCCAGGAGTTCCCTTGGAAGATCCAAGGTCAGCAAGGAGTTTGGAAGAGTGAGCCAGGGGCTTAGGAGAACTCTGATTGTGGTAGTCATTCTGAGCCTTGGTTTCTGTCTTCACTAGACAATGCCAGGCAGGGGCTGTGCCACAAAGGAATGGCTGATCTTCTCACTGTTTGAATTCCTGTTCATGTTTAGGCACTTAGATGTCAGTGAGAGGAGGGAGCTGCTGGGACACAGGCAGACTAAATGCCCTTGACTGTAGGAATGGGCAGGGTCGAGTCCACAGAGATGAGAACAGCTGCAGGCATGGGAGACATGAGGGTGTCCAACCACCAGCTTTGGGGAGACAGAAACTTTGCCTGTTACTGATTTCTGGATATCACACCCCACCCACCACCAAGCCTCTAACTGTTTTACAAAATAGAAACCCCCCCTTTAAGCCCCTATAATGCAACAGATGAGCTGTTAATTACCACCAACTTTTGTTCTGAATTCAGTTTAAAAGATCCATTTGCCAGGTGCATAGTTTGTGCAAGCTGCAGTTCACAGCTACAACAAATCATGATGCCAGTTGAAAGAGTTCTGGGATTATATTCCAGCTCTTATCTGCCAAGCAGACTATCTTTAAAAATAATGTCACTTTTTTGTTATCTTTCATTTCAATGAAAACAAACAAATAAAACATAGCTTGTTGTGGTAGCGTAAGGCCTTAGATCCAAGCCTTGTAGTGGTTTGAATAAGATTGGCCCCTGTAGGCTCATTTATTTGAATACTTAGCCTCCAGTTGGGGGAACTGTTTGGGAAGACTTGGGAGGTGTGGCTTTGCTGGAGGAGGTGAGTCACTGGGCATAGGCTTTGAGGTTTCGGAAGTCCACACTATTCCTAGTAATCCCTCACCCCACCTCCCTGCTTATGAACCAGATGTAAGCTTTTAGCTACATTTGTAGCTTCTTCCTGTCTTCTCCCATGCTTCCAGCCATGAAATCAGGTCATGGAATCTCACCCTCTATATAACCATGAATCCCAAATTAAACAATTTCTTTTAGAAGTTGCCTATGATGGTGTTTTATGACAGCAATAGAAAAGTGACTAAGACACTCATATGTAGGGAGCTCTAGGCCATCTTTGGCTACCTTGCCTCAAAACCCCTTTCCTCAAATAATTTCATCATGAAATATCCCATCAGGCAATGTGCACATGTGTGTGCTTATATATATGTGATCAGTACAATACTTACTGCCCAACTCATCCACTCACATGAGAATAGTCCCAGTGCCTTTGATGACTGTGTGTGTGTTGACTTTTCACCAACTTCTTTGATCCTTGGACATTTTCTTGTCCCAGGCACAAAACATCCATAATATATATAACATATATATATATATATATAACATATATATATATATATATATGCACACACATACATACATATATATATTCAACTCATTTTTTAAAATTATTAACCTGTGTGCATTCATTAGCAATCCATTACCAAATTCTTTTTGTTGTAGACTTTTTGTGAATCATCTTAGCTCACTATGAAGCGTGGCTTTCCTCATGTATAAGTTGGAGGCATGAATTTGTTTGTTATTTGCTTCTGATTAACAGGAACTTCTCTCTGGTTTACAAAGACACTTGCTAGAAAGATCTAGTGCCATTCTCAGACCCAGGCGGCCATCAGCAAGTCTCAAGACAGACTAGTTTAGGGCAGCTGCTGGGATTTCAATACTAGAATTGGCGAGTTTTTCAGCAGTGCTACTACTGGCTAACAGCTCCAGGTTTATTTCAGCCCTTTATTAACTCTTCAAGATGCAGCCTTGCCAGAAACAATCTAATTGGCTCCATCTAGTCACGTGTTCCTCCTTGTACTCAGAGCAACTGTGTCCTGTGATTGGCAGCCCCTTAGATGTACATGAAGACTGAGTAAGGCATTTCTCTGAAGGAAGTAGGCCTGGGCTTGCCTTCTTGTGAGTTGGTTAGGGTAAGGAGCCTACGATACCACGTTCTAAAAATCCTTAAAGAGTTGGCTGAAGTATTGCACATGAAGTACTTTATGTAACATATTTACACATGAACAAAACTCTTTTCAAAGTGCTTATACTGCAGTAAGTACCATGTTGGATGCCAAAATTACAAAGATGAACCATATTACCTGTCTGTGAGTATGAAGGAAGAGTGTTAAGTAGGCATGGAGTCCTGTACCTGACTGTCTCTTTAGTTTTCTTTATATTATGAGGATAGAGTTATCATTATTGTCACTTTACAGAGGAAGCCCAGGAGTTGAATTTTATGCCCAGTTAATGATTGGCTTAGAGAGAAAGTTCAAGATTATGACTTTAAGGCAAAATGGCCTTGCTATTGAGATGAGTTTTAGAAGAGACAGATATATGGGTTAGATGTTGAATACAGAAAAGTAGATATTTGAATGCTAACGAGAAATTTATCAGGCGGCACCATGACAATAGGAAGTTCATCCCAGGCTGAGGGATATACAAGGAAAATGCTGGGACGCAGCTATGGGTGTGAGTGTTCAGACGAAGTAGGGGCCGCAGTAAGGTTGCCTCTCTCTTCCCCCTTTTCTGAGTTAATTTCTTGTAGTTTAATATAAATGCATAGAAAACTTCTGTTTTAAATTTTCATGTTTATCTTTTTACTGAGTAATAATTTCATTCAAGAAAAACCATTCTGGGTGGTAACGAGGGTTCAGGATTTATTTACTTAAGATGTGGGCAAAGCCCTAATCAAAACCTCTATCAACATCTAAGCTGGCATTTCCCCCAGTGTGCTTTGTGAAAACTCTTGCCTAAGGCTTTCAGATTTGGTTTGCTGGTTACAATAATATACTTCCCCAATTGCCGAGGCTTTGTGTGCATCTGTTGTATGTTTAAAGTGGAACCTCATGGAAGATTTGGAAAGTCAGGTCACAAAGGCAGCTTGGGAGTTGATTCCCCTCGGATTCTCCTCAGGACTCAGTTGCTTTGTGGGACTATTTTCAAGAGAGTGTTAAGCACCTTTCCTTACGTTAGTCACCACCTTCAACCTTGGCTCAGCTGTCATTATGGGGCCATAAAGGTGTGCTCTCTGGGGACAATCCAGTTGGGATGTATTCTGAGATAGTCAAACAAAAATAGGTTGATTTCTATGCGGGCTGTATAAGGGAAACCAGGAAATACTAAAATTAGCTCTGAAGGCTGAACATTTAGGAAAGGTTAATTTGCAGGAAGTATCGGATGGGGCCGAGGGACACGGTACTGAATGGGGAAGCAGACAAACCCATTTGCATAATTTATATGCTCATTTCAACTTCCACATTTAATTGTGAAACTTTGCTTTAAGCATTTATCACTTAAGTGTATTATTCTGAGAAGAAAGGATGTATATCAGATGTGCTTGGACATACCTTCGAGTGTCCTGGCAAATGCTCAGTGCTCTCACTTTTGTCTTGGAAGATAAGGAAGTCTTTCTCTCTCTTTCTCTCTCTTTCCTTCCCCTTCCTCTCCCTCCTCTCCCCTGTTTCTCTCCCTCTCTCCCTCTCCAGCATCTCTATCTCTCTCTCCCTCTGAACAGACTCACTGAAGTAATTAACTAGAAAGAATGGAGCTAAAACTCTGGCTTTTGTGATGTTGAACTTGTTAAGTTTCACTAGAGACCCAAGTAGGCTGCTCCATGATGCTTTCCCTTTGGCAGAACATAAGATTTCAAATGGAAATTTAACGGGCAGAATATTTCTATTTTCATAAGCAATTTGTGACATTACAAACTACTTCTCTGGATGCTCCTAAGAAAAGCTACATGTTTTAGCCAATCCCTACAACCCATGCTCCCAGCATCCTGTTAAGCATTTTTTCTGTCTTCACAATGACACATAAAATAGAGGCGAATGAAACTCAGCATCCTTACCACCTCCATTAACCCAGGCAAAGCATTGACCTTCAGCTGGTCCATGCTCCTTTCTGTTGCCTCCACTAGTTGCATGTTCTTAATATTGCAGAATAAATGAGTCTAATTAGGACCATACATCTCCAATTGAAGAAAACCATTTACTGCTCTCCATGAACACTAAATTTAAAAGAAATGGAGCAACCCAAGGCAGGGTCATTCTCTCTCTCCTCTCCTCTCCTCTCCTCTCCTCTCCTCTCCTCTCCTCTCCTCTCCTCTCCTCTCCTCTCCTCTCCTCACCTCTACTCTCTCCCCTCTCTCTTCCTTCCTCCATCCCTTCCCTTCTTCCCTTTCTCATTCCCTCCTCCCCTCTCATTATTCTGCATTTTCTCATCCCACTAATTCTGAATCAGTATTTCAGAATCCCTAACTGACATCTTGCCTGTCAGATTTTTCTCTCAAGTCATTCCTCTTACATATTTTTTCCTGTCTTACAGATAATGTGAAACAGATATTTTCTGAAATTTATTTCTAGTTTGTATAGCAAATTATTTCCAGAAGTTAACTCCTTTCTTTTGTTCTGGAAGAATCCCCTTCCCCACAGACTTACGATGATCCATCCATCAACTCCCTACCCGTCGGCCTGCCCTAGCTATCAGTCTATCCATACACATATTCTCTCATCCATCCATCCACAACGCATGCACTCATCTATCCATCTGCTTACCCATTAACCCACCTACCAACTCATCTGTCTATCCACCCGTCTCTCCATCCATTGATCTTTCCATCCACCCACTCATGATAATGGCTTATCAAGAGCATATATACACAGAAAATGTTGACCAGTGCATAGGAAACATAACTTACTTGACGGATGCTTACTTCAAAGGCTGTGCATGGTTAGGCAATAATTGCACAGAGCAAGGAAAGTTCATTAAAGAAATAATCTGGGCTTTACAAACATGTCCTATTTGAAAAGTTAAAGAGGACAATGAAGGATACTATAGAGGGTGAGCTATTTTCTCTATGGTTTCTGAGGGCTGTGTAGGTATATTAATTCACCTAATCCTTATAGAAACCTATGAAAAAGTCCTATTAATATATTTTTATAGATAAATACCTTGCAGAACAGCAAGGCTAAGTGGAAATATAGCTGGTAACAGTCAAAATTTGAACCATGGCCAACGGGTATAGGGTAGGTGCTCTTAGCTTCTCTTCTATATGCCTGCTTTAGCCAAGGGGGATTTGATTATTATTTTACATAAACTCTATCTGGGGGAACTACAGCAATGGGTTAATTTTTTCCTTTTGGCTAAGTCTATTTTCCCCCAGTAAAAATAATATTAATGCCGAGTTCAGATCGTATGATTTATTGCCTGTTTGAAAATCTTTTTCGTCACTGTATATTTTACCAGTAAATATTTAATCTTTGGCACCAAATGCCACCCTGTGTATTAACTGTAGACTTCATATTTTATAGTAAGCTAAATTCTGAAATATTCTATGAAGAGAAAGACTTTTCACATCAATAGTCCACTGGCAGACTGTGCCGAAAGCAATCCAAAATAAAATCTCTTGGTCATGGTAACCTTTCGACAAGCATGCTTGATGACTGTAAAAGCAAACTCCCCCTGTCTGTCTTGTCTGCATTCGATTACACTTGCTGTACAATCCCAAGTTCTTATCCTAAACAGTTGCCTTGTGCCCAAAGACATGACCAAGAATAAATATCCTGGCTGGAGGCTTCAAGCTTTTGCATGGGTGGCCTCGTCCAACTGACGATTTTCTTTTCCTGTCTTTGAGGCTATGGTTTCAAAAACTTAAAACCACCAGACCCAGAAAAGATAAATCTCTCTCAGTTTGCTTCAGAAAATCTAAACCCAATAAAATCCACGTTGGTGGTTTCTGGAGAGTACTATTCATCTGTTTCTCAGGGACAGACCTCCAGGCCCTCCCCCCCTCTTCCCAGCAATGCATTTCACTGTGTATTGTGATTCTAAACCATCACCCCTTGCTTCCTCCCCTCTCTGCTCTTGCAATACCCTCTACTTAGAAGTACTCCATACCTTCCTAGAACGCTCACGCCCCTCACGCCACTCACTGTGTGGGAAAGACTCATGCTCCCCTAGTTATCTGAACAGCATCCAGTTTATAAGTCTGACTCAAATGAGCGTTATTTCAAAGCTCGGTGTTAAAGAGCCTGTCTTTCACAAAGCCTTTCCTGCTTTCAGGAATACATGATCCCATACAATGTCTTTAATTGTCATCACCAATAATTAATTAATAATTAAGCTTCCTATTTTAGGCATTCTTATTTTCTTGTAATTTATTAGAAACATGTTTAGTTGAAGATTTCAAGGAAGTTGCTGGAGAAAGGTTAAAGTAATAAAGACACATAATTTAAATTGAGCAATCCCTATAAAGAAAGACAACAGTTCCTGACTCCAGTGGCTTGTAGTCTAATTCTGAGTTCTAAGTTCCTTTCTGTTCCTGGGACAAACACCATGCCCAGGGAAACTCGGGAAGAAAGGGGTTTGTTTCAGCGTCCAGCTTACGATCCATCATTGAGGGCCCGTAGGGGAACCAAACAAGACTGTGAAGCAGAAACTGGATGCATGCTGCTTCCTGGATCTCGGGAGGCTCGTGCTTAGATAATTTTCTTATGTAGTCCAAGACCACTTGCACAGGGAATGGTGTGGTTTCTCAAGGGCTGGGCCCTCAAACATTAATTAACAATCATGATTATGCCCCACAGCCCTGCCCACAGAGCTCTGGTTTAAGCAATCACTTAATTGAAACCCCTTTCTCAGGTGACTGGGCTGTGTTAGGTTGACAATTAAAGCTAATTAGGACATACACATTTTAGAAAGGACACATTTCTCTATACAAACACCTGTAGAAATATTCCCAGAAACTTCACTTTAGAGAAACAGGAAAGCTCAAAAAAAGGAGAGCAGAGGCCTACGAAAAGAAGACCCTTCCTGGTATATATGCACAATGTATACAGATTAGCAAACAAAGTGAATGAATAAAAGAAAAAAGGAAAATATTGTAGACGACACTATGTAGTTCCGTCTGTATAAAAGTCTATACAGTTCTGATATCCTGACCAGCGTATCAGTGGTTTCCTGTCAAGGTAGAAGAGGCCTGAGAAAGCAAGATAGTGCTTAGAAAGATTGCTTCGGAGGTAATCAACATGTTTATTGTTTTGATTATGTTAATGATTTCAGGGTTCTACCCATATATCAAAAGTCATCAATTATAAGTTTTACACATATGCAGTCCATGTGCTCTAATAACCAAAAAAAAAAAAAAAAAAAAAAAAAAAAGACCAATAACAGCAACAAAGAAGGAAATGAGCAAAGCCATTTTAAAGAAAGCATCGGCAGAGAGTGGTGCTCGTACATGCCAGTAGCACTCTCGAGCAAGCGGCAAATTGTATAACACGTCAAGGAAGTATCACTGGACCCTGTACTCTTTACTTTCCTTGCTCCCGTGACAAAATACCTGACAAGAAGCATCTTAGGGGAAGAACGGTTTGTCTCAGCTCACAGTCTGAGGGGTTACAGTCCACCCGGGCAACCAGGGAAAGCATGGGGACAGGAAGCCAACCTGCCAGTCAGGCAGTGCTGTTGCGTTTGCGGCTGGGGAGCAGACAGTGAGCAGGAAGTGAGCCCAGCCCTTAGTGACTCATCTCCTTCAACAAGCGTTTTTTTTCTTCCAAAGATTCTACAACCTCCCCAGATAATGCCAAGAGTCAGAGACGAAGTGTCCCAACGCATGAGTCTATGTGGGACATTTGACATTCAGACTCTAGCAGGGGAATCACTGTGCAGAGCAGGAGACTTGTGGCACAAGCATACTTAGCTGATTTGATGGGTGAATGGAAACTCCTAATTTCCCTGTGACACACGCTGACTAATGTCCTCGGCACAGCGAGGACTCAAACTATTAGAGCCCCCTTTGGCCAGCCTATACCAGACTGCGCCTAAAAAAAGGAACTATTTGCTTATCATAAAATCATTTGAGTTGATTCCCAAACTATTTGGTTCCCCACTGTACCTGGTTCCAAAAATGTACATTTTTATTTAACTTCGCATACAGCATTCGACTGTGCATATGAAAGGTATTTTCCTGTCCCTTTAGAAACAAGCTGAAGCCTTTTGGAAGGAACTACTCAAGAGAGCATGATTTTTCCAAGTTTGTCTTTAGAAGCTGCTATTGATTTCATAATAGAGTCTAAGAGTTTTCATTAAAAAGTTGTAAAGCTCTGGAAGGCTGAACTTCCCCTTCCTAATAAATGACGTTAAGGTTTGGATTCACTTTGAGGAGCAAAGGCCAGAGACTGTGCACGATGCTTAGACCTATATTATTTAGGAAGTAAAACCTACTCAAAACTTGGGTTGGAAGATTCGAACTAAAAGAAGGAAATTTGAACTTATTATTACAAGATTGGTAGAGTTCCTCTCTATTTGCTTCCGGTTAAAATTAATATTACTTTTTGAAAGTCTTCACTGACAGACCTTCTTCACCTTTGCTGACCATTCATGAACAATAAGGCGGAAAGTTTCTATGACAACATCTTTCTGGTAGGCTAGCAGCCTTCCACAATAATTACTGCTAATGAGGTTAGCACCATCTGATTAACTCCTGGCCCATGATTCCTTAGGCCCAGGAATATTTGGGCACTGGTGGACAGAACATCAAGTTCAGTAACTTAAGATCTAAGGACAAAAGCAACAACTCACTCCCTGGTAAAACATCCCTCTTTATGTTCTGACGCCGACCTCAAACAAGGTCTACATCAAAATTAATAGGACCTTTGTCAGTCTGGGAGGTGCAGATTCCTGTGAGCCCAGGTGTCAAGACCAATCAGTGAGATGTTGACCCAGGATGATTGAAGCCTCTGGTACTGGAGGAACTCTATGAATCACATTTGAAGAGGGAATCAAAAGGTCGTATCCAGGGACATTTGTACCAAGTGTTGGTTCTAATGACTGAATAGGGTTGTCACTGGAAAGATGAGTTAAAAGTACAAACCCACATGATTAGAAGTAGGAGATGTTTCAGGAGATTAGTCAGGGCTAAGGTTATGATCAGATCAGGGCAGGAGTTTTATTGACCCAGTTTTTTCTTTGGGTGGTTTTGGTTCATAAATTAGATAGGTTAGAGAGAAATCATGGGAAGTTTAAAATCTCCTTTCTTCTCTCTCTCTCTCTCTCTCTCTCTCTCTCTCTCTCTCTCTCTCTCTCTCTCCTCTCCCTCTCTCTCTCCCTCTCTCCCTCTCTCTCTCTCTCTCTCTCTCTCTCTCTCTCTCTCTCTAGATATATATATATATATATATACATGTATCATATAACGTGTGTGCACGTGTGTGTGTGTGTGTGTGTGTGTGTGTGTGTGTGTGTGTATGTGAGACTTATGAAGCTCAATCATTAGTGAACTATATTATTTGGAGACACTAATTTGAACAAATTGGCGTTTTCCCTATCACCACCCCCTGTGCCATGTCAAACTCACTTTTCACTTTCATCCCTGATGATGGCCCTCTCTGACAGCCTGGCATGGTTCTAGAAGGTCTTCTTAGCTCACTTAGTTGCCTAATGGGCCCAATATGACCTGAGATCCAAGGCTTTCATATGAAAATATCTACCCCAAGTTATCCTGCAAATGCCTCCTTTCTCTCCACCAGTGTTGTGCGCTTTACCATTTGGGGTGAAGATGGGTGGAGTGTGGTTTGGCTCTCAGATAATCACTGGATTGTTTTAGATATTGGGGCTTTAGGAGGGAAGAGAGAATTGGAAGCTTTCTCCCGTGATCAGCAGCCTTGCATTCTTGTCTTTAGCCAGGATTCTTGTTCTTGCTTCTTGTGAACAAACTACAAGTTCATAGATGGTCTCTTGAATATATCTAGCCAATAAAGACCTCTCCACAAAGCAGCTTCTTTAGCTCCTGAATGCTATCTTCTGGGATTTGGCTGTATCTTTCTCTGGTTCTTAGGAGGAAGCATCCTATTTGCTTTCTCTGTATATCTATCTGGTCGTGCTGTGTCAATACCAGGGAGATGGTAGCTCTTAGACTCAACACATGCTTGTTGTGGAATGAGATCGGCTTCCCCACTGTGCTGACATCCTCAAACCAGACGAAACAATTCTCAGGTACTGAACAAGGATGTTTCTTAAGATGAGGCCAGAAATAGCTCTCCCTAGAAACACCAGCAACAACTCCCTCAAACAAATTCTTTTACTTATTCCTTTTTCCCATATTGACAAGGCTGAATAGTGTGCACATTTGAGTTTAGTCAGTCCTTTGAGACATAACCCTTGGGGGTACTAAACAACTCCCTCATCATTCTCTGGTATATTGATTGGTTGGTTCTTTTGTCTGTATTTAGTCTCAAGTCTTAGCTAGCAAACTAAGCCAGTTTTGATTTTTGTTGATGGTGATTTTGGATTGAGTGTACTCCCTTCACCATTGGCATTGGTGAGTAAAACAGCTTTTTTTTTTTTTAGTTACACATAATTTGGGGGTTTCAGATTATCAAGAGAGTCTGGAAAATCTGGCCTATGCTTCCTTTAAACGAATGCCACTAACTCCATCGGAGAATAAACAAGCATAGGTGTCTGGGCACAGGCTATTTTCTCCTGTGTTTTCAAAGAGTCGTTTACACATGGGTGCTTTCCTAGTATATCAGAGCGCTGCACAGTGACCAGAGTCACCATCTCAGGATCTGAGGTATTCTAGGGAAGCAGAAGTCACTGCTCACAGATAAGTGATGGACTCCTTGGGAACCAGTCATTGTGCAGGTCACCAGGAGCATGCATCTTTTCTTGAACCTTTTCAAACTTTGTGAGACCCGCTCTTTAGCAAGTTGCATCAAGTCCCTGTCTCAGGCCCTGGACTTACAAGGCCAA
This sequence comes from Apodemus agrarius, assembly GCA_964023405.1. Lineage (NCBI taxonomy): Eukaryota > Metazoa > Chordata > Mammalia > Rodentia > Muridae > Apodemus > Apodemus agrarius. The sequence continues at coordinate 44,506,720 of OZ030012.1, read as the reverse complement.
AGGATTGGGAAAGGCTTTACCTCTAATATTTCTCACTTATATGAAAATAGGAAACCTTTCTCCCCAATCATGTCCTATTGTATCAAGTATGTTCTTTATGCTTTCAAATGTAGGCCGAAGTGTCTTTGGAAAGAGGGGCAAAGCCAGCCTCTCTACTTTAGGGCAAGAGATCAAGCCCATGTGCTAGTATGGCTAGAAACGTGTGAGCAAAGGGAATGCAAACAGGGAGGCACCATGACGACGGTGCACACAACACTAATACTTTGTTCCTAATGACTAACCTCCTGTGGCTGAGTGACATGTGGGGGCCACTTCCCTTTTCTTTGTTCAAATGCCTTGTATTCCTCACTACTGGGTGATGTTGTAGGAGCCAGCAGATCAGCTGATGTAAAACGGAAAGGAGACTTCACATTTATTTCAGGGCCTGGCTGACTGTGAGTACAAAGATTCCAGAAGTGAGCTGGCTCCCAGAGGTTGCTGAGGCTGACGAGGTGCTGCACGGAGGTCGAGGAGTGTCTGCATGCTGATGGATGGCAGTCACTGGGATGCCATGACCAATGGAGTACCTGCCTCACCCTGATGGCTGAGGTGTCTGTTACACACATGGCTGGCAGAATTCCCTTACACTTCTTGACTGTTTCTAATTATGGGTCCCAACTGTGTAACCAGTTGGTGGGAGCTGGTTTCTGGCTGGAGTCTGTCCAGCTCTGTTGGCGGGCCGGGGTGTTGGTGATGAGGAAGAACTCACCAGCTCTGAGATAGAATTGTATGGTTTTGCACCATTTATGGCACACGAGACCTTAAGCACGTAACATTTTCAGCTTTACATCACAATGTAGATAACATAAAAATATAAGGTAACTATTAACAGGAGCCATTTATTAAAGCAAACAAACCCCTTTCAGGTGTTAGCAGTTAAATTTTAAGGCTCAGATGTAATTTTAGGTGCTATTTCTAACATCTCTAGTTTCCTTTTTTCCCCCTACTCAATACCTGTTGGGGACACTACCTGGTGTCTTCCAGATTGGGAGCAAGTTTTGACATTTTTGACCTTCTGTGCAATTATTTAACCTTGTTCAGAAAGCTTTGGGTTTCTGTATGAAGACAGTGCTACTGTGGACATCAAACAGGATGCTCTCATCAGTCTTAAGCCAACAGCAGGGTCAGGCCACCTAACCTGTGAGTCATGATGCACAATAGAAAGCCATATAGTTTCTTTTCCTGTTGCACCCTGACCAATGTGACTTATGGGAGGAGGGATTTATTTTGTCTCATAAGGCTCAGTCTTATGGTGGAGACTTTAAGGCAGAAAGAGCTTGAAGCAGCTGGCCACATCACATGCACAATAATGGCAAAGTAGAAAGCCATGCGTGCAGAGCTCAGGTCACTTTCTCCTACTCAGTTCGGTATTCCAGCCTAGGGAATGGTGCTACCCTCAGTGGGCAAACCTCCCCACCTCCATGAATGCAATCAAGGCCATGCCACACAGTCGTATCCAAAAGCTCATCTCCCAGGGAATTCTAGATTCTGTCAAGTTGGTAGTTAATGAAAACTACCATGCAGGTATTTTATAATGAAGGAATTTGAAATTGCTTTTTATTTTTTCCTCTGCCAAGAAACTACCTGATAGTACCAGAGAGAACAGAAGTAATGCTGGCAAGCTAACATCTCTCTGTCTGTCCCGCTTCATCTCCAAGGGTCAGAAGTGTATACTTTCTGAAGACAGGTAAAATAGACGGGAACATTTTTATAAGCATAGAGCATCAACGTTGCTTGTCAAGGAGACATCCTCTATATCTCTCATGACCAACTGTATAAAGTACCCCACTTTCTTCTTAATAATCTCCAAAGGCTCAGCCAACATTAATAGAGCTATATGATTTATCAGGGAGATCACAGAGTTTCATTCGAAATCACTCAACAATGTCCTGCGCCTTAAAAAGACATTTTAGGTGTGGGCATATAGTACTGATCAACTTTGCCACACAATCAGCTTCTTGAATTGTGCTCTGGTTAGAAAGTGATTCTGGGTAGTGTTATTGAAGACCTGGGAGAGGAAACATTGAGGTCTTGAAGGTTGGAAGGTGATATCATAGAGGCAAAGGTAGCAGGTGCATGATCCTGAGACTTAGACACAGAAATGCTAGATATCTTACTGGTCCCTCCACATGAAGACTAAAGAATTGTCCTTTTGACAGAGTGTGATGGTCAGGAAAATGTGTTCTCTTAGTTATCGCCACTGGCTCAGTCTGAATCAATCTGTGGGGGATGGAATGCATCTCTGAGCTGAAGCCTTATGGCTTTATGTGTAAGCAGAGAAGCAGGGTGAGAGCTTTTAAATGCCGTCCATCCCCAGCAGTAAGTGCCCCAATTCTGATGAGAACTTGGTTTTTCAGACTGTTACTTCATCCAAGGTACTCACTGAATTTCCACTTCAGTGATACATAATATAAACAAAATATAGACTGTATTTTTAAATGTGTAACATTTATTGCCTTAAAAAGCTGAGGGAGACATGGCAAACAGTAAAGTGGTTCAACCCTGATGCTGATAAACTGGATTGGCATTACTCTCTATATAACCCCAAGGAAGAATTCAAATCCTCTAATCTCTGAGTCTTCCCTTCCATATAATGGCGAAGTTGAGGGTACAGTCAGATCGTGTACATAAATGTCATATCAGTGTGACACGCATTGTCTTTTTCAATATGTAAGCTATTGCTTTGTGTGCATGCAGAGTGTGGTGGTTGAGGGTGGCTTGATGCTTGACACACTTGTTCTAAGGTCCCACATGTTTGTTATCTCATAATTAGAATCCTTGAGAAGTCATCACATGCTTAAAAAACAAACAAACAAACAAACAAACAAACAAAGAAAAACAGGTTGTCCAGTCATCATTGGCTTGCTTCTACAGAACATCCAAAAAGGGCTGAAGTGTTATGAGGCCATTGACAGGCAGAACAAAGGAGAAAGGACCAGTTCAGAGCAACTATGGTTTATTTTATCTTCGCCAGTCCAAACACTGGCCATCCATGTTAAAAGTTCCCCTTGCATTTTATTCCAGGCTTACAGTTTTTCATGCTATGGAGAGAATATAACCCGCCTTGTTCCTGCCTTTCACGCCCTCTTGCTTTCAGTCACAGTGATAGGTACTGATGAAGTGTAACACAACCCCATTTCTCCCTTCTTCGTGGGTTTTCTCTCCTCAGCAGGGCAGTGAAACACTTTCTTTAAAAGCAACTCCTAGAACATCTCAATCCTTTGGTTCTGCTTGGATCAGAGCAGCCAGTCCTTTCCCTGTGATCCTTGGTGGTTTGGCGGTTCTGGCATCACTGGGGATGATGGAATCTCACTAGGAAATGCTTGCTAGGAGGCGTGGCTCGGGCCACTTTCTCTTTCTCCCAGGCAACTGCAAAAGCAGCCTGCATTCCTGTGACATTGCTGTATTTGGGACAGATCCTTTCAGAAGGAAGTGTCCCAATGGATTTATAGCCACGTTTCTTCTTCTCCATACAGCTCATCCACCAAGTCTTGTGTTCCTCTTGCTCTGTGGGGGTCTTGTGGCTCCTTTTCACCAACATTTTACATTCTCCAGTGTTTTCCTGATTCACTGACTACTTAGAGCTAGCCCGTCCTTTCTTAAGTAGCTCTTCTGTCTCTAGCATCCTAATTTTCACTAGTCTGGCTCTCCATCCCTTCCTTGAACTCTTAGCACGGTACCATGGTGCCCTGGAAGAAACATTGAGTAGGTGGCTACATAACTGCGTGACCTCGGTCATGCTGCACCACTGCTTTGGGTCTGTGCTTTTTTTCTTCTAAACACATGGACTGAATCAAATTATGTTTAAGGGGACCTTCCTGCCGGGGAAGCATGCTGTGAAGTGTGGGGACTTTCAAAAGCCCCGGAATGCATTGCTCAGCAGAAAATGAGTTGAATCAGTTTGTGGTAGTCTACGATGACAATTCCGGTGACCCTGATCTTCTGACCCAATAGGCTCATTTCTTTCTTCAGCATTCTTCTTAATGCCATCTTAAGATAGACTGTGTGAGTTTCCCAGCTTCATGTGTTACCATTTCTGGCCCTTTCTTATTGACCTACTGTGCTTTGAAAGTCTTTCATAGTCTGAAAGATTCTCTTCAGATAGTATAACTCTTTCACTTAAAGTTTTCATTCTTCATTCATTCATTCATTCTCCATTGTACTAGACACTGTCTGATGCTCAAAGAAATTTAATTTTATTGCTTAAATATTGTTTAGGAAGGACAGCTTTTATCTGGATTTGTCAGTATTGTGTTTTAAAACTCTTTTAGTTCATTGTATTGTTTTAGAAGCAAATAAAAAATAAACAAAACCCAGAACTTATAAAAAAAAGATTTATTCAATTTGGTACTAAGTATATCAGGCTGACTGCAGGTTCCCATGGAAATATTTTGATTCGGATCACTGAATCTGAATCAAACATTAGGGTTTCACTTGGAAACATGGGCCTCATGTAAATCTTCATTGTTACACCTTAGGAATGTCATTTTTTAGTATTGGCATAATGACAGCTGGACTAAGTAGGTGTGTGATTCTCACAGTAAGGAAAATAAGGCATACACTGTTCAGGTAGATTTTTCTTTGGCTTCTTCATAATGATTGAGTGGGAAATAGGAATGAAAATTTACATTGAAGGCAAACCCTCAGCATTATGGTCTCCTGTCTTAGTGCTCTACTGCTATGAAAAGACACTATGGCCATTCATATACACACATGCATACACACACACACACACACGCACACACACACACACACACACACACACACAAATGCTCACTCACGCACGCAAGCACACACTTAATTGAAATTACGGTTCAGAGGTTTTATCCATTATCATCATGGTAGAAGCATGACAGCACACAGGTAGACATGGTGTTGGAGGTGGAGCTGAGAGCTTCACATGTGGATCAACAGGCAGCAGGAAGTGAGAGCGACTAGGCCCGCCTCCAGTGACACACTTCCTCCAATTTGGCCACACCTCCCAATCCTTTCAAATGTTGCCCCTCCTTGATGCCTACACATTCACATATATGATCTTCAAAGCCATCTCTTCAAACCGCCACATCAGGGCTTTAGCTTTTTAAAACATGGGTGTAGCTGAATGTGGGGTTCTGAAAATTTTAGCGATATAGCCATCAAGATTAATTTAAAACCAATCCCATGATGAATCTGAGGTGTTTCCTGCAGAGTTTGCCTGTACTGTACCACAGGACTTCACTGCAGACTTTGTCCTAGACACGCAACCTCTTCACTTTGCACAGGATGTCACACCACAGAGCACCAGCAAAGGCTGCCTGCAATACCTCCCCCACGTGTGAGACCACTGCATGCTATAAACTGCAGAGTTTTTGCTGCTCGAGCAACATTTTCTGATCGTACAGAAACATGATGAATTAATTCTTGCAAATTAAGATTTTTAATATTTCCTGAGCATCGTTCTCGCCGTGTATGTGTCAAGTTTGTGTATCTTTGGATTGTGCTGTTTGAACGATTGGTTTTTGAGTCTCTGCCTTGAGTCTCATAAAAAAAAAAAAAGTTGTCAAATGAATTTTGGCTTGGGATTAGGATATTTGCCAGCAGTTTCTGAAAGACTCCTAGATTTATTTCTGCTTTAGTCTATATGCTTGTGTGAAACAGATTTTCAGCATTTATAATCATAAAGTAGAAATATAGATCAACTCTGAAAAATGTTGAGGATGTTGAACATCCCACAGTTTCAACTATTCGAGCTTGATTTAATTGTTTATATAAAAATAAAGAGGAACATTTATATCATCAGTTTTACTCCATCTTTAATAATGCTACAATTATGTGGATAACAAAGAATTGTTTTAAAACAAATTCCCTTATGATTTATTATCAGTGAATATAGTTGATCCACAGACCTACTTTATATTGGTACATACCCTGGGTCATTTAAATGTTCTGTCTGGTAGAGGAAGCTAGTGAGTGGGAAGTGTTCAAGAAACCCTGATATAAGGCCCTGTGGTATGAGGGAGGGTAGGTGGAGGCCTTAGGCTTATTTGCAGAGTGCTTGACAATCAAAAGTGTTTGAGTTAATTTAGGTCAGAATCTGACCCACAAATCTCCATGCATCTCTTACTTCAGAAGACTTAGCTCTCCCTTTGCAAAGAAAGGCAAGCTATTTAGCTATTTAGCTATTTAGCCTGGCGAACTCTTCGAAGTCATCGACTTTGAGTCAGAAGTGACCTTTGTGAGCCAAAAGCACGTGTTTGTTCTAAGGTGTTGGAACTTTGAAGGAAGGGACCCAAACTTGAGACAAAAGAAATAATGTAGCCTGAAGGATATCAGGGTGGAAACAACTCATTACCTCACAGAAAATCACACTCTAACCATAAGATGCACACAGCCTTGAGCCCCACATGGCTTTCCTTCCGTCCTACCCTGACCCCACCATGTTCATCTCATCCTTCGTCTCATGAGCTGGCATCTCTGCGATGGTTTCATCTACACCCACAGCTGACATTACTGGCGCTGGTTTCTGAGCCGCTTTCTCTCTCTTGTCTGTGGCTGGAACTGTCTCCTTTGTTTCTCATCACGGCTGCACCGCTTACTGTTCCTATAGAAGCCTGGAAGACATCCCTTCCAGCACTCACATTTTGTAGAGTTTCAGGAATCCTTCCTAGGTAGTCAGCTCATCTTGTCCAGACTTGCAGAGACAGGACCATCACCCTTCTTTAACACACTGGGTCCTACTTGCCTGATTTTTGGTCCAGTCATTTGGCAATATTTTGGACAGAATAACAGATGTCTAACCAGAGCAATTTAGTTTCAGCCAGATAATAATCCCAGGCTACCCGGGGGCCTCACAATGCCTGCCTGTGGAAAGGAAAGGGCCTTTTGGGAGTGACATTTGATCCCTCCCATATACTCAAAATACAAAGGAGTCTAAGTGTTGACCAGTTTTAGGTTACTTACAGACAAGCTTTCCACTTCAGTGATTTCAGAAATTGGGTGGCTTGTTCTTTGTCTCATAAAGAATTCATTTTTAAGATGCTGATGGTCCCGGTGCTGGCTCGCGGCCAGCTTCAGGAAGTGTGGTTCACAGGCCGTCAAGGCTTGCGCATACTCCGCATTCCTTCGGTAATGCAATTCTAGACCCAAATCGATTCCAGAAGTCTGATCTTCTGAGAGAGGCCAACGCACCAGGCTTGTCCAGCAGTTCCCTCTGCACACCCCCGCCCACCCCCTCCACCAGCCTGGACGTGCTAAACAGCCAATCACAGAGCTAAGCGTGAGACCCACATTCTGGGGATCGGAAGAGTCGATGAGCCTGGTAGCTTATGCTTGAAGAATTTGTTTCATGTTTTGGATAAAGTCTGAGAATTTATCCTTCAAAATTCCTTAGATTTAGTAACATGCCAATGCACCGTGTTAATGGGACGAGTTTTCTTTCTTTCTCCCCCTCCCACCCTTTTCTTTTCTTTCTCTCTCACTTTTTTTAAGGTTAAAAGCCGCCTTCCCTTTTAAGTATAAGTAATCCATCCAAATCCCGCCTAAGGGAACAAAAGGGATGCTGGCGATTTTCTCTTTCACAAAATGCAGAGACTTCCTCTCTGCCCTCTCCAGACACCCGGCTATGAACTGAAGGGAAATTACTCTCCTCTCCATAGAGGAGATTATGCAAAACGAGACGGCAAAGCCAATTGCCGGTGATACAAACACAAATACCAGCTTAATTCTGGGCCTGGCAGAGCCTTGTGTCTTTTCTTTCCAGATGTGGGGTCCATATCCACATCTGCTTTTTTTTTTTTTTTTTTTTTTTTAAGAAAATGTCTATTAGCTGGTGTTTTTAAGAACTCACATGCCATAGGAATTTCAGAAGGACTGCCGTGACCTTCATCCCTGTATCCCAGAAGTCTCTGCTTCCTCCTACCTACATAGCCATTTCCCTAACTGTCTCACTGGGGGCTCCAAAAGTCAAGGCTTACTTTTCTCAGCGACCTTTTCGCTGGACTGGAACAGACTTATTTACCACCACCACCACCACCACCACCACCACCACCACCACCACCACCACCATCACCACCACCACCGTCCCTCCCCCTGGACCCCCCTGCGCGACCCAACCCCCCTTTTACATAGGCACATAATTAGGGGAATTTGCATCTCTGTGAGTGATAAGGTTGCAGAAGCCCCTTCTGTTTTGTGTGCAAGTGCTGGGAGAAGAGTTAGTGAGCTTCTGTGTGCTTTGGGTAATGTCTTGAAGGTTCGTGTCAGGACTTCCGGCAAGGCAGGAGAACTTGAAGTCTCTCTTTTAGACCCTTTCAGAGCTGGACTAATAGAAGCAAACCTGGCAGCCTTTTTCCCCCCCTTTTGGTTGGAGGCAACTTTCACTCTCTGTTCTGTTTTCCCAGGGTCAATATATTAAGTCAATATGCAATCCTTCAGAGCTGACACCAGTGTGCCCACACGAGTGATGGGTAGCACCTGGAGGCCAGCGTGGGGGTACACATCAGTCTCCTAGATTATTTGAAATATTGATTCTCACATTTGTGAGTTAACGCATTTATAATTCTGGTTTCTGGATTTCTACTGCGTAGTAGACACTGTGCATGGCTTGGGGGAGAGTTAGGAATCTGAATTGCTCGAACGTAGTGAAAAGGTATGGTGGGTGCCGAGGCGTGTGGCACAGTGCAGCATCACGGTGCTTAAGAAATCACACAAGTAATAGAAAAAATAGAAGCTTTGAAGTCCACATGCATTAGGAGAGCTAGTCAGCTAAGTGACCTAAGATGACTCATTAAAAAAAAAGTGACTTATGTAAAATATAAATTTCAGGGGTTTTCTCCGAAGATAGTTGAAAGATGGAGTGATAGCCCCATAAATCAATACAAGTCTGGCTTACTTTAATGCCTTTCTGGAACTTCTGGCTTCCGCTTAATGATCTGAGATATATGCTTTTGTTCTAGTAACGCAACAGCAAGTAAGCCAACAGCAAGCGGGAAGGAGACACAATGCATCCCAGTAAGACCAGGTCTGCAGTAACATGCTAATGCTTCATTGGATAAAAACCTGTCACGTGGCCAAGTGCAGTTACAAAGGAAGCTGGGAAATGAAGTCTATAGCTGGAGTCATAGTCCTAAGAAAGAAGAAGCCATTGTGTCGGCCCCAGGAAGTCCTCAGCCGGAATCTCATTTGTCACAGTCACCAGCTCTGGGACTCAGGAAAATCAGTTCTTTGAACATCAGTTTTTCTTATCTCAAAATAAGATTATATTCATCCTACGTAATTATTGTAATATCATAACTTTATAATACTTAACACAAAGGATGAACTGTATTTACTAAATTACCAGCAATTGCTGTCTTCACAAAGCATAGTTGATGGACAAACATGGCAGTGTAAGATTCAGCAGAGCACATCAGAAGAAGTGCATAGATGTCAACCCTGATACTGAAATATGCAGATGAAATACACAGAGGTTTTATGTAGGTGAATAATCTACCTCGCAGACCACAACATGTGCACAGCTGTTTACTGTATAGGTTCGCACCTCTTCTTTACAGCAGTTCGTGTTTATGAGTGAGTCTATAGTGTGTGTGTCACCTGTCCCATTCTCTCATCTATCTATATAATCGTACTTCTTAAGGCCCGAAATGGTGCCTGGAGAGATGGCTCAGTGGTTAAGAGCACTGACTGCTCTTCTGAAGGTCCCGAGTTCAAACCCCATCAACCACATGGTGTCTCACAACCATCTGTAAGATCTGACTCCCTCTTCTGGAGTGTCTGAAGACAGCTACACTGTATTTACATATAATAAATAAGTAAATCTTTAAAAAAAAAAGGCCCGTAATATGTAGTACCTACGCTGCTACATATACATTTTATCTGCCAAGATAATTATTAAATCAGCTTGGCCCAGAGAATCAAAAAGTTTAGGCATTGTTGTGGTCTAACTTCCGGTTGTCCTGATTTAGCCATCTGAATGTTTTCTAATTTGTTTGGTTTTGACCTTTTCCCTATCTCCTCATTGGAGAGTGAGCAACAGTGCTTTGTTGTCGTCGTTGTTGTTGTGTGCATTTGTTTGTTTTCTGGGACAAAGTGTCCTGCTGTAGCCCAGGCTTTCTTGGAGCTCACTGGTTAGCTCAGGTTGGCCTGAGATGTATGATAATCCTCCTCAGCCTCTCAGGCACTGTGTCTACAGAAGGGAGTCACCATGTCCGACTTCCAGTGTTTGAAAGCGGTACCTCTAAGTTTTCATATCTATGCATAATTCACTTTGAGTTAGTTTTTGTTTTTGTAGTATTGTGTGCACTGAGGACTTTATACATGTTAGGCAAGTGTGCTACCATTGAGCCATGTCCCTAGCCTGAGTTAGTCGAGCTTAGTTAATGCTTCCTGACTAATTAAAAGCATAGCCGCTCTCTCTTGCCCTCTCTCTGCAGGCAGGTCTCTTTTGTGATGCAGCCATGTTTAAGCTGGCTATATTATCATTAGGAATTGGCCATTTTATGAATGTATAACGCCTTTCATTGTCTCTAGCAAATTTCTTTGATTTGGATTCTATCTTGGCTGATATTAATTTAAGCATTTTAGCCTTCTTTTGATTTGTGTCTGCTTGATAGTTTACTTAATTTTCTTTTCTTTTTTCATGCATGCATGTGTGTGTGTGTGTGTGTGTGTGTGTGAGAGAGAGAGAGAGAGAGAGAGAGAGAGAGAGAGTGTGTGTGTGTGTGTGTGTGTGTGTGTGTGTGTGGTGAGGGTATGTGTAGTATGTGTATGCATGGTTACATGTGTGTACTCAAGTGTTTGGGGTGGTGAGTGTACATGCCTTTAGATGTGGATGGAGGTCTGCGATTGATAGGGAGATAGTCTTCAATTGCTCTTCTACATTAATCAATAAGATGTCTCACTCCAACCCAGAGCTTGTCTGACTAGTCTTGTTAGTTAGCTTGCTCTGGATGCTCTTTTGAGGAGGCTGGAACTGTGATGGGAGGGCCTCAATGCGTACCCAGCACTGCCACTTGGGGTCCTCATGCTGGCTCACGTGTCACCTCCAAGGCCCTTTAATCATTTTTTAATCTACTGACATAATTATGTTTAAAGGTGTTGGGTGTTTTTGTTTTTTGTTTTTTGGTGAAAAGTTGGTCCTTGGATTGAGGATTGTTTTCCTTTCTTCCTTACTCTAACCTATTTTGCTATTTTAGCTTTTGATTGGTATCTGTAGAAAATCTACATGTGTTGGTGCTGGGGATGGAAATCAAATCCTTGGACTTGCTAGACAAGCGCTCTACCATTGAGGACCATCCCCAGACCCATAAGATTGACTTCTAAATTTACACATCTATTAAGATTGAATCTGTTGGGTTTTTTTTTAAATGTTATTTTCGTTTCATTATTTCCTGTCCATTCTTCCATTTCCCCATTTTCATGTAAAGTATTCAAACTATTTTTAGAAACGAGTTTTGATTTATTCTTGTACACATTATTTCATAGCTCGTGATGTCTCCTCTAGGGATTACAATAGACATCCACTGTTGGTTTTCCCCCAATTAATTGCTATCAGCATTTTCTACTTCGAATAGAGTCTACCTCAAATTGTGATCGCCTACATCCTCAGCTTCCATTCCCATCTCCCTCTTACAATGCAGTGAGCTTAACTAGTACATTGGTAACTCTGCGAAAAGGTTATTATTTTGTTTTTATACATAAAATGATACTGTACAGTCCCTTGGTGGGGACAGTCTGACATCTTTGTGTTACCACCCAGGGTGCCCCTTCCTCATTCCAGATTCCATCATGTCCCTTCCCTCCTACAGGAAGAACTTCATCAGCTGGTCTCTAAGTGATGCTACTGACCACAAATTCTCTTTGCTTTCATTCACCTAAAGTGGTCTCTCCTCTTCATCCCTGCAGGATACTTTACTGGGGTTCCCGAATGCAGCTCTTTTGTGAAGTGGCTTGTGTTTCCTCATGGTGGCTTCCAGGATTCTGGAGGAGAAATTTGATGTTGTTTAAATTGTTTATCTCATGCTCATAATGCACAGTCTCTCTCTAATTCCCAGATTGTTCCTTGTGTTTAGTTTTCAGACGATTGATTATGATAGGTCTTGACAAGAGCTCTTTGTATTTATTTTGTTTGGCGTTCTCGAGCCTTATTGAGTCATAGGTTTGTGTAATTGGCTAAATATGTGACATTTTCAGCCATGTTTCTTCACATTCAAGCCCTTCCTTCTTCTTCTTCTTCCTCCTTGACGTCAATGTGCAAATGTTAGATGATTTGCTGTGAATGAAGGAGTTTCCTACCTCCCCAACCCATAAACCATAGGCTCAAGTAATTTCCAAATGAGTTCAAGGAAGAGATAATCTTTGTATATAACAATGCACAAGGACAGATAGCTTTGAAAATCATATTTTAAATGTTTACTTAACAATGCTAATGAGATGCCATGTATACTTGAAGCATACATACATTTATTATTTCATCATGATAATTCAAAATTATTTCTCCTAGTCACCCAATTGTGCAATAGCACACAAGAACTTACACTCATCTGAATGTGACTTAGTACTAATTAACCAATCATTCTCCATTTTTTCTTATCCTCTTCTACTGTCCCAGCCTTAGGTACCATTCTGCTCTCAACACAATATGATCAACTTCTATATGTTCTCTATATAGTGAAATCAGATAACAATTGGCTTTCTATGCCTAGCTTTATTTCACACTTCAGCCCTCCCATGTTACAAATAACAGTACTTCACTCTTTCTATGACCATTGTATGGTTTACCACACCATTTATTTATCAGTTCATATAGATTTGTATTGGGTATTATTTCCATTTCTTGTTTATGGTTAATAATGTTTCAAACAACATAGGTATGACATTGTCTTTATTTCCTTGGGCCATTAGCCAGGAGTAGAACTAACAGATCATATACTGTTTTTTTGGGGGGTGGGGGGAAGCCCATGCTATTAACCATAATTATTGTAATTTGCATTCTCTCCAAGTATGCAAATATTCTTTCTCTACATCTTTACTAACACTTAGTAGTTTTTGTTTTTAAGTAATAGTAGGGTTGGAGGGATGGCTCAGTGGTTAAGAGGACTGGCAGCTAGGTCCCATGTGTCAGCTCACAACTGTCTATAATTCTAGTTCCAGGGGACCCTCACATAGGCATGCATGCAGGGCAAACACCAATTGTGATGGTTTGTATATGATTGGTCCAGGAAGTGACCTATTAGGAGGTGTGGCATTGTTGGAGTAGGTGTGTCACTGTGGGTGTGGGCTTAAGACCCTCCCCCTGGCTACCTGGAAGTCAGTCTTCCACTAGCAGCCTTCAGATGAAGATGTAGAACTCTCAGCTCCTCCTGCACCATGCCTGCTTAGATGCTGCCATGTTTCTGCCTTGATGACAATGAACTGAACCTCTGAGCCTGTAAGCCAACCCCAATTAAATGTTGTCTTTTATAAAACTTGCATTGATCATGGTGTCTGTTCACAGCAGTAAAACCCTAAGACACCAATGCATGTTTTTTAATTATTATTATTTTTTTTTAATATTTGAGAGGTTATCTTCTTTTGGGTTTGATGAGAGGAGGTTTCTATCTTGATTCTTCTGGGGTGTGGTTTCCCTCCTTGTGTTGGTGTTTTTCCCCTATTATCCTTTGTAGGGCTGGATTTGTGGAAAGATAGTGTGCAAATTTGGTTTTGTCATGGAATACCTTGATTTCTCCATCTATGGCGATTGAGAGTTTTGCTGGGTATAGTAGTTTTGGCTGAAGTTTGTGTTCTCTTAGAGTGTGCATGATATCTGCCCACGATCTTCTAGCTTTCATGGTCTCAGGTGAGAAGTCTGGTGTAATCCTGATAGGTCTTCCTTTATATGTTACTTGGCCTTTTTCTCTTGCTGCCCTTAATATTCTTTCTTTGTTTAGTACGTTTGTGGTTTTGATTATTATGTGACGGGAGGTATTTCTGTTCTGGTCCAGTCTGTTTGGAGTTCTGTAGGCTTCTTGTATATTCATGGGCATCTCTCTCTTTAGGTTGGGGAAGTTTTCTTCCATAATTTTGTAGAAAATATTTATTGGCCTTTTAAGTTGTATATCTTCCCTCTCATCGATGCCTATAATCCTTAGGTTTGGTCTTCTCATTGTGTCCTGGATTTCCTGGATGTTTTGGGTTACACGCTTTTTGCATTTTGTATTTTCTTAGACTGTTGAATCAATGGTTCCTATGGTATCTTTGGCATCTGAGATTCTTTCTTCTATCTCTTGTATTCTATTGTTGATATTTGCATCTATGGCCCCTGATTTCTTCCCAAGGTTTTCTATCTCCAAAGTTATCTCCCTTTGCGATTTCTTAGTTGTTTCTACTTCTGTTTTTAGATCCTGGATGGTTTTGCTCAGATCTTCCACTTGCTTGATTGTATTTTCATGTATTTCTTTAAGAGTTTTTTGTGTTTCTTCTTTCATGACTTTTACTTGTTGGCCCATGTTCTCCTTTATTTCTTTAAGTGATTTTTGTACTTCCTCCTTATTGACTCCTAATTTTTGATCCATATTCTCCTGAATTTCTTTAAGTGATTTTTGTGTTTGCCTTGAAAGGGCTTCATATTTTTGATCCATTTTCTCCTGTATTTCTTTAAGAGATTTATCTATGTGTTCTGCTATCAGCATCCTGACCAGTGATTTTAGATCCAAATCTTGTTTTTCTGGTGTGGTGGGGTATCCGGGATTTACTGCTGTCTGGGTGCTGGGTTCAGATGCTGCCATATTGCCTTGATTTCTGTTAGTAACGTTCCTACATTTACCTTTCACCATCTGGTTATCTCTGGCCTTAGATGGTCTTGTAGTCACTAGCTGGTGCTTGAACCTCCTGTGGGCTCGAAAGGCTATTTCCCCACCACTGGATGACTGGGTTTCCCCTGGCACAGATTGCTGATGTGTTGTTCTCCTCTTAGGTGCTGTTGGACCCCTGGTGTATCTTGCTCTAAGCAATGTTATATTCGGTTATCACTGTGGACCTGATGCTGCTTGTCTTCTCTGGATCTGTTTGCTTAGTTCAGTCAGCAGCAAGGATGCTGTCTGAGGCCTCGGGGAGTGTGGAGTGTGGAGTGTGGAGTGTGGAGTGCAGGGACTCCCAGAGGGCGGGGAACCCACGCCCTGGTGGAACACAGGAACTGCTGCTGGGCCAAGCTCCTGTTCTTAGATGACTGGCTGTCAGCCCGGGTCCCCCGAGATCTTAAGCTTGGGGTATCTCGATATCTGTTTCTGCCTGCTCGGTCTAAGCACCCACCACCAATATGGCCGAGGATGAGCAGAGTGCAGGGTTCCCCTCAGAGTGAAGAGCCCATGCCTGGTTGGGGCCCAGGAACCCTGCTCCGCCCGGTTCGCTACCAGGCAGTCTTGTGCCTCCAAAGATTCAAAGTTCTGGGTATCACAGGTACCTGGCTCCGCTCTCCTTAGTCCGGACCACTGCAAGGATGCCGGCGGTGGCCCAATGCATGTTTTTTAAAAAGTCACTTATGTAATAGCTATTTCTTTTTACTGTGGTTTGATTTGTATCTCCATAATTAGTAGCAATATTGAGCCTTTCTATATGCTTATTGGCCATTGGACTACATTGAGAAAGATACTCTTTTAAGTGGGTTATTTTGTATTTTTCAGAATTATTGGAATCCTTAGATATTCTGAATTCTGACTGTCAGATAAACAGTTTGCAAGTCTTTTCTTCATTCTGTAAGTTGCCTCTGCACGTTGATGACTGCTGATGACTGCTGGCAGTGTGGAAGCTTTAAGATGGATGTAATCCCATTCTCCCATTTTTGTTTCTGGTTCTAGCGCTTCAGGGATCTTGCCCAGAAAACCTTCACCCATTCTAATGCCCCGTTGTGGTTCCTCTATTTCCTACAAGTAGCTTTAGGTCTTAAGATTCATTCCTGAGAGGTAGGTGTTCAGTTTTATTCTTTGTATGAATACATAATTTTCTCACACCATTTAAACAGAAAGGCTATTCTTTCTTCAACATGTGCCCTTGCTGTCTTTGCAGAAAACCAGGTGTCTTTGCGTGTGAGTAGGTTTACTTCTGGTTTCCTGTTCTGTTCCAATTATGTATGTTTCTGCCTTAGTTCCATATCAGGCTCTTTTGCTGACTATAGCTTTGTTATATAAATGTTAAAGTCAAATGGAGAAATGCCTCCTGCTTTGTTGTCTTTGCTTATTATTGCTTTGGCTATTCAGGTTGTTGTTGTATGTGCAAATGTTAGGACTCAATTTAGTTCTGTGAAGAATGTCCCTGATGTCTGGTATCTTAGGGTTTCTATTGCTGTGAAGAGACACCATGACCACTGAAACTCTTAGTTAAAAAAAATTCATTAGGACTGGCTTATCATTTCAGAAGTTTAGTCCTTTATTGCCATGATGGGAAGCATGATAGCATGTAGGCAGACATGGTCTTAGAGAAGGAGCTGAGGGTTCCACATCATAATGGTAGACAGCTTGAGATTCTGGAGCCTCAAATACCAAGTGGCACACTTTCCCTAACAATGTCACACCCACTTTAACAAGGCCATACCTAATAGTGCCACTCCCTCTGGGCATCTGCGAACTCATTTTCTCTAACCTACCATATCTGCTTAGAAAGCCCACCAAATTGATAGGTTACTTGGGGGTACATTTTAACAATATAGATTCTCCCAATGCAAGAGCATGTGGTATCTGCATAGTTTTGTGTTTTTAATTTCTTTCTTTAATGCTTTACAATTTTATTTTAGATAATGTTTGTAATTTTGCTTAACTTTATTTCTAGAAAATTTTGTAGAAATAGACTTGATTTCTTTATTTTTCAAATCATATTTTAAGGGAAATAATAACTTGACCATACATATATTTTATTTATAAATCTAAAAGCAGGGAATCTAATAAAACTGCAAGGTAGGTAGAACAAACAATGTATTAAATTTTACTAATAATGTTTAAGGATTTTATCTGAAATAAGGGAAAAATCATGATTATCTCAGAAGATTCACAAAAGATATATAAGGAAGATAAAAACGGATTTATGAATAAACAGTATAAAATAAGAAGGAATTACAGGAAAGTACTTGACATGAAAACATTTATTAAAAATAAATGAGGCATAATCTTTATTTGTGATACTTTTTTTTCATCAAAAATAAAACAAGGGTACTGTTATCTTTTCTATCAGAAAGCAATGAAAGCCCTGGACAATACAGTAAGAAACAAAGAATATATTAGATGCTTCAGGTCATGAAGAAAAGAGAGAAAAATGTCTTCTTATTAAGAGCTAATAATCTTTTCTATACAGAAATTTTCTATACAGAAGAAAGCATCAGATTTCCTAGTATTATGAATGCTGAAAACTGAACCCTTGTTCTCTGCAGTAGCAGCTAGTACTCTTAACTGTTGACTCATCTCTCCTGTCCTCTCTCATTATTTGTAGTAATTCTCATTGTAATTATTGATTCTCTTACAATTTCATCCATATTCAGTGAAATTAAAATTTGTTAAAATTTCTGTGGAGAATTTTAGAATTAAAAAAAAACAAGGTTAATATGTGAAATTAGAAATTCATAAAACATCATAGAGATCACTGGAGAAAGAAGGGCTGGGTATAAAATGGATGATCAAGGATAAACTGATTCATGTCTGTAGAAGAAATTGTTTCATTGATGTATTTTGCCATCTATAAAAGGCATCTCTTTTCCAGAAATCTTAGAGTCATGTTTGGCTCTCATTCCAAGGTTTGAGGCCTATCAAATGCTTGAACTTACATTTCCATATCTTTAAAATGGGCATAACCCTAGCATTATAACCAACTAATAGGACTATGGTAAAGAAGTAGATTATATCTGAGATTATAACCAACTAATAAGGTTGTGGTAAAGAAGGATATTATATGTGAGATTGCTTTTGTTATTGCTGTCCAATAGAAACACAAGGTAAAACATCTAAGTATATATGTTTGAGTCAAATTAAATTAAAAAATGTCAGCATATGTAATTTTAGTGTTTTTTAATTTAACTAGATATAATAAAACTAGTTCTAAAGGATGAGCCATGGAGCTTTAGAAGACTAGTGAATGGCTTCAGTGCACTTCTCTAGTCTTAGCTGTCTGTTATACTTTGGGCCCACCATGGGAGAGAAATGAATTCTCTTTGCTCTGACCAACAAAAAAATATTTCTCTAGGAAATCTTCCAGCTTTCCCGACAATGGGATGGCATACTGATTCCATTTCTGTAATCAGACTTTATTTTGTCTAAGAGTTGACATATTCTGGGAAATAAATATATCTAAGCATTGGGGAAAGATGTCCAAAATAGACTGTTTATAGAGCTGAGCGATCGATTCCTGGTAGTAATGCAATCTGGAATACATGACACCATTAGCAAAGGGGAGTCCACAGCGAGGGCAAGTTCCATTCTGAGCTGTGGAGTGTTAAGCTTTTTGAGGCTCCAGAGCATCACCAGAATAGACTGCAGTTTGAGCAGAGCCAAACCCGTCACCTCAGGATGAGGAGAAGCCCCGGGGTCACTCAATTTGAGTGCCATCTGTGAGAACAGGGATGATGAAGGACACCAAGGAGATGACAGGGTATTCTACCGCAGGTGTTTCTCTTTCCATGAATTCACTTCAGAATTGGGTACTAAGGTAATGGAAGAGGAACTTTACTCCCCACCTCCTTGGCTCTTAAGAGAATCTTTGATTAAAAGAATGCACAGCTTTATAGTTGGCATTGCTTTAACA
This sequence comes from Apodemus agrarius, assembly GCA_964023405.1. NCBI lineage: Eukaryota > Metazoa > Chordata > Mammalia > Rodentia > Muridae > Apodemus > Apodemus agrarius. The sequence goes on along the minus strand of OZ030012.1, from coordinate 44,487,946 downwards.
AACACGAGTTAGCCCTTACCATGTCCCAGACTTCGTTTTGTATTAACAGAGTTTTATCTGTATCAATTCACTTAACTCTCTGAAAAAACTGGTGGTGTGGATACTGTTTTCATCTTTGGAGACTGAGTTAGAGATGTTAATTATGTTCTTCAACAGAGATAGAGGGTAGGATAGGAACATATACAACCTAGGTTTTGGATCAACCAGTAAACCCATGGTCAAGGCATCTTTGATCACAGGATAGGTGTTGAAGTCCAGTGCAGGGTGAGAAACTGTACCCAATCACTAGAGGTGCAGGAAACACTTCTAGAAAAACCTATAAGAATCATCAGGTGACTCAGAAACCCATCTGACTTTCCAATTGTGCCCTGACCTTCTACAATGTCCTCTGTCTCAAAGATCTGCTGTCCAAATATTATTTGTCCTTTAAGGCTCAGCTCAAAGACCCTCCCTCATTATTAAGATACTAAATCTTCTGTCATTATTACTTTCTTGTTTGTCTCTTTCAACTGTTTTTTGGTTAATCAGGGTTTCTGAAGCTTTTCTGTTCTCCCTTAAATGGTGTGTTTCTCTCCAGGGCCTGGACCACTGGAGGATGATGGGAAGAGAATCTTCCTCATTTTCATTCCTTCATTTTATCCTGTAGGATGTGTTTTGCTTTTCTAGGCATTCCTCAATATTCATTGACCTAATTTGAATAGAAATACACGGTGTTGAAAAATCAACCAATTAGTTATACACTTTCAGACAATGTTTTTTAACCCCTCTTGACTCTTGTGAAACAGGCTACTATATTGTTCTAAATTGATGTTCATAAAAGGTCTTTAAATAAGTCTCTAAAGGACACTGCATATGTTCTGAGATCACTCTTGACAAACACCTGTGGTTGAAGTAGAAGGGCATTTTACTGTCTGGGGCAATAGAAAGCCTCAGTTATGCTGCCCTGGAAAAAAATTATTCATCAAAATGTAAGAGAATCCTGATAAATTATAAGACAATAGTCTAGCCAAAAAAAGACACATATAAAATAGTACATAAAGAACTAATGGGCGGGTAAGGATGTAACTCAGTGGCAGAGTGCTGGTCTACCATGAGTGAAATCCTGGGTTCAATTCCTAGTATAGCCCCTCCCATGATAGTTTGTGGAAAAGTTTCCCAATTACTATTAAGATTGTTTTTAAACGTAAATGTTATATTGAAGTAGGTGGGTAGTGGTGGCAGCTCACACCTTAATTCCAGCACTTGGAAAGCAGAGGCAGGCAGATCTCTGAGTTACAGGCCAACCTGGTCTACAGAATGAGTTCCAGGACAGTCCAGGCTACTTGAAACTTTCTTGAGAAACCAGGAATGGGGGGGGATGCTGAAATAAGAAACAACTACAGTATACAATTTTAAGCATTTAAAAAATTATTGAATTCTTTTTTATTGATGTTACTTATTTGACTAAAACATTTGAATTTTTTTAAACAACAATCATTGAGTGGAATAGCTTGCTAGCTAGCCTGCCAATGCACAGTGCAGACTGACCTAGGTATTTTCTGTCCATCTAGAGGTTTAGATTCTGCCCACCCATGCAGATGTTGATGCCTGATGGCAGAAGTGCCAGCACCTTGATATGGAACCAGTGTATGAGGCAAAGACGGAATTATTACCGCAATGCACAGAGTGGAATGCCGAAGTCTAAAAAGGTCCCACTTTAACCCAAGGGGACCTAGAAGAAAACTGGGAGAGCATAGTAGAAAAGCCATTGACCAGACCAGGCCCATTCATTATCTTCCCATTCATCTCTGTCCATTCATCATCTGCCCATTCATTTCTTCCCATTCATCTCTTCCCAGCCAACTTAGTTCCCTGGAAGTAGGTGCTCAATGCTGTCCTGGGGGCTAGGACAGATTTACCAAGGGGCACAGCACCTGCATGTGAAGGCTGATGGGGGTGCTCGCAGGGAGTCAGCTCCCCATTGGGAGGAACAGGGAGCAGGTGTTCCCCCACCCCCATCCAGGCTCTCCTTGTGTTCATTGAATATCCCCGTTAAGGAGCTGCCCTCTCCCTGGATCCAGCGGGACTAGCTAACAGAGAGCTTGCGAAGTTGAACCTTGTTTACTCCAGATAAGAGAACCAAAGGGAGATTAACTTTTTACCCATTCTTCTTTGAAAGCTATCAAAAGAATTATGAACTCCTTTCAAGATGAAAGGTGTTGGCTCTTCACAAAGGTGTCACGGTGAGTGAACCTGAGCATCCTTTGTCCCTCTTCCCCACTGTGTGGAGTGAATGGATCCCTTCACCTCCCGTGTCGCTCTAAAGGCTGCTGTGTGACCTCTGTTCCCTATTCTGCACACTCCTCCTCTCTGCTGCTTTCTGCTCCTCCACTCTTGGTCCACCTGCCAGAGTCTCAGAAACCAACACTGAGGCATTCAAATGCAGGCATTCGTCCCACCTGTTCTGCCTGAAGAAGAGCCCCGGAGGATGATTTTGAGGCTGTGATTCTAGAGAAAGGCACCTATTTCCTGGTAGTCCCAATTTTACACCTCAGGTTTTCCCTCTTCCAGAACCGACTCTGTCACTTGAGAATGTGTTGTCTCTACTGTACCTGCTCCTGATTTGCTCCAATCAACACATTTCTTTAACTACTTTAAAGCAAGCTTGTTAGAGCTGGCTGCCACACCATGAAGTTCCGACTTGCTCCTCTAATTAGGGGCTTGGGAACATGTGAGTTGTTTTAGAAACTGTTCTGTGGGTTATTGTAGTGCTGAGCAAGTTCACTTTTGAAATGTTTAATGCTTAGTTGTTTTCTACTCTAGATATGGGGAAGGAGCCGTTGGCAGGCTGAGACTGTATTTTTACCTACACTCATTTTGTTTTTGTTTTTGTTTTTGTTTTGTTTTTGGCACTTGCAATTTACATACTCACCGAGATACTTCCTGTTGTGATCATCTCACAGCTCCAAAAAGACCACATCAGGCCAAACAGTTCCATGTGAGGCTTATTGATTTATCTATTTATTTTATGCAAATGAGCACTCCACCATTGCTCTCTTCAGACACACCAGAAGAGGACATCAGACCCTATTACAGATAGTTGTGAGCCTCCATGTGGTTACTGGGAATTGAACTCAGGACCTCTGGAAGAGCAGGCGGTGCTCTTACCTGCTGAGCCATCTCTCCAGCCCCGTGAGGCTTATTGAGAGGGAGAAGGGCAAGGTGGAAAGAGAAGGGTGTGTGTGTGTGTGTGTGTGTGTGAATGTGTGTGTGTGTGTGTGTGTGTGTGTGTGTGAGAGAGAGAGAGAGAGAGAGAGAGAGATTACATGTGTATAGTGATGAAGCCACAGGTAAAGGTGGAAGGTGAGACAAGTGGATTCTGGGAATATGGTAGCTGTTGCCTTGGCAACAGGAGTGCAGTTGCATGCCTATATGTGATGTCACGGGTTTCAGAGGTCCCGATACTAACATACCTCCCTTCTATTTATTATAAAGAGAAGACAAAAAAGCGGAGGAGTGAAAATGGAGTGACGGTGTTCTGTCTCTTAAGCTGCCTCCTGTTGTCTAGCGGTGTCGTCAATGTCGGTGTCTAACTGACTTTCACCATCGGGGTCCGCTTGGTAAACATTTGAATCAGGTTCCTCTGTGGATAGTGGCTCTTTTGTGGGCAGTGGCTGGTAATCCTGTAACAGGAACTGACTAATAGTTTGCTTAGAAATTTTTTGTGTTTGTTGCTGTAGGAATGTAGAAAAAAGTTTAACAAGGCAGGGAGCAAATGATCATACCAGGAGGATGACTAGAAAAGGCGTTATGAAAGGGAGTATCTACTTCATATGGGGTTTTCGAAAATTCCAGAATTGGAGGTCTCAGGTTCCCTGAAATTCTGTATGTCTGACTGTAGGTCCTGGATTTTATTTCTCATTATCCTGGATTAGTTGACATGGAAATAGCATTCTTCTTGGGGGGGACAGGCAAAGACCACCTTCTTTGGCTGTCAGGACATCTAGGCTCTGTCAGTTCTGAAGCACTACAGCTACCAACGAATCAATCTGTTTCTGGATGGTAAGCACAGTTTCAGTCATTCCTTGGAGATCGCTTTTAAACTGGGAAGTGAATGTATTATACTGGGTCATGGAAGTCGTTATTTCTGCAACCCCAGTACCAACACCTATGGCTATTCCTGCAGCCACCAAGAGTGGCGCGACCTGAACTGCCCTGTTATGTCGGGCAACTATTATATCTGCAACAGGGATTGGCAGGGGCTTGTTTCCCTGCATTACTCCCAGTTCAGGGAAAACGAGTACCAACGTGCAAACTCCTGACCAGCTGGCAGGTAGGCGATCATATACATGAGTGTCACAAAGAATTGACGTGATCTGGACTGTAGGGCATTGTGGCAGAGATGGCATATCAAGGATTATGGTTCTCGTGCAGTCTAGGAAGCTCAGCGTTCTTACAGAAAGTGTCCCAGAAGTCTTAAAACAGTTTACCATGCCAAAGAGAGGGACAGAGGTAAGGTTCGAAATCATAGCAACATGGGAGTCAGGACAGCCGGCAAAAGGTGAGCTAAGGTTACTCGGCAGTATCACCGGAGAGGCTGTAAGTGGCAATTGTGAATTAATTCCAGGGGGTATGCATAGCCAGCAATCTTTAAAGTGACCAGGTCTGGTCACATTGACAAGGAATTGGTAAGCTGAGGTCAAGGTCTGAAGCAAAAGGCGAAATGAGAAGTTAGTGCCATTTATGAGGGGTGACGTCAAAGAGGTAAGGACCTTGGAGGAATGTTTAATTACGTCTCCTACTTTTCTAATATCTAGAGGTTGGACACTTGAGACATATTTTCTCTGGATATGGATAGTACTTACTGGGGAGCTGGGCTTATTTTTTATGGTAAAGCTTACCAACAACTCTTGTCTCCCACCTGGAATCCCATGGGTCTTGTATGTAGAAAAAGCATGTCTTTGATCTCTCTCTCTAACCCCACTTCTCTTTCTGCTGCCACCTTACCCCTCTCCCTCTCAATAAACTTCACATGGAACGGTTTGGCTTGGTGTGGTCTTTCTGGAGTCTCGTAACGATCACAACATTGGTGCCAAAGACTTCAGAATCACTATGCAAAGGAGCTGCGCAGCCTGGGTGGCAGTTGCAGCCTGGTGTGACTGTGAAGCTGCCACTGCCGCAGGACTCTCCTGTCATCCACCACATGGATTTGCACAGATCATCGCTGCTGTTGTGAGATTCGCAGACTTCTACCCTCTAAGCTCTGCTACCGCTGCCCACCACGTGGAGCTATCTAGCCTCTGGTCACACCAACAAATAGTTCCGCACTTCCTGCCAACTGATTGCAGAAGCCCAGCCCATGCACACACCCTGGCATACTGATCAGTAAGGAGTTTCTCCAGTTAGCCAGAGGGACCCTACATGCCCAGATAGCGCCTGGACAGCCTCTTTTGGGTTAAGGGGTTGGCGTTTCAATGCCCCACGTCCTTATGACCGGCCTTCTGGTTGACCTACGGTTAAGACTTAGACTCTTGGGTGACTTCCCCTCTCAAAAGCAGTTCATAATCCCCCTACCTGCCTGAGCTCTTGCAGCCTGTCCCAAAATTCCTGGTACTAGGTTGAACTGCTTTCTGGAGATTTCTGGGAAATTGCCACCCTAGCTCCTAGTTATTCATGTGATGAACTGAATTTCTAGCTTGGCTATACACTGACCCATTGCTTCTTGGGATGCTGGTACAAATAGTTCAGTAACATCCCCCATCCCCATTACCCGATGGGCGCTAAATTGTCTTCGGATATATATTTTAAGGGATCTTCAAACATACTACCAGCAGTCTGCTAAATAAAAAAGGCCCAAACACTTACCTATCCATGCTTCTACAACCCTGGCCTGTTCTCAGGGCCTGTGTGTCAATTTGTGTCACAGGCCTGAACCTCCCTGGACAAACTTATTTTCTGTCACCATGATCTTATGCTCTGCTGCCAGCTTTCTTATTCTGGTCCTAGCCACATGTCTCTTTGCTAATACAAAAATGTGCATTTCTTTACCTACACAATCCATCAACGTTACCTAAGATTTTCATTCCTACCCTGTCTCAGTATGATTTTTACTACTGTCATTAAATTCTATTCAGTTATAACCAAACTATATCACCCTCAATCCTGTACAAATGTACGTCTTAAAAAAAATCTTTTCTATCTCTCAAATATACTTAATCTTATTCAGACCGGGCGTGGTGGCACACACCTGTAATCCCAGCACTGGGGAGGCAGAGGCAGGCAGATTTCTGAGTTCAAGGCTAGCCTGGTCTACAGAGTGAGTTCCAGGACAGCCAGGGCTACACAGAGAAACCCTGTCTCAAAAAAACAAAAACAAAAACAAAAAACAAAAAACAAAAACCAAAAAAAAAACAAAAACAAAAAAACAAAACAAAAAACAAAAAACAAAAAAAACAACCAAAACAAATAATGTCAACATCTTGTCAAATCCAGGTGCTTACTACATCCAGGACAGCTCCAGAGAAACAACCTTCAGATTCTCCAATCTCCTCTCAAACATAGACGTTTCTACTGGGGTTCCCTGGAGACATGTCACCCCCAATGCCAGCATGAAGTAGCCAGATATCACGACAACCCTATTCCTGCTTTGTTATCACCTTTCTAATTTTTTTCTTTTTAATTAAACCAAAACTGGGGAATGTTAGCATTCTGTCTAAACTCCACCCCAGTTACCTGGCAATAGCCGGGTAGGCCTGGCCCACTATAAAAGAGGCTGCTTGCCCCCTCCTCTCTCTCTTGCCTCTTGCACTCTTTAGCCCTCTTGCTCCCCCTCTTTCCCCATTCCCTTCCCCCCTCTCTCTCCATGTTGTCATGGCTGGCCTCTACTTCTTTACTCCCCTTCTCTCTCTACCTTTCTCTGACTCTACTACCCTCTTAACTTCCCTCCCCATTCCCTAAATAAACTCTATTCTATACTATACCACTGTGTGGCTGGTCCCTCAGGGGAAGGGATGCCTTGGCATGGGCCCCCTGAGGCACCCTCTTTCCTCATACCACACCACACCCCCATAGAACATATTCTTACATCTATCTATCTATCTTTTTATAAACACATCACTTCCCACCTGCTTTCCCCTTAAAAAAAAATAGAAGTAAAACTTGAAAATAATTGTCCTTCAGGTGGAGAGCTGAAAAGTGCTTTATTAAAATTACTGAACCACATTGCATCCCTGAGTGCCTATAGAGAGGAAAGCCATGATGATTTATTGCAGGTGGCAAAATGCTTGTCATCCAGCCCCACCCAACCCCCAGATTCCAGAATCTTTATTTTGCAAAGCTAATGTAGGAGAGTTAGTGCATCCAATCTTCCCACCTGCATCTTCCCTGCCTGACTACCCTGCTTGGCCTCCAGGTAGCTAACCTATTCTTATCTCACACCATATATATATATTTTCAAGATGGAACTTTATCTTAAAATCTAGGATTGTCATTCCCATGAAACTTCTTAAATTACCTCTTGACACTTAAACATCAGTTTAGTTACCCAATAAGTATTTAGTTGTAATCTCCATGAGAGGTATTGGGTATCTGTGCTGGTTAGTTATTTTGTTTGTTTATTAATGTGACACAAGCTAGAGTCATCTGGGTAAAGGGGAACTCCAAATGAGAAAACGTCTTTATCAGACTGGCCAGTAGGCAACTCTATGGGACATTTTCCTGATTAATGGTTGACGTGGGAGGTTCAAGTCCACCCATGGGCAGGTGATCCTGGGGAGTAGAATTCAGCAGCCTAGGCAAGCATGGGGAATACGCTTTTCTCCAAGCCCTCTGCTTCATTTCCTGCCTTCAGATTCCTTCCCTGTCTGAGTTCCTATTTTGGCTTACCTCAGTGATGGACCATGATGAGTAGGACCATAAGCTAAATAAGTCCTTTCTCCCAGGGTTTCTTTTGATCATGGTATTTATCACACTATTAGAATGCAAACTAGGATAGTGCCCAAGGATAAATGAGACCAGTACATTTCCTTCTTGCCTTTAGTTATATGGTACAACCTGGAAAATAATCACTGAACAGGAAATGATCCTTAAACACTGGCCACATTGACAGATAGGGAGTTATGGGAGCCTAGACGGCATGGAGGTCAGGAGGAGACACTTAAGGAAAAGGATGATCAAGGCAAAGAATTCAGTTCAGAAGACAGCGTGTCAGAGTTTAGAAGACCAGTGCGGCCAAAGCCTGAGAACATGTGATAATTATTCAGCATGCATATATGGCAGAGTAACAGTTTAATTTGTTTACTTTCTGCCCTGAGTCTGTGTGATGAGGAATCTGAACACATAGGGAAGGAAAGTGGCTTGCCTCAGGTCTCAGTTTGGAATGCTATATCCAGGAGATGAGCCAAGACTATCAGACGCCGTTCTGTCTCCTGAACATAGCACCAGACAACAGAGACAGTAAAGGGACAGCTGGCAGGGACCACATCATAACTCAGGAGAAGATGAGAGAGAGTTATTTCATTTAGTCAGTGCAGGTGGTACTGAGCATTTGTTATAGAATCTAGGCAGTCTGTTTAGCGAGTTCCTTCATCATAGGCAACACTGGCTTAAGAAGTTAGTTTTAGGCATGATAAGAAAATGCATGGCACTCCCACTGGTCCTCATTGCCTTGATAGGCAGAAGAGGTATGGGAGAAGAGGCTTCTGATTCATCTTACAGTCTGTATTGAAGTATTATGGGAATAAATACAGATAGGCCAGTGGGAGCCATGAGAGTCTTCAAACTTTGGTCCATTCTCTCTTTTATTTTTGTTCAGCATACACTTAGTATGTGCTATCCAGATGCCTGGCCTCCTGCCAGAAGTTGAGAAATGATCAGGGCTTTGGACAAGGGAAGTAGAAACCAGCATAAGCAAAGGCAGGGTACGAGGTTCTGTGTCTTGGAGAGATATTGAAGAAGTGTGTCTGCTTAGAGTTTTGTTGCTAGGGTTAGTGACAGGTGGGGACAGGGAAGAAAAGCAGCCGCCTCAAGTCATATCATAATCAGTAGTGATGCTTTTCACGTGGTTGTAGATATGTAATATGAAGCCATTACCTGTACTTGGACGGGGGGGAGATTAACAAATGTAGTTTGTGGACTGGTTGGCCACAGTGAGCAGACTACACCGGACATCAGTCAGAGGCCAAGTGTGAACTGTCTGTAATCAGGTAAGAGAGGTCCTCGGAAACAGAATAGTAGGTCTAAGTGTCATTGAATCCTGCTTCTCTACTGTCCCAAATGTGCTACAAAAGGATGATGCTACAGGTTAACAGAAGGTCTCTTTCTTGAAGATCAAGGCCAAACTCGTCGTTCTCTGTTGCTTGAAGCAGACAGGAGCTCTTTCTGATGGTCCATGGCAGTTTTATTAACCAAAACTTGCCTTCAACTTGGCATCTTGTCAGCCAGAAACAAACCTATTATTCACTGGGACTGCCCTGAAAATGCGAGGAGAAATTAATGTAATTGAAGGAGACTGTCCTTAATTAAAGGAGCTACTCTGTAAATGTCAATGGCTGCCTTGTTCTAGACAGGTCGCCCCTTTCCTCCTCCCTTCCCTTTTCTCCTTTTTAAATGTAGTTTTTCGAATCCTCCTGCGGTTGGGATGTTTCTCACATCTGGGTTTTACCTGGTCGATTTTTATTTAATCTTCTGCAGATTCTGGTTCAAGTTGACTGCATTTGGAGGATTGGCACACACATGGCATCTTAGCGCCAAAGCATGTGGGCCAGTGGAGGGCTCTGGAGCCGTGAATGCAGCCGTTGTGTGGCTCTGGATGACTGTGCTGAGCCTTGGCATTTCAGAGTAGCCAGGGGGTCACATGGGCCACTTTTCTCTCCTCCTCTTGGCATATGCAGTTTAGAGCCTCCCTCTTCCACCCTTCTACACAGCCTCCCTCAGTGGGATTTTCTCCATTCCATAGTTATCTTTCCCTGTTGACCTAACGTTACACATTTTTCTGGTTAGCATTATTTAGTGTTCAGTACAGGCCATGTGTGATGCCTATATTCAAACAAATTAAAGCAGGAATAATAAAGGTATTTTAAGGAACACTTGCACTGTCTAACTATTTTCCACATACACACAAACACACACACATGTACAACATACATAGAGAAGGAGAGAGAGAGAGAGAGAGAGAGAGAGAGAGAGAGAGAGAGAAGAGACAAGCAGACAGACACACACACACACACACACACACACACAGAGAGAGAGAGAGAGAGAGAGAGAGAGAGAGAGAGAGAGAGAGAGAGAGAGGAGACAAGCAGACAGACAAACAGACACACACACACATGCATAGAGACAGAGAGAGAAGAAGAAGAAGAAGAAGAGGAAGAGGAAGAGGAAGAGGAAGAGGAAGAGGAAGAAGAAGAAGAAGAAGAAGAAGAAGAAGAAGAAGAAGAAGAAGAAGAAGAAGAAGAAGAAGAAGAAAAGAGAAAGGTGCCCAGACAGAGACAAATAGACAGACAGAGACACAGACAGACAGACAGACAGACAGACAGACAGACACACACACACACACACACACACACACACACACACACACACACACACACGAGTGGGGAGTTGCTTTCAGGAATTTAAAAAAAATAGCACACTGAAGTTCTAGAATTAGCAGGTACTTTATGGATTATTAAATTTATCCCTATTATGTATAGACAAAGATACTAAAATGAGGTTGGGTGCCCAAAGCAGCAAATCTCTCCAGGAATGTAGATATTCAAACATACATCAAAACAAGTCTGGTGTTCTCTATGTATCTTACCAGCTAAAACCCTCACACTGTCTTAAAGGGAGAAACCAACTCTTGAGGCTGGTAACTTGCATGTTTCAGTTAGAAAGAGAATAACTTGAAGTCATTTGCATAGATGGGGTTTGCATTCATGTCTCTAGACAACCTCCTCATTGGAAGACATTCATATGAAGATCAGTACTTAGAAAAGCAAAGGTACAGTAGAAAGCATCCTAACAATGCTCTCCAAGCTTTGTCTTCTGTGAGTCTTGGCTTCCTTGAGCCCTGGCCTCCACCATCCACTGGAAGATTGCTGGCTACACAGTCTTTAAAAGTGTCAAGAGATGCAGAGACATGGCTGGCTCCAAGTGAGCTGAGACAGCCCAGTGAATGGATGGTCTGACACAGCACTTCTGGTCACAGGAGTTAATTACTTTGGCTACACAGCTTAAGTGCAGCCCATGCATCAGATCAGAACCAATTCCTGGAAACTGACAAAGAGAGCAGAGAGAGGATGAGAAGCAGGCCAGTGCTCTTTCCTTCCCCTGATACCACACTAGCAGATAGCTGTAAAGAGTGTGGGTTCACAGAACCTGCTGTGCCCCATCCCCTCTCTCCATGCAAGCAGGAGCTGTCTAGGGTTGTCTATACTCTGTCTGATGTCACTTTCCTTCCTTCCCTCCTTAGTGGCCTGGCTTACTGTGTGCTTCTTGGATTCTCTTAACTCATTAGTCTAATTGAGGGCACCTTTGTTAATAGATTTGTGATTGTATGGAATTCCAGACTGAGTGACTTTAACAACAGAAATTAATTTTCTGATAATCCTGGAAGTAGGAAGTCCAAGGTCACAGCACAGATATAGTGAGTTCCTTCCTCCTTGGCTTCTAGATGTCAGACTTCTTGTTGTATGCTCTCATGGTCTTTTATCTGTGAGTACACATCCCTGGTGTCTACCTTGTATAAAGCTATAGACCATAGTGGCTTCCACACTATGACCTAATTTATCCTTAACCATCTCCTGCAAGGTCATATCTCCCAAATGACACATTAGGGTTAGGACTTCCATGTGTGAATTTCAGATGAGTAAAACTCAGTCAGAAATAGTGCCACAGATGGCTCCTTACTACTAAAGTGATATACAGCGTTGTCTCAGCACAACAATACCCTACTAACAAGAAAAAGCACCTTCATACACAGTGAGGGAGGTATTTTCTACAAAGGCATCTATTCATTAACTCATATCTCCTAGGAGACATATTGAATTTTAGAAAGCAGGTGGATGTACACACACACACACACACACACACACACACACACACACACAGGCACAGTGTATACATATATGTATGCCTGTGCAAATAACAGGTGTATGAGAATATTTCTTCTATAGCAAAGTTTGAGAAATTAATAGAAAGTTCACAGATCACATTACATGCTGGAGGAAACATGTCAGGAAGGCTGGAGGCCTAGCTATGTACTGTGAGAGTATCCTGTTGGGACTGAGTGAGCCACTCCTGTATCAGGCACCGGTTAGTATGAGTAGTATTTAATACTTAAGGAACAATTACTTTGGCTGAAAAGATGGCTGGGCAGGTAAAAGTAGTTTCTGCCAAGGCTAATGGCTTGAGTTGGTCCATGGAACCCACTGTGGAAGGATAGAACTGACTCTGTAAAGTTTTCCTCTGACCTCCACACAATGCTGTGGCACATAAGCTTTCTTACCTACACTAAATACAAATAAGTTTTAAAAGAACAATTATTTTAAGCAGGCCTTGCTGTGGTTCCATGAGGGCCTACATTATTGTAATTTTATACAGAAGAAACTAAGGCATAGACAAGCAATTTTCTCGAAACCACAAAACCACTATCTGAGGCCAATGTGTCTGCCTGATATTAAAACCCAGAAACATTTGCAGTCTGTTAGAGAAGACAAAACCAAACACCTAAAAATGAAAATCATATGGTCAGCCTATGCAATTGACTCGGTTGCCAGGTGATCAATTTGAGAATAACTTGCTGGAGGAAAGCCCTGCAAAGAAATATATTGAGCTTTAAAGTCTAGGTACATTTTAAAGCAAGCTTGAGAGGTGGCCAAGAGTGCCTTTAGCACTGGAGGCAGAGATGTAAACTGAGTACAGGAAACAGCAGGGAAATTGACATCTTCCTAATGGAGGGGTTGAAGTACTACGAGAAAGGAAAGTGAGAGGGGGCTTCTGTTCTCAAGGTTGGCAGTAGACTCGGAGTTTAGGAGGAAGCAGAGCTTGAGTTGGAGAGTAGACAGTGGTGGGATTTGTTGCTGGGACATTTTCGTGGGTGGCAGTTCATCTGGATTGGAAGTGAGCCCTTAAATCAGCTGGTGGGATTTTGTATATTGAAACTATTTTCATATTAAACAATCCCATTTCTGCTGACTGAAAATTATAATTTTCATAATGTATATGAAAATGTATATGTACATGCATATGTGTAATTATATAACAGGAGAGTGAAAGAGAGCTCTTAAGTCTTAGGTGCATGTTATGTCACTCCTGGGTACAGATGGAACACATAGAGTTGTTATGCATAGGAAGCCACTATCTTGGATGGAAATGTACCACAAAAGGAGATACTTTTTGCCCAATCAGTCACGGTAAGTCCTCAGTACGAACTGTGCTTATCTCTGTCTTGGAGACTGCTGTTGTACATCCAGCCTAACTTGATGTTATCCAGCTCTTATCCATAAAATTAAGCTGTGCGTGTATATATGTATATGTATATATATATATTATATATATATATAATATATATATATGACTTCAGAATTAATTAGTTACTACACCAATGTGTTCTCTTCTTTCATAAGTTTTACATGATCAACATCTTTAGTTACGTCCCTGGAAATATCTTTTATGTTTCGGAATTAGTCAAATCCTCCAGAGACACAAAATCAACAGTAGACGCAGATAAACAAAAGAAGATAGGTAAATAGACAGACAGATAGATGTGATGGAAAACAGACATATAAATAGGTAGGTGGATAGAGAAAAAGATGATAGATCGAAGGTAGAGATAAATGGATAGACAGGCAGATTTGAAAATTGGCTCACATAACCCTGGAGACTGAGAATTCCCACAATATGTTGGCTACAAGCTAAGAAATGGGAACATTAATGGCATGCATTCTGGAGTCCGAAGGTCTGAGAAATAGGAACTGTTATATCTGAAGGAAGAAGAAAGAAGATGGATGCCCTAACTAAAAAGTAATAGGAGGGGGAATCCTCTTTTCCTCTCTTCTCTCTGTTCTATTTGAATTCTGAGTAGACTGGAGGATGCCCGCCTTCGTTGAGGGTGGTTTTCTTTGCTTAGCTTACTGAGTTGGAGATAATCTCATCCAGAAACACACTGATAGGCCCATTTAAACATAATGTTGTGCCCTAATCAAGATGGTAGAAAATGGATCATCATTATTTCCAACCAAAGGCAGGTTCAAAGGCCTCTGGGTCTTCACAGATTGGAGGTTGTGTCGTCTTCCTATCCTGCTCTAGATCTTACTTGCCTGAAGACATGAAGTGATACAAAAGAATGGCAAACGTAAGAGAGAAGCTTCATGGTATAGAAACTTTGACACAAGAAATTGTCTCACCAAGGTAGCGGAAGTGGACAAGCAGATGGTGTAGAGAGTGAGAGGGTGCTCATATCACGTTGGGTGTGAGGTAGGAGAAAGGTTGGGAGTGGGAATGCTGAGAAGGTCCACACATTCCAGCAAGTCTTTAGGGCAACTCTTTAAGGGCTGAGTGCTTAGAGAGTTTATAACTCTGCTGAGATGGACTCAGGTAAAACCAACTTTGATGGTTAGTTCTAATTGTCAACTTGGTACAACCTGGATTCATTTGGAAGGATAGTATCAGTGATGGTTTGGATTTTGTCGGGTTTATCTGTGGGAGCTTGTTTTGATCCTCTATAAAGACATGGAAGAAAGAAAACCTTTTGCTTATTTTTTTTTATTCTTGCATTTGGCTCTCACATTGACATGTGAGTTTATCTATCCTAATGCTACTGTTGCTGCAAATCTCTTTGCTGATACTAGAGCCAGGTTCCTTTGTCTTCCAACATGGACTGAAGACTAGTGTGATGGTTTGAATATGTTTGGCCCAGGGAGTGGCATTATTTGGAAGTGCAGCCTTGGTGGAGTAGGTTTGGCTTGGAGAAGGAAGTGTGTCACTGTGGGCGTAGGTTTTAAGACCATCATCCTAGCTCCCTGGAAGCCAGTCTTTTCCTAGAAGCATTCAGATGAAGACTAGAACTCTCAGCAACTCCTACACTATGCCTGCCTAGATGTTGCTATGTTCTCATCTTGATGATAGTGGACTAAATCTCTAAACCTGTAAGTCAGGCCCAGCTCACTATTGTTCTTATAAGAGTTGCCTTGGTCATGGTGTCTCTTCACAGCAGTAAACCTCCAACATTGATGGATAACTACCTTGTTGAGAGGTTGTTTTTTTTTTTTTTTTTTTTTTTTTTTTTTGTCTTTCTGAGTCTGGGTCAATATTAATGTAATACTTTCTAGTTTCATCTAGCTGCCTGAGAATTTCATTTTAACAGCTAGATTAACTTAAACTGTGTGTATATGCCACACTTTCTTACCAGTACATCTGGGGATGGACATTGAGGTTAGTCCAGTTTTCTTGCTATTTTAAGAGCAAAGCAATCAATGGGCTACAGGTGTCTCTGTGTAGGATAGAGTCTGAGGTATATGCTCAGGGGTAGAATAGCTGGGTCAGATGGTAGACTATTTTTTATTTCTGGAGAAAACTCCATACTGATTTCTGGAATGACTGTACTTCTTTATGCTCCCATCACCAATGAACCAGGCTTCCTCTTGACTCACATCCTAATAAGCATTTGTTGTTATGTATCTTCTTGATTTTCACCATTCTGATTGGGTTGATATGCAATCTTAAAGTAGCTTTAATTTGTATTTCCCCAACAAGTATAAAAATTAAACACACACACACACACACACACACACACACACACACACCTGCCAATCAATAAATGAGCTAATGAAGTGAAAAACAGTTTTCAAAAGAAGAAATAATGACTGTTTAAAAAATATATCTGAAAAAAAAATAAAAAATATATCTGGGGCTTTTGACTGGCTCCAATTACACTGAAGAACTGATACAAATACTCTGCTGGGTAGGAAGGGCTGGAACATTTAGGGAACCTTCCTATAATGGTTGGTTTTTATTGTCAACTAATTAAAGTCACTTCGGAAGAGGAAACTTCAACTGACACATGTTTTCTCTATCACACTGGGTCCTGGACACCTCTGAGGGTCATTTTCTTGGTTGCTGATGGATTTGAGAGGGCCCAGTCCACTGGGTAGTACCATTCCTATGCAAGTGGACCTGTACTGTATAAGAAAGCTGAGCAAGCCAGAGAGATCAAGAAAGTTGAGCCTAGCTGGGCGGTGGTGGCACATGCCTTTAATCCCAGCACTTGGGAGGCAGAGGCAGGTGGATTTCTGAGTTCAAGGCCAGCCTGGTCTACAGAGTGAGTTCCAGAATAGCCAGGGCTACACAGAAAAACCCTGTCTTGAACACACACACACACACACACACACACACACACACACAAAAAAAAAAAAAACTTAAAGAAAGCTGAGCCCACCACAAAGAAAGCCTGTAAGTGGGTTTCCCCCATAGTTTCTGTATCTGCCCTTGCCTTGGGCTCCTGCCTGACTCTCCTTGGTGATGGAAGGACTCTAAAGTATAAGCTAAACTAAATCCCTTCCTCCCTAAGTCGTGCCTGTTACCACAGCAATAGGAAGCAAACGAGAACACTCCCATCCCCGAGTGCAGGCAGAAGGTGCAAGTTCATTGACCGGAGGGTGTGTGAATGGATCTGCAACTGGGCGAGGGTGAGTGATTTTAACAGGTGCGTTTCCATTGGATAAACACCCACAGAGCACAGGAAGTAGTTATACTCTGTGAGGCCTGGAAGATAAAAAGGCCTGGTTCTTCAAATCAGAGACCTGAAGGACTGGTGATGGGTTAAGGAGGCACGTGGTAGGTGGAGAAGAGTGGGCGTTGGATCTTCCGTTGGGTGGTCAGCTAATGAATGCTACCAGGAGCTCTTTCCTCCAGCCATCTGCCTAGCAGTTAACTGATTTCTAGCCCAGTGCAGGGTGCACTTTAAACAAGACACTAAGACTAGCCAATCCACTTACCCCCGCCCCCCAAGGATGCTAC
This sequence comes from Apodemus agrarius, assembly GCA_964023405.1. Taxonomy (NCBI): domain Eukaryota; kingdom Metazoa; phylum Chordata; class Mammalia; order Rodentia; family Muridae; genus Apodemus; species Apodemus agrarius. The sequence goes on along the minus strand of OZ030012.1, from coordinate 44,470,969 downwards.
TCACCCAGAGGAAGCCTGATAAATGATCATGTAAAATATTATGCTTTTAAGAAGGTCCCTCCTATCTCTCTGAGAGTCAATATTGTCCATTATGTCAGTTCCTATCCACCGGCGTCTTTCTCAGCTATTTATATTTCCGTTTAGTTAGAGCTTAGGCAAAGCTCATCCAGGCCTAGAAAATTAAACTTATCAGAGACTCATTTGTTACCTTTTCTTTTTTTAAGATTATCTATCTTCTTCATCCTCTGAGCCTGGCAATTTCTCTCTTGTTTCTCACATTCTTTCTGGCTCTCTCCACACTAGATACTGCTTTGATCCATGGTCTCCATATCTGATCTTTGGAGAGTAACATCTTGTGTATATTTACCCGAGTTTAGTCCTCTTTTGGGGGATGTGGGGTGAAGTCTTGGAGGAGGGAAAACACTGGCTTGTTCTGTTTCTCCCCACAGTCTTACTCTACTTTCTCCTCTTTCTAGTCTGTTGTCCCTGCACAGCCTGGCCAGTCTTTTCTTTCTCAATCACCATGGGAAGCATCAGAGAAGGAGTAAGACAGATGTAAACGGGCACTTCTGCAGGTTCCATAAACTTGGGGATGTGAGAGGAAGGAAATCCTGGGGAGAAAAAGATGATGAGGTGCTGAAGCAAGGAAGGGGAAGACCAAGGCAGTATTATTAATAATAATGATAATACTTTCTGTGTATTAAAACTTAATGTGTACCAGGCATCATGACAGCAATGAGTCATTTTATCTTCACGATGCTCCTTTGTCTGTGTGCCATTTCTTTACTTCTGAAATTAAGATAACAAGATCCAATGACTTTAACCTCATTTCTGAAGGTCAGGCTTCTATTATGAAATACAGTTGGATATCACAAACCATCTTTCTCCTCCGCATCATAGGGAAGCCAGCAAGCTAATGTTTTTAGATTAAAGCTTGAGATACTTTAAGGGGCTATTTCAAAGGTATAAATACTTTTAAATAAGGCAAATTTGAAGAGCCATGCTCATGCGTCTACATATGCAAAACCACACAAATCAAAAATAAAATATATTTTAACAGGTAACTCCTTTTCCTGTTACATTGACTCTGGTGTAATGCATAACAAGACTATGCTCATCTCTGAGAGACTGGGTAATTTACCACTTAAAATTTTTGATCACACACACCTCTGATTTAACAAATGCATGTGTACCTCTAGAAAGGGCAGTCTACACCAATTTATAAACCTTTTTAAATTGTGTTCTTCTACCCTACAAGGCTGTTTCCTTCCAAGTCTTTCTTTTGAACCTGATTTTGAAGAGTGTCGGGATTCTTAATTTTGATTCAAAGCTCCTTGAGGGCATAACCCGTCTATATTCCTGGCTTAGCGCCAGGACCTTACCTTTGTTTACATAGCAACTCATCCTTCATTTAGTCCTACATTCCTGGCTTTTGTTTGACTTTGTCTCTTGTTTACAACAATATTTTTAAATGATGGGTATAGACAGATTCTTCCATGACCTCCCCTTAAATAAATGGGGCTGATTAATTTCCTGGTGAATAATTAACAAATCCATTTAGCCAGCTGAAAGCCAATTATTTTTATTTATCTTGGTTCATCGCTAATTGCCCAAAGCAAACATAAATAATAGACTAATTTTGGTGGCAGAGGAATATTGGTGAGTGCCGCCCCCCTCCACCGGTCCTCATCAAGACCAGCACTTCACTGTGAATTCCTACAAGTGGAAGCCAGCACTTACCTCTCGATTTCAAGGTGCTTATGGCAAGATTGACAAAAGAGTGTTCCAGTGACATGTTAGGATGAGGGTTGGTGCTCACCCTGGGGCTGGGTCAGAGGGCTTGTCTCTTTCCCAGAGCATTTTATGAAAATGAATGGAGGGGCGCTGACTACTGTAACTGCAGCCATTAGAGCACAGTAAACTGAAATGCACAGAAAAGATACTCATAGGAAGTTTTTCGACACTGTCATTTAATAGATATCTCCAGGATTATGGGAATGGCCCAGTGGATACTGTTTCCCTTCATAGTGACATGGCTTGAATTATAACCCCCAGAATCTACACAAAGCTGGACATGGCGGTCTGTGCCGATAATTGTAGGATTCCCAAGGTCCCAAGGTGAGATGTAGGGTAGAGACTGAAGAATCCCCTGAAGCTTGGTGGCTAGTTAGTCCAGAAAATGCAGCAATAAACAACAGCTCCAAAGAGACCCTGCTTCAAAAGAGTGAAAGATACGAGTGATACCCAGTGTTGCTATCTGACTTCCATGCGTACACACACACACACACACACACACACACACACACACTCACATATGTGCACACGCATGCATGTGCAGAAAGGAGAGACAGAGATAGAATAGACTGAAATAGACTGAGAGACAGAGAGTCAGAGATGTTCATTACTTTGCCTGTGCTAGGCAGATGGGTAGAGACTTTTATCAGCTAACTCTACAGATGAGCATTTAGATGAAACCTCTCTGCAAACTTGCAAGGAATTGATTTCATCCTGATGTGCTGAGGTTTTCTAGTTACTCATCTTTTAAGTTTGCTTTACTTAGATGATAGCTGTACTGCTGTGTACCCACAACTGACCATAGCTGCAGACACTGTCTGCCACTGCCAGCTGGTAACCTAGGCAGATTAGAGGAAGGACAGGCACATTACTAAGGCTCAGCTGCAGCTTTGGCAATCTCACCTAGGACGTGGGCATTATGTTAGGCTGTCACTTACCACTGTGGTGAACACCCAAGAGAACCAACTTAAGGGAGGATTTCTTTGGTTCATTGTTTCAGGGGCTTTATTCCATGATTGGCTGTCACTGTTGCTTTGCACCTTTGGCAAGAAACACCTCGTGGCAATAGGACTGTGTAGAAGAGCATTTTGACCTCTTATCAGCCAAGAATAAGAAGGACAAAAAGGGGCAAGATACAGCCCCACAAAGGATACATCTTTCTGACCTACTTCCTCCTGCCAGGCTCTACCCCTTAGAGTGCCCATCATTTTGCAGAACAACTAGCTAGGTACCAACGATTCAGAAATCTGGCTGTGGGGAGACTGCATATTCTATCCATGGCCTTTTCAACACAGTCTCTAAAGGAGCACATAGTTATTTCATGATACAAAGTACATCTAGTCCATCTCCCAGAATCCCCCCAAAACTTAGTTCCAATGCAATTCTAAAGTTCAAGACCAAGGTCTCCTCTGAGATGCGTGACAAACTCTTAGTTGTGACTCCCTGTCAAATAGAGAATAAGCCATGTGCATTCACTATGCAGTGGCACAGAATAAAAATTATAGCTCCAAAGAAAAGATTAGAGGAGTAGCAATGAAAGAGCTAACCCAAGTAAGAACAAAGCACTCTCACCAATATTGGATGTTATCCATTCTCTTGTTGAGTTTGAGAAGCTTTGCTGTTAGTTCTTACTCATTTTAATGTATTTCTTATTTATAAAATTGGAGGTATCAACTTTTGGTGTATATGTGCTTGCGATTACTATAGCATACTGTTGTATCAGTTCCTTTCCTAACTCTTGTATGAGAAACTTTTCCTGGGGAAATGCAACACACACATATTCACCCCAGAAACCCATGGCTGACCAAAGTAACCATTGCACCAAAACCTAACTTGGTGAACCAGTTTGAATTAGGATTACTAGTAGGAGCATGAATAAGAGCTTTTTTTTTACAGGAGTAGGTACGAGTTACGTTGGCTGTATTGACAAAATCTCACCCCAGCATGGAAGAAGACTCATAGGCATTGCAAGTCTGGGGCTCCCTGCAAGCCAGATAGGTCCAGGAGATCTCCCTTTTGCATCTCAGCTGGTCAGCAGAGTCTCCTCCACCAGTGATTTATTTCTTCTATAAAGCTGGGAAGCGACTATTTTTTACTCTTCAAGTTTCATTTTTCCCAGCCATGTAAATTCTTGTTTACCTCCTAGAGGGAATATTTCAACTGAGAGAAAACCGCTCTGTTAACGACAAATATATTTAAATTTACTGCCTCTGACTAGCTTTTGGTGGAAGTCTATCATGTCAGGTGTTTAAGTATTTCTGGTCTCCATTTGCTTAGTAAATTACTTGCATCCTGACACTCTTAGTCTGTGTGGATCTTTGCCAGTGAGATGTGTTTCTCGTAGACAACAAAGAAAAGCGAGACTTTTTTTTTTTAAACCAAACAGCTATTTTTAATCTTTAAATTGGATAATTAAGACCATGTACATTTAGGGCTATTATGAAAAGAGATTCACTAATTTCTCAACTTTGATGGTTCTTTTTCTGGTGGGTCATTGTTTATTCTTTTGTTTCTACTCTAGTCCTTTATGGGGGTTTGGTGGGTTGCCAAGCTGGACATGACTGATTCGTTCTCAGTTCTCCTCTGCTCATCTAATACTCTTCAGAAATGTATTCTTTCCTGTATTCTCAAGGTTGAGGTGATCTTTTACCTTGGTGTTTGGCATTTCTGTATCTTCTGCTATACTGGCTCAGTGGTCATGAGTATCTTTGTTTATACTTGTGTTGGAGCATCTTTCTCTGTGGATTTTGAAAGGTAGATTTGACTTTGAACATAGCAATCTCCACCGGCAGTTACTTACTTTTAGGGTTTGAAATGCACCATCCTGTGCTTTCCCAGCTTTTAAGTTTTCTGCTGTTTTTTGGTCTTTGTGAGTTGAGCATTTACCCTGCAGGTTCTAATAGTTTTTCTTTGTTTTGCAACATTGTCATCTTGATTGAAATTTGTTGCATTGTATATTTTCTTTGTCAAGTCTATTTTAGGGTTCTAAGTGCCTCTTGTGTTTGAAGCCTCATTTCTTTGCCATATTATGTCAGGCTTTTCCTTGAAGTTTAATTGGATGTCTCTACAACACCATAATTCTTGCATTCTGAATGCCTCCAAACCCAACAATATGTGAATAATGCTAAGATCTGTCATTCGCCTGAGCAATAGCAAAGTTTCTTGAACTACAGCTATGGTGCCTAGTGTCGATTGAGTGTCTACATACTTTACTATGCTAAAATCTTCCTTGTATGTCTCTATGAAAGAAATATTTCATAGGGCTTTTTCTTAAAGCAAATACTTTTAAATGAATTTGAATCATACACAAGTTAGCATGGCCTGGCAGATTCCAAAGATACTCATACTAGGCTGCCTATTGTCTTAATGTAAATTATTTTCCTATTGTCTTAATATAAAGTATTTGACTTCCTTTTAATACTCTTAATATTTTAAATAACCTAACTCTCAAATTTCGCAACTTTTTAAAAAAAAATTCTTTGAGAATTTTGTATGTTTTGACCACATCTACTCACTTTTTCCAACTCCTTTAAGATCTAACCTGCCTTTCCTACCTACATAATTTTGTGTCCTCTTTAAAACATCAATAACAAGACCCACATCTAATCCAATTTTTGCTGCCCACATATTCTTGGATGCATGATCTCCCTACAGGGACCATATCCTCAAAGAAAACTGACTCTTTCTCTCCCAACCACTATACTTATCAACCTAAGCTATGGGTGGGACTTCATGCCTACCTTCTCTCTCCATGCTGGCATTTTGTCTGGCTTAAACCTGTGCAGGTCTCATGTATACTGTCATACCCACTGTGGGTTCATATATGCCATTTTCCTGATGTGTCTGAAAAACCAAGATATTCCTCTTACTCATCCACTACCTCTCGTTCTTAAAATTTTTATGCTTTCTTTTCCATGATGATTCTTGGGATTTTGGAGAGGCAGGTATGATACAGACATTTAACTAAGGACTGGGCAATTTTGATGTATTATTCTCGGCACCTTGGCAAGTTGTGTATATTTGTGTTATTACCATCTACTGAAAAGAAGAAGTTTCTCTGATGAGAATTGATAAATGCACTAATGAGTTCATTTTCTGGCCAAATTATTTTCAGATCTCTCTCTTCTGTTCTCTGATTCCAATTCTCACTATGAACTTGACTAAAAGTGGTAGCAATGACCATACTGAATGATGGGCTACCTTGACATTTCTTCTGCCATATTAACTAGTCTGTCATAATTAAACTCACCTTCTCACCAAGTCCGAGAACATCATCTCTACTTCAATTCTCAAGCATCCTATTCCCATCAGGAACTGTGAGCTGAGTCTCCTGTGCTTCTGTTATTGTTCTGATATGTTGAACTCCTATCAGAACTGAAGATAAGGTCCTGATCATACTATTCTAGTACCTCTCTGGTTTGCTTCCCTAAATTTATCTCAAAAATTGCTTCATAAAGGATTCTGAACTACATAGTGAGGAATGTTCATAGCAATGATCTCACTTCTCTCAGGCATCAATTTTCTGTGTTAGTTTCTTGACTTTGTGACAATATCTAAGGGAAATGGGTTATGAGGGAAAAGATTTGCTCTGACTTACACCCTTAGAGGTTTCACTTCATGGCAAGCTAGCTCTGTCATACTGGGCATAAGGCAAGATAAAATATTGCAGAGGTGGAAGCCTGAGAGGAAGACTTTTCACCTTATGATGATCCAGTAGCAAAAAGGTATTAAGATGCCTGAGGCCAGACAAAACTCCACAGATCATGTTTACAGAACCCACTTCCTATAATTTTCCACTCCTAGAGTTTCTACCACTTCTCAAATTAATCCCACCAGCTAGAGTCCAAGTGTTTAAGAATAATTTTCATCGACAAAGATGTCAAGAGAAGGAATTGTAGCTATCAGAATGGCTATTTTATTTTCATGGATTGGGCCCCATGGAATAGTAGGACCCTGCCACTTGGAACCCATCAGGTAGAACTCAAGTCTTTTCTACTGCTTATGGAAATAAGGATGACCATACTAGGAAGCCTGAAGACTGGCTCTCATCTTGCACACATCTCTTTCATCCACTCTGTCACTCTCCCTCTGCTCTACCATGCCCATACTTCTTAGCTCAGGTTTCCAGAGAAAAAGTCCAACAGCAGTGAGTATGGACATAAGTTGGGGCTCTTAGATGATATTAGCTCCACCTATACCTCTAATTCTAACTTCTGACTACTATTTTTCTTCTACACAGATACACACTTTAAACCCTATGGTAGAAATGATGGTGAGAGCGTGCTGTGCTTATCTCGCAGAGAGATACTATGATCACAAATGTAGTTTCCTACTATGAGGCTCATCAAGGTGTGTTGACTCCTTTTATCTCCCCAAATACAGGGACCTCAATTATATAATTTGAGGTTGCATTCATGCAACCCTGTGTGAGTGACTGGTACTCAAACCAATCACACAGAATTCCTATATCTCAGCCAATTATGGTTATGGAATGAAGTATGGATTATGATTTAAGTTGAGATGTTTGTAAAATGATTGCTGAGAAAGAAAGAGGGAAACAACAAAAAAATCCAGGTACTCTGCAAACTTTTAAAAATGTATTTATTGCATTTTGCAAAAAAATGAATGAATGAATGTCAATGCCCTGATCCATTCATTCTTTTACATTTCATGTATGCCTGCTTACTGTATGACATGCACTCTGGCAGGCCTTAAGCATACAACAGAAAGTAAATACTGTAAAACAATGAAACAAGAAGCAACCAAACATACATAGGTGTCTGCTTTCTCAGTTCTTTCTCTGGACCCTTGATTATCTGATTTTGTAAAAGTAAGTCTGTTTTATAATAGGCTTGTATGTATCTAGAAAGAATCATTCATTGTTCAAGTTCATAATGAGAGTTGGCCACTGTAACAGGGGGAGAACCCTAGGCTATAGGATAACTGATGGGAATTATTGTTTGATACATACTTATTTTTTCTTGCCCTACAGACCATGTGAATATGTGTATGGAAGTCTAGCCCCAGGAGTCTTTGTTGTTGACGGACATCCCATAGAGTAAAGTCATTGGTGCTAACATAATAGCTCCAAGGACAGATACCCTTGTGCACAAAACCAATGTTTCTGGAAGTCCATGTGGCATAAGCTTCAGTCCATCATACCATGTTCTAACAAGCTGTGGGCTACATGTTTAGGCTACTGCTTTGGGTAGTGAACTCTGAGACAGTTATGCCTGGGACCAGGTCTCTAGTTCTGAGAGTGAGTACAGCATGGTGAATAGGGATGGTTTATTCCCATTAATGCCCTGCTCTTGTCCTTGGGTAGAAGACCAGAAAGGAATTCCAGCTGCCACTGTCCTTCCCTTCCACTGGATCACATAGTCACATAATACAGTTATAATTCAGTGACTGTGGTCTGTCTTAGAAAGCTAAAGCTGGGTCATTTTGTAAGGTCTGGTCATTCACCATTTGAAAGAGTATTTAAAAGCCATCAGAAGGTTTCTTGGTGAAAGTAGGTTCCCACACTTCACTGTGATTCTAGTATGCATCCATGACCTTAAGGACATCAACCAGTGAATGACATACTTGTCATGGGTCAAGTTTTGTGGAGATGCCACAGTCTAAGCAGTGGAGATCAACTCTGAGGACTTTTTCATGATCAATCACCTAGGAGATGTTGAAGAAAGGGTTTAGTTTTGGTTTGGGTTGTTGTGTTCCTTCTCCTTGAAACACCAGACCGTATTTCCCATAGGGTGCTGGGTTTATTGAACACCCATTTGAGCTAGACCTTCTAGAAGAGGCCCTTCATGAGGTCCCACCGGCATCAGAATAATCCTTACATGCTGCAGTTTGCTCGCTGTGGACTGGTGTTCCATATTCTAAGCTAGTTTCTCTTACTTCCAGGCTTGGGTCTGCCAGCAAGCACTATGAAGCTACAAAGAGGTAGGGTCAGTGGATCCAGGGCTCGCAGAGCCAGTTGCATGTGTAGCTAGCCTAGCACAGGCCTCACAGCCTCAAGAAACCTGTATATTTTGCAAAGAGCTCAGCAATGGATGGAAGTAAAAGACTGCTTTCATCTTGTCCTTGTTCAGGAAGTTTGTCCTTGCTACAAGAACCCCACTAAAGGACTTAAGAGGAACCCATTACCAAAACTCTTTGCCCTGTCTTCCTATTTCCTAAGATGACAGCAAAGGAAGGGGCCACTGGATCACAATGTCCTACAGGGATGCAAAAATTGGAAATGGAATTATGATAATACTTTTGAAATACATATGACTTGTAGGAAATAAGCACTTTTGAGAGGGAAGAAAAATGGGAAGAAGTTATTCCAGACAGGAAGAACAAAGACCAAAGGCACAGAGGTAAGAAAAAAACTCATTAGTGTGAATGATGGAAATAAGATTTCAGCTCTTAGAAATGTTGGGAATCGTGGCAGAAGAGTTTGTGTGAGGGTGATAATGATGGATGGAAAACCTTCAGTGTCAGATTCAAGGTAGGTCATTTGCTCTTGGACTGCCACTGCCTTGCCTAGAGCTCCATGCACAATACACACTTGGCAAATGCCTATTGGACAAGTTAATGAATAAATGAATTGATTTATGAATCATGGGTTAAAAGGATGAAATTTTTGTGCTCACATAGATATCTGGAAAGACAAGAAGGTTATAAATAGGAAGCTAAGGCACAGAATATTAAAGATCATAGTTTAATTCTACCTGGGCATCTCTCAATAGATACCATTTGGGGGTTAAGATAGGCGTGGAAACTTGAGAGTCATCATTCTAATGCTATTGAGCTATAGTCACCTTTGGGGACAAGTTATGACATGTCTGAAAAACAAAAGACAAGGCTGAACTGTGGGACTGACACTTGAGACAGGAATAGAAAAGTAAGATAGAGAAGAAGCACGAAGACAGGGGAAACAAGAGTACTGCTGTTTTTCAACCTGAAGCTGTGGTGATGCTCACACACAGAATCAGAGGGAAAGGATGGTACTTAGTCAAGTATTGTGATAATTGCTAATCTGGGGGTTGCCACACCCCATGTTGTCTTTAAATATCTACTACACATCTGACTGTATTGTTCCTAGATATAAGACACAGAAACCTTTAGCTTAAAAGCACTATATCTGGGTAGGTATCAACCCTCTATGCTGTTTTGACTGCTTTCCAGTAGTGATGATCCCTGAGATATCACTCGCCATGTTCTGCCTGGTCCATACCTACTCCATCAGGTCAGCCCTCATGGCCATGGGCTCACTATCTACCTATCCCACAGCTAGTTCCTTCTTCCTTTATCTCCCCCCTGGTCCCCACCTAAGACTCCAAGACAGAAGCCTTTGTTCCACCCCCTCTCTTGTGCCCAGCCCAGGCTGTAGGCATCTTTGTCAGGGATAACTTGGATGAGAAGGTTTGCCCAGCAAAATCTGGGGTACACAAGAATTCTCACTAGTCTTGGGGCAACCAGGTCTTGGGATGCATTATTTAGCATTTGGATACATAGCAGCACCAGACGAACCCCAACAGGCAAGGATATCTGGAGAACCTTCTGTTGGCAAATTACCAGGATACAGAGAAAGCAGCGGAGCCAAGGAGATGGCTCTTAGGGTGAAGCAGCATTCTGTAGAATGCAGATTGAAATGTGTGAATGTGCTTCTGGGGTCATTGATGGGAGTGTTCACTGTCTGAGAAGCTGATTGTCATAAAGGAATAACTCAGACTTGGGTAAAGAGTATTAAACTGATTCAGGGCCAGCATCCTAATCTAAGCAGCTCTTTCAAGCTATGGTGGAAGGAGTCAAACGAAATCAAGAGAAAATTTCAAGACACCACCTAGAAAAGAAATCCCTCTACACAACAATGAAACCTTTAAGGAGAAAGTCGGGGTCTCTTGGTTGGAACTTGACTATAAGAAACCTGACTAGTCTGGAGCTTTCGTCCCAATCTGCCTTTTTCCTTTGATGATACTCATTTGGAACAAGAGTAGGGGAGGAGAAAGAACTCCAAGGATAGAAACATGTCTCAGAAAATAACTAAAAGGAGGAGAAAGAAAGCTAAGCATCTCTGAGGTCTGCATGAACAAGGGGGAAGTCATGAGTAGGAAGTAATTTAGTGCCCCAAACACTGGCCACAGGCTTAGCCATCTGCCTTCATAACCAAAACCAGTGGTAAATTGAAGGGTTACCACAGTGGGTGACCACAGAGCTTCCCAGACATATAGACCCAGAGACAAATTCTGACTTCTCCATTCTCTAACTCTTGCCTTTTGGACAAAATTCTCAATCCTCAGTTCCCCACTTACAAAGTAATGAGAGTAAGTACAACAGCAATGGCAGTGTATTCTATACTGTATGCAGTGCATGCAGATCATGTGCCTCATATAGAGTCTGATCCTCCCTGCATGGTTGTTTGGAGTGAAGATGGTTCTTAATGAGGAGGCACGATTTCTCTATGGTGCACTGGACAAGCAGTATCCCCAGTATCCATCTGCAGAAGTCTTAGCTTTCTGGGCTACTAAATAAACCTTGGGTATTAGAATCTTCTCTGTGCCAGGTCATGGGAAGCCTATGTCAGTAGTTTTCCAGACTAGTGGGCAATCTATGGGGTGCCATTTAAAATCAAGAAACTCAAATGAGACCCAAAGGAGAGAAATCTGCTAATGAGCCCATCAAGTTAAAGAGGTAAGAGTGTTAGCTTCTGACCATCTGTCTTGTTCTGGCAGTGCATGCTGTCCAGATCTCAGCCCCTGTGTCTCCTCCAGAACCTGCCAATGCCATTGATCTCTGTTAATCTGATGGAGCATTCATTACCCCAACTACCAACCTGTCACTGTTTGCTTAGCTTGCATGAAATCAGAACTCCACAAAAATCGATGTGTGAAATCTTTGTATCAACATATAAGGACTCCAAAGGTTTATGCTGGCAGATGCAGGATTTTTAGACAGATTAAAACTGACAAACTGGCATGTTTCATGGTGGAGGCAATGATGAGGTATGGTGGCCTGTCAAAGGTTTGGAAAATGGCATGCTAAGAAAGAAATGAACGGCTCTTGCCGGGAGGGAGGATAACGCAGTTGGATTATTAAGAAGACATTTGGGTTTTCATGAGTTCTGAAGGCTTATTTTCCTGACGTGCCCTGAAACCCATAGGGCTGGCACAGTGGAACTTGTGAGTGGGGGCTGAATGGTTAATGGCTTGAGCAAGGTCACAGTGTGCAGAGGATGTGCCAGGACAAAATGGTGGAGCCTTGGCTCCTCGTTGCAGCAGCCACAGAACACCCCACACTCAGAGAGGACTCACCTCTGGCTGGCCTCAGAACATTTTATTCCAAGAAACTGGAGTGGGAACTTTCTCATTTGAGCACCCAGGAGCCCCTGATGGGGCTCTTGCCTCTTTAATAGCCAGAGAAGGGAGCATGGTTGAATGCTCTGCATGGCTAACTCTGTGCACTTCCATTTTGTAAGACACTCATACACTGGAGCAAAATGTCTTCGCGCTGACCTCAAGAGCCCTTTAAACAAAGGATATGGCCAATGTAATAAAGAAGGAAACCTTCCTATTTTTAAGACCTTCTCTGCATCCTGTTCTCATCATAGAAGCTCAGCATTCCAAAACCGTGACAGAATTTTTTTTTTTTTTTGTAATTTTGATTCCCATGTCTCACAGCATACTGTGAGCCATCTGCTTCCAATATCGTGGGGCTGCGGAGTGTACGCTTCAGGAATGCAAACTCTTCCTTTAAGGATAATAGCCAAGAAAGGTAAACAGCTGGCTCCTGAAGGGAAGTGAGTGTCCTGCTCACCGTCGGTGGTAGGCTCGGGGATGGAGCTCTGCAGCTGAATGCTTGCCTGCCCATGCATGGTGAGTTTGATTCAATCCCCAGTGCTGAAAAATCAAAGCTAATGGTGCACTTTGTCAAAACCAAACTCAAACAACTCGGGGACAAACATGGAGAAGGGTGTAATGGAGAAAGACCAAGCAGTGGACTCAAGCTTGTCCCTAGCACACATTGGTCATATATTAATCTTATAGATAGGTATAAGACTGTAGAGACTTTTTAAAAAATGGTGTTTGTTGAGGAAAAGGATATGAAAGGTCTAACATCTTTCCTAAGGCACAGTAAAGAGACTGCCTCCATCTGATCATTTGTCTAGGTCCCCTTATCACCAGAATGTCAGATTATAGAAATAAGACAATAGAACTACAGTTCAATGGATGCAATATATCCAAGTTCCCTTCTTAGAATAATAGAGGCATGACTGAATGAGTAAGGCTGACTTTTGTTGTTACTTGACTGTGAGTATGTGTGTGTGTGTGTGTGTGTGTGTGTGTGTGTGTGAGAGAGAGAGAGAGAGAGAGAGAGAGAGAGAGAGAGAGAGAGAGAGAGAGACCATTGGCTAAGAGACCAGTGAACCCTTTTCTCATTGGTTCCTTTTGGGCTGGTTTTCAGTTTTGGTATCTAGTTACCGCTATATTAAAGATCACCAGCAACCTTAGTAATGTAACTTGCTTACACATTTGTAATTTAGGCAGAACTTAAAGGGATGGAAGCCTTGCCTCAGTTGTTCCAAGTCACACAGGAAATACCAACTAGGTGTTGAAGGACCCACACTAGGATGTCTTCCTCAGATAGCTAGTCTCTTTGCAGGGACTTCAGGTGGGGTATTGCTTTCCATGGGGTCCTTTCTATGTGGCTTGGACTTTTTCTCACAATGTAACAGATAGCTTCCAACAGACACATCTTGAGACCAAGAGGAAGAGGTACAATTTGTATTATTGTCTCTGATTTGGCCCTGGAAGTCACAAAGGCTTCAGGGTAGAGAAGACACAGGCTCCACCTTATGGGGAACCACATGTTTCTGGAGGATGGTCTATGGGAAATGTTTCTGTGGCCATCCTGATGGACATGCTATTTAAACCCTCTGGTTACCACTTAATTCAAAGCTTTATTGTTGCCTTACCACTGTAGGGCTTGTTTCTACCTCTATTTGCTTTTCTAGTTAGTCTGTTCTTATACCCTGGAATTGTGAATTCCAATCTAAAAGTGGGGAAGGGAATTATGACCATACCCCTGACCATGTATCTATGTATGTATGTATGAATGTATGTACACACATACATATCCCCCCCCCACACACACTATCTGAGGAAGAGGTCCTAATGCAGGACCTTCAACAATTAGTTGATGTTTCCTGTGTGACATGTATGTATGTATTATGTATGTATGTATGTATATGTATGCATATGTGTTTGGATGTGTTTATTTATTTAATTAACTTGACACAAACTGAAGTCATCTGGGAAGAAGAACCTCAAATGAGAAAATGACTCCATTTAGATTCCCTGTGGGCAAGTCTGTGGGGCATTTTCTTGATTAATGATTGATGTGTGAAGGCCCCACCCACTGGGGGCAGGGATAGTGCAACCCATGGCAGGTGGCTATAGATAGTATAAAAATGTGGTTCAAGCAAGCCATGGGGAACTGGCCCGAAGGCCACCTTCCTCCACGTTCTCTGCTTCAGTTCCTGCCTCCAGATTCCTGTCCTGCATTCTTATCCTTAGTTCCCTCAAAAAATGGACTGTGGCATGGAAGTGTAAGCCAAATAAACTCTTTCTTCCTCAAGATGCTCTTAGACATGTTTATCCATGTTTTTCCACACGCTTATCACAGCAAGAGAAATCAAACTCAGATAACCCCAATACTGAGTACTTTCTAAAACCTTCTTCCATTTCTCCTGTCCATTGGAATAAGCTACAAATCTCTCACGCCAAGTACTTAGGGATCCCATGGTTTACAATATGGATACAGCTATGCATCTCCAGCTCACCTAAGCCTAACAGCATATACATACTGACATCTCAGTGAACTTAGACTATTTTATTTTGAAGGGGTAAATTCATGAGATGGAAGCATTAGTAGACTTCAGGGTCAGTCAGATCTGCGTTAAAATCCCAACTCTACATTAAGCTCCTTTAGAGAACTTTAGAACTTCTATCTTGCAAATTGCTATGAGGATTGACAAAACCAATGTACACAGCATCTGGTACCGAGTGGACTTTCAATGATTATGATTATTTGTCGTCTGTTTTCTACATGTATTTGGGGAGCATCTTTTCTTAACAAGCTCTGGACTAGAGGCCCAGACCAGCACCTTTGTGTGTTGCTAGTGGCCCATGCAGGAACAACATTCAGGGTGGTGGAGCCTGAAAAGCCCCTGGCTTCATGTCACTAGCCACAGAAACCCACATCGTG
Organism: Apodemus agrarius; assembly: GCA_964023405.1. NCBI lineage: Eukaryota > Metazoa > Chordata > Mammalia > Rodentia > Muridae > Apodemus > Apodemus agrarius. The sequence goes on along the minus strand of OZ030012.1, from coordinate 44,455,924 downwards.
ATTTGGCAGCATAGAAGCCCACAGGCTGAATTTCCCACAATCCTTTAGTCTGGCCACCTTAACCAGCTTATCATCCAGCCACAAGAAGTGCAGCATGCCTTTGAAAATATTTGTGGCCTGGTGGTTTGCATTCCGCAGATCCACACTGGATTGGGCAAATGTCAAAAGCTCGTTTGCCATAGTCCGTATGAGCACCCTGTGGTTTCCCTCTCTGGCTTCTGACCGTTTAAAGCTTATTTAAAAGTTTCCCACCAAGTCTAGATTTTTTTATTATTATTACTGTTACCATTTTGCCTTATCAGTTCACCTATTCATTCAAATCTATGCCTTTCAAATTGGATTTCCATTTAGTTGATGATTTACTTAATCAGTCAATAGAAAGGGTCTAAGAATTACAACGGCTCCATTTCCAATAATTCGTGGAGTCTAGGAAAGGTCATTTCTCCCATCTAAATCAGAAGCAGCAGGCCCTTGGCAAGCAAGCCAAATCATTAGATTTAACATTTCCGGAAGTTATCTACACCGATAATTGTTGAACTTCAAGCACACTCAAGTTTTAATGGCATTATAGCAAAACAACTCTTCACTCTGGGGTGTTTTCTGCTTTAGTGCATCCCTTTTAAGTCACCCATCCGTGGTCTCTCCTGTCACTGGTTGTTACAGGAATACACCACAGCCTGGTTTACAGAGGCAGTGTAGGTCCTCACATTCAAAGGCTAGCATGGCATCCCCGTGGGAGGGGGGAGAAGGGGTCAGAGTGGCAGTTTCCCTTGTCTTCTTCCCGAGTTTCGATCTCTCTTCTTTCATAAAACCTTTCCTGACTTAACCTCAGTTTGCTCTGTTCACTTCAGAACACGATTCATTTAAACCTTTATGTAGCTTCTCCGACCCGGCTGCTCATTAATTATTACTTATCTCATCTACTTTAAACAATAATCTCCTGAAAGCGTTATTCCTCTGCTTCCTAAAGGATCAGACTGAAGCTGAGCAGGAGTGAGGCTGCTCAGGGCTGAGCAGTGTTAAGCCCCGGTTTGGGCTGAGCAGCAGAGCCTTCTGTCTCCAAAGCCTCCCGTGACCTGCACTGGCTTCTTACCTTCCTAAGCAAATCCTCTAACTAGTTTCATAGTTTATAGTGACAGAAAACTTGACCGTGTCTGTAGTTGTCAATGAGCTCTTGTGCTCCTCTGCTTGTCCACTGGCCCCTGCTGTTACACTGAGGTCACACAGTGTACACGGATACTCTAGGGATCCCTGGGAGGCACTCTTGTACATTAGAAGGGACACCAAACCTGCATGCTCATAACTTGAGAGTCAACTCGGGGCTTCTTTTCTTACCAGTGTGGCCTTTGATCAGGCCAACTTTTCTTTATTTTTAAAAAGTGAGAGCTATAAAGCCGAGCATAGAGACACATGCCTGGCAGTCCCAGCACTTTGAAGGCAGAGACAGGAGGAGGAAAAGGAGGAGGAGGAGGAGGAGGAGGAGGAGGAGGAGGAGGAGGAGGAGGAGGAGGAGGAGGGGGCTAATTCAAGACCTTCCTTGGCAACACAGCAACTTTGAGGCCAGCCTGGGCTACCTGAAATGTGTTTGTTTACAACATACAATAGATATAACGCCAATGAAACTTGCTGGGTGAGAAACTATAAAGACATTCCCAGCCACCTTTCAAAACTCCCCCATAGTGCATGTCATTCTCAGAAAGTGTTAAGTCACATGTGCTGACTTCTGAGCCCTGAGAATAGTGTCCTGGGAGAATAGTTCTTCAAGTCCCAGCAAAGCAGCCTCAGCACAGCCTGGTGTTCTGGCCCGAGTTCCTGCAGGGTGGTGAGAGCCAATCAGCAAAAGCCTAGAGCTGTTCCTCCCCTGAACAATGGAAACGTGGAATGGTGTGACTGGCCAGGTGCCAGGCAGCTGTTCTGTGAGTCCTTGGAGGATAGCGATGGTCTCACATTACAGAGAGGGATTTAGTTAAACCTGAAGAAGTATTTCCTGAGTATAGGCACCATGAGAGTCTGGAATGTAAGGTTAAGAAAGGCTTGAATGTCTTTCTTTGGGAATAGTGAACAAAGGAGAAGGGGGCGGGAAGCTCCTCCAATCAATCCATGTGAGGGCTGTGCTGCAGAGGCAGAAAGATGGATCTGTTCCTTTGAGAGCAAGGAGTTGTCAGTATTGAGGAACAGGGTCTGCTTCTCCTCTCCTCTCACCTTTCCTCATAGAGAACTCTTCAGGGCTCCCAAGGAGCACCACAAGCCTCACCTGCTCTGATAACTAACCCCACTACGCCTTTCCCCTCCCTCCCCAAACATCTGCTCCAGCTCGTCAGCAACATCATTTAACTGTACTGCCTGTGTAGCCTCCGGTTTATTCAGGAAGCAGGTTCCCTGCAGCAAGAGACCAACCTCAACTAAAGCTTCAGATGTCCAAACATGGAATGCACCATGAAAATGTCACCCGAGCTGCCTTCCCAGGCTTGCCTCTATAAGCAAGCAGCACCGGCTGCGGGTTTTTCTTTGTGACTACATCCCCAGAATTCCATCTGCTCCTCAACAGCAAATGCATCCTTATTGGCTTTATGGCTAAGGATATACAAAGCCTTGTACTTCACTATCTTACTCCTGCCAACAGAATACACATAATTAAAAGTCATTGGGAGATTCCCCCAAGGGAAAGATAAATGATGATTTTTAGAGGTACAGTATTTGTGAGGCCTGTATCCACAAAATCATTAACCTTTACAATAGTGGAAGTCGCCAACACAATGATAAAGGGTGTGGCTTTCTACAAGCACTGTGGTGAGCACCTTGGAGGAGTCTCTAACCCCACACCATCACTCACAAATGACCTCGCTCATCCAAGTGTTTTCAATCTTCTCAGCATCCTGCCAACATACGTGGTCCAGGTAGCTTAAACCCAAACTCAGTTTCCAAGATTCGATCTTTACTTACTTCAAGGTCAAGGTTACTTAACTGTAGTTTTATTTCATGGAACTGTACCATTTGCTGGTTTCTTCCCAAGAGATCCTTGGAGGATTTCCTGGGCCTTTGAATCTATGAAGAGCCTGCTCAAACTAGAGGTCAAGAATCTGTTTTTCACATTGAATGAAACTAAAAGTGCTTTAGATTTCAGATTTAAAATAACATTTTGAGTTATATCCATATATATGTGTGTGTGGTTGTGTAGTGTGTATGTGTGTGTGTGTGTGTATGTGAGTTATATCATTATAGGTATTGTGGTTGTGTGGTTTGTGTGTGTGTGTGTGTGTGTGTGTTTGTGTGTATATATGTGTGTTATATCCATATATGTATGTGTGGTTGTGTGGTGTGTGTGTGTTTAGATATAGATATATTTGAAACAACGACCATGTCTAGACATGCAGTCATTTGTGTGTAATTTGTGTGTAAATTTGTGTGTGAGGCCTGTTGTTGATGTTGCTTTAATAAAGCACCATGACCAAAAGAGACTTATGAAAGATAGAGTTGATCTGGCTACAGTTCCAGAGGGGAATTCCATAACAGTCGAGGAGGCATGGACGCTCACAGCTGGAGCAGCAAGCCGAGAGATGACTCCTGCCGAGACCAAACCCAAAGTAGAGAAAGAAGGAGAACTGGGGCAAAGCTATAAAGCTCGTAAAGCGCCCTACCGCCTTCAGCGATCACTTCCGTAAGCAGAGTGCCACCTTCTAAAGGTTCTATAACCTCCACAAACAGCGCCGCCAACTGGGGAGTAAATGTTCCAGTCCTTGAGCCTACGGAGATCACTTCTCGTTCAGATGACCACAAGCTCTATGTGACTTTTAATTGGCATCTTCAGAACCTCCACCATGACCAGCCATCTCCACTCCTTCCAAGGGAAGGTTTGGGAAGAGAGGATGAACTCCCAGTACTTTAAGACTTGGGAGGCCTCTTGCCTTTTCTCTTCATCAGGAACTAAGTGTTGATTTGACCACTGTCTCCACCTGCTGACTCTTTTCCCACTAGACTTTGTCGTGAACAGCTCATCCACAACAAAATTGCCACCAAGTGTAGCGGGGACACTCCATCTGGGTCCACATCATCTCCTCTCCCTGGGTGCCATGCTTTGAGCATGGAACATGCAGGGTATCTAAGAAATGACAGATTCTGTTGTCATGATCTCAGAACCACAGGAGCAGGAGATCAGTAGAAAGTCACAACCAACCCCCTGTTGTTCACTGGAAAAAACTACAAAAGCCTAACATGAGGGAGACATCAAATAAAGTAACTTAATTATTAATCAGCTAATTTGTTCAAAAAATATGAATGTTCTTACCATGTAGACAGCTCCGTGGCACCCCATGAGTCACAGTGGGAGAGTCTGTCCTCAAGGCCTGTACAGAGGCATTGCACACATGTCCTGCAAAGCTGAAATGCAAAATCCCCAAGGCTGACTGAGTGCCCACAGTGACTGCCTTGGGAATTTAAAAGGGGGGAAAGGTCCCTGGAAGTGGGGGTGACTATGAAAAGTTTCACAGATTGCCGAGAATAGAGATAATCAGTCTTGGACAAGACGGGCGTTCTGGACAATCCTGAGCTAGGAGGGAAGATGGGCACAGCTGGAAAGCACAAGGTGTTCGGCAACTTGAATCAGCCCAGAGGTGGTACAGGGCTGGGGTGAAAGACAGTGTCATACAGAGGGTTCGTTCGGAAATCCTCATGCAGGCAAGAGCTTCCTCGTAGAAACTCTCCAGGGTTTCTTTCAAGCATTTCCCACTCCCCCTTCTCTCTTTCCCTCTCACCCCCACTTTCTTTCACTTATTTATTTTAAAGTAGTGATAAGTTATGAGTAGTGATAAGTAGTGAGCTTGACATGATTAGAAACCTTGTGCACATTCCATTCAGGGATGAGCTGTAGGGCACATGTGAAACCCATCTTCTTTGATTCCATGTTCGTTGGAATTAGTAATTGTACTAGTTCCTTGTTCATTTTAAACAGAGCCCTACTAATTTACCTCCAGACTGCCTAAAGCGCAGAATCTTCTTTGAGCTTTTGACCCAACACAGCAGGCCCTGTGTTGAAGATGTCCTTGAAGAATTTCCATAATTTCTGATGTCTATTCTGCTCCAGATACCTTCTCGATCTGCTGTAGAGAGTTTGGTACTAGAAACTCCTTTTCACATCTCCTAGGTTGATATTTTTCTTTATTTGTTTTTATAATTCTTCGAGTCTGATGCATGGACTGCTCTTAAGAGTAAATATAAGGAAGCCTTCTCTCTTGGGATGCTGAAGGTAGTTTCCTGGGGACTCTGACATGCCGCTGTCATGAGCTGCTGATATCTGTACTCAGTGGTGTCATCCTGGTTGTACCTCTAGAACCCGCAGTCTCTGAGATGTTCAGATGTTTGCTTTGATGGTGCTTACTAATTTGGATGGATATTTCCAGATACTCTGTCTGGAGACTCTCATCTTTCTGTTCAAGAACTTTTTTCCTGGACTCTCTTTTTTCTCACTTCTGTCTTCTGTATTTTCTCTTTCTGGAATTCCTTGGCATCCTAATGTTAGGCCATAGAACCTTTGGTTTCCTGCTCTAAATGCCTATCCTCTGTTTTATATGCTAAGCTCTGCTCCTGACCATCACACAGACTGTCTTCTCTGTTGTCCTTTTAAACTCTTTAGCTCTTCCTGGTGGCTTCTTCCTGTTTTTTTGGCTTCCTTCCTTTTCTATGGCTCCTGCTGCTCCTTTGTATATCTATCTCCTAACATATGGTGATCTTGGACAATCTCCTCTTAGCCAATGGATCTTTGTGGCCACCTCTTTCAAACTTGTCCCCTGGTGAGTTTCCTTGCAGGTTAATGAAAAAAAATCTCTAAATCTATTATTCAAGAGCTAATCATCTTAATTCTTCCTCCCCAGAGAATTCTCACCAAGCTCTTGAGTGGCACAGGCTGGGGCAGTAGAGGGCACAACTTATCTTGGAGAACCGCTTGAGTCTAATAGAAAAAAAAAATGAGATGCTCATGATCCCACATGTAACTGTTTATCTGATTCCCTCTGTTTTCAATAACACTCCCACCATCAGCTGTCCTTGTCATTGCTCACATGTAGAGTTCCCCCCCCCCTTTCAACCTTTCATTCAACCTCTCAGAGAAGATGGGGACGACATAGCTCTTCTTTCCCATTCAAGCCTTTATGGTCTTTTCTGTTCGCTTTCCAGTTCTTAAACCCCAAGGCTATAAGGCAGTGAGTCTGTGACTTTGTAAGTACTCTAATTCAGTTACTAACTCAACTTCCATTATTGCCCAGTTTCTGACTGTTTGAGGCATTTTTCTTCTCGATCTCATTTTTAGTTTTATTTGTTTTTGTCATTGTTGTTTGCTTGCTTTTACTGTTTGTTTGGGGTTTTGTCCTTGTGCAGCCCAGGCTATGTAGCCGAGAATGATCTTGAATTTCTGGTCCTGCTATGTCTACTTCTCAAGTGCTGGGATTAGAGGCGTGTGTGCCCACACCCAATTCCTTCAGTACTGAGGACTGAGCCTAGAGCTTCCTGAATGCTAGGTAAGCACTTTATCAATGAAGCTCTATCTGTAAGACCCGAAAGGAAAACGGGGGCACCCCAGCACCCCACACCTTAGAAGGCATCACCCCAATCACTCACGAGAAACAGTCTTGATGCAACAGCAAGAGGATTTTTATTCCAGAGGCTCTGTGGTTCACAGTCTTACCACACAGGGTAAAAGACTGTGAGCCACAAGTGCAGAATTGGGACAGCTTTTATAGGCTTATAACAGAACCCGCCCAACACATTGGCTTCTAAGCCAATCAGTTTAAATTATCCAAGCCCACCCTCTCTGAGAACCAATCAGTTTCCTATAGAAGCCGGATAAACTAGTTAGGTCATTTCTGCTTATGTGCCCGCCATGCACAGGGTTATGCCAGGCATTTCCTGTTACGCATTTCCTGTTATGGGGCCAGGGTCACATACATACTTCCTGTTACAGGGCCAGGATTACGCATTCAAAGTCCTCCCCCCCAACTAGTAGTAGGTGTTGTGGACCTGAGCGCCAGCCAGGCACAAGACCCGCAGCCTGCGCGGTGATCCTGCCAGCCCAGCTGTGCCGGCCCTCGCCCCAGCCGCCCCACGGAGGCAAGACAGGAAAGGACACCAGGGACCTTCCCAGCATGTGGCTCGCAGATGGACCCTGGAGGCAGGTGCGACACGCATACTCCCGGGTCAACAAAGAGCGGGCCAAACCTCTGCTCCTTTGGGGTCACCCAAGACTCAGGCACGGGGGATTCCCAGCCTGCAACCTTCATCCTTTCATATCTCCAGCCACGATATGCTGAGAATTTGTGCACATTACCTTTTTACCACTCTATTGGTGAAAATGCAGGAGTTTCTATTCCATCATATTGAAAAGAACTCTGTATTTTTATAAACAAAAACTGCCCATGTGAAAAGTAGCAGTCCATGCAATACAACACAACACAATACAACACAATACAACACTTACCCTGTTTCAGCATCTTCTGATGCACTTCTTTTCATCTGCAGTAAAGGGAGGGATCTCTGTGGGTAAGCAGACTTGTGTTATAGTCGGGAGCTTCACAACATTACTCACGGGGCCAGGACACTTTTTCTTCTGTAAGCAATTGTGGACTAGTGAAGGTTTTGGAAAGGAGACATGGGAAGAGCAGGGGTTTCAGAAAATGGATCTTTAGAAAATGGTGTAAGTGATAAATTGAACATAGGATGGGCTGCAGGAAAAAGAGACAAGAATAGAAGCTGCTTCTATTGCTGGGCATAAGATAATACAGTCTATAGAGGGAGATGAGGGTCATTCGTTCATTCAACCATTTATATTTATAGAGAGACCATTAAGCACCAGGCACTTTGCCAGACACTGGATTTGTAACTGTGGCAGGTTGTATTTTCTAAGCATGACCTCATGAATACACTCTATTCCCACATGCTCTTCTTGCACTGGAACGCTAAGCCTCTCCTATATGGTTGAGAGAGGGGTCATGTTCCCTCCCCATCAACTCTGGGGCCATCTATGACAGATGACGTGCTATGTGCCTGGGCTTAGGAGTAAAAGACAATACAGTACTTACCCTGTTTCAGCATCTCCTGCAATAATTGCATCTGGAGCCTAAAATGGCCATATAAGACATGCTCTGTACTGAAACTACAAAGAGGGCATAACTGTGAAGAGGGGCAACATAAAGGAGAGATGCCCCAAAGGGTCTCAGTTGTGTGAGTTATCTCAGCTTGCCAATACATGAGTGATCAGGTCTGGGGTGCTAATCCCAGCCTCCTGGCTGCGTCCTGATAATAGTAGTAGTAGGCGAGAGCTAATCGGGCTCAGGTAAGCTCTAATAGTCTTTCAAGAGATATAACAGTAATAGTAGGTGCTGTTTTAAGACACTGAGATTTTGCCTAGCCTCTTACATCGCCAAAATGAAGGCTAAGCAAGGGACAGAGGTTTGGAATGGCGAGTCTGAAGTCAATCTGCACTGAGGCTGTAATTGGAATTCTGACAGTGCTGGAGGAGAGGCGGAGGGATCAATTTGTAGAGGGGTGAATCAGTGACTGTCTGAAGCATGGGTGTGAATGAGTCCGTGTCAACTGTGTCCTGGGAAATGGAGAGAAAGGGAAAAGCAGACAAAGGCATCGGCAGCATTTGGAGATCGCTTTACTCGGAGGGCACAGAACAAAGAGAGAAAGGATGTTCACAGCACTGCTCTCTTGTTTATGGAAAGATACTCTATTGGCAATGACTACAGCCTGCATAGCCTCGTTTGCAACGTGTAGATGGCTTTACCTAAATTACGTCAACTGTTAAAGTAGTCAGCAAGAGTCTTCACTGGTAGAGTTAAGGAAGAGCCTGCAATCTAAAGATACATTCTAGTGATACCCTCTCGTAACTAGCTCATGACTTGCCCTCATCAGAGGATGTGCTGCTAGAACCCCACAGGGTGGCATGACTTTGTCTGTGTCGGGTGCACGGAGCACTCTTATCACCTGTGAGCTCCTGCTCCAGTGTCTTCCTTGTTTTTTTTTCCCACTTTAAGGTCAAAGGGACTAACAACATTTCCCCTCAGCTTATTTACCCCTAAGCATTAGCCTACTAATAACTGGGGGACTTTGAGGGTGGTGTTGGGTATAGCTACTAAGAGAAGAAATAAGCTTTTTCCTAGAAAGGGACTTCTGGGTATGCTCTTCTGGTTGAGAGTAAGTGGATGACTTAATTAAGAGAAAGCACTTAATGACAAGCAAGGAAATGTTCTTGAGTGTGTGTGTGTGTCTCTTTGTTAATGGAATCTTCTGGCTCACCCTGCCTAAAAAGCTTGACTATAGCACAAAATCTCCTACCGTGACTGGCAAGGTAGGAGCTTCTGTAAAGCAGATATTACAGCCTTCTAGAGAAAGGCATGCATCCAGACATTCCTGGGAAATAGAGGTGTTTATAGAATGACACCCGTGTCCCTATCGTGGGTCCCCCCACCCCCACCTTGTGGATGAACAATGCTTTTTCCCCCTGAAGCACAACACTACCTTGTCTTCCTGGCTTGCCCTATTCTTTCTGCCTTTCTTTCGTTGTTCTCCCCATTCATTGTCTAGGCCATCCTCATCCTTCTCCTCCGCTATGGACTTCCTTTAATGCCACCTCTCCTGCGGTATTTTCTAAAGTGGTGATGAGAACAGTAGGTAGAAACTGGTGAGGTACTTTTCAAGTCAGAAGAGACCCTAAAGGCAGTTATAAATTTGCGTCCTTGGCCAGAAGCAGCGTATGTCATTGGTTCTGTCTTACACACAGTCCAAGCAGGCTCTAGCTCCTGACCTGGTTTCTTGTTACTTCTTCATCCCTCTTATTATCTTTTAAAAACTTTTGAGATTTAATATTGTCTGGGGAGGTCGAGGGACAACTTTATAGAATTGGCTTTCTCCTGCCTCTACAAGGGTTCTTGGAATCAAACTCAGGTCCTCAGGAATGTATCGCAAATGTCTTTACCATCTTGCTGGCCCCATCCTTTCCCCTGATACACAGCATAGTGACTATCCCTGCCTGCACTTTGTTGGCTGCACATCACTGAAGGCACAAGAAGCACTCACACTCTCTGTGGATAGGCCGACTGTATTGACCAGCTCATCTTCTACCTCCATACTTTATTAACCCTAGGTAGGTGCCCACAGTGATATCCGGTTTCCTGGGACCCACTTCTTCTGTACAGAAATTGCCCTTGCTCTCTCTTAAGCTCCCACCTATAATCCTATAACAAAAACCTTTCTGAGAACTCACTCTTCTGTGGTCCATGGGTTTCATTCTTTGAATCCACCAAATGAGAACCCACAACCACAGACTCAATGAGACCATTGTGTGTCTGTGAGCTTTCAGAGTCTCAGATCCTGAGAGCCACTCAAGGCTAGGAAGCCTCTGTTAAACTCAAGAACCCCAATTTTTCCCCATTTTGGTAGAATTGGTTGCTTTTTCTAGACCATGGACAGAGAGATTTATGAGCAATGGGTATGAATTTTTACATTCAGTTGGGAATGGGTCCACATCCTAGTATATAAGTCTGCTAATTCTGTGACTTGGGACAAGAGAACCGGACTATTTTCCCAGGGATGATGTGTTAAAACACTTTATTTAGGGCTGATTTAAAAAAAATAGGAACTTATGATCTCACAGGTCTGCAGGCTATAATTGTGAAATCAATGTGTCAGGATGTCCCATTTTTCTTAGAGATCCTGGATACTGTGCCTGCCTAAAGGTCTTAGCCTCCCTTGCCCTGTAGATGTACCACTTTGATGTCCATGTTCTTTTTGACACAGTTGTCTCCTTATTTCCCTATATTAACTGTCCTCTATGTGTTCAAGTTTCTTTTTATTTTAGAGACAGGAGTCATGTCAGGCTGAGATAAGACTCCCCTAATGATCTCAGCTGAACTTACTACACCTGCAGAGACCTCATTTCTCAAGAAGGTCACATTCAAATGCACCAAAGGCTAAGTAAGGCCTCACCATGTCTTAGAGATGAGTTGGGACAGACTTAATTAAACCCATAGGCCAAGTTATCCTTTTTATGTTTGGTTTCCCTACCAGAAATGTTGATGATATTCACAGTGACAAAGTTAAGAACCTATGGTAGGCCTTCAGTTAAACAGCACATTAGAAGTATTAGACATGATGGTTGGCAAAGAAAAAGTGGCCCTTAATAAGAAAAAAAAATACATGCCAATTGCATAATCAATTCTGCTTCAAAATGTACCTTTAGTCTCAGAAGAACCAATGTGACCATCTGTATAGATGCTCTCCTAAGGCCCAGTAGTAAAGACAACAATAATTAGTGAAGTCACAAGGAGAATGACTCTCAAAGAAGGAAGGCTACAACGTATTCTGATCCTTCTTCATCTCTAACGATGCCTTGGGTAGTTTTATGTCAACTTGACACAGCCTAAAGTCATTTAGGAAGAGAGACCCTTGACTGAAAAAATTTCCCCCACCAGACTAAGTAGAGGGCAAGTGTGTGGGGGCATTTTCATGATTAATGAATGGTGTTCATGAGCCCAGCCTTCTGTGGTAATCCATCCCTGGGTTGACGATTCCGGATTGTATAAGGAAAGGAACTGAGCTAGTTATGAAGAGCAAGCTAGTAAGCAGCACTCCTCTATGACCTCTGTATCGGTTCCTGCCTCCAGGTTCCTACCTTGAGTCCCTGGAAGATGAACTACAAGCTGTAAGGTGAAACAAGCCATTTCCTCCCCAAGTTGCTTTTGGTCATGGTGTTTTATCACAGTAATAAAAATCCTAACTAAGATGAACTATAACAGCCTAATTTGGTTCTATGAATTAATCATGCAGGTCTCTTCACACAGAAAACAGGTACCATTTGAAGAAGTTCCCAGATGATTTTATTTTCTGCTTTGGTGACTAATGAGGCCTACTTAGAAGGCCTACTAGAAAGCACCTTAGTCTCCATCTTGAATAGCTGATTAGCACAAAGGCTGGGTTGTTTTAAGACTTTCTATGTATTCAAAATTTCTGTCATTTGCCATCCCTGGAGAAGTAGTTATGAGGACAAGACCAAATGTGTGAAGAGATAGGGATATAGCTCAGTGTTAGAGTGCTTACCTCACATGCACAAGATTATAGGTTCAATCCCAACTATCAGGAAGAAAATCAAGAATTTGGTAACTATCAAAAGTTACCACATGGACAACATACTTATGCGTAGCTTACCTAAGCTAAGGAAACAATCCAGAGCCCCGAAAGCCCTTTATGTCAGTGCTCAACAGAAAGCCATCAGCAAACATTTATTTCATCCAAAGGCCATTCCAGGCCAGGCTCTCCTGCCTTTCTACATGATTGTCTATTGGCCTATGATATCAGCAATAGTCATAGCAATAACGACTAATGTTATGCTCTAGAACTTGATGGGGAAAATAATATCAGATGATGGCTTGTAGTGATTTAGGAAACAGCATAGCTGGATGTAACGAAGCAGTACAGGAGCAATGGGCTGGTCATGCGTTATGTTTTGTACAGTGTAAGGCAAATCAAACGCAACTCAGCAGATCTAATGTAACTGTTCTTGGCCATTGCTTTCTTTCTTTTACAGACTTCAAACCATTCCCAGTATAGGCTTTCACAGAGGTCAAGTTTTAAAAATACTTCCGCCAGTCAGGGTTCTCTTGAGAGTAGGATGAAAATACCAAAAGAGATTTGCTATAAGAAATCAGCTTGGGAAATTAAACAAGTTGGCAAGTCCTAAGATCTATAGTCAGCAAGCCAGAGATCCAGAAGGGTGGGTAGAGTTCATTCAGATCTGACTCTGAGATCTGAACCCTCAAGGGCTGGCCGAGCAAGGTTAACGATAGAGCCTGGTGGACTTTGTCTCCAGGAGAACTGGAACTGCAGCTTGGAGCTGAAGGCCAGGGAAAGTGATGTCTTACCACAAAGCAGGTGGAGGTAGCGTTCCACCTTATTCACAAGACAGAGTGTGGGCTGATTTTGATCATCAACTTGGTTGGATTCTGAAGCACTTGGTGTATCAGTGAAGAACATCTTTGAGTGTATAGGTGAGACTAGTGTTTTCAGAGAGTGTGACTGAGGGAGCCAGGCCTGCCCCAAGTGGGATGGTCTAATCTCAGAAGCTGGGGGTCCAGATCCAATAAGAAGAAAGGAGAAAGACAGCTGAGAACCCTCATCTCTGCATCCTTGTCAAAGGAGAGATGAATACGCCTCACATTCCTGCCCTCAGGAAGCGGGCTGCCGCTGTGGCTCCCTCACACAAGGGACTGTGTTCTCTCAAATAGTGATAACTGACTAGGAACCTGCTACAATGAGGAAAGAGAAAGACCCTGGAGATCAGACTAACAGCAGTCAATGAGCAGTGGGGAAAGTATCCTGTTCAGATAAAACCATGTTTTCATATCCAGTGTTAGAATGTATCCCTTACTCCTTGTCTTTCTCAGAGAAATTGAAGACGTCATGACGCACAACTGGTCGTCCCTGTTAAACATTACAAAGGGCCAAATTCATGAGATATGCAAGCACAGAACATTCTGGAGGCCTCTCAGGGAGGGTATCTAAGTAGGAAGAGACTAGACAGAGCCATGTTTGGTGATAGCTCATCACACCAGAAGTCCTGGAGGCAGAGTAGAGATTGGCCTTTTTTAGTGAATTCTTTGGAGTCTGGCATGGCTACAGTGGAATCTGAGTAGCCTGGGTTGAACCGAGAGGAATACAGTAGCCTGCTAGCAAAAGGTCTCCTCTGCTGAGCTGAAAGATCTCCACTCTCTCATGCTCCCTCAGAAGGCTCTTCCCAAAGAAAAACAAAAGGGAATATCCCTGCCAATCCTTCACCTGTGTAAACACAGAACACGAAGCCACTGGAAAGCTCTTTCAGCAGAAACGGAGGAGCAAGGTACTTCTAGGGAGGGTACTGGGGGAAAAGAAAAAAAAAACCTCACTCATCCTTAAATATTCTTGCAGTTCCCTAGAGGTCCTTTTTCCAAACTCGTTTCCCCATCAAATTCTACTACCCAGGATATGCATATTAGTCTGTAGGGAGCATTGAGAGGCAGTAAGAATCATGTTCAAATTTTGTTGTTACCTGACACTGGCAGCAACTCCTGTGGCAATGGAATCCAAGCAGAAATTAAAGCCCAGAAATAACAGAAGGCAAAACGTGGGGCCAGTGGAAACTGCCCTCACTAAAATTGCAAGGCTCCTGCCCCTGTAGCAGATGTGGGGACAGATAAGGAAAAAATAGGGGTGCAGGCACCAGCATGCAGTTAGTCTGGCTGGGTAGGGAGGTGCCTAGGCTGCTAAAGAGACTTGACAAATTAAGGCAGAACAGCATGCAACCGATATTCAACATGGCCAGGAGAATGCATTCGCTGCCTAATGTGAACCCTCCTCACCACACCCCTTTCCACTTCTGTTCCCCAGTACAGGTTCAGCTTCCTTTGCCAAAGGAGACAGGGGGTGGGGATATTGTTGGCCTCGTGCCCACCTGGGTATCTGCTAGAAGAGTTTTGCACATGCTGCTAAGTGCCCAGTGGCACCCAGGGCTCCCTTTTACATTCTTAATTACCCTGAAATTCAGCCACATGGTCCCTCTGCTTCCTGGACCAGTGTTTCATGGCAGCTGGTATTAGAAACCAACTGTCCTTCAAGAGCCCTCGAGTTCCACCCTCACTGTCAGGAAGGGAGAGGATGAATTACATGTGTGTTCGCATGTGTAGAGGTACATACGGGTGCCTGCTGTTAGGCATGCATGCATCTCATGGCTCCGGATAGTCATCTGTGTATATATGAGTATATGACTGGGTGTGTATGTGTGTACGTGAGTATATGACTCTCTCTCTCTCTCTCTCTCTCTCTCTCTCTCTCTCTCTCTCTGTGTGTGTGTGTGTGTGTGTGTGTGTGTGTGTGTGTGTGTGTTGATTTCTGAGGGTTTCTCTAGATTATAAAATCATTAGATTATAGAATAAGTGTGATGGACAGCATTTTTAAGCTTCAATGGAAAATTAGAAATTTTCCAGTATTAGTACAAGGAGGAACATACAGGAACACACATCACTTGGCAATTGATGGTGAAAGTGGTTATCTTTTCTAAAAGAGGAAAGGTAGAATTTCTGGAAGGTTTTTGTCTGAATATTAGGGGAAAAGAAGAAGAAAGTGGGGTTGGAAGCATTTGGGAAAATTTTTAGGTTGGGATTATTTCACTCTCTCTACACAACTTCCCCACATCTATTTTTTTCTGGGTTTCTTGCAGAAAGAGGAAAGTTCTGACATGAGTATTTGTGTGTTGCATAATCATGCATACACACCTACAGTCATTATGTGTTAACATACACATACACGTGTGCTAGCATTTTTATTTGGTACAAGCATTGGGCAATGTTCTGCTCAAAAGTGGGAGATAGAAAAGCACTTTCTATTTCCTTTCAAAAAAAGTTCCAAGCTTTTTTAATGACAAAACTGCGGGAGAAAGTGGTGAGTGACAGAAACCAAGAGACCAGCCTGATCCACACACAGGAGACTTCTGGGGACAGAGAATTGCTCCTCTGATAGTGAGCAGGAAAGACCATTTGGAGGGGCTGGGACATAAGCCTAGATTAGAAGAATTAAGAGGCTCTTCTTACACATATACGACAAACCAGAAATCCCAAATTATTCAATAGAAACTAGTTACAAGATCCTCCTCCTTAAGTTCAATGCTCTATGGCCATTGTCCCTAGAATCAAAGAATAACTCAACCACTCTTGTTTGTTTGTTTGTTTGTTTGTTTTCTTGAGACAGGGTTTCTCTGTGTAGCCCTGGCTGTCCTGGAACACACTCTGTAGACCAGGCTGACCTCGAACTCAGAAATCTGCCTGCCTCTGCCTCCCAAGTGCTGGGATTAAAGGCATGCATACTCTTTGAAGACCAGATAGTGTGTCTATGACCCAGAGGTCTCCGTATGACTTCATAGGATGGTCTCATTTCTGCTTCTTAAGAGGTCACATTGGACTGCATTTTCAGCTCTATCACCGAAGAACCATTGAGAATGGAAGGTCAAATTGATAATGGTTATTACTAATTCAAAATGATTGAGTCAATATTTTATCAGTTCATCTCATTTTAAAACCTGCACTATTTATTAATGGTCTAGCAATTTGCTCAGTACTGCCCTCAGAATATTTCACAGAAGAGTGATCATATCAAACTGGCAGTGCAGGGGACAGGAGAGATGGCTCAGTAGTTAAGAGTTCTTACTTTCTTCCAGAGAACCCAAGTTCAATTCCCAGTACTCATGTTTATCCAACGTACTGGGCAGCTGACAACCATGTTAACTCAAGTGGCAGGACATCCTACCTTTTTTCCGGCCTCCACAGGTTACTGCACTCATGTAGTATACACACAGAGATGCAAAAATACATGAACAAAAATAAATTTTTAAACAGTTGAGGTAACATCAGGAGTGCACACAAGGAGATGCACATGGTGCTCTCTGAAGTCCTGAGAGAAGGTAGGGCATCATAAGGAGATCAAGGGTGGCTTGATGGACAAGAGCAATCACTGACTGTTTTTAAAACAAAAGTGGAGTTTAACTGGTCAAGGGAAAACTGTGTTAAAGATGTGAATTTATATTTGTAAATTTGATACCAACGAAATAGTTGTTGCCACAGGCAAGGAACATCTGCCTAGGAGATCAGTTCTAGCTGGTTTCCTGTAAAGACTGAACTTTCAGATCCACTGATATAATTCGCTGCACCAAACAATAGACATAAAACATGCACAAGATTTGTTAGTTTATAAAGTATAATGTGATCAACACTAGCTCTTTTTAAGTAAATTGACTATTATTTGGGTTTAAGTGTAGCTGCCAGAGGAAACGGTTTAACATTATCATGTGCAACACATTTGGGTACAAAACTTAAAGTACATATGAGAAGTTGTGACTGAAACAAATTTGGAAAGTATTTCCAAATACTTTCCAAATTTTTTTCCAAATACTTTCTAAAATGTTTAGGCATTAGTAGTAAAGGCTGAGAAGCTTATGTGCTAGTGGTGTGCACATACTCAGGGGAAGGCGGTTCTCAAAGTCAGCCAAAGCATCTTTGACAAGCGAAAATGACCAAAACCACAACTATAATCACAAACTTATTAATAAGAGATGACAATACAAACTAAGGACTAATACTTGTACATCATAACCAAACTTGCAATTTGAGGGAATTTCATCACCTGGAATGGTTTAGTTTTGGAAAGTATCTACTTTATATCTAGAAAATCCTTCATCTCAAATAGTTAGAAAAAATAAAGTCAAACAATGTAGAAGGAAGTTGGTAGTAAGAAAATGTCAAGATAAAATCAGAAAAAAAATTGAAAATAAAATTAGTTGATTAATTAGGAAACCCTCTGACATGTATAGACGTAAGATTTAAATCAGGATATAAAGGAAAATTATAGCGTACTGGAAGTAAAATATTACAGAAGGACTGAATGCAACATGTGTAGGTACCATAAAAAAATCATCTCAATGAAACATTTTCTCCTACTGTGAAATCCATAACAAAATGGTGAATCTCTAGAAAGCTTGCAATTAATCAAGGCTTATTGGGGAAGTAATGGATATTTTGAGTGGATGAAATAATATGTAAAAAACTTGAAAAAATAATTATGAAATTGTTCTATCCATCACATAAAAATTTCAAGAGAAAATAGAGTCACTGATGAATCTGTCAAAATATCAAAATGGGTGTAACCCGTAAAGAGAAAATTCTCTTCTGTACTTCTGTACATGTACTGATGCATGTAAGAAGCTAACATAACTGTAATTAAAATCTTACCTATAATTTGTAAAATTGGACTGTAGGCAACACCTCTTTTGTGACTGTAGATACAAAACTTAAATAATACACGATTATATGAGGTAAAGAGTATGCTAGAGAACAGGTACTACCCTCGCTGTTCTTCACATAGAAGAACAGATACTAAATAAAAGAATAAATGTTTATTAGAGCACTGAATCTATCGTCCAATCAAAGCAAGGACTGTGGGGACTGGCGAGATGGCCCAGCAGTGGAGAGCACCTGCAGTGGAGGTGTGCTCCCAGCACCCATGTGGAACTATTCACAGTTGCTTATAATTCACTCACAAGGACTCAATGCCTTCTTCTGGCCTCTGCAGATACCTGTACTCACACACACTACTGATACACACACACACACACACACACACACACACACAAGTATAATTAAAAACAAATTAAAATCAAGGAAGGCTACACGAACATGTCAGTAACACTACAAAACTTAACATCTGTCATTGAAACAAATTATACTGAAATAAGGAAAACAGTTTTTCTTCTTAATATGTAAAAGAATCTGTATGTTAAATTAATGTCAAATACCAAGCTCAATAAGGTTGGCACAATTTTGGAGAGACGATGCTGACATGATGAAATAGAATTAAGAGCAGAATTATTTGAAAGGTAAAAACTGAACAGTCATAATTTCCATAATACTTTATTGTCTACTACAAATCCCTTCACAATGAACTGAAAAAATTTAGCATGAATTAGCATTAAGTCAAGTGGTGGATTACAAACTCACATATGACACTCAATTTCTTTTCTGTATAAATACAATAAATCAGAATATAACAAAATATGAAATAATATCAATATAACAAATAAAAGTGAAAGCCTGCATTGAAACACGTTAGTATAAAACAGATTGAAAATTAGGCACATATTTTCAGATCCTATGAATAGTCTGTCTTCTAAAGAAGAAATCATTTATCTCACCTCATTAGAGATCAAAGAAAATAGAAACATCGAAATTTTATTTCTTCTTACCAAATCAGGAAAAGCTTTTCAAAATATCATATCTCATTTTGCAAAGCATGTTGAAAACACTTCCACGAATATGAATTTTGGAATAGATGCTGCTTTCTAGAAAGACTGTACAAGAGGTTTCAAGAACCATGGAGATTTTACTATTGGATTTGGTAATTCTAGTTGTAAAAATACATCCTCATGAAATTATGAGAAATGCACAAAAAGATTATGTATGAGCACATTCATCATCAGTTATTCATAGTAGCAAAATTTTAGAAGCAATCAAAGTGTCTAAAAATAATGAGAGGTTTGGAAAATTATGACATGTCCGCATAAGATCAGAACAAATAACATTTGCACAGAGCAGTTAATGACACAGGGAAAAGAACACGTGACGATCAGTTTTAGTGAGGCAGAGGGAAGACACACACTAAAAACTTAACGGTTATAAATCTCTGTCCGTGGATGATGAATTAGTCCTAAAGTACTTTTACATGTTTCTTCATTTTCTCAAATTTGAAAAGCCTCGGTCAGACATAAGCATTATCGACTGTTCTCAACTTGCATTTTCTATTGTTCAGCTTCTACCAGGGGCATCTCCTCTCTTTTCCACCAGGATATCTTCCAGTTCTTGTAGAATGACACGGGGACTAACTAAAAAACAAACAAACAAAAACAGAAACAAACAAACAAAAAAACAGATTGGGAAGGCAGAATTCTGCTGGACCGGGTGTCCTCCATCTTGATGTCTTGACTTACCACAGAAGATCCAGATACAGCAGGGACAAGCGACCACAAACTAAAAGCTCTGAAACCAGTTTTCTTTTTTAATTTTATCATGGATATTGTCACCGTAACTAACATACAGAATGCCAGAACATGGCCAGGGACCAGCAAAAGACCCTCAGAAGCTACAGCCTTTCTCATTCTTGTGTGAGCACTGGATAAGAAACAGTTTACCCCGAGTCACAGAATACTTGGGCAAATTCTACCAAGTTCTCACCTTTCACTCTCGGGCTCAGAACTGTGCTTGAACACTGTACGTGTTCACAGTGTTCAATGTCTGATAAATTAAAGACAAAAAAAAATTCTGAATCTCTTTAAACTGCAGCCAACTTTAGGCAGATCATTTCTTCAGGAAGTTTAAAAAAAACCTTAGTGTTTAGGAGATTTAAATTAAATTTTAATAATTAGACATTCAAGGAGGGGCTTTGCCAATGACCTCAAATCTGCCCTTTCTTCCTGAGACTAAAATGAATCAGTCAATGACATACTTGACCTCATGTTTCTCTCACATATCTGAGAGCAGCAAACTATGGGGGAATCGCTGTGCCCTTAAAGCAGGAGTTGGGCTGGAGGTCCATGGTGACTTTGGAGATCTATGCCAACAAGGAAATAGCTCAGACATACAAGGCAGGGCTGTATTGCGAGTATCAACTCTATTGGGTTAATATATGACAGTCAGTTTCTATAATACCTTTCTTGATCACAGAAAAAGATTAAGTATATTTGCGAATGGTTTAAGCACTTAACATAAAATTGGGTTTGATAATGGGGTTAATTAAAAGGTGTGCATTTTGGAAAAAAATTTTTAACTTGAGTAGGAAGAGATGTATTGCTATATTATAGATGCATAAAAGGTAAGTTTGTTTGGAGGACAGGAGTTAATAGTCTAGTGATCCTTGGAATCAATACTGCAGGAGAATTATTGACCCAATATTTGTAAGTGCATCTGCCAGAAAGTGTAATGCCTATGCACATGTGGCATTCATTTGTAGTTATTTGAGCAAACTGACACCCAGAGATAGTTCTTCTCTTAAAAGGAAGGGTTGTATTTGTCAAAGCTCTCCTCTTCCTTCCCTTCATAATGTCTATTCTATTAGAAAGTATGCACACTCTTGAACTTACTGTGACATTTATAAATTCAACAGGTTAGGAATTAAATATGTATTCTGTATAAATAAAATTTCAAAAGCAGCACCAACAAATTGAATCTATGGATATGGCTAGCATATTGTCTTCATACTAGTAGATAATCTCCTTACTTTATTTTCTCCCAACAACTTGGACTCTGGACTTTCCTCCCTTCTAGTTAGCAAAAGAATTTTCATTGTGTGCATTTACTTTTAAAGTTCTAAGAAAAAATCCTCCAAAGTGGGATGATTTCAAATCATACAACCAAAATAGGAGCTATATATGGGTCTGTAAAGATTTGGTCCACATTTTTGTCTCTTTAGATGACAAACATGTCAATGCAGAGCAATATTCTAAAGTTCCTCAGAAGCTTGAGAAAGCATCTTTCATCTTCTTTATGGCTGCTGAACACTGCTTGCTGCTGTAACAATTAGCCCCAAGCTGTACTAATTGTTCTAACATGAAAGACTATTTCTTTTCTCTTATGTAAAGTCTGACACGGCTCATTTTCTTTCAGGTCGTGAATCAAGGACCCAATGTCTTCTCTACCTTCAGTCTGTGGCTTCTAAAACTGCAACCATCCTTCTAGCTGACGGCAGTGGGAGGAAGAGGAGCATGGAGCACAGCACTTGAATGTCAGCTCTGCTCTGGGGCTTTGAAGTAAGCCCGTGGCTTACGTCTGAATTCCTCTGGCCAAAGCTTGGTTGTGCGTCTACAGTCAAATAGACAGAAAGGTCTGTCTAGTTATATAAGCATAGAAAGTAAGGTTGAGACTCAGTCAACAGCCAGCCATTCTGTGAACACACACATGTTCAAGAATCAAAGTGTGGGACAAACTTACTTTGACTTGCTTTGAGCACTCTACGTAGTGTTTTGGTTTTTGATCAAATACACTGGCATCTCATATGGAGACAACACTCATCTAATTATGAAAGTGTAACTTGGAGCCCAACTACTTTCCATCACGAGAATATCTTGGTAAGTAGAAAGCTTTCTTCACATCCATTCAAATAAAAAAGCTAAGGCCATAGTCTCAAGGTGGATGCTCTGATGGCAGTCCTCTGGAAACAGCCGTGTGGAGACCAAAGTACTATCCATCTGAAGAGGAAGAGGTGGACGGGTGTGAATAAACAAAGAGGCCTTAGTCTGTTCAGAAGATACGCTGGAGCTCTGGAGGTGTGAACCCTTCCAGCCACCTTGCTAGCTTAGATCTCTGCATACTGGGGACCACAGTATAGCAATGGCTGCATCCTGCGGGATAAATATCAAAAGCCTGAACAAAGTTGCCTTTTTCTGTCCCCCAACCCCAGATTATTTCCATCTGTCATGTTGTTCCAGCTGGGCAAAGTGATTTCTAAGTTACAGTCTCCGAGCCTCAATTAATTCTACTTAGGGCATTTTCACAGACGTACAATGAATATTTGAATTAAGACGTTTCTTTTCCTTTTGAAATGGAATTGTGTGTTATCTGGCTGCTGGCCATGGTCAGCCGTCCTCACAACTACAGATAAGAGCACTGATCAGGTTAGGAAACCAACTGTCTCTTAAAAGAGGGTTTTTGACAGAGGCAGATGATTAGGTGCCTTCTAGTAGATACTCTGTGTTCCCATCAAAGGCGTGAAAGATTACCAACCTTTCCTTTCAGCTGCCCACTCCTAACAGGGAATGGATGCTTGGATCTGCCACCCTGCCTGAGTGCACAATGGCTAAAGGCAACGACATGGTTTCTGGGTGGCTGTTGAGTCCACAGCACCTAGAGCATACCTTAAGATGAGCAGGACATCTCCTAATAAGGAGATGCCTTCTTGTCTCAATCAGGCAACATCAGAGGTAAGCTTCCTTTTGAGTACAAACTCAAAAGGCAATATGTTTATGGCAGGGCAATAGTCATAAATAACCTCAGACAAGGATGCCTCAATGCATTCACAAGATGCTAGGCCATCAAGAGAGCTTCATAGTGACTTCGTCCTATTAGAAAGAATCTAACTTCTGATCCCCCTAAGTAGATAATATCTAATCTGACAGATGGTTAGGTAGTTCACACAGGCTTACTTTGCTAGCTTTCAGGTACTTGACTTGGGTTCAAGCACTTTTTAGGAGAATGATTTATATCTGGCTCTACTCAGTGACTTCAATATAGAGATGGGATCACCTACTTGCCTGTCATGAACATCAGCAGTTGGACCCTGGCACACCTCTTGTAGCCTATGCAAGGTAGGAGGTCTTTGGTGCATAGTTTAGTATTGCCAACCAGGTACCCCAGCAGCCCCTAGTGGAACTTGAATTTTGGGGTAGGCTCCTTTGATCATAGGAGTTATCTGCATGACTCCTTTAGTGCCAGATGATCTCACTGTAGAATCTCCTCTGTTCCCAGGGGAGTAATGAGCAATAGTCTCTTTTAGAGCTTGAGGTCAAAGTCCAGATCCACAGCTTTGTTCCAGTTCCTGGCACATCTAAGGAGGCTCTTCTATTTCAGGATCAACCTTTGGATCATGCCACATTGTGAAGATAATAAAAATGTACTTTCAGTTAGATTTTATTCATCATTTATAATAATTGCTAAAATTACAGATGAAACAGGCCATTATATCATCCTGCTCTCTTGCTAGCCAATGTGTTTGTGTGTGTGTTTTCTTTTATAGCATCTATAAAAGCAGCCTTCACAAGGTTTGATCGTAATTATCTCCTGGCCATTTGTGTCAAGTGCAAAATATTCCAAGTGAACTAGGTTTGTAAATTTCTTTTCGGTCTAATTTCCATCTGGGAGATTCTAAATGTTCAGGCTATTTCTTTTTCTTCATCATCCGTAGGAGTCCAGTACTAGCATAGTTGACCATGCCTGAAGAGAGACATGGAGTCTAATTCATGTCACTCTATGTAGTAGTTAGAATTATGCTGGAATGGTAGATGTCAGGCAGGAGTATGCATGCTCTTGATAGGAGGCATTATGCTTGAAAATTATCCTTGCAAAGCCACTGTTTCTTAGTGACAATGTTCCCATATTATGTTTCTAACCCCTGTTTTCTTTTAAAGTATGTGAATGAACTTCTAACAGCATTACTATGTAACTAACATCAGAGCCCCAGTCACACTTGCCTTAGAGCCAATAGGCACCAGGTCACTTCCCAAATGCATAAAGGGCAGAAGCAGAGGTCATTTCACTGCTCTGAGTATAGAAATATATCAGTGAGTGCTGGCAAAGTGGTAACTTCTCAGGCATTGGCACGGGAAAGAATTCAGGAGAGAGAATAACTTTAGAGCATGAGGTGGCAGAGGCAGAGGCAGAGCAAACATAGAATCTTACACCGACCTGTGCTCACACTCTAGTCTCCTGCTCTACTGGCTAAGAACCAATAGTTTTCAAATATAAAGTCATATGCCACATGATGTCCAATATGTGGTGGGGACTCTAATAGTAATTCACTGAGCTTTGTTTCTATTTAGTTTATAAATAGTCTACATCCATAAGGAATTGAGACTTAGTTTTATGGAGATAAGGTTATTTAAAAAATTTTCCATGAAATTGGGGAGTTGGGGATGACTCAGAGGTTACGAACACTTTCTCATCTTCCAGTGGAGCTGGATTTCAATTTCCAGAACCCACATGGTGACACACTTATGGTTATGCTGTTAAATTATTTCTAAATATTCTTCTACGTATCTATGTTTATACTCTGATCCAGGCTGCTCTCGGCCTTGGCCAGAGAAGCTTCTTCCTGCAGTGGGCAGCACTCAGTGGGCAGATGCATGACTGTCAAAGGGCTGATAATAAAACATGAAGTGCTCAGCCCTATGTGAGACTTCTTTCTTGAATCCACCTCCCACCAGTCAGAGAGCATTGTAGACCAAGAGGTGGAAGGAATAGGAGAACTGAGGGTGGGGAGGAGTGCTGTGGCATATGATCTTCTGGACTAGGCATGACTATTGCACTGATGAACCTGCAGCAGCTATAGTTCCCTGCACAAGTTCCCTCCAAAATCTAACATAGATGGAGACATTCCTTCCTGATCGCATCCTTTATGGAGGAGCTGGGGACAGTCAATAATGCTGGGATGGATTCCCTCCTCTCTCTCTCTCTCTCTCTCTCTCTCTCTCTCTCTCTCTCTCTCTCTCTCCTCTCTCTCTTTCTCTCTCTCCCTTTCTTTTTTTTCTTTCCTAATCCGTGGGCTTTGGTAGATTTCCCATGCTCCAGCATAGGCTACCACACCCATGTATATCAGCAATGCTAATTTGACTTAGCAAATTATCAGGGGAAAGGGGCATGAATTACATTTGGAGGGGGCCATGTTGAAAAATACTTGAGTGTAGTTGGAGAGGGAAATGGGGAGCAAATATGGTTATTCCCATGTTTCGCTGTATGCACATATGAAATTGTCAAGAGTAAGGATTAATATAAGAAGAAAATCCAAAGTCATCTTTGAATACATAATGAATTCAAAAGTGGGTGGGTAGGGACACATGAGACCTTGTATTGAAAACAAAACTAAATCAAAAACATTAAATTTGAGTCAACACAGGGCTTCGCGTGGGTTGTTTTTTCTTCTATTCAAGTACTAACCAGGCCTGACTCAGCTCAGCTTCGAGTCTAGAAAAGATATAGCATGCTCAGGATGAAAAGTCTGTCCATAAATCGGAGTTGTTTGTCTTTAAAATAGGCATCTGTACATTTTTCAAGCTTAAGGAATACTGCGCAATATGATTGCATCCTGCCTTTCTTGGGCAAGTCTACTCAATCTACTGACATCTACCAGGACTGTCCAAGGATGCATCATTGCTTAGTTTCAATGGCTTATGAATGGCATATGTTGGTCCAGGCTTGGCCATATATGAGAGGGAAACCTGATTGTCTTTCCTTTGCACTTTCCCTTGGAGGATATTCTGGCCATATCACTAAAGCCACACTTCCTGTGGACCTGCGAGCAACTGCTCCCAATATGGTGAACTAACAAAACTCTACTGATTGCCTATGCTACCCCTAGGTGTTTACTGTTGCTTCTCAATTATAAGAAGGAACTTCATATCTTATGTCTAGAAAATGAAAGAAAGAATAGATTCAGGTCAACAACAAGAAATTATTAGATGTGGAATAGATACGAACAATTGCTAGATTAGGATGGACGGCCTTCCCAAACAGTCCTCTGGGAATGCCTTTGCATACGATCTGTGGAGTGCCCAGTGGTCTTGCACATATTAAGCTTCTTCCTTCATATCACAGGACAGAAGCACTGTGGGCACTAGTCTCCCAGGCAAATTGTTTCTTTGTAGGGATCCCCTGACATCACAACTGAGTGGATGGGATGGGACGGAGGGTATGACCTGGAGGACTCATCTAGGTACAGAGAATGTAGTGGAGAGGTGCTCAGAGGAATTCAGAGGAGAAGAAATCATGGCTTTATGTGGAAAGGAGGAGGAGGAAGACGGCAAGGCAAGCAAGAGGCTGTGAAGGTGAGAGGTTTCGTCTATGCACTTTGTGTGTGTTCTCTTCCTTGGCTATCAGCATAACAACATGAAGGATTGGCAGGGACTGGGATGCCAGAGGCAGACATGCTCTTCACAGCTCCTCCTTGTTAGCTATAGTGTGAAGAACGATGGACTTCTTTCAAAGCACCATCCCCTGAACACTCAGCTTGAAATCATGAGATTCTCTTGAACTTACAGTTTGGGAAGTTTCAGCCTATGGCCAGTGGGCTGCAATGATTTGGGGCCTGTAATGATTTAGAACATCATGATAGGAGAACTGGAGAAGCTGTTCACCTCATGAGCAGATTGTAAAAATAGATAGGTAGATAGATAGATAGATAGATAGATAGATAGATAGATAGATAGAAATGTAAAGAGGCTATCATCTTAATATCCCTTTTGAAGACATACCACCAGTGACCTGAAGACTTCCTACTAAACTCACCTCTTACACAATATCCCACAGAACCACCTCGGAGAACAAGCTTTTAACACATGGGCTTTAGGCAACATTTTAGATTCACATTGTAAACCATGGGCTATTTGTGGGAGTTTTGCTGATCAGATTCCCAAACTGGGCAGAGCAGTTCTGGGAGAGTTCTGGGTATTCTGTAGATCTCTGATGCTCTGGAAGGAGGATGTATACTTGAACATTTTTAAATGGTATATGGCTTTTTGGTGGTGGTGTTGGATTCTGTCTGAACTTAGAGCCTTTACATGCTAGGCAAGAGATCTCCCACTGAGCTACAGTCCTGGTCTGGGACATAGCTTTTGATACATCTCTAAACATAATCTGTAAATAAATGCATGCTCATCAGGTTCCTTGTTTCAAAACAAAGGTAAAATAAGCGGACAGCTATAACCACTTAGAAGCTTGGCCTTGCTGTGGCAGGGGTAAAAGTTGGCATGCAAGCACATCTTTTAACCTATGAACTTGAATATGGTTGAGCTTAATATTGCCAAGGAGAAGCCAGAAGGCACTGAGAATTTGAACAGGCTCATCACTCCTCCATGGGATTTGGCCACCCTAGTTTATAAAGTGAGATATAACAAGAAATGGAACTTGTTCGTCTTCGGCTAAATGTCTCTTTGGCAGTCGTCCAAGGGCATCAGTTAGAGGCACTCCCCTTTAAGAGGCATCATTTCCATTAAAATTTCTGCTTTCACATTTTTCACAGTCCTTATCCGGTTGCCAAATTTCTCCTGTGCATCATCTGTGTTCCACAGGCCACCCTTGACTCTTTCTCTCACTCTCCCGACTGCTCACGCTGTTGACGGGCCACAGAGCCCTGGTGTGTTCCGCCCTCTCACTCACTGTCCTCTCTCCCAAACATCTCCAGTTCTCCTTCATAAGGTTCCATCCGTGATGACATTCATCTGTTCTTCCTGTAGACTTTATGTTCTGTAAGGATGGAAACCAAGCATGCTTTGTAGCGTGCTGCATCTTATACCCCGGCATAACTTCTGACACAAGGCGGGCCCCACCTGAGGATCCACTGAGTAATGGAGAACACTAGTTTTTACTGTAATCCTACTGATGAACCACAGATACATTATGAAAAATTAGGATATTAACTTGGACTTGTGCTGCTGGTAGAGTCAGCTCCGAGACAGAGGGAAACGAGCAAATAATTTGGAACTATTAGGCTTCATTTTGAGTATCCAATCTGCCATACTGGTGGCAAGGGCTCTCGTGTGCTTTGCGACACCAATAGTCTTGATGTTGATCCCTAGGTGTGGTGAGTTCCCTTGTAACTTGGAATGGAGACAGATCTGAATGAATGAAAGTGTTTATAGATGATTAAAAGAAGGAACATAATATCATTCGGCCTGGGCACACTGCTCAATTAATCTCTCTCCTTTTTTTTTTTTTCAGAAGATGCCGTGATACAGGGTGAGAGGGTTCTTGACACAAGATAGCTTGCAGTTTAGGCTGACGTAAAGATGATTCAACAAGGTGAGCCAGCGCTAGTCTGGTGAACTGGGTCTGTTTTCCTGTAACTGTTGTCGTCTACAAAGTTAATCCGGTTAGGAATTAGACCCTGGGGATGTCAAGGTATATGTATAGGGTTGGTGTGGAATACAAGCAGAGACAGCAGCAGTCACGGGCAAAGGAGCATGCCAATCTGCCTAGGCCATGTGGCTTGACAACCCGCCTGACGCTTGTTTTGACTTGGTTCTAACTGCACAACCGGTGCGCGCAGATGACTTTACATCTCAGAGCAAAATGTGAGACAGCAATGTGCTAAGCAAATGCAAACAAAAATATGCTTCCCCCGCTCTAAACAAATCTCTCACCCGGCGTGACAATGCCATGGCATGGCGAGAGACTGAAGACTGGGGCCACCAGAAACCAGATCTGCTCCTGCTTGAAGCCATTCTCCAGCATGCTTTTCCAGGTCACCTTCAGTGTGCTGGAGCTACTATTATTCAGTATTCAGTTACAAGTACACACATTTCAACCTCATTCATTATGTACTCATGAGAACATCATCCATTCAATGTGTTCAATATGTGTTAGGTATCTACCGTGAGCCAGGAAGATGCAGGGATACTTAGGAGACAGCACAGAAGACTCAGTGATGCCCCTGAGGAGTTGTGGCTTCTCTGCTTCCACCCATGCCCCTTCTCAGTTCTAGGGTGCTTCCCCCTACTTTATGCCCATGAAAACCTTCCATGCATCTTAAGAACCAAGATTATTTCTTTACTTATTTTCAGGATATCTCCCTGGAGTGGAACTTATTTGTTCTTTGTCCGGTCCAGTGATCCAATAGAAGGCTACTTCTACTCAGAAGTGACCTAGTTAGCAGATGTTGAAAGTGTCTGCAGCCAGTTCATTTCCTCTGCCTGGACTGTTCTCTCCTTGGCAAAGCTTATCCCGTGGTCAAAGTCCAAGGATGGGCAGAGCTAGTCTTGTGACTAAGCTTTTAGCTTCTTGTAGTCCGAGCTTTTTTTGGCTTAAACATAGCTATAGGACTCTCATTTGTCTTCCTGAAACATCTACAAGACATTCTGATAGTAACAGCCATGCTGCATCCTTCTCTGGCAGCAAACTATGGTGCCAGATTGTGGAATTGGAAGTTGAAATTTGGTTGGGTTCGAATGCTGGCTTTATCAGTAGCGCTTGAATGTACTACCCTGGGGCCAGTTAACACCTTTGTGCCCTGTTTCTCTATCTTTACAATGGAGAGGATAGAACATAGTTTATTGGATCCATATAAGGATCATAACATATTAATGCATGTACATTCATGTTTAGAACACTATAGGGCATTTGATACAAGCTCAAGAAAGTCCAGTTACTAGCTAATAATCTCCAAATAAAATCATTTCCATCTACTGTGGCTTTGTACTCTCAATGGTTCTTTCTAACCAGCTTTATACTTCAAATGTTTTAAGCCCCATTTTAAAAAGATACCACCCCTGGGGATGGATATTTCAAATGCTCAAAGTGTTTTTATGAAGAGTGAGTCATTTGGGGGTAGACCTTCGAACTTGAGTTTCAGTGTTTCTGCCACCATCAATATTCATAACTTAGGGGAGGAGCATAATCATAGACCCTTAGCTCATGGCCTTGCTGTAGTAATTTCTTGAGTTTCATGGGGTGAGATTAAGTGAGTCACATGGAGTTTCTAGTATCATACAAACTGGTCTTCGCAAATGTTTTATGAAAACACAATATAACTAAACCACAACAAAACAAAACCTTCAACGTCATTGAACCTGAAATTGGATACAGTTGGATCATTCCTGAGCCTCTGCATTGGTGCTCAACAAAGGGGATTTATGTGGCATCTGTATGCTGAGGACTGAGAAATGCATGTAATGTATGATACATACATGATCACAAACATATACACACACAGGCATCTAAATCTACATGCAATCCATGTAGTTGCTCCACGGCATCATACTTGTGAGCTTTTGCAAGGTGAGGGGCCTGAGAACTGTTTCTAAGGCCAGGGTAGTCTTTTGAGTTTGTCTCTTGAGCCTTCTGTGTATCTATTCTGGGAGTGACCTCATTGTGCCTGAGGACTGAGCCTGTTTTCTGTGGCCACCTGGTAAAAGACTCTGTCACTCATTACAGTACTTCCTTCTCTGGAGAAGACCCTGTGAGTTGAGCTTTGAAGCAGAACGGGATAGTCTCATGATTCCATCCACCCTTTGCTCCACCCTCTTCCCAAAATTCCACTGGATCCTGCCTTTGAACTGTGCCTGTCAACCATTATGACTCAATCTCACACTTTGGCTTCCCTTCGTAGAGTCTGTTCTGCTACCAGATTGCTTCCTCTTCTTGAGTTTTCTACCCCCCCAAATCTGTATCCCCCCAGCCTCAAGTCTAACCTTTGCCAATCTTTTAGGTTGCTTACTAAGGCTCAGCATGTGACAGACCCTGTAGGTTGATTGGTTATCTATCTGTGTTTCTGTTCCTGTACTGAAGTTTTATTCTGTGCACCAGGAGTGACCAAAGACATCCTGAAGGTCCCAAGTTCAAAGAATAGAATTATATTCCAGAAGACATCGCCATATGAAGGCAACTTATGCTTCCAGAGGGCACAGTAAATTAAACCTTGACTCTAGTCCTTCGATTTGATATGGAGTGGGATCCCCCTGCAGATGGGAAGTAGAGGAGTGGAGGCATGCTGGGACATCTCTTGGCTCATTAATGAGTGACTCGGGATAGAGAGAACACTGGTCTGGACAGATACAGACTGCTGGTACAGAAGTTCTGCGGAAATCAACCAAAAGGGAAGTGGGTGAGTGCTGGTCAATACCAGGAGGTATTTGGTGACCAAATTCTCTTGCCTTTGAGTGATGGAATCTCTGTCTCTTGTTTAGAGTTGTTGAATTTTAGTGATGGTCGATATGGGAGTGAGATGGAATTGCTCTCTAGTTTTCAGAAAAGGGCGGACATGAACGAGTAACTTTGACACAATGGTGGTAAGTACATGTTTCCAATTACTCACCCTAACCCCCACCTTTGGCCTGGTGGGAGGCCCTTCCCCCTCCCCCCCCCCCCGAGTCTGAACAAAGGTCAGTCCCCTGACCCATCACTCCAAGGCCTTTTGGCTGACTGGGGCGGGAGGTGAGGGATGAGGGTGGTGTGTGTATGCCAATTAGGTCTCCTTGTGATAAAGGTGGGAGGGAAGTTTTCTCCCAATTCACTGACCCTTGAAGGAACTTCATCACTTTTGTTTTGAGGCTGTGTGGGGGTGGTGGGGAGGCAGGGCACTCCTCCTTCATCCCTCTGTAGTCAGCCCGGGGAACAGGGACTGTCCTTGCTCTCACATCCTAAGGGTAGGTAGTATTTTAACGCCTCTTCTACACAGCAAAATCCATACTCTCACTAAGCAGACATTGGGATGGGGACGAAGACACTTGAAATATGCGGAGTAGCTACTGGCACAACATCGGTTTAGTTTTAGAAATCACGTTTGCTTTGGTAAGGCATGGCAGATGTCAGCTCCACTGCCCACCACGGCCCTTGCGGGCTCCTCCCCTTCGTCTCAATGTGGAGCACAATGAACTAACTCCATAAGAAGCAATTCAGAGAAATGTGAAAAATGTAATTTAGCGGGGTTCAGCCAGGATGCCCATTTTGTTCTAAATCCAACAAGTTGGCCACATGTGAGGGGCCCCAGTGTACCCTAAAATATATCCATTCGTTCCCAGAGATTAAAATCCATGTGCTTCAAAACAACCACAACAAAAATACCAGCTGCCTTGTGAAAGCCGGGGCGTTGGGAAATGAATGGAATCGCATGCCTCTGTTCTGTGTTCAAGAGCGCCGATGGCTACTGTGTTACATCAGGTATGTAATGAAAGACAATGGGCCAGGACTCTAAATAGAAGAGGGGTGCTTGAGTAACTGTGGTTTTTATGTTCAGGGGAGCCCGAGAGAGAAAAGCTGCATTGTGCCTCGGATTAATGGAGCTGCAGGATTGCATTAATGACAGCTTTGCTTTTTAGCAAAAAGGAAGATAGTTAGGGCCGTCAAAGAGAACATGGCTAGAATGTTCTCTGCTAATTGGAAATGTATATTATCTTGAGGCGATGTGTGTGCCGGGGAGGGGGCTCGGGAGGATGTGAGGGGGAGGCACAGTAAGAGGGCTGCCAGAGAGACTGGACCCAGGATGCCCCGGATTGGGCCCTACCAGCAGGGCCGTTAAAAGGTCTTTTCTTGTTGATAGGAACGGCCAGTGCCTGGACCCCACCCTCCCCCCACTCCCTTTTAATTCAATGGCTACGTGGGGGCTTCTTTGATGGAGGCTTTGAAGTCGGTGGCTTTGAGATTACTCTTCCTCTGTGACCTTGACCACCAGCCATGAGGTTAGTAGAGAAGGGGAGGGGAGGAGGAAGGCTCTGGAGCTGGAGAAAGAGAAGGAAGGAGAGGGGAGGGACGCATTTCTGCAGCATTCCTGGACTTTTCTGATCCCTCGGCAAAGCTGAAATATGATTGCAGCCTTTGCACCGGGAAGGAAAGAAACCATTTAAATGAAAAATTAGCTGCCTTAGCGGGTCAAGCACATAGTTACATTAATGTCGTGTAGAACAATAAATCACCTTCGATCTCCAATTGAAAAAATGCTAATTTAGCTCAGCGATTCACTGATTGTACTTTGCTCCGATAGAAATCTTTTATTTAATGCGAAGCCGTGATTTGACAGCCTCCTCTAATGGTGCTCGCAGCCTCTCAGCATCTCAGTGGAATTCTGATCATGGTTTTAATATTCCGTGCAGCTCTGCCCCCTCTGATTTCACGCTCACACATTAACGAGAGCTGACACTGGAGATTAGACGCAGACAGCTGGAATGCCAGGGCTTTGTTGAGGCATGGACTGCAGCCAACGTCGTTCAACCACAGCCAAGAGGGACCTGGGAAAGTCTTCTTAAGAAGGAGGGAAAGGCAGGGTGCGGGGCTGGAGGGAGGGTGGGAGCGGGGGATGGGAGCCCAAAGAAAGGCAAGGTACTTTCTGAAGGGCACAGGATAATGGAGATTTTTCGGGGAGCCCTTTCCTCGTGGAAATTCACATTCGAATCGCTTCTGGTGTGTGTTAGAGGAAGTAGGTCATTACGGGGAAATCCCAGACTGGTTCAGTATTTTTCTTTAAACTCCTCTGAAATTACAATGGAAGGCTGCGAACAGCGAAAGGAAATGGCTCCCAGTCTCAGCCAGCCGCTGGTCTGAGAGACAATGGTGATTAGGACAGGACTGCTTACGTAAGGAAATGTGTTCGCCCTTCGCGTTGAAAAAAAAATCACTTAGTTCCAGGTGAATACGTGGGGAAATAGAGCTAGATCTGTGAGCCTGGGCTGCCTGCACAGCCTAGCGACTACCTAGATGAGAAAGGAACCCTAGCCGCCTTGATCCAAAGATGGTGTTTCCTGAGATCAGAAATCAAATAAAGACTCACAGTTTTCTTCTACACCAGCAAGCAGGGCTCAGCCAGGGTAGTACTGCAGAGGGAAGAGGAGGGCACCGCCCTAGTCTGCGGCCCAACTTTCTCCTGGAGACTGACTGACAGAGAATCAAAGTAGCCCCGACTGCACATTTACACATCGTCAAAAAAAAGGGGGGGGGGCTTCTGCTCCCGAGGGAAAGCAATTGAGTAGAAATAACAAATGTCTTCCTTGCTAACTGTATCATCATTAATAATAATTGTACTTTGCATTTTTATGGGATCCTAGGATTCTTGAGGTCTTTATAAATATGCATGGGGGGAGGCTGGAGGAGAGAGATGAATAGAGGTGGATGTGCCCATTCAGAGTGCTTGGGCGGAGTGACTGAGGCCCGCCATCGCAGCCGGTTTACCTGGAGCTAAAGAACAGCGGACAAAGTTCCAAAGCCTCGCACTGCACCTGGACTGGTGCCTGCTAGATAGTAGATAATCCCTCGGCTCACACCTATGGCTCACACCCATGAGCCTGGCTTTTGGGTGGGGGAGGGTAAACTGATCTACCTTAAGTAATTTTGCCCTATATTTCCAACTTGTACTGTCCTTTGTCCTGGTTCGGCCGTTATCACCAATATAGTTTACAAGTTGTGTTATTGAGCGTGGAACTAGACAATATTTTTATTGAAAGGAAATATGAGTTGGGACCTACTATATACATATATATGTCCATATATGCATGTCCATATATATACACATATATGCAAATATATGTATATGTATATATATGTATACACACACACACACACACATGCATGGATTTGATTCCTACAAGCAGCTCACAACTGTCTATAAATTCAACTCTACCCAGAAGCTCCAATAGACTCTGTCCTCAGAGGACAACCCCAGGCATGTGCACATACCCACATGTAGACACATACATACATACATACATACATACATACATACACACAATTAAAAAATGATAGACCTTTTTAAAATTAGAAGATCATATCACAGTGGTGAAGGGCCTGTAGCTTATACCACAGCACCTAAAGCCAAGTAATTAAGAACACACCAGACAGACATGCTCATGAGTCTCACCTCTCTTAGTATCATGGTGGCATCAGCAAGGTTCTTAGCTTTTCTAAAGAGCTGTTTGTTTGTAAAATAAAGATTTCAATGAAATAACCCACAGCAGAATCCATGACTGGTAGAAGTCACTCATTAAGGGTCAACTATGACTCCATGCTATTTACATGCGGTCTTAGGAGCACTCAGTAAGGACACACACGGGTGAACACTGTCTAACAGACTCAGTGCTCATAGTGCCTGCTCATTACTGTTAAGCAGCCTGTGAGAACGAAGCGTTCTAAAGCATGCTATTGTCCTCACTGCTGTCTTCTTAATAGAGTCACACTTATACTCAAGATTCTGAAAACAAAAATCACTCAAAGTATCTTGGGAACTATCCTTTAGAATGATGAATGGGGGAGCTGGGGACATAGCTTGGTTGGTAAAAGACCTGCCTTATAAGCAAGAATTCATGAGTTCAATGTCCAGAATACGTATAAGAAAGGCAGGTATGATGGCACACCATTGTAATCCCCATGCTGGGGAGACAGAGATAGGTGAGTCCCTCAGGCTTGCTAGCTAGCCGGCATCATCTGATAAGGGAGAACCAGGCCAGTAAAAGACCCTATCGCCACAAACAAGGTTGGTGGTGCTTATGAAATGACACTTGAGGTATGTACACACACACACACACACACACACACACACACACACACACACACAGAGAGAGAGAGAGAGAGAGAGAGACAGACAGACAGACAGACAGACAGACAGACAGACACAGACACACAGACACAGATACACAGACACAGACAGATACACAGACACACAGACACACACACACACACACACACACACACACACACACACACACACCAGTACTCTTGGTATTGTGTCTTAAACTTCTTTAATTACATCATATTTCCATCCTTGGAGGATGGGTTTCTCAAAGGGAGCTTCTAAAAGCTGTCCAGAAGCTATGACTTGTGAATACAGTGAGCAATCAAATTGGGAGACCGCTTTTTCAGAAATACAAATTAGATTTGCTTTTGTAAACTGAATCTGACCTCAGTTCCAAGAAAGGCTTATTGAGCAAATATAGCCATTTTAGAATATGCCTATGATTTCCTAAGACGAGAGAGCATAGAAAGAACTATCATTCCTGGTACATCTGTAGTGGGGAGACTGAAGCTCGTCATTATTTCACCATCACAGCTTATAAACAGACTTCCAGGAAGGAGCTTATGGCCCCGTGTGGCAGAAAAAGACATCTTCTTGAGTGTTTTAGTTTGCTGTATGGTATTGTGCTAAACACCATGACCAACAGCAACTTAGGGAAGGAAAGTGTTAATTTTAGCTTATACTTCCGGGCCATGGTCCATAATGGAGAAAAATCAAGCAGAAAACAGAAAACACAGATAAATGCTGTTTATAGGTTTACTCATTGCTTCCTGCTCGGCTAGCTTTCTTAACTAGCAGAGATCCACCCACCCACCTAGAGGATGATGCCACCCACACTGGGCTGGTTCCCTCACAGCAATCATCAATCAAAACAATCTCTCATACACACTGTCCCGGCTCAATCTTATTGAGGTAGTTCTTCAACTGAAGCTCTCCCTCCCCAGGTGATTCCAGGCCTTCCAGAGTCGACCATGAAAACCAACCAGAACAATGAGTTCTTTGCATTTTACTGAAACCTCACGTTCGCTGCTCTTGGCTTTGCTCTCTTAGTTTGTGGACAGCTTTACTGTGGAGCCGGTTTGCTCCTTTTTCAGAATTCACTGTTCATCTTCTAGATTTCTTGCTAAGACCTCATCAGAAGGGCACATGTATCAGAATAGTGAAAAGAGGAGAATGCTATTCTTTTTTTTAAAGATTTATTTATCTTATGTATATGAGTACACTGTAACAGTCTTCAGACACACCAGAAGAGGGCATCAGAGCCTATTACAGATGGGTATGAGCCGCCATGTGGTTGCTGGGAATTGAACTCAGAACCTCTGGAAGAGCAGTCAGTGCCCTTAACCACTGAGCCATCTCTCCAGCAAACCGAGAATGCTATTCTTGAGGGCACATGAATATGGCCAGGTCCTGGAGATGCTATGAAGTGTGTGAACTTGATCTTAGAACTGAGAGGCAAATATTGGCCTTTACAGC
This sequence comes from Apodemus agrarius, assembly GCA_964023405.1. Taxonomy (NCBI): domain Eukaryota; kingdom Metazoa; phylum Chordata; class Mammalia; order Rodentia; family Muridae; genus Apodemus; species Apodemus agrarius. The sequence continues at coordinate 44,419,135 of OZ030012.1, read as the reverse complement.
TGGAGAGGATCATATTTATTTCATTGTTCCTTTTGGATCCATCACACCCTCATTCTAAGTTTCTATGTCTTAAGAACGAACCAAATATTGTACTCTTTGCATTAACCACAAACACAACCAAATTGCAAATTATCCTTGGTCCTTATCTGGAGGAAGTCTTTGTCAAGGAGACTGGAAACCTGTCCTGAATCCCACTTCAGAAAGATTCACAAACTGTAAACTAATTGCAGTTTGAAAGAGTTGGGTTTGGCTTAAAAAGTTTTAATTTATAACATGTATGTCTATTCCAGGGCTGTGAACTATGGCAGGTTTTGGATAGCCCTGGTGGCATCTCCATAACCACACCTCTCACAACTGATAAGAAATAGCTTTGAGCACAGAGACTACTAGAATGCTCACAAGTCTAAAGATGTGGAAGAATGCTTCTGGTGTTCAGGAAGAATTGGTCATATTGAGAACAGCATCATGCCTACAGGAGCTGTGGAGAGACAGGAAGCCTGGAGTGGTTTGAGCCATACAGAGGCAGGAATACTACTGCACCAAACACTGTGGATGAAATGGATTCATTTGTTCCGCATTAGTATACAGAAAAAAAATTAAGACTTCATTGCGGGTCAGAGCACCTAGAAGCCTATAACTAAGATGGTAGAGACTATAAATGTCCTAGATATAAGTTACCTGATGGCTTTGTGATTTCTAGTCATTCCAATCATGGCATTACATGCCTTAGAACAATGAGTCTCTATGTAGACTTTGCACCATATACACATTTCAGGTATAGTGCAGTCATGACAGTGGTTTATTGGTTTGTTACCAGCTATAGTTATTGGGAAAGAATTTGGGAGGTTATTACTGTAGAGTCACCTTTATTGTCCCTTCTCCTCATAGCTTTCTAGAGTGAAAGACAAAGGAAGACCTACTGGGAATTAGGAAATCTCAGAATGCCCCCCATAGAGTATCATATATGTTAATTTATGTTAATGTCATGTATGTTGCCAATGGAAAAGAGGCTAGAACTGCTGTGTTGGAAAATGACATTTGATGTAAACACAGGCATATCATGTATAGAATTCAAATGGAACTTAGTTATCTTAAGATGAGAAGACAACATAATAAGACATCTTTCTAGTAACTGAGTTTAAGGCATATATTCCTTGAGATGGGTTCTGCTGTGTAATATAAAAGAATAAACTATGTACAAAGCTCTCTCTTTTTTTGGTCCCACTATTGTTTGGTTATAGTTAACTTCATCAAGCCCACAGGTTGTCTCATTATTTGGGCTCATCTGTCAGCTGTTGCTGGAATTATTAGAGGATATAAGGAGATATAAGGAACGTGCTGGAGGGAAATACCATTCAGTGAATATCTACTGTGCTGGTAGCGTCCTGTGTGTGTGTGTGTGTGTGTGTGTGTGTGTGTGTGTGTGTGTGTACAGTTACAAATGGCTATAGCACATACTTTAGTTCTTAAAATAATCCTGTGTTTTGTTACTAATTAACAAATGAGGGTTTTGATGTAAAAGGAGACTAATTACTCAAATGCCTACCAACTAACAGAGAAATTAAATGATTTGAACCCAGGCTCTCAAGTCTTTTTTTTCTTGAGTCCAAACACATGAGGTATTTACTGGGCATGGTAGGGTGTGTCTGGTCTCCAGAGCAACTCAGTAGGATCTAAGGTCAGGAACTAGATAGTAGAAACTTTAAAATCCTGGGACCACCTTGAAGAATTAAAAGTAAGTATAATTTTTTTCAGCCACACCTATGAGATGTATGGATCAAATCATGTGAAACTGCCAACATTTGACATATTTCTATTTATAAAAATGAGAATTCAAATGATTTAACCTATTGGAAGATGTATGGTGGTCCTGAGGTACACTCAATATGAGGATTGGAATCAAGATCTGTAGATTAAAATAAAAACAGAGTGGGATCATTTCCCTTGGCTCCAAAAGCTACACATTCCACGATTCTGAGATAACTGAATTGGTAGCCCAGAGCAACTTTTGTTTTATGTGGTCCTGGAGATTGAATCCATAGCTTCATGCATACTATGTAGACACGCTGCAGCCCCAGGCCTTCAGAACATGTCTCTCTAGAGGAGAAGGAGGAGGTGTTTCTAATTCTCTTGTCGTCCCATTGGCACTAGGATTTGAGATACAGGCTTCTCCAGCTTAAACCTTTCTCCTGGCTGTCTCAAGTCCTGGAGAAGGCTATAACCCATTATTATGGACTGAGTCTCTCTCTCTCTCTCTGTCTCTGTCTCTGTCTCTGTCTCTCTCTCTCTCTCTCTCTCTGTCTCTCTCTCTCTCTCTCTCACACACACACACACACAGAGGTAGAGACAGAGAGACAGAGAGAGAAAGAGACGGAGACAGAGACAGAGAGGATGGATATACCAAGTGCCTAGCTCTGGTATATTTACATAAAATTATATGTAGAATATTATCTTATTTAAAAATAAAGTGATTACAGATGTAATAGTTAATATAAAGACATACTGGAGAAGGATGGAAATAATACCAATATGATCAATGTCCTTCAAAAAGATGATGAGAGACAGAGCTATCCATGGAAAAGACAGCTAGTCATTTGATGACACAGACATGGGTTGGAGTGATGTACCTGTTAACCAAGGAAAGACAATGGTGCTAGCCAACCACAGAAAGTGAAGTATCCTTTGGGAGCTCCACTGCTTTGAACAGAATGCAATATATGCTTTCAAGAGTCTAGGCAGGATCGCCCCTGAGCTTTTGAGGAAGCATGGTCCTGCTAACATCTTGATTACAGATCTCAGCTGTCACAGAATTCCGGTAGTAAACCTCTCCTGCTTGAAGTTGCCTGGTCTGTGACTCTGTCATGGCGAGTTTAGGAAATGGATCCATCCACCTGTAGACTCTGCCAGTCCCATGTTCTTGTCTTTCATCAGGAAGATAAAGTTCTCTTGGGGAAAAAAAATGGACATTCTAGTTCAGAAAGCCTAACTCACTAGACTCATTTCCAGAATGTTCTGGAGATTCTGAAGATTTTCTTTCTAGAACTTTGAGTTTAGGGACTGTTCATGCAAACACTTTCTCAGCAGGAGATTTGTTGATGGTTACCTTATGTTCAGCCTTACTCATTTCTATGGACTTTTAAGCAAATGGATTGCTTTTCCTGGAAACAGCAAGGTCAGGGGATGGGTGGGATCCCCTCTAGTAGCCACATCTAACTAATCCAGGATGCATTCAGCAGTTCTATGATCCTTAGCCAGATGAAGTTAGAAGTCAGCCACAAATATACTCACAGGGCATTTACTGAATATCAGCCCTATATTAGATTAGGGTCAAAAGACTTCCAAGGCCTGATCTTGTTGACTGTTCTCTGTAACGTCAACATGTAATTTGACAGTTGTTAAACTTATTTTATGTGTAAAGATAGTTTGTTTGCATGTCTGTCTGTACATCATGTATGTGTCTGGTGCTTGAAGAGGTCAGAAGAAGGCATCAGATTCTATGGGATTTGAGTTAATGACATTTGTGAACTGCCATGTGAGTGCTGGGAATTGAACTCAGGTCCTCTGAAAGAGAATTCAATACTCTTAACAACTGAGCCCTGTGACGGTTGGTTTTAATGTCAACTTGACACAAAGAATTTCCTGAATAGGAAACTTCGACTGAAGAGCTGTTCTGATTGCCTTAATTGATTTGGGGAGCTCCATTCAAGGACGATTCTTGGCTGTTTGCTCGAGTGGTCTTCCCTCACCCACCATGTTGCTAAAGATGTAGATTCCTGTTTCCATCATGGATTGAGGGCCAGTAGCTCTCCAGGAACCCCTGAGGTTTGTGGCACTATATTGGGATTCCTGAGGCACCCAGTCTTGTAGACTAAGCAACTTCCAAGATGTTGGCTCTCCAGTAACACAAGCGCTGTGGGACTGCTCCAGCTGTTGAGACACCAAGGCCCAAGGTTCTTACCCTCTCAGGTCTGAAGCAACTGCTGTCTCATATCCATGAGTTCTGTTCCTCTAGAAAACCCTGACTGAAATATATGGTTATCTGAGTTTAAAATGACAAAAGTGAAACTAGAGATTAATGTAAATGTCAAGAGTCATACCACAGCTAAGAGAGTAAGTGCCAATCTTGAACCCAGTTTCCTTCCCTTCCCTCCTCCCCTCCTTCCCTCCCTGTCTCCCTCCCTCCCTTCCTTCTTTCCTTTCCTCCTTTCCTCCTCTTCCTTTTCCCCTCACCTTTTCTCTTTCTGAAATAGCCTCTCGGTGTAATGCAAGCTTGCCATGAACTTGGAATCGTCCTGCCTCAGCCTCTCAGTGCCAAGATTACAGACATGCGCAGCCATGCCTGGCTTCAGATTTAGTTCTTTTGACACTAAGGTCAGAGATGGTAAGGGAAAAGGGACATCTTGAGCCAGGTGCCACCTGGGACAGCATGGAAAAATGAAATCCCACTGAGTCCTAGAAACAAAGAAGTCATACAGAAATGCCACACACTGCTGGACACGAAGGGAAAGCCTGGAGCAGGTCTAAATTTGGGGTTCCTGGATGATAGGAACAGGAGTTCTATCATCCACTGGTCTGTGTTTGTGGATAGAAACTAAATTTCTCTGAACCGCAATGTGCTGCTACATACATAACATGTGCTGTTACATACTTAACATGTGCTGTTACATACTTAACATGTGCTGTTATATACTTAAATCTTAAAAGCATCCATTTCATTTTTAGACATTTACTTATTTTTGGATTTGTGCATATGAGTACATGCCTGTGTTTCTGCACACTTGTGTGTGGGTGCCCTCAAAGGTAAGAAAAAGGTGTTAGATTCCCTTGGAGCTGACATGGCAAACATAGACAGTAGTGAGCTGCCTGGAACGGCACTGGGAACAGAACGGAAGTCCACGACACAAGCAACAGGTGCCTTTAACTGCTGAGCTCTCCCTCTGGCAGCCCCTCCCACTTTCAAAATGAATGAACAAAGCATTTTCCAAAGCATCTCAGTATTCATCCACTTAATCATGGGGTTTGGTTGCTGCCTACGCCATGCCTGTCTCATCTGACACAATGGACCCCAATGATGTCCCCTGAGAGACAATCAGTCTATACCCCTTCAGGGAAGTGCTGCTGGGATTTCTGGCCCTCAGTATCTTCTCTGATCAAAATCTCTAGGTAGAAGAGGGAGTTAGATCCCCTGGAGCTAGAGAGCATCGCTGAGAACAAAGTTGGGTGTTACAGCCAACTTTCTTATTATGTGCTTTTCTTTCACCAGCCTGTGTTGTTAGTTTTGTTTCCACCCCAGGGCATTTGCAGAGTCCTGTACCTTACTTAGCCTGGCCACTCTTCATGGAAAAGGAAGCCAAGGACCCCCCAACACCTTATCTAGAACATTAACTTTCTGTACCCTGATCTATTTTTCCTTCACCCAACAGGCAAGTCACTGAGACCCAGACTCACACTATAGGCATTTTTAATTATATGTGAATCGTGGTTTTTCTCCATATCCACTTTCCCTTAAACTCTGCCTTATCTGGAGGGTGTGTGTATGAAGACCAAGTCTTTATGCTATTCTTTGATATATCACCAAACTCCTGATGGTGCCAGGCCTATAGCTCGGGAGATGTTCACGCCGATGGAATGGCTCCACTGGGGGCTGTTTCTGGTGCAGGCACACCACAGAGCCCTTGCTCATGGACGCCGTCCAGAGTCTTTCTTTCTGTATTCCTTTCCATCTGCAGCCAGTGCACTGCCCATTCTATCCCTCTTGCTCTGTTTGGTAAGGATTATTTTGTCTGCCTTTACTTCCACCAAGGTCAGGGTCCCTTACATCCCCCGGAGCAGGGACATTTGTTTCTGGCATCTTTTCATGGACATGCATTAATGCTGGACATCTATCTGAATGAGTCTTTAGTCTGATTTTGCTGACTGGCTTAGATTCAAGGTGCTGCTCGATTTCTCACTAATGGTTATAAATGTGCCAAGGAAGGAAAAGTGAAAAGTCCAGTTGTGTAATGAATCAAACATGACCTGGTCTGAACTAGAGCTCTTCCAGAGATACACCTGAGACACCCCCACCCCACCCCACCACCATTGTCTCTCCTTAGAGAGGACTCCAAAGCACGGTAAACACTTTGCGTTTGTGGGGGATGCGTTGACAGCAAGTGTCCTGCTTGCCCTGCCCACTTCCAGCAGCCTCAACAGGTTCAGTCAGGTTAGTCTGCTCAGGCCATCATCCTCAATTTGACAAAGTTGCCACTAAGGTTTGGGCATAGTTGTGCATGCCTTTAATTTCAGTACAAGGGAGGCAGAGACGGTTGGATCTCTATGAGTTCAAGGACAGCCTGGTCTACAAAGTGAGTTCCAGGCCAACCAGAACTGCTATATTAGGATGCCCTGTTTAAGCAGGATGGACGAAGAAAGAGAAAGACCATGAAGGGAGAAAGGAGAGAAAAAGGAGGGGTTAGTTAATGTAGACATGCCAGGAAAGCAGCAATGAAGGGGTCTAGAGACTCCCCAAGTCCTTCTTTGGGTTCAGTCATGGATTAGATTTGAAAAGTTGGTGAGATAGGAGATCTTCAGAATCAAGCAGCTCTGGTCAAGGTGACATCCTGCACACCACTAACCCATAGGTCCTAACTGTCCTGCAGGATGCTGTTACTTGATGGAGGTCCAGCCCCACCTTCGCTGTTAATTATCCTCTTCTGGAGAATGGAGAAATGGAAGATGGTCTTACAGAGTTCAAGGTGACATAAAGGAACAGCTGAGGGCAGTAAGTTATATCTGTGCCTTAGGCCCAAGTACAGATACAAAATGAAGGCAGAGGTGCCAGGCCCCCATCCTGCCATTAGATGCCCCGAGGGCCCAAGTGAAGAGTGGATGCCTTTAGCAAAAGCAACTTCTAAGTGTCTGTTGCATTTCCAGTTTCTCCTTCCCTACATATAAATAAGCTGTGTGTATACCATTCCTCTTACCTCTTTGAAAATTAGCGCACACAGTATCCCTCACACCAGCATGTGTAATACATCGTGGAAACCATTGCTCAGTGTTCACAGAGAGGTGACTCCATTTAACAACCGCTGCCTAGTAGTCAGTGCAATGGGTGCTTCCTCTTTTATTATGGAAGGTTCTCATCAAAGGGTGTTTAGTGCTCCAAACTTTAATAACTGCAAACAAATCATTCCATGGATGTACAAGACCATTACTTAGTCCCTCCACAGACGGTATGACAGCAACACACATTCCACTGTGTGACAACACTACGTGTTGCTTCCTTACCCCACCAGAGTTCAGGGTTTGAAGAAGCTAATGGACAAGCTGATTCTTTCATAGGTTTGACTTACCTCCCTACCATTCTGTCCTTCTCTTCTTCCTCCCTCTTGTATGTGTATGGTGTATGTGTGTACACTCACATAGTTTTCCTGTGTGAATGAGGTTGTGTATGGAGAGGCCAGAGGCCAAGCCCCAGTGTCATTCCTCATTGTCCACCTTAAGACAAAGTCTCCTTGTCTTCTGTCATGCACACTAGGCAAGCAAGCTGGTCTCCACATTTCCTGGGGGGTCTCCCATCTTTACCCCCTACCTCCTCATAGGAGTGCCAGGACTACAGATGCTGTCTTTATATATTCAAGTCTTGCTTTCATGTGGCTTCTGGAGACTGAATCTCCGTTCCTCACAGTTGAGCAACAAGCACATCTCCCCCCCCCCCGCTGATCCATCTCCCCCGTCTGCATTTCTCATATTTATATTTCATGTGCTCTTTATATATTCTGTGGGTTGTGAGTTCATGAGTTATTCTGTTATTGTTCTGGGCTATGGGACATAGGACTGAAAACAAGGACCTTTGCATGTTTTAAATGCACCAGCCCTTTGGACAATGAAAACATTTTTTTCCATTTTTCATTCATCTTTATGTTTTATTCATATCTAATTTACTGTGCCCAAAATGTAGTTAAATTGGTCACTTTTCCATCGAGGGATGATTTTAAATTCCAAGGTGTTTCAGCTTCTTCTCATATTGCAATCTTAAATTTTTCATTACATTTTCTTTAGAATATTTTATTATGGAATGTATCATGAAATGACACTTAGGAGTATAAAAATACTTTTTAAAAAATACATATTTGCCCATCACTTAACTTAAAACACAGACAAAGTTGAATTAAAACCTCCACCTGCCTCAGACCTATCACTTCCTCTGTGCTAGTGGTTCTCTCACTTATTTTTATGATGGTGTATGTGTGTGTGTGTGTGTGTGTGTGTGTGTGTGTGTGTGTAGGTGTCAGAGGGCCAGAAGAAGGTGCTGGATTCCCCAAAATAGGAGTGAAAGTCTATTGTGAGTCCCCTGGCTGTGCATTCTGGGAACTGTACTTGGCCCTCGGCAAGAGCAGCCAGTGTTCCTAACCACTGGGCAATCTCTTCAGTCCAGGGAGTAGCTCAAAGGAGCAAAGATGTATTTGGGCTCCAAGTTTGAGAATGCGGTCCATCATGGCAGTGAAGGTATGGTGGCAGGTGGCTTCACGGTGGCAGGTGGCTTCACGGTGGCAGGTGGCTTCACGGTGGCAGGTAGCTTCACAGCAGTGAGAACTACATATGGTTAAACAAGAATCAGAGAAAAGACAGGAAGTAGGACAGCCCTAGCTGTTTATTTGGAGTGTGTGTGTGTGTGTGTGTGTGTGTGTGTACACTTTTATGTCCTAAGTGTAATGTTGGGCCCCAATTTGTTGTAGTAATTTCCAACCCCAATAAGCCCATATGAAAAAACCACACAATCCATCTATTATCATTAGAAGCTATATGCCTAGACTGGGCAGCCCTAGCACTATACTAACCTAGTCCCCGTCTATGAGATCCTTTGCTACTTGTGGTTTCTCCTGGCCACACAGTTTTGCTCCATCATGGCTTCCTCCTTCTCTTCTTCTGTCCTCTCTCCCTTTCCTTCTCGTCTTGTCCTCCTCTCCCTACCCACTCTCAAAGACCTCCCATCCCACCTCCCCCTCCACTCCCCAACCACAGGCTCTAGCTTTTATGGACCAGTTAAAATGGGGAGAATGTTCACATGAGATCACCTATGTGATCACCTTCTCTGTGGACAACCCCTCTTAAGGAAGCAGAATTAACATCAGAAGTCAAACAGCACCAGGACAACGCACAACAAAGTATAAACCTCGAGACGAGCCCTCTAATGAGCCACTCCTAGGTTCGCTTAAAACTTTAAAGGTTCTAAAATTGCCCTAAACAACAGTATTAGCTAAGGACTAAGTGTTCAACACATGAGCCTGTGGAGGCACTGCATAGTCAAAAGACATGGTCACGTGTTCTTAAACAAGGCCTGGAATTGTCCTGTTGAGGAGGCTAGGCTGATTCCATGACAGGTTTCAAACTGGCAAGTATGGAGACTAGGCCTAACTCTCTGTTTCCAAGAACTAGACAATTCCAGGCAAGTCCAGGCCTTAGGAGCTGCCCTACCTCCTGGCATGAGGCAAGGACAATGGGTCAGTGGCAGTTTCTAGACGTCCTCAGCTACTTCCTCAGCAACAGTTTCCAGACCTCCCCAGCAAGTTTCCAGCCCCACACTCCAGTAATGGAATGTCCATAAAGATGGACCCAACACACTCACATAGAGGTCATCTACCCCAGAATTCCCTAAAGTGCTTTAAATCAGTGCTGCAAGCTCACTTGGGTGTCTGCCTATCTTGGCAATGGGGAGACACCGGCGTGCTGGACTTCTGCAGAATACAAGTCTCTTTGTGTTTAATAGTATTTGAGTCTCTTGACTGTGGACCGGTCTGAGTGTGTCACTAATAAAACAATGGTGGCCTGCTCTTTCATCAATTAGGTCACAGAGCGGGTGTGGCTTCCTGCAAGTTTGCACTTCACTTTGTGTGACTTGTCCTGGGGTAAACCAGCTGCTATGTTGCAAGAGCATTCCAGACTGCCCTGGAGCGAGGCTCATGTGGTCAGGAAGTGGGGCCAACAGCAAGGAAGAAATTGAGACTTCCTGCTGACAGCCGCATGAGGATGATGTCTAAATGTGAATCCCTGAACACCTGTCACCCTTCAGGTGGCAGTGGATCCATTCAGCAGCTGAGAGACAGCTGCATGGAGGACTCTGAGCCAGAACTACCCAGCCAGTCTGCTGTGTGGGATAATACGCATTTTTCTAAGTTTCATAGCATATTTCACTTAATATAATATCATTTCATAAATGAGGTCACTCGTAGATAAACTTGTTTCCCATAGTCTAAAGGCTTAGGGTTGCAAGACTAAGACCTTGAGACTGAGATTACACTTTCTGGTCCACAAACAGTGCCTTCTGCCTGTGTCTTCTCATGGTGGTAGGGCCAGGAAGATCCTGAGCCTCGTTTTAGAGGGACACTAACTCTACTCTTGAAACCTCTCTCATGATGATCAACTCGGCTCACTTCCAAACACATTGGAGTTGCACGTTAACAAACAAACTGTAGATGAAACACAAATATTCAGTCTAAAACAACCACTAAATATTGAGTTAGCAAAGGCTATGGGTTAAGAATCCTAAGCACCATGACCCTCTCAAAGGAGAAGGTAAGACTCTGGCAAAGGGGAGGACCAGGAGTCGAGCTAGCAATTGGGATGTAAAGAGGCTAAATAAATAAATAAGAATCTAGAGCAGTTGCTAATATCATTTTGAGACATTTGTCAAGTAGTACCCAATAGTTAATTCATATCATTTATTTTATTGGATTGCTGGTCTTCATATTTTGCCACTGATTTTATTGCTTGGGATTTCAATATCTTCTATATATACAATAAACCTGGTACTAGCCAAAACTCATTTAAATATTTAACTACTAGTCTGACAGTTGTTTGAGACTAAATCTCATAATTTTTTTATTTTGGTGTTTATTTTTGTGTTTTCATGAGCCGCTAAAAAAAAAAAAAATCATAACGTATGCAGAGCTTTGTCAGTGTCTTTTGGGATCCTTCAGAGAAACGTTGCTAGTTCCTTTTCTTGCCCTAATCTTGAGAGTCTCCTTCTGCCTAGCCAGTTGAATGCTGGGGTGGCAGATGGGCGCAAGCACAGCTGGCTGTTGTATTATATTCTTGCTGAGTTCTACTCTGGCCCTGCTGTTTGTAAGAATGGAATTCAAACGCTATTGTTTATAAAATCTAGGCTAAGTCTGAAGCGTACATACCCTTTGCTATTTGACACCTTTTATAATCAACGCTAAACTTGTACCATAACAGAAATGAAATGTTTCTTGTTTGTTCCCCATGCATCAAAACAAAATAAATCAAGATGGACAAGTAATGAATATTTTAGATTTTGTGGGCTACATAGTTATGGCTCCAGTGACCCAGCCTAGCTATGATAGCGGGACAGTGGCTGTAAATAACATACAAATAAATAGTCTAGTTATACTGCGATAGAATTTTATTAATGAAGTGGGAAGAAGGGCTGGGTTTGGCCCATGGAGCACTGTTTGCGGAGCTTTAAAATATATAAGCTTTCAGAAACTTTAACTTGCACATAGACTCCTGGGAATCTTGTTAGACCCAGGTTTTCTTCAGTAGGTTTGAGGGAAGCCTCTGCATTTCTTACCAGCTCCTGGTTGATGACTGTCTGCTGGTCTCCAACCACTCTGCCAGTGCTGGAGTTGAGATGAATTGAAATCTGCCCCTGCCTCCTTCTTAGCCTCCCCCTGCTCTTCTGATTGGTTAAATTCTTTTGTGAACAAGGGAAGGTATAGTTCTTTTAAGTTCTGAATTTCTTTGATGGCTGTCTGTTCAAAGTTGATCTCTTTCAAGCTTGGTTTTAGGAAGTCACAGTTTACTAGAAAACTTCATATTTATGTGCAAAGTGCTATACAGAGTAATTTTTGCAGATTCCTTTCTATCCATTGTTATTTTTTTCTGTTCTTACCTCTCATGTTATATGCTGCAAATTGCTAACTTTTATTTTTATCCTACTTTATTTTTTTTAAAGGTTCATTGCTTGAGGACATTCTTTGATTATATCCTGTGGTTTTTTTTAAATTGTTTCTGCTTTGACCTTTATTCTCTTTTCCTTTAGGTCACATGTTCATCCAGGGTCTAAGATGTCTGTCTGTAAGACCCTGGATTTCCCACTGACCTTTGCCTTTATCGTAGTACATAGAACCTGTTATTAATTATGATTACTGTTTTCTACAGAGATGCCTATGGCTTAAAGATTATGTAAGAGTTTCTACTTCTCTTTTAACAGTTTAGTTTTGTATTTTGGTTCAGCTTTACTTTGTGTTCATCTGAGAATGTCACCTACAAAACCCTCTCTTGATCCAACCCCCTACTAATGGTTTTCTTCTGATCTTTGAAGGTTTATATCATGAATCTGAAAATGATGTTTTTTTTTTTTTTTGGTACCCAGAGTCACAAGTGTTCTCCTCTATGAGTTTTAGCTTCCATCATTTTGATGTGCCCTCTTTGACTTGTTTAAAGCTCTTTGGGTCTGTCTCTGACCACTTCCTTATATCCATCTTTCTCAGCTTGTTGTATCCATATCAGATATTGATGATGCCTTTCTTTCAACCCAAGGCAGTCTGCTATCTGACAGAGTGAACGAAGGCCATCCTCTTTGACAGACATTTGCTAACTTGGCTTTTGATATGACAGAGCATCTCTCAGTGTCTCCTACGTCATCACTCCAACCATCTCAGATTTCTCGAGCAGTAGACAATAGAGCTATCCTCTGTCTCACTTCCCCTTCTAATCTTACCTCAACTCAAACCTTACCTGGTCTCTAGATCCTAACAGTTTGCTCATCAGAGTCTGACCTATTTAGAGGCAGGCTTGTTCCCCATGGTAGCCTATTAGAAAAGGGAGGAACGCTCTTAAGGGAGGTCTTTAGGTTATTGGGTGTATTCCAGAAGGTGGTTGTTGGATCTCTTTATAGTGGTGAGGTGCTAACACCAACTCCCATAAAAGATGGTGACTTGGTTGGCATAAATCAGACTAGTTGCTGTAACAAATACACCCCAGTTCCTAGTGATTTCAATCATAAACAGTTGTTTTGCTTGTGTTAATTCACATTAGCTGCTGTTGCTCTGGCATATTTCTGGTTATTCACTGTGAGACTTAGACTCCTTTTCTTTATGGATCCACCCTAACCGAGTCCTGGAGTCTTCTTCAATTAGTATTGTCATTCATCAGGAAAAAAGTATTGATATGGAAGACTTTCTGTTATTCTTCAGTTTCTGAGACAGGGTCTCAAACTCATTGTGTAGCCAAGGCTAAGCTTGAATTCTTGGTGAACTTACCTCTATCTCCTGAGTACTAGGGGTATAGTGGAAAACTTCTGGGGCTTGTCTACTATATTATGTTGAAAATTTCCTGAAAAAAGAAGCACTTTGGGGAGAAAGGTTGTACTTAGTTTACAACTCCAAGTTAAAATCTATTATAATTTGAAACACATAGTCACATCTACAGTCAAGATCAGAAGGAAAGAATGCATGTGTGGCTATGCTCAGCTCATGATCTCTACTCTTACTCAATCCACAACTCAAACCTAGGAATGGTACTACCTATGTTGAGGCTGAATCTTCCCACATCAGTTAATATAATCAGCACAATCCTCCACAGACATGCCCACAGGCCAACCTGATCTAGAAAATCCCAGAAGGTTCTAGATTGTGTCGAGTTGACAATTAAAACTAACCATCGTAGGTTGGCTGTCTCTTCTGATCATGTTTAATTGGTTGTAAATTGAGTTTCACAGTTCCATATAAAGGAGGTTGGGAAATGTAGTTCAGGGCCGCCAAACAGAGGATAATACAGTCTCCGAACCCAACAGTATCTTTTAGATGGCTTGAAATCAGATCTCCATTTTCTTACTCCAAGTAGATATCAGTCTGCTCAGATTCTATCATGTCTTTTTCATCTAAGAACTTCCCTAGCACAACCACTGAGAGGCCCCTGTCTCTACAACTGGATTCTTAAATGTGTCCATTTTAAAGACTCATCAGCATTTTCTTAGCTTCTCTTTCTCTCAGGAGGTGGCAGATAATTCTTGACCGTAGGCCTGTTTTTAATGACTCACGTCTGGTGAGGTGAGCAGAGAATGAATGATGAATGTTGTTTGCAAATATATATTGTAAAATGACTATTGATCTGTGTGGGGAGAATTTTTTTTCCTTTCCTTTTTGTTTCGCTTGCTCTGAAAGGAGCCAGCTGTGTGGTCATGAGCCACCCTGGGGAGATGACAGCCAGTTGCTATGGTGTGAAGACATCTAGGAAGCCAACAAGGAAGTACTGTGAAGCTTTCTAGCCGTGTGTGGCTGAGCTTGGAAATGGACTGCCTCCCAAATGAGTTTGCAGATAACTGCAAGCCCAGCCAACAACTTGACTTTAATCCCAAAGGACACCACAATCCTGAGTCAACTAAGCTGCTCCTTGATTTCAGAACCACAGGATCTATGAAATGTTAAAGCAGTTACTGTTCCAATCCTCTGGATTGGAAATAATTTATCGCAGAGAAATAGATTAGTGAGGTATTAGTGAAGTATTTTCTTTTATGCTCTAACTCCTTTGCTATCATGTGTATCTTTTGACTTTCCTCTATGTGCATGTAAAGGTTAGCAAACTGTCCTGTAGCACTTCTCAGCATGCCCCCCAGAGCTGGCATTCATTATTGGCTATGGGTTCAGCCACTATGCGATCTGTTTCTGGAAGCATGTATAAGTCCAGCAGCTAAATGCACATAGAGCCTATTTCTCTTCCTTTTGCACAGACTCGTCCTTAGAGAAGAGAGGTACTGACTTTTGCCTCTGGGTAGGCGTGTTCCCTGGGATGTCACTGCATTCTTATAGAACAACATGCTTTTCTACTTTTTGCACCTATGCCCTCCATGACACCATAAAGCCTACTTCATCCATCCTATTGAAGTAAATGACAGAGAAAATAAAAAATCTATCCTGGTTTCCGACAAAAGAAAGCTGCCAGATTTCCTCTTGGATCCTATGAGCAAGCAATTTCTACCAGTTACCACATGTAGAGCATGAGTCACCCATGCAAGGGTCATATTCACTGTGCCTATTTTATTTTATTTATTTTAAAAGATAGTGTGATGACTTGAATGATAAATGTCCCACGTAGGCATGGGCATTTTGAACACCTGTTCTCCAGTTTGTGGCACTACCTGGGGATGTTTAAGCAGTGCAGCCTAGCTGGAGGAAGTCCGTCACTGGGGATGGGCTTTGAGATTGAAAACCTCACCTACTTCCCGTTTGCTTTCTTGCTTTGTGTTTGAAAAAAAAAAAAAGATGAGATCTCTAAGCTTCTGTTCCTTCTGCCATGCCTGTTCCTCGATGTCATGACTCCCACAGTGACGGACTCAGCCTTCTGGCACAGGAAGCAAAGATAAACTCTACCATAAATCACTTTTTTTTAAAAATCCCAGCAACAGAAAAATAACTAGAATAGATGGGGAAAGATGGAGAACTTGAGTTGGGGAGAATTTTACCCCAGGTTAGTGACTCCAAACTCCAAGTTCTATTACAAGCTCTCCCAGACTTTGATAAGCCTTGAGGCTCCTTGATTCCTTGGCATGAGGGGTGTTATATACTTTAGAAGAGACATAATATGCTAATTAAAACCAAATGATAATGTCTGTGGGGCAGAACATAGCCTTCTGCAAATCCATTAGTAGAACTCTTGTTTATTTTCGTATTTTTTTGGGGGGGGGAGTTGTTTTGGTTTGGTTTATGTTTGTGTTTTATTCTGTTTTGTTTTTCAGTGCTTGCACAGCCATTTTTCTAAATGGCTATTTTTAAATCTCTTAGTGTTTTTGTCGGGGAAGAGATTTCAAAGGTAGATTTCTCTTAGCTTACAAGTAGTACATTGATTTCTTGGCCTAGTTTTGTGACTGGAGAGTCATCCCTTTTTCAAGTCACATAGACCTGGGCTATACTCTTCCTCCTAAAAGGCTGCTTGAGGGCCTGATGTACTATAAGAAGATTCAAACGGGGGTCATCTATGGAAGCATACACTTCCTTAAACTCAAGCATGGCCATTCCAAATGCTGCTTCAGCCTTTAGCCTAGCCAAGTGTGGCTGGGGGCACACTCAATTTTACCTGGCATTAGGGAGGAGCGTATAAGTCCAAGTCAGCAGGAAAGCATTCCATGGAGAGTTTTGTCAAGATCTTTACTTGACAGTTCAGTCTCAGTGATCTCACTGGGTCCTCATTCTGAGATGCAAGGCTGAATGTTGTCAAACACCTCCTACTTGGGGACATGTTCATGCAACTTAATTCTAACCTTTTTCACCCCGCTTTTATATTTTAGATTTTGTATTTTAATCTTTATTTTCATGTTATGCATATGTGTGCTTTGCTTTCGTGTATGTCTGTCTATCACATATGTGTGATGCCCACAGAGGCCAAAGAAAAACATTAGATCTCCTGGAACTAGAGTTATAAATTGTTGTAAGCTGCGGTGTGGGTGCTGGGACTTCAACCTGGGTCCTCTCAAAGACCAGCCCATGCTATTAATTAAGCTCTCTTGCCTGCCCAGTTTACCAGCATTTATACTCGTTTTCTTGCAGAACAGACAGAATAATTTTAAATAACCAATACATATTTAATGAAACACAACAGGGCTAAGTATATTAGGTATTGATTTTTGAAGGAGTCAGTTATTGATTTAGAGCTCCAGCTCCCCAAACAATATTAGTCTACCAACTGCAGAGCATTAACTCGTTCTAGGTAAAATTAAGTTCCAAAGTTCTCAGCTCAGAGTAAGATTCCTAACATGCTTTCTTGAAGGAATATTCTGCTGAAGTCTGAACGGAAGGTAAGTCCAAAGAAAGAATGGGGTGGAGATGGAGTTCACCTTTGAATGGGGCTAGCAGACCAGGCAAGCCATCAGCAAAGTCTACAACATTGAGCAGTAATTCCCATGTACAGAGGTGAACACCAAACTTCCTTCTGTTTAAGTAGCATTTTCTAGCCGTAAGGCTAGATCACAGATTGTTCTGAAGATCAAAACAATTGAAGTAACTTATTGGAAAGTCCAGCCAAAATGGATTTGAGGCTAACTTTGCATTTCTTAACCTTTAAAACATTTGCTGCATTCAATGTATGGGACTCAGCATGAATGTTCATATATTTTCTTTCAGAGAACTGTTACTGTTGTTTTGACTCTCGGTTTCCATCAGGTAAGCTAACATGATATGCAATGTATGTAATTTACAACCAAGCTGGCCAGATTGCTCAGTGGGTAAACAAACCTACATTAGGTTTGACCACCTGAAGTCAATCCCCAAATGGTAGAAGGAGAGAACAGAATCCTGAAAGTTGTCCTCTGGCCTCATACATGCTGTGGCATGTAAATACACACACACACACACACACACACACACACACACACACACACACTACATATTAAACCAAATATATGTGAAAAGAGAATATTCTGGAACAGAACCATGTCTGCCTGGATGCTGCCATGCTTTCTGCTGTGAGGATAATGAATTGAACCTCTGAATATGTACACCAGCCCCAATTAAATGTTGTCCTTTATAAGAGTTACCTTGGTCATGATGTCTCTTCATAGCAATGAAACCCTAACTAAGAGAACTCTCATAATTATTGTCCCTAACCACTATATCACATTGCTTGCCTGTGTACGGGGGTTACACAGCCCTGACCACACACAGCATGATGTAATGGAACAAGTCTGCCCTAGAAGCCAGAAGGCTTGGGAGTTAGCATAGATTCTGGCTCTTAGAGAGTGGGCCCTTTGAGCTTCTAGGTCCTCATATATAAAATGAGCTTAGTCCAATCCATCAGGTGGATTAAGTAAAAAATGTAAGGGGACACTGTGTGATCACACACTGACGAGCAGAGGAAGATGATATAATGATGGTGATGCTGTGAGTCAGGATAATTGCTGCCACTTCAGACAAGTCTTAGGACTCTCGGGAATTGCTCCCTTGGTGATGAGCTGAGTAGACACTTCAGCCTCCTTGAGCAGCTTGGTGCTTGAGCTCCAGAGAAGGTATGGCACATTGAAATGATGTCCGAAAACAGACCACCATAACTTACCATTGAACTTGGGGAAACAGAGCTGCCGGTTCTCCAGAGGAGACTCATTTGTGTGTTCAAATATACAAATAAACAGGGAATTACAGCTATGAAGAATGACGTCTATCGTGTGAGGGAAAACATGGGGATAGGAGCCTTAATCAGGAATCAGGGAGAGATGAATGAATGCTGAAACTCCTCTCTCTCTCTCTCTCTCTCTCTCTCTCTCTCTCTCTCACCCATCTCAATATCTATATCTGTATCTATCTATATCTATCATCTATCTATATCTATCTATCTATCTATCTATCTATCTATCTATCTATCTATCTATCTATCTTTTTTCCTGATTTTTCATTCAGTATAGGTCTAGACTATGGAATGGTACAGCCAACATTTAGGATGGACCAATCAAACCTCCTTGAAAACACTACAGAGGCAATGTCTCCTAGCTGATTGCAAAATCCTTCAAACTGACAATGAAGATCATTTCAATTAGACTAATTGTCAACTTCATACAGCCTGATAGGGAAGTCTTAATGGAGAAATTTTCTGATCAGATTGGTCTGTGGGCACATCTGGAGTGGGTGGGAGAGGGTTGTCTTGTTTGTTAGTTAACGGAGAGGAGCCTCCTAACTCACTATGCCTAACACCATTTCTAGGCAAGTGGTCCTGGCCTGGCCTGGTGGAGTTCCTGGGTGGAGGTAGTATATGGTGGATTCACATCATGGTGGCTCAGGAGATGAAAAGTGGCATCAAAATTAGGGGTTGGCTTCAAATTCCCACTAATTTCTGCCAACCTGATCCTACCTCAGAAGGAGTCAGAAGCAACTAAAATACTACTTTCTGGGTATCAAGCATTCAAAAACTAAGCCGATTACAGAGATTGGGGTTCCCATTTGTGGGTTATTAGTCTTGATAATAAAAGAAACAAGAAACAGTCATGAAAGAAAGCTTGAAAACATTTTATCAGAGTAAGAGAGAAACACAACAGGACCGGCAAAGTCCTTTTGTAATGAATTTGGCGAACAGCGAGAGAGCAAAGGCTAGGCTGGGTAGAGCTTCAGAGAATGAGCTAGACGGTCAGGCCCATCAATACTTGAAAGAGAAATGGATGGAAGAAGTTAAGTTTTTCCGGAATTGGGATTCAGAAAAACAGGCATGCCTGAGGGAAGCACGGGGAGACTTCACAGAATTATCTGACAGAAGCTCTGGGAACAGCTGTGTCGAAGAAGGGGCTTCTGGGAAGGAATCATCCTTTAAGGGGATAATTAGTTCTGCCTTGTCCTTAGTCTATGGTCTTGTTGGGTGGAATCCTCTACTGTGGCAGTTGGGATAACCCTCCAAAGGGCCCATCTAAGAAAGCCTGAAAGTGCATTACTTGTGGTTTCATTTATAGAGCAGCCAGATGTGACCAGAAAGGGGAGGGGTCCCTGACTGGCACCTGGATAGAGATGTGAGGGGACAAGATACAAGCAGGAGTCATCAAAGAGAAACAGACACTGAGTAAGTTGGAAGAGTAGGGGACTTTCAGACCTAGGAGAGTAATCAATGGGAGATGACATTAGGTTGCCAAGGACTATCTGAATGTCAGTTGACTCTAAATGGGAGAGAAAATGAAATCAGCAGTTAATTACACAATGGCCAAGACCAATAGAACCATTGTTAAGATTATAATAAATATAACCCAGTTTTAGCATTGAAACCCAAAGATCTAATTCTAAAGCTGTTGACTGATAGGAGAGTGGTATTGGTATGTTCTCAGTCTGTTTTTGTAACTCTTAGAAAGTAAGGGAGACATTAACAGAAGTGTATGGCATAGAAAAGCAGCATTTTGTTTGCAGTTAGGAAGAAAATGAGAGTCCTTTAAGTTAACAGTTGGTGATCACTGCACCTGGCATGTCAGTGGTCTAGACTCAGGAAAGCCATCAGGGGACTGGGTCATCACCTTTTGTTTTTAAAAAGACTAGTCCTTTTAAAATGAATTTTTCCAATAATTTTTAATATTTTGGTTATATTTTCCTATTCAGTGTTTAAGAACATGTAAGAAACATGTGAGTGTATATGTATGTATGTATGTGTATGTATGTATGTACGTATGTATAAGTGTGTGCATGTCTGTGTATGTGTGTAAGTATGTATATGTGTGTGTTTGTTAAGTTGAGGTCTGATCCTCAGGGGTCACCTGGACTCCAGAGGAGTCCCTGAGTCCTTCAGCCTTTCGTAACTGCTGTCACATCGTATGTTAGCATAAATATATAGCAAGAGATGTTACATGTATGGTCTGAGGGACATAGGCACGAAATAGCAAAACAAGGAGACAGAATTTTTTATGCCCCAATCCAAACCACCCACCAGGAGCAGCAAACTATGCTATATGGATCTCATTTTGATCTTCTGTGGCTGATAGGGCTAAGACCCTGATAAAGTCCCTTTCTGTATCCTCAGAGGAGTTTCTTTTAGTAGCCCTTTGTAGATGCCATAGGTTACCAGGAAAGTCAGGGTTCCCTTTCATGTGTTCATCACAGCACTCTTAGTAAGAATTTAGAAACTGACCTGGCAAGAAGCTCAAGGGTATTATTATTAGAATTTAGGAGAAAAACAAGATAGGTAAGCTCCCATAATCCCCAAACTCTTACATTCATCTAACTTAGTATCCAAAACCATACAGATTCCATCAGGTCCCACTGTGAGTTCCTTGGATCATAGATGCAGAAGCTTGTGAATGCCTGAGTGGCTGAGCCTGGGTAGATTGTTCTCTCAGTGGCCTTGTGCACCAGCTGCACAAACCACAGGCTCTCTCTAGAGTGCTTTCAGTTTTAGAATGCTAGAAAATTTAAATGTCGACAACTGCCCAAAGTAGGGAGCTCTAGGAGGAGAGGGAAAGCTATGCCTTTTGCAATGGAGGTCAGCACAAAGCAGCACAGGGGAAGGTGGCTGGGGTGAGGGGCAGAACATCAAATGACAGAAAGCTTATGGTCTACAGGAAAGTTCCCAAGCTTTGGCCAGTATCTGAAAGAAAATCAGAGAGAAAATGGGAAAAGGAAAAGTCACATCTTTCTGAGTGTGACTCATAAGAGCAGGCAGGACTCCTGAGAGCAGGCAGGACTCCTGAGAGCAGCAGACTGGGTGACAGAGATGCCAAGGTCTCTTTCAGATGGAGACTGAAAGCAGGAGGGGCTTCAGCATGAAAAAAAGCACATTATCTCATTTGGTAACTATTCATCCCTCACCTCAGCAAGTCTTCAGGTAAGTCAGCAGTCTCAAGGCTTGTACTCCTCTCCAGGTAATAAATAGGCCCAGCTGGACTGACCATTAAAGACACAGACATATGAAACGATTTGGGTCACCACACAGAACAATTGGTAGAACTCAGATTCATCCATTCCTTCTGGTCAAGAAGGAAGTAGGTTGGCTTTGAGGATGTGGCTTTGCCTTAATGGGCCTAAAGAAAGCCCAGGGGCCTCCAGCTTTTCCTCTGATAATTTAAAGTCTTTCTGGTGTCACTACAGAAACAGGAGGTGGAGTTGAAAGCCTCAATAGCCTCTAAAACCATCCTTTAAAGCACAGGGAATCATTTCAGGTTCAGAACAAAAGATGCTGCCCCTTCTCTCAAAGTTCCATATCTATTTCATGTATAAAATCAAAAGCAAACTTGCATTTAACTCAACCTCAACAATTCTCATGGTCTTAACATGTTCTTTCTAGGGTGTTTTCAATTTTAGGCCCTGGTATGTGGTGGTACTGTTTCCTGAAATACCCCCCCAACTCACCCCTCTCATTATCTTATTGACAATTGTTTGGCATTTTAACAAATACGTTCTTTTTATTTTTATTTTTAACAATTATGACTCCTTTGACTATAGCTTTAAACGTGCTGGCACTTCTTTCTTAGCCAGAGTGCACATTTGCCATGTCTTTCTGTCCCAGTTTTGCTCTGCATTCTCACTGTGTGTGATCCCATTATTATTGCTAAGATTAATCAGTAATAACCATGCCACTGCCTTACTACTCTGCTGTCTTGACATTTTCTCCACCAAATTAATTCTTCACTTTTTAGTTCAATCTCATTCAAATTTTTAGAACATGAGTAAAATAGACATTTTTGTGGCCAGATTCTAACATATAGTGGCCCTTTATTCCAGGTCCTGGTAGACCAGTTATTCCCACCTGAAATCCCATAAGCTTGTCTTTCATTGTCTACATTATTATTCATTATTCTAGTCTTCCAAAATTATGCCAAAATTGCCCATTAAGTTGCTCACAACACCTTAAGATTTCTCTACACTGCATCTCCAAACTCTTCCAAATTCCTCCCACAAACCAGTTTCAAAAGTCTAAGAATCATGCTGTCGAATTTAGTCAAAGCAAAGATGCCAATTCTTCTGAAACAATTTTGTGTATTAATTATTTCGAATTGGTATGATCAAAATGCATGATAAACAACTTACAGGAAGAATCCTCCAATCCTCAGAGCACTCTAGTCAATTATAGAGGACAAGGACAGCAGAACTCATGATTGGGAAAGCATGTGAGAGGCTCCTCACATTACAGCAAGCAGAGAATGAGCCCCAAATCAGGGGCTGAACTATAGCTTACAAAGGCTCATCTACTTCTACTAACTGGTTACTTAGTGTTGTGCAGCCTACCAAAAAGGAATCAGTTAGAGAATAAGATTTACAATGTGAGCCTTTTGGGAATATTCAAATTCAAATAACATAAATGGTGTTCTAAATTGTGGATATTTCTATCTGGAGAGTCTATTGCATTTTTTTTGCATCTTCTCTGGTAGTTTTCTAAAGTCACAGATAATATCTTACTCATATGTGTATCCCTGATAGCTTCATGAATGAGTAAGGTTTAGAAGAGGGACTTAATAGATGAATGGATATATGAGCGAGTAAATGAGTATTTTAGTTTGGGTTTCATTGTTGAAAAGTGACACCATGACCAAGGCAACTCTTATAAAGGCAAACATTTAATTAGGGCTGGCTTACAGTTTCAGAGGTTCAGTCCATTATCATCATGGTGGAATGCATGGGAGTGAGTAGGAAGACATTGTGCTTGAGAAGGAGCTGAAAGATTCTATATCTTGATTGGAAGGCAGTCAGGAGGAGACTGTTCTCTGCAGGCAGACAGGGGGGGGGAGGGGAATGGCCGGAGCTTAAGAATAGGACGTCAAAGCCTGCCCTCACAGTGATGAACTTCCACCAAAAAGGCCACACCTACTCCAAAAAAGCCATACTTCCTAATAGTGCCACTTACCCTGGGCCAAGTGTATTCAAACCACCACAATCGGTGAGTGAATGAATGGGAAATAAGTGAAAACAGAAACAAAAAGCTGTTTTTTAAAGGCATTGAAGTGGGTCTGTTATGGAAGTGTTTACCTACTCCCTGTTCCAGTTCGTCACTGCTCAGAACATGAAAGTTTCTATGTTGCTTTTTCCTAAACAGGAACTCAAAAGGAGGTGCTGGCATACAGGGAAAAGTCATTGATACTTAAAATGATAGGAGGGCATACAGGTGTTAAGAAGGTAAGTATGAATGCAGAACACATACCCAGCTAAAAGATGAAAATACAGTGGCTGGTTTTGTGTGTCAACTTGACACAACCTGGAGTTATCACAGAGAAAGAAGCCTCCCTTGAGGAAATGCCTCTATGAGATTCAGCTATAAGGCATTTTCTCAATTAGTGATCAAGTGTGGGAGGGCCCATTTTGGGTAGTACCATCCCTGACCTGGTTGTTTAAGAAAGAAAGCTGAGTAAGCCAGTGGAAGCAAGCTAGTAAGTAACATCCCTCCATGGCCTCTGCATCAGCTCCATCTTTCTGACCTGCCTGAGTTCCAGTTCTGATTTCCTTTAGTGATGAAGAGCAATATGGAAGTGTAATCTGAATAATTCCTTTCCTCCCCTCCTTGTCTCTTGGTCACAATGTTTTGTGCAGGAACAGAAACCCTGACTAATACCGGGTGTAGATTTCAGATAATCTGAAGCAGTGATGGTTGGAGGCATGAGAAAGCATGAGACTGCTGGTTGGGACAAGAAAGCCAGAGCTCATGTTGGAACTTGGTGGGAGAGATATTTGAGAAAATAACAATTAGGCAAAGGTGATCAGTGAAAATATTGGCCTTCTCATCTAGAGGCCATGTTTAAGAAATTCTTGAGGTGAGAGAAAGGTAGCCAGATCCAATACTAGGAGGAAGTAATGTGGGATGGGGGCTAGAAGCAAGCAGCTGGATCTGACACTTAGGTAATTACAGAGTAAAAAAAAATGAAAGAAAACATTACTGATCCTAAGTGTGACAAAGGGGAAGGCTTGTTATAGACAAAAGAGAGATCCAGAGTGGACATGACCAGACTGAACTGTGCATGTTAGGAGAGCGGGAAAGGGTGGAGTGGGAAGAACAGGGAACCAGGTTCAGGAGAAGGAGGCCCAAAGATGCAGAGAGGCAGTGTAGATAAAACAATGGGATTATATAGGGAAAAACAACCCTGCTGTGTGCATCAGGAGAGCCCTGTAACAGAGGCTGGGGGATGCAGAGAGAACCTGGTGGCCAGATCCTTTTGGATATGTTAAATAAGCATCTCAGCCATTTATCCTGGGTGTGAAAAGAAAACCAGCTCCAGCCTGCATGGGTAGCAGAGATTGGCCTGGTCAGACATCAATGAGAACTTTCAGCAAAGCTCTCCTTTTCAGTCTCTGATTCAGATCCATTCTTATGAAAGGGAGTTACAAAACCGTTAAGGCTACTGTTCGAAATATCAAGGCAGCAATTTTTTTTTTCTCATCGATTCAGTTTTAAAACTTAATTTCATGGTACCATGAGACCATACACAGTTGTATCTATTAAGGTCAACCTGTTCTGAGTTCACCAGCTCACTCTGGGCATTGGGTAACACTCTTTAGGAGATAGGAATCACCGTTTCCTCTTTCTCAGTGGCCACTGTTTCCATGTGACTTAGGACTTTCAGATGCTGGCACACCTACAATGTGGGCTATCACCCACCCAGTTTCCGATCACTGCTCCTTGACCCACCGTCTTAAGAAAACAAACACAAACTTCTGCGAGAGCCTCTCAAAGCTTTGAAGCAAGGCAAGGTGGGGAAGAGAAGAAATGAGTCTTGCTTTGTTTCAGAAAGAGGCATAAGTACTCCGTTTGAATTATTTACTTAGCTTTTCACTTTTTTAATTTATTTTTTTATTGAATATCTTCATTTACATTGCCAATGGTAAAACCTTTCCCGATATCCCCCCTCTCCTAAGACCCCCCCAGTCCCTCCCTTCCACCTTCTCCTTGCCTCCACGTATATACCTCTCTACCCAACACACTTCCTCCTCCCTCCCCCCTCGGTTTCCCTTTGTTCGGGCCTCTGTTGAGCCTTTACCTGACCAAGGAACATCCCTTCCACTGATGCCCAACCAGGCCTTCCTCTGGCACATTTTTGGCTGGAACCATGTGTGCCCCTTGGCTGATGGTTCAATCCCTGGGAGTCTTGGGGCATCTGGGTGGCCGAAATAATTTTTCTTCCCATGGGGCTGTAAACCCCTTCAGCTCCTCTGGACCATCCTCCAGCTCCTCCATTGGGGACCCCATGCCCAGTCCAATGCTCCACTAT
The DNA here is from genome assembly GCA_964023405.1 of Apodemus agrarius. NCBI lineage: Eukaryota > Metazoa > Chordata > Mammalia > Rodentia > Muridae > Apodemus > Apodemus agrarius. Next base: position 44,393,490 of record OZ030012.1, on the reverse strand, counting down.
GTTCATAGCTGCCTTATTTATAATAGCCAGAAGATGGAAAGAATCCAGATGTCCCTCAACAAAGGAATGGATACAGGAACCATGGTATATCTACACAACGGAGTACTAATCAGCTAATAAAAACAATGAATTCATGAAGTTCTTAGGCAAATGGATGGAACTAGAAAGTGTCATCCTGAGCAAGGCAACCCAATCACAAAAGAACATACATGGTATGCACTCACTATAAGCGGATGTTAGCCCAAAGCTCAACATAAACAAGTTAGAATTCACCAAGCTCAAGAAGAAGGAGGACTTAAGTGAGGGTGCTTTGGTTCCTCTAAGAAAGGGAACAAAAGGTGTTTCTCGGCCATCCGAATTTCTTCTGGTGAAAATTCTTTGTTTAGCTCTGTGCCCCATTTTTTGATAGGGTTATTTGGTTCTTTGCGGTCTAACTTCTTGAGTTTTTTGTATATATTGGATATTAGCCCTCTGTCAGATGTGGGGTTGGTGAAGATCTTTTCCCACTTTGTTGGTTGCCGTTTTGTCCTTCTGACAGTGTCCTTTACTTTGCAGAAACTTTGTAATTTTATGAGGTCCCATTTGTCGATTCTTGATCTTAGTGCGTAAGCTATTGGTGTTCTGTTCAGGAACTTTTCCCCTGTGCCCAAGTCCTCCAGGGTCTTCCCAAGTTTCTTTTCTAATAGTTTCAGTGTGTCTGGTTTTATGTGGAGGTCCTTGATCCACTTGGAGTTGATCTTAGTGCAAAGAGATAAGAGTGGGTCAATTCGCATTCTACTGCATGTTGACCTCCAGTTGAACCAGCACCATTTGTTGAAAAGGCTATCTTTATTCCACTGGATGGTTGTGGCTCCTTTATCAAAGATCAAGTGACCATAAGTCTGTGGGTTAATTTCTGGGTCTTCAATCCTGTTCCATTGATCTGCTTGCCTGTTGCTATACCAATACCATGCAGTTTTTAACACAATTGCTCTGTAGTACTGATTGAGGTCAGGGATATTGATTCCCCCAGAAGTCCTTTTATTGTTGAGAATAGTTTTAGCTATCCTGGTTTTTTTGTTGCTCCAGATGAATTTGAGAATTGCTCTTTCTAGATCTATGAAGAATTGAGTTGGGATTTTGATGGGGATCGCATTGAATCTGTATATTGCTTTTGGCAAGATGGCCATTTTTACTATATTGATCCTGCCAATCCAGGAGCAAGAAATATTTTTCCATCTTCTGAGGTCTTCTTCGATTTCTTTCTTCAACGACTTGAAGTTCCTGTTGTACAGATCTTTCGCTTGTTTGGTTAGAGTTACGCCAAGATACTTTATGTTGTTTGTGTGAGAAACACCTTAAAAGATGTTCAACATCATTAGTCATCAGGGAAATGCAAATCAAAACAACCCTGAGATTCCACCTCACACCAGTCAGAATGACTAAGATTAAAAACTCAAGAGACAACAAGTGCTGGCGAGGATGTGGAGAAAGAGGAACACTCCTCCACTGTTGGTGGGATTGCAAAATGGTAAAACCGCTCTGGAAATCAGTTTGGCGGTTCCTCAGAAAATTGGGCATGTCACTTCCAGAGGACCCTGGCATACCACTCCTGGGCATATACCCAGAGGATTCCCCTGCATGCAATAAAGACACATGTTCCACTATGTTTATAGCAGCCTTGTTTATAATAGCCAGAAATTGGAAGGAGCCCAAATATCCCTCAAAGGAGGAATGGATACAGAAAATGTGGTATATTTATACAATGGAATACTACTCAGCAATTAAAAATAATGAATTCATGCAATTTGTAGGTAAATGGTTAGACCTGGAAAATATCATCCTGAGTGAATTAACCCAATCACAAAAGAATGCACATGAAATGCAATCACTGATAAGTGGATATTAATGAGCCCAGAAGCCCTAAATACTCAAGACACAAATAGCAAGTCAAATGATTCCCAAGAAGAAGAAAGGAGAGGACCCTGGGCCTGTAAAGATTGCATCCAGTTTAGTAAAGAAACCGAGGGGGAAGGGGGAATGATTGGGGAATAGTTGGGGGGGAGAGGAACTATGGGAACTATGGTGGGTGGGAACTGGGAAAGGGGAAAGCCTTTGGAATGTAAACATAGAATATAGAAAATAAAAATTAAAAAAAAAAAGAAAGGGAACAAAATCGTCACAGGAGCAATAAGGGAGACAATATGTGGAGCAGAGCTTGAAGTAAAGGCCACCCAGAGACTGCCTTACCTGGGGATAAACAGTCAACAAACCCTGACACTACTATGGATGACAAGAAGTATATACCAAAAGGAGCTTGCCATGGTTGTCTCTGGAGGGGCCCTGCCAGAGCTTTTCACTTCTTAAAATCATGATTTCCTCTTTGTGCCACTCATAACACAATGGCCAGAACCCACTTAGCTTTTATAGTCCTTATTGTTATTGGAATAATGGGTAGTTAATTGGTTAAATTCTTTTTTGTCTTCTACCCAATGTGAGTCTAGAATTTTACTGGAGGGCAATACAGTAATTAGGAGGTTGGATGTTAATTGACCTGAAAATACATTCACATCTCAAGTTAAATGAATATGGGCACACACATACACAAATGATACCAACCAACATACATATTATATTACATATCTTTATCCACATGTTGTGAAATATCACCAGTATTTTCTGGTTTTTGTGGCATGGACATATTTATAATATTTGTATAAGAAAAGTCATCATGCAGAAGTTGTCTACTCACAGCTTCCAAAACACACCTGTAATTCAAGTGTGTAAAACTCAGCACTTGCAGAGATGTCAGTTGGATTAGCAACAAGACCTAAGAGAGTAAGAGGAAAGCCAACACCAGGAAAGTTCTAAGAAACATCCATGAATGTAAACCAGGGAGCTGCTGAGAAACAACTGTCACCGTCTCGTCCTGCCTCCATAGGGCCTGAACACCCTCACTGTGTAGGTAGCTTTCCTCTTCACTTCTATAACAGTGTGTGTGTGTGTGTGTGTGTGTGTGTGTGTGTGTGTGTCTTTGTATATGTGTGTATGTCTGTGTCTCTGTGTATGTCTCTATGTGTATATCTCTGTATTTCTGTATGTTTGTGACTGTGCATCTGTGTCTATGTGTGTATGTGTATATGTATGTCTCTGTGAATGTCTGTGTGACTGTGTATCTCTGTGTCTGTATCTGTATGTATGTGACTGTGTGTCTGTGTGTATGTATGTCTCTGTGAATGTCTGTGTGACTGTGTATTTCTGTGTCTGTATCTGCATGTATGTGACTGTGTGTGTCTGTGTCTCTGTGTATGTCTCTCTGTGTGTGTCTGTGTATGTGTGACTGTGTCTATCTGTGTGTATGTGTGTGTCTATATGTATGCACATGCGTACAATGGTCGAGGTCAGAAACTGATGTCAGATGTCTGTCCTCAATTGCTCTCCATCTTAGATTATTCGTTCTCAGTGGTGGGAACTGAGTTTAGGGTCCCATAGAGGTTAGGCAAGCATTCTCCCACTGGGCTGTATTCCCAGTTCCACCTTTGACTTTGTTGAGACAGAGTCTCTTATTGAGCCTGAAGCCAAGGCTTTGTCTGTCTCTGGCGCCCCAGTCTTAGGGTTACACACATGCGCCACCATACATGTGTGTTTGTTCTAACCATGGATTCTGGAGTTCCACACTCAGGTCCCCATGCTCACACAGCAGGAACTTTACCAACTAAGACACCTCCCCAGCAGTACTCTCCCTATTTTTTTTAAAAATTAATTTATAAAGAAAAAGTAATTTTGATATTTTTGCTATACATAAAACTTTGAGTCCAACTTCCCTAGCCCAGAACAGTTATATTTTTCTTTATATATTATGGAAAGGATATGTAGATATATTGACTATAAAGCAAAACTATAGGATTAGAAGACTGGAGGTCTAGTAATGAGTCTACAATGTCATTTCTGTCTGAAAGCTTACCTATTTACTTAGCCAGTCAACAGGGATTGACTTTTACCTGGTGAGAAGATAAAAGTAAGAACAAATAAATCCTGTTTTCTGCCCAGTGTATTAGTGATTACCCTGCTCCCAAAACTTTGTAATGTCAGGAGGTAATGCTCATATAGTGTAAGCATGACCTGGAGGGAATGTAGAGGCCAAGTATGTGGCTGGAGAGGAATCAGAGGGAAGCAGCTTTCAGCAGAAGTGGGTGATGGTGTCAGGATGAAACTTTGCAGAGCAAAAGAACAACACTTAGAACAGAGCAGAGGCAGGTCATGTTTGGGGAGTTACCAGTGAGTGCTTTGGTTCGGAGGGAGAGAGAGATTAAAACAATAAGGAAGTGAGGGGGGGGCTAGTTATGAGTGTTCAAGATGTTTCAAAAATCAGATTCTAAGATTCCTTTTCCTTATCAGCGACAAATAAGACATCAAGTGCTAAAGTCTGTTTGGTGGTAAGAAAAGGATTAAGTGTCAGAGGCAAGAGTAGGTGACTGGGGAAATGTTGACTTCTTTGGCTGCAAACCTCTGATTTTCTTGAAAGCAATATGTCTTGTCTGGATTGCTGTGTGTTGCGGTTTCACTTGGCAAGCTGAAATCTGGTTGAGGGGAAGGAGACTCATGTTTGGAGGACCTTGAATTGAAGCCAAGAGTGAGAAGACATTTGTCCTGGGTACCACATCACATCCCCCCAAAAGAGCACACAAGTTTTTCCCTTTGAGGTGCAGGTCATTTTACTTGGGAAGGAAACTATGATTTCAAGAGTTTGAACCATCAAGTGACTCATTCAAACCATATTTTAATGAGGTAAGGATGCCTAAATGAAAAACATGTGGATCCATTTCGCTGAAGATCCGTACAGATTTCAAATTAAGGAACAAGGAGCAGGGGGAAAACCATGCCTTGGACTCAATCCAAATGTAAATGTTTGAGCAATTGTTTGGCATTTCCATGAATGTACGCAGAAATCCAGCTATAGAATTCTGTTCTGTTCTGGGACGTTCTCCCAGACTTGGGATCTCTTGTGTGTTTGGGCTTGTGTGTGCGTTTTCGTATGTGTGTGTGTTCTTGTGTGTTCCAGTGGGCTGTATGTGTGTAGAAATCAGAACCAAACTCTTCCAGTCTCATCCCTAAAGACATTTTTCACATTTTTTAAAAAAAGACAGAATCTCTCACTGGCCTCAAATTAGCAAGAAGGCCAGGCTGGCTGGCCGTGAGCCCCAGCGACCCATCTTCCTCTGCCTCCCCAGAGGAGAAATTCTAGCACATGGCACCATGCCAGATTTGTTTATTTATGTTTTTAACATGGGCTTGGGGGCATTGAACTCAGGTCTCACGCTTACAAGGCAGGCACTTTACCAACAAGCCATCTCTTTATCCAGAATCAGAATATTTTGTGAACAATTGTGGGAAAGTAGTCCAAACCTTGGGGACACTTACTCTGTTGAGTCCACAATGCCTTCACATGAGCCATTAAAAATGTCAGCTCCTGAGATAAACTCCTAAAGACTCTTTAACAATCCTCTTTTTATTCCCTATACCATCACACAACCGTACTTATGGTTTCTCACTTATGGGTCTCACTAGGTTATGATGTTCTCGGGAGCTAGTGGTTTGGAAGACGAAAGGTGTATTTCTTCTCTGTATTTGTTACATTGGCTGTGGGCAGCCAGAGGTCTTCTCCACACACGCAGAATACAAAAGGCCCTACCTGGGCTACCTCATTCTCCCATGAAAGGAAAAGAAATCACTGACAAAAACCACACCCTGCTTCCCCCAACTTTTGCCTACAAGTGTTATAGCCAACTTCTACCTGTACTTGATTGGTCAAAGGAAGTCACGTATCTAAGTCCTGTGTTAGGGAAGAAAATAATTCCCATAGGAAGTGAGTATCAGGAGGCTGTCCTATAGGACAGCTTTATAAAAACAAAAATCCTATCTTACATGTATCACATAAACGTGTTAGAATTTGGCAGATACACAGCAGATATTTACTGGCCAAATAGCAAGTACATTTCCTGCTTCTCTTTTTGAAAAGTAGATCTATCGATATTCATTTTTATAGGGATTCTAAAGAGATCAAATATTAATTATCTTGGGTCAATTATTGCATATTGTATTAGGATCATAATACTTCATTGATCATATAAATATGCACAAGTACAATTTCTCAATAATAAAGCAAAAGATGGCCAAATGAGACAATGGATTTTACCCCTTATGATCACTCCTGGCTTTGTTTTTGAGATGGTGTCTCAGGTGGATCAAGCTGCTTTGTGCATAGTCATGGGTGGGCTCGACCTTCCAATGTTCCTGCCTTCTCCTCCCAAGTGCTGGGGTCACAAAGGTGCCCCTCCTTACTTGGCTTCCTCCCTTATTATTATGACACGAGACTGTCAAAGTTTTCTAGTGGTCATGATGTGAGCACTTTCCGAGCTGGTCAGGAAAGCTCGGACCCTGGAAAGGATGCCCTCGGGCTCCTTCCTGGTTTCCGGTCCTCTCCCTGCCATCTGCACTCTCAGTGCGACCCTTCCGCAGCAGGGCCTGCTCTCACCCTGTGTGCTCTCCTGAGGTGAACCTGCTCTGGCATATCCAGTTGCATGGATCCGGGATGACATAACAAGGTTCCAAGCTCCTCGGATAAAAGGATAGGGATCGTCTTTGCCCACGGCCTTTAGATACCTCACTTGTAGACAATAATGCAACTGTGTTACTTGAAAATACCTCTTTGGGAGGCACGCTTGTTGGAGCAGGCCTGAAATCCCAGCCCGCTGGAAGCAGGGCCGGCTGGGAGGACTGTTTGAGGGCAGCCTAAGCTACATAGAAAGACGGTAACAAAGCTCTGTGGGAGCTTCCTCTGATTTAAGTGGCTAATCAGCCCCATGAAGACATCTGACCTGCTTCTAGGGATTCAAGAGTTTTTCAAAAAAAAAAAAAAATGTTTGCAGATAGGAGATGCAAAGGCAACCCCAGATTTCTCAGGACAGCAATATACTATCAATCAGCTCTAAAGCAGGGAGCCCAGAAGTATCTGCCGTCCGTTTAGTTAGCATACTGCTGCTTCCACATTCTGGAGTTTTAAAGCAGTGTTCATTATTAATCAGTCATCTTAGTCATCACTCTGTTAATTCAACACAATGAATAATTTGGAAGCCTTTCTGAGCCTCTTATGTTTCCAGACACCCTCATTATAATTACACATTTTTGTCTTGGTCCTTTTTTTTTTTTTTCCTCTTGCTGGATATAGATCACACATATTTGTTTTTCTAGTTCTCAAACACAGTCCCTGGAGTGGATCCCTTACTAATTAGGCTACTTAAGATCTTCACATATCCTCTGGTTCTTGGGAAACACAGCCACTTACCAGCTGCCACCCACTGGCCCTGCTCTGGCGATCTTCTAAAGAACCTTCTTCAGAGTAGTGGAGAGAGAGTGGAGAGTAACTGCTACAGGGTGGCTAATGGTCTATCCCTGCCTCACAGAGAGGGAGGGTGCAATTCACCACCGGACTGTGGATGTGTCTGGATCTCCCAGCTTCGTCTTCGAGTTCACCATCACCCAGCACAACCTGCAGAAGAATGGGCTTCCCCGTGCCTATTGTTGTAAAGGCAACCGCGTGTGGCTTCCTTGCTCTTTTTCTAGCAGTTAGCAAAGAGTGACCTAGTGTCTTTCACATCAGCAGATTACACTACAGGAAGAGAGCTGAGACAAGGGGAGAAGAGGAGGGAGATATATCTCGTTCCCATGCCTCCCACTCTCCCAGTAGGAGAGACAGCTTTCAATATGGACCCTTCTACCACCATAGAGCTTTCCTCCCCCATTATCTCCAGGAGGCCTAAGGATTCAATTCACATCTGTATTTTACCAATGCCTGAAACTCAGCCCGCGTATTCCAACGAGAAGGCTTTGTCCTTTGGGTACGCTGCCATTACTTCAGATATGACATGTCCAACAAGGCACTGCTGATTGTCCTTGAGTCTGCTTTGCTTCCACTGTGCCCTTTCTAGAGAGGTCAAAGAGTGATACTTTCCTTGACATAGTCTCACGTGCTTAAAAGTACCTAGTCTCCCTACCCAGAAGCCCCCACTATTCTTCCTGCGTTTTCTGCTGATCATGAGCTCTTTAGTGTAGAGTTTATTATTCATCTATATGTCCCTCAATGATGGAGGTTGAGACCATCTAGCAGGAAATGTCCATACAGACATGGTAACATAAATGTTTAATGTTGTCTTAATGCTTGCTATAGAAAGAGTAGCTTGCTGAGTGCTTGTAGACCAGAGAAGTTTGGAAGGGCTTGGACATGACTCTAGACCTCATTTTGGGGAACAGTGATTATGAAAAAACGTTTAGCTCAGGACCTACAATACAAAGTATGGAGGTCATGATATCAATGGGCCGTATCTCAAGCGAGTAATGAGTAATGTTGGGGTGAGGTCTGGTGTGATGGTGCAGAAGACAGAAGCTACCGAGGAAAGGCTTTACGATCCAGGTCCCAAGAGAGCTAGAGAAGTCCACACTGGGAAGCAGAAGGAGCTGGAGAGAGCTCCAAGCAGCTCTACAAAGGACACACAACAGGCATGGCTTGTAGCTCAAGTCAGGAAGGAAGTGTTTAATTTTCAATTGTTCTGGTGGAAGTATAGAGGGGATACTTCCCCCAGTGTAGATTGCCAATACAGAATGGCCCAAATCCACAGGCTAACTTGGCTGTCCATAGGGAAATGTGTGATTGACACCCAGAATATGGCAGTAGATTAGATCTGCTTAATCTGCTCCCACACTGGGCAGGGAATCCCAGAAGCAGAAAAGTGCTGTGACACTGGGTGGGAGTTAAGAGGGGACCCCACATTAGACAGTAATAATTTTCTCCCAAAGCTAGCCTTTTATTCAAAATCAGCCAGATAGTTGGCCTGGGGACAAGGTGTGTGGTGTATAGGAATCCTACATCATTGTTGCAATTATTTTTTTTACAACCCCAAAAATATTCCTAAATAAAAGGCTTTCTTGAAGGGTCTACTAAACCAAGCTGGTTCTATGCAGGATCCACATCCTCACTGGATTAGCTCTACTGGATTTCAAACAAGCATTGCATTCAAAAGACATTTAATTAAATGGGCTGCATTTTTATTGGTTATTAGAAACAGAGGACATCAAGCTGCTTAGGTGTGGTGAAGAGGAAAGAGAGTTATTTACTGACTAGGTGACAACGGAACCATACCCGGGCTCTTCACTAGGGTTACAGTCAGGAAATGCTTACTCTGCCTTTCATAAACCCACCCTAATGCCAGGCTGTAGAGATGGGCATGAACTCCACAATGAAGACGAGGATACGTGTGGGGGAGGGGGAGATGAGATACCGTCAGGCTATGTAGTTGCAGTCAACGCTTTCCTTGCTGCTTCTTCTATCAAACTTGTCAGCCCCTGTCTGTCCTTATATGACCCAGAGAGCCTGTTTCTTGGGGGCTGCCAGTTGACAAGTAAGGTTGCCAATAGAAGCCAGTTGCTCTCTTCTGACGTGGGAACTTACAACCTGTCATCTTTTGTTGTCTGCAGAGCCGAGAACACAGCCAAGCCAGCAGGGAGAGTCTGTCATTGAAGCCTAGAGATCTCATTGGAATGACGTAATGTATTCACATATACTGAGGAAGAGAAATGAATGCTTACCAGCTACCCTGCTCAGCTCCCAAGTAGCTAGGAGAAAAATAGTCACAGGGGCAGTGACAGAGAGAAGACGACCCTAGGAACTGTTTGTTGTTCCCTAGGTCTAAAGACAAAACAAAGAGATGGACAGCAGTGGCCACAAATTAGGCTATTTATCCACCTCCACCTTCACCAACATCTTCAACAACCCATCCTGACTCAGACGAGAGCCAAGCTCCTAAGCATACTAGAAGTAGAATACGAAGAGTTAATTAATTGAGAAGGGTTTGCAAACAACGAGAGAAAGAGAGAGAGAGAGAGAGAGAGAGAGAGAGAGAGAGAGAGAGAGAATGTAATAATTAGGGGAGAAAAAGACGAGAAAGAAGATCTAGCAAAAATCAAGTACAAATTAAAAGTCCCCCTGGAGAGCTGTTGCATGGATGGCCGGATGGTCAACAAATAACCAGTGAACTCAGCAAGAAAGTTTGAATTATCCTAAATTGGGGCAGGCTGCACAGCTGCCTGGGATTTCAGTATACATTCATTTAGGCAGCTCCCAGATTACTTCTTTCTTCTCACCCTCTGTCTGTGAGCATCATTTTGATGGGGGCAATGACAAGAAGCTCTGGGTGGCATCAGTTGGATAGGCCTGGAGACCTGCCAGGGCCACATCATCTATCATTTAAGAAAGCCCTGGAGAATATGCTGACTCAGGGCTAAAGTCTTACCAGGAGAATGGGACATGCAAGCATCAAGCCATCGAGGAGGGACAAACAAAGACAGGATCCCCTGAAGGGTGAGGACAGGCTAGAGCAGCTAGACACAATCTACCCCTAGAAGACTGGATTGCACCAATCCAATCGGAAGCCAGGATTACACCTGCACACTTCTAGGCCTTTGTGTACAATGCGACCCCGAGCACCGCCTCTCATATGAAAAGGGAACTTGGCCTGGTTGTCAATCTCAAAGAGTGTCGTTAGATTCATCTGCAGTGACGCATCAAAGCTCCGATCATGATTGTTGATCAGGTAAGACACCTCTGATGCTCACCCACTACAATTTTATTTGTCCCTGACCTCCAAGACTGACCTCATCAGTTGTGAGAGTATGTGATTGTTTTATTATTTTCACTGTTACGTGGGAAGATCATACTTCCCCTTTTAATTTGCTCAGATTACAGTCATCCGAGGGACCAGTGAGCCTGGCTGCAAGGGCGTCTTCACAGTGAAATCCCTATTGATATTTCTCCATCGATCTCTCTTCCCACATCCATCACAGTTGCTTTAAAGTCCCTGCAAATTGACCAAAACTCTCTGCCTGACAGTTCTCCTTACCCATAATTCATTTCGTTTAGTGTCTGTGTCTTGAAGCAGCCAGTGAAGGATTATCACTATATCTATCTTCCTTTGTCTATACACATATATACACACGGTACCTGCCTCCATGGAATACCAAACCTTCTGGAAATAATGCACAATTAATTCTCTTGGCTGTACTTCAAACAAATGCAGAAAGGGATATTTTCCCTGTTTTCTGGATGAAAGGCAGAGGCCCGTTTGCTCATGGAACGAGTACTACAGGATTTACACTGGCTTCTCTGGCGACCCAGGCCTCGAGCACATTACAGCGCAGTCTTCCTTACTCCCCAGTGGAAGAATTAAACACATCTCCTTCTACTTTCTACATTGGACTGTGGATAGCAGCAGATCTGTGCTAAATGACAGTGCACGATGGGGGCCCTGGGGACTGAGGGGGACTAGAGAAGGGTCTTAATCTTTGGCCAGTCTCCGGCTTACACCTTAGAAGCTGGCTTGTTAGACTAGTCGATCATCGCTGTGCCGATCCAGTTCCCTGCATCTGAGCCGTGACAACTCCCCAGCCGCGGGAGAAGGAACCTAGTGCCTGGCAGTTCTATCATCTACCTTGCAGGCCTGGTGCTAGGCCATAAGAATAAACTCAAAGAGCTCAGGGAAAGAGAGTGTGCCTGCAACCTGCTCTCAGCCCAAGAGTTGGAGGTAGATGATTAGATGTCATTAGAAGAGACTCTCTAAGCCCCGGGACATAATTAACAGAATGGTGGCCACCTGCTGTCAGGTGCCAGCATTGGGGGTAATTAGTAAACCCAGTACCTAAGGATCCCAAGGTCTAAGAAAGGAAAGAAGCAGAGAGAGAGAGAGAGAGAGAGAGAGAGAGAGAGAGAGAGAGAGAGAGAGAGAACTTGAGAGTTTAGAACAGCAATCTGGGAGAAATCAATCGGGTCCTTTAGGAGCTACTGTGACATCAGCGGCTGAGCCAGCGAAGGATCACTGAACCTGCACACCTAAGCTGACCTACTCACAGCCCAAAGCCACTGTCACCGTGCAGCAGGGTCTGTCCTCTAGCATCTTACAAATAAAGGAAAGCAATCGATATGCAACATGACGAAAGCCTGGGAGAGCCAAACCCGGTTGGCAGGTCACAGGCCGAGAGAGGCGAGAGAGACAAAAAGGGCCTGGAGATGTCAGCCTCAGATTTCTCAAGCAACACAAAGGCTGTTGGCTTTCAATGCACACTGCTTGCCTCTGTTCACGGGAGAAAGGGGAACAAGGTGGTCAGTGTTCAAGGAAAGAGGGGGGACAAACGCCTGACGACAGTCTTGGAGCTGAATTTAAAAACATCAAATTAGAGGCATGTGTGCTGAAATGAGGCTCTGCTGCCTGGGAACGCACCTCCCTAAACAAATGCGGCAATTACGACGGCTGGTGCTTTGGCTCCCGGTGGCACACTGAACACTGATGGGGGCCAGCGAGCCCACTCATTGCCCAAATCGCCCCTTTCACAACATCTCCACGGGAAAGTTAGGCCTGTCAGCTCACTGCTTTGATGGCCACTAATACGACACTGCTCCGGGGGGGGGGGGGGGGGACAAAGCTTCGAGTATGTTTCGGCACCGTTCACCCAGCGTGCTCCACAGCCGGCAGGAGTGACTAGTGGAAATCTCGCCGTCTTTCGATTTTAACATTTTAAAGACACGGATCAACATACTAATATTACTAACCTAGAACTCATAATAGTGCGCGCACGCGCGCGCGCGCGCACACACACACACACACACACACACAGAGAGAGAGAGAGAGAGAGAGAGAGAGAGAGAGAGAGAGAGAGAGATACTAAGAATTGTACCAAATGGTGGCCCTGCATCCATACATACCACTCTAAATTTTCTCTGAAATTCAGAACCACCACTGTCCCAAGCACTTACTCACTTACAGTGGAGTTTATTCTGTATCTACTGGGCAACTTCCTCCCTAACATGGAATTTCCATAAACTCTATTGTTGTCTTGTTTCTGGATCTCTCGGTTTTGTTTTTTTTTTTTAAACATCCAGCTCCTAAGACCCCTGAGTCCGCCTTACTCCTGCCCTGCTCTTACCCCTTGTCTCTCCTGCCTTGTCTTATCTCCCTAGTCTAGGCTTCCAACTGCTTTTTGTAAGCAGTCATTGTTCAGGGTCTTGGTGTGACCTGAATATATTAGGAAGGTGGCAAGAGATCAGGGAAGGAGGAAAGAAAGAAAAACAGCAAAGCAGAAAACGCTCTGTGTGCAAGGTCTTTCCCAGCAGAAAGCAGTTTCCCCTGGAGTTCACAGTGACAGGAGTTTGTTGGGCGGGTTTTAATGTGTTCTGTCCTGGGCTTTTTGTTTCAAAAGACTTCAAAACCAACATAAGTGAGGCTACTGTACTACGGTGCTAGCAAAGAATGGAGTCTATGACATAAGTGTGAAGGAGTAGGGGATTCCTAATAATTATCCTAATATTTTTTTCCTGTCAGTAATGGAGAGACTTTGCCCTGAGTGGTGTGACAAAGTTCCCAGCCTTATATATCACAAAAATTACTTTCCCACTCAAACCAAAGAAAAACATAACTGCCAATTCATCAGAGATACATGGACAAAGCCTGTGGGTACTAGCTAAAGGTCAGAAGGCTTGGGGCTATGAAGAAAACAAAACAAAACAAAACAAAACAGCACGCCCAAGAGAAGCAGATTTATTCAAAAGTATGCAAGAACCAATAACTTTCTGCTACTTTCCAGTGGGTTCAATTCCAGGAGACACCTTGTGCGTCTTATGCCATGCACCCCCCTACACTGGATCCTCTGAAGTATAACCCTAAATAAACTCTCCTTCCCTAAAAAGAAGTGGGAGCTGGAGTTTAAAAGCAGGGCTCAGCGGTCAGCGGTTAAGAGCACTTCTACCACATGGTTTCTCCCACCAGCACGGTGGCTCACAACCATCTGGAACTCTGGTCCCAGGACATCTGATGTCCTCTTCTGACCTCCATAGGCATCTACACACAAGTACCCATGTAAAAAAATATTTTTAAAACATTTTTAAAGAAAGCAAATAACAGCAAAAACATCGAAAGACTAATGCTTTGACAAAAATCGAAAGAAGACATTGCACCTTACCAACAAACCTTACCACAAACCTTCTTCTGACTGGAGAGGCATGCCGTGCTGGAGGATTGGAAGATTCCAATGTGCTGATCTCCCTAGACTGCTTTGCAGATTGAGCATAGGCTGATTAAAAACCCCAATAGTATTTTTTTATGTGAAAATCAGATTCCAAAATCGATGCGTACATGCAAGGAACTGCAAAGAACCGGACACATTTTAAAATAAGGGGAGATGCTCGGGCATCGTATTGTTTGGCTTAAGACTTAAAAGGATTCAGACATCAAGATACCGAGGTGGGGTACAAAAGGCATGGGAAAGTGCAGAGTCCGGAAAGAGACACACAGATTCACATGCATGATAGTTTTATCAGTGACTCTGAGGCACTTCAATAGAGGTAAAGAAAGCCTTTTAACAAATAGTGCTGTTTTATAGGAAAATGCTATGCCAAATACAAATAATCAAGAAAGAAATTGGACCTTTACCTTGTGCTGTATTAGAAAGGAATCCGAGAGAGATCACGTATCGCAAGCACAACAGAAATACAACTTATGTGCAGACAAGAATACTAAAAGACACTGAAACAGAGCAGGTGAAGAATGGGGTTCTTGGACCACCAAGATGTCTTAGCGATTAAAAGCACTTGCCACATGAACCTGACAACCTGAATCTAGTTTCCAGATTCCATGGTAGAAGGAAGGAAAGAACTGATTCCTAAAAGTTGTCTTTTAATTTTTACGTGTGTACCATAGCAGACATTCTCATACTTACTCATACACATACATCATACACACACACACACACACACACACACACACACACACACCAATAGTAATTTTTAAAATAAAGAATGAGTCCATGACTTCACAGCAATACACTAGTTAAAAAGAATTATTGTGCCTACTCAACAAGAGGGAAGTTGTGTCTGGCATTAGAGACCTAGTCAACTACACAGGCTAGTGAAATCATGGATCTCAGAGGAGAACCTCTAATGGCTACTTTACTAAACCAGTATAATCCCCAACAACATTCTAAATATTTATCTTCATACCCACAGATAAGTGTAGTTCTGACTCATTATTAAGGAAACTTCTCTTTGCAACAGATGGAGACCATTACAGGAAAACCACAGTGAGCCAAAATGCAGACTTGTGGAGCACAGTACTGATGCATCTACAACTCTAGCACCTAAGGCTCAGGAATCACTTCAGAAGAGGAGGCTGAAAGATTTAAGATCCAGAGGAAGAAGAAGATGCTGTAAGATTGTGTCTCCTACCAGAGAAGATACACTTATGAAGTCTCATCAACCTGGACAAAATCTGAAACAGACACACACACACACACACACACACACACACACACACACACACGGGGGGGGGGAGAGAGAGAGAGAGAGAGAGAGAGAGAGAGAGAGAGAGAGAGCAGTAATAGTCATGATAACATGGAAGCATCAGAATTCATGAGCCCTCAACTGTAGACAACTATAGGCAACTAAGGAAAGCTGAGAGCTGACGAAATAGTCTTCTCCAGGGAGGAACACACCAACTGGTCATCCAATACAGAACAGTCATCCTTTAAAACACACACACACACACACACACACACACACACACACACGCCATATATTCAACAACAAATAAAGAAAAAGACCATGAGTTTGAAAGAGCACTGGGATGGAGTGGGGTAGGTTGGGGAAGGTAAATGGGAGGTTTAACAACAGGGAAGGAGAAAATGATATAATTATAACCTCCAAAGATAAAATAATAATAATAATAATGATGATGATGATGATGATGATGATGATGATGATGATACCTTAGGGAATCTATTATTTATCTATCTATCTTCTATTATTATTATTATTATTATTATTATTATTTATTTCATTGTTATTGTTGTTGATGAGCTTTTGAGAGAGGGTTTCTCTTTGTAGTCCTGGCTGTCTTGGAACTCACTTTGTAGACTAGGCAGGGCTTGAGCTCAGAGATCCATCAAGCCTCTGTCTCAAGGGATTCAAGATGTGCATCACCACCACCCACCAAAAAAAAAAAAAATTTAAAGAAAGAATTAGAATAAGCTCAAGCATGGAATTCACAACAGTGTAAGTGGGGGGATGTCTTCACAGAAATCAGATTTTAAAATCTAAGACGCACAATGAAAACCACTACGACTGTAATTTAAATAGAAACCATAGAATATATAATTAAACGTGAAGATAAAACATGAATCCAAGCAGATAATTCAAATGCCACAAATAAATTAAGGAAAGCAGAAGAGCAAAATTTTAAGAGAAAGGTAAGTTTTAGGCACAGTTACTGATTTAGGAAACACCATCACAGAAAAGCAAGCTAATACATTAAAAAACAGTTGTGCCCTGAAAACAAGATCAATACAACTGATTAAGTATAATTCAGTTTAGACAGTGAAGATGGGAGAATGCAAATACATAGAAACGAACCGAGAGCCAATTGTGTAAATAGTAATGCAAAAACACTCTGATGAGAAGCTTCCATTTAATTGTATGTGACTTGGTGAAAAAAGAAATTACCTTAGAGAATCTACTATTTATCAATTTTAGGATAATCATCCTAAAATTAAAATGAAAATAGAAATGAATTTCTTTTCTTTGTAAAGATACCCCAATGAAAAGTGCACTAAGTCCCAGAAGTTTTATGGGTGAATATTATGAAAACTTTGAGAGACATGCAATTCCCATATTATTTAAACAGTTTCAAAGAAGAAAACATAAGTCTTTCAAATTAGTTTATAAATCTCAATATTTACTACCGAGTTACTCTTAAGATTACTGTGTTGGAAAACGATGATGAATGTCATTGATTCCTAAGGAAGATATTTGCAAGTGTATGCTGGCATAGTAAATAATGAAAATAATGCAAAATGGTCAGGTAGTTTTAGTAAGTGAACAAAAGATAAGGAGACTAGAATCATGTGAGCATGCACACTGATATTCTATCACATATAACCACAACTGAAGAACTGCTTTCTGGCCCACCATGTTTCCACTGGACAAGGGTTTGGAAGGTTTTCTCTCTATGGAAGTAGGTGAAGAAGCACACCCCCAAAACCCAGAAGGTACTAGAAGCCCACAGTCTAGAGGAATCCGATTCCTGCCACACACTGAAGATTATATAGAAAATCAAAAGAACCAGGCCTTGTGTGATGTTTGACTTAATTTATATAGTTCAGAAAATGTAGCTTAATCATTGGTTCCCCGGAGCCAGGCTGGGAGGTTGGGCCTGTGCTGGCTTGTTTTATATCAATTTGACATAAAATAAAGTCATCTGAGGGACTCAGTGAGGGAACCTCAATTAAGAAGATGCCTTCATAAGATCAGGCAAGCCTGGAGGGTGTTTTCTTAATTAATTAGTGATTAATGGGGGAGAGCCCAGCCCACTGTGTGTAGTGCGGCTTCTGGGCTGGTGGTCGTGGGTTCTATAAGAAAGCAGGCTAAGAAGCCATGGGGAGCAAGCCTGTGAACGAGCCAGTAAGCAGTGTTCCCCCTGAACTCCACATCACCTTCCATTTCTAGGATTCTGCCTCGTTTAAGGTCCTGTCCTGACTTCCTCTGATAGTGAACAGTGATGTATAAACCCTTTCCTCCCCAAGTGCTTTTTGTGATGGTGTATTATCACAGACTACTATCCCTGACTAAGAATGGAGCTTATAATGGGGTAAGAAGAAATGTTTTGGGAAGATGACACTATTATTTTATGTTTGTGTTTTTAATAGGTTCAAAACTCAGCAAACTGATGGTTATATGTGTACTTTATGCATTTTGAATATTTTTAACATTTCAAATATTTTCTGAGCTCTATGCTTAAAAATTTGAATGTAGATGTATAGAAGTTTTATTTCCACAAACATAAATTTTTAAAAAAACCACCATTTTGATTTTTTTAAAGTATGATAAAATAAGGTGAAAATGGTAGGTGATTTCTTAACATCCTAGGGTATATTTGTCTTAGCCCCACAAAGAGCATCCTTCTTAATTATAGGACCATAGGTTAAGTCTCACTGAGAAGAAAAACAATGTCCACAGTTATCACTATTAAAGTGATAAGGATTAGATATCTCACAATTAGGGAGGAGGAGACAGAGGGGAAGAAAGAGAGGAGAAGAGAGGAGAGAGAAGAAAGAAGGGGAGGGGAGGAGAAGAGACGGGACAGGAAAGAGGGGAGGGAGGGAAGGAGGGAGAGAGAGAGAGAGAGAGAGAGAGAGAGAGAGAGAGAGAGAGATCTATATGAATCTATATTTGCAGGTATGGGTCATAACCCAGAAAGCTCAATTTAATTATCTGAATGAAAATGCAAATTGACTAAGCAAGTTGCTAGGAGGACATGATTGGTAAAGTTAAACCAACACTATCATATCTACAAGTAATAATCAATGTGAAGACGAGATGAGAAGGACCCATTTATATCAGGGCCACAGAACATAAGATAGCTATAAAAAAAATGATGTGCAAAATCTGAGATACTTTAAGAAAACTTGGTAAATTTACCAAATGTAGCAAAAGTTTCCTTTCATAATTAGAAAGGAAACTTATTTTAGACCAGGGAGCCTTGCTTCACAAAGGTGCCAATAGTTTTAACTCGATTTCTAAGATCAATGCAGTGGAAATATCAACATTTTCAAAAAAGCTAAACAAAAACTGGGGAAATAACTCAATTTTAAAGCACTTCACTCACAAGCAAGAATTGAATTC
This sequence comes from Apodemus agrarius, assembly GCA_964023405.1. Taxonomy (NCBI): domain Eukaryota; kingdom Metazoa; phylum Chordata; class Mammalia; order Rodentia; family Muridae; genus Apodemus; species Apodemus agrarius. The sequence continues at coordinate 44,374,739 of OZ030012.1, read as the reverse complement.
TCAAGATACTCAGAGTGCACATGTGTGTAATCTCGGAGCTCCCGTGGAGAGGTTAAGAGATGGATATCTATTTGTCATAGACTTTATCACAGAGATGGGCCTAGAACTTTTGACAAAGCAGAACCAAAAGATAAAAGACAGCCTGGAAGGTCCCAGGCCATCTAGCCTGACTTATGATCAAGATCCTCTCTTAAGCAAGGTGAAAATGAGGAACCATCCCTGGGGTTGTCCTCCAACACACACACACACACACACACACACACACACACACACACACACACGTGCACATGCTCACATGGACCTATTTTATTTTTAAAGTTAGGCAGGATTTTAAAAAATTTAAAAAGACTTATTTTAGAAAGACACACATGGTATGTACTTACTTATAAGTGATATTAGACATAAAGTACAGGATAACCATGCTACTGTCCACTGACCCAAAGAAGCTAAGAAGGACCCAAAGGAGGATGCTTGAATCCCACTCAGAAAGGAAAATAAAATCAACATCAGAAGTGGATGGAGAGAGGAGACTGGGTGGGAAAGGGGACGGTAAGGGGAACAGAGGTGGGAATCAAGTGTGGAGAGAGTAGGGTGGATGGTGGAGATGAAAGAGAGAAGGGAAATTGTTGGGTTGGGTAGGCATCTCTGGGACAAGCACAGAGCTGGGATCTGGGAAGCTTCTGTGATGATATGGGGTTGCCCTGATACTCCCAGCAGAAGGGGATATGGAGCCTGAAGTGGCCACCTCCTGTATCCAGGGAGGACTTCCAGTGGAGGGAGGTGGACACCAAACCATTCACAAAGCCTTGAACCAAAAATTTGCCCTGCCTACAAGAAATGCAGGGATAAAGATGGAGCAAAGAATGATGGAAGAGCCAACCAATGACTGGCCCAACTTGAGACCCACCCCGTGGGAGAGACCCAACCCCTGGCATAATTAATCATACTTCCTTATGCTTGCAGACAGGAGTGCAGCTGTCGTCTGAGTGCCTTCATCCAGAAGTCAATGGAAAAGATGCAGAGATCCAAAACAAAACATTAGGTGGAACTCAGGGAGTCTTGTGGAAGAGTCAGGGAAAGGACTGAGGGAGCAGAAGGGGTCAAGGACACCACACAAAGATCTATATAGTTAGCTGACCTGGGCCTGTAGGGGCTCACAGAAACTGGACCACCAACCAAAGAGCAGGCAGGGGCTGGACCTAGGCCCCATACACATATGTAGCAGATATGCAGCTGGTTCTTCATATGGGTCCCCCAACATTTGGAGTGAGAGCTATCTTTGACTCATAGTCTTGTTACCTGCCTTTGAATCCCTTTCCCCTAGCTGGGCTACCTCGTCTGACCTCCGTGGGAGAGGATGTGCTTAGTTCTAATGAGACCTGATGTGCCAGGGTGGATTGGTACAGGGGGGATCCCCGGCCTCTCTGGGGAGAAGGGGGAGGGTACATGGGAAAGGGGGTGGGAGGGTGGGACTGGGTGGACAGAAGGGAGGGAGGCTGCGATAGGGATGTAGAATGAATAAATAATTAATGAAAAAATATTTATTTTATGCAAATGAATGTTTACTTTCATGAATGTATGTGTGCCACTTGGTCGAGTTCAGAACATGCATAGCACTGGATCTGCTGGAACTAGAGTTACAGATGGTTGGGAGCCACCAGGTCGGTGCTGGGAACCAAACTTTCTACAAGTGTAGTCAGTCTCTTAACCACTGAGCCAATTCTCTGGAGAGTTGTGAAAAGATGAATTTAAGATCAACATATGAATTAATATTAATATTTAGCAAAATTCTGAAGTGAATAACAAAGTAAGAGAAGTGGAGTATTTAATTTCAAAATCTTAATAATGAAAAGACTATGTATGACCTTATGCATGCATGACATTCTTAGAAAAAATATAGAGTATTCAGAAAGAAAATGAAAGAGATATATCAACAGCACTACCTCAAATGAGAGGGGAAGATAAGTTATTAAATAAAATTGACTAGATCGAGTAGATCCTCGCCCCAGGCCTCAAACAGAATGGATTCCAAAGGGATCTAAGCTTAAGCATCAGATCTAAAACCGCAAGCACACTAAGCGAGAATATGGAACGATTCCATTGCAAGCTTGGATGGGGAAAAAAGATTTCTAAATATAACTACAAATTTTTAAAAAAATTAGATTGTTAGGACTGAGTACATGAAACTCAAAGAAAAACTTGATCATGAGGACATACTAGCTAACAAAGAAAAACATGAATGCTAAATTCAACTTAAATCCTTACAAGTATCCAGAAAGGGGGCCTATTTCCAAGAAGAAGGAGGAGGAGGAAAAGGAGGGGGAAGAGGAGGATGAGGAGGTAGAGGAGGAGAAGGAGGAGGGGGAGGAAGAGCAGAAAGAGGAGGAAGAGGAGGAGAAGGGAGCAGGAGGGGGGAGGAAGAAGAGGACGGAGAGGAAGAAAAGGAGGGGGAGAAGGAGGGGGAGGAGGAAGAGGATGGAGAGGAGAAGAGGGGGAGAAGGAAAAGGAAGGAGAGGAGGAGGAGGAGGAAGAACAACAATAAGAACAAGAAGAAGCAGCAGCAACAGCAGCAGCACCATTAAATTTTTATAAAATTGAACATGAAAATAAGCAAATAATATTTAAAACATTCTCCAAGGATTCTGGAATACATGGAGTGCAAACTCCACATATTCAAAGTACAGATGCAGACAGTAATTGATGAAGGCGGCAAGGACACTTCTTTTGGTGCAGTCACTGACAACCCGTGCATACTCCTGCAAAAATATTTCTCTAACATTACAATAAATAACCCCAAGAAAACTCCTTTAGTTGTGGTGACAGTAGACGGGGAGGGCTGCTGGGAAGAGGCATGAGATCACCAACACTGGGAAAGGATCGAGAGGGGCCAGGGAGCGAATATGATTGAATTACATGCATGAAAATGCCATAATGGAACCCATTATTATATATAGTTAATAAGGCCAATAAAAGCATTAAGGCAGTGTACTGATACCTCCAGAGCCTCAGACTATGTTTTTATCTGATGCTGACTCTTTCTCCTAAACAGTCACTTTTATACATCTCTGGCGGACATATTAATTGTTGTCATCCCCAAGGAAGGCAATTTGGTAATATGTATTAAAATTACAAATGCCTAAAGCCTTTGCCCCAGCTCTTCTATTTCTGGAAATGCATCCTGGTGATATTAGGGCACATGCAAAATGATATACAAGAATCTCTATCACAGCATTGTTAGCCACAGCGAAAGATTGGAAGCAATCCAGTTCTCCCATAGAAGGAGGCTGAGTTTTTATTCTACTTACTTTTATAGCCTCACAGTGGAAACTAAAACCTGAACCCTGTTTCTGAACTGAGCACAGAGTACTCAAGCCATATATACACTCCAGTCCCTCTTCTGCCAGACCACACTCTGGACCAGCCATGGCTGGAACACTCCCAACTGCGAGATGGCCTTGGGGAGCTTTGGGATATCAGCACAGCCCTGTGATGCACAGAAGAGGAAAAAATACAGAATCGCTCTATCCCTGTTAGCCACTAAAGCAGAACTTTTCTCAGCTGGGTAACTCCATAGAAAGGATGCGGGTACTGTGTGCACTTTCCCTAGATACAGGAGGCACCATGAATAGCTGTTGCTTCATCTACTCCTGTTTTAATTGGGACAAGATATTGCTGATTTACCCTTGTCTATTTTAACAAGTGTATCCCTTCTGCTAAAACTACATAATCTGGATGATAATTTCTGCAGAGATACCAATGTTTATGGGCACTTGGTGAGACTATAAACAGTGATAATGCCCTTGCTCCAGCAGCTAGCTACCCTCAGATGAAATAGAAGATGCAGCATTCTAAATGAGAATTATAAAAACTGAAACTGTGAAATGGTCAGAAAGGCTAACGTTGGATGGTCTCTGTTTCCACATTCACCTCAGTTTCCTTTGAAAGTACACAATTTTAGTACATTTGTTGTTGCTGAGAGTCTTTTGAGCTTGAGCCTTTGTTCAGCACAAACTCTTCAAAGACCATTCACAGAAAAAAAAGAGGAAATCTTGCTGGACAGTAGACAGCTAGAACTCTGCAGAATGGTACTGGTTTCAAATCTACTTTGTGTGAGAAGGCTCACATTAAGTGGGCCGATCTGCGTTAGTCGCATCACTTGAAGCACTGAAGATACACTTTGGTGAATCCTGTGTTTGGAGACCTTAGGGGACACACTATATTTATACTCTGTTAAACTAGGTCAACTCCTTTGTTGGGACAATCCCAGTGGGAGCTCTACATTTCACCTAAAGATAGCAAGCAAAGCATGGGTACTTTACAGGCTCGTCTAACCCGACTCATTCCGACGAAATCCAATCTTGTACTGTTGTCTGTCCAAAGAAATAATCTCTGACTTATTTATGTCAAAATATTTCTTTAGTGCCCAGTGCAAGGTTTTCATTGTCGTAGGGGTTGTGGAAATGTGAATCCCTGCTGCTAGGACAGACAGAGGAAGAGAAGCACCTGCATGCCAGCCATGAACAAATCATAAAATAGATGATAGTTATAGTGCTCTGAGATGCTGTCACTCGAGTCAGAAGAAGGCTTCCTGCAGGCAAATGGAATCTGAGACTCATAATAGAGTGAACCCAGAGCACCAGCCAGAACATTTTTTAGTTTTCAATGATAGCAAATGTTCTTTCTGGAAAAGTTAAGGCATAGCTCAGATATAGTTTTTTCATGATTAAAACAAGCACACAACCCATAGACAGTTCTTTAGCATTACAGTATTAGGCATGAAGTTCTTCCCTTTGGGATAGCCTTAAATTCAACTAGACAGCTGGTGGTTACTCCCAAGATGTAGATACCACTGTTGTACCATTATGGATATATTGTTATGCTGGCCTTTGTTGTTCTTAGGTTTTACAGACAGGTAGAAATATTGATTGCTTTCCTACTTTGGTAGCTTGTATAGCACCTTTGGCTGGTATATCAGCTAGTCTTAAGGGAGAAGACTTCCAGGTCAATTCCAAGGGAACACCTACTAGTCCTTGTGCTGAAGGGTGTTGTGTCTTCAGTAATAGGGCCTTAACTTTCATTTTCTGGAGACAAGAGCATTAGAAATACCCTGTATTATTTGGGACGTCTCTTGGATTTTCTTGATCAAAAACTCAGAGGGATGTTTTCTGTGCCTGGCACTGGGTTATGACTCTTGGAAGGAGTGTTATCACCCCAAATAGCATACTGCCATTTAAACTCTGTGTATGTATGTATGTACACTAATGCATATTGTATATGTATTATTAAGTAAACATAAAATGTTCCCTATGGCTTTTATAAATTCACGCCTGGTGAAGTGATGGACCCTAGAGAAGAATGTACTACTGTCACTTTCCTAAACTAGTAGGATCTTTAAAGCATGATAAACACTTCTTATGCCCATATGTAAGTGCAGGTCTCACTTCTGATCAAAGAAGCTTCTTTTTTGCGGTAGGTGGAATTACAGAAAAACCCAGATGGTTAAAATGCTTATGACAACTGATCATGGAGTGCTCAACCCCAGTCAACACACCCACAACACAGCCCTTATACCAGTGGTTCAGGGGACATTGTGGGAAACAGGGGCAGAAAGATCACAAGAACCAGAGAGCTAGGATGTCTACAGCAAGATAGTGTCTTCTGAATGTGATAGGGAAGCCTGCACACACGATATTTCAGCAAAATGGGCACTTCAAAAAAAAGACATGCACAATGACATCAGTTGGAATGCCAACATGAGTGGAGGAAAATTCACACGGGCTCACTCCAGCTGAAGAGCTACAGGCAGTTAAAGGCTGCATAGAAAGGGAAGAGGAAGAATCAGAATTAGTCTTCTTCAGGAGCAAGTCCTCCGATGGCTATCTAATCCCAAGTAGTCACTCCTAGACACATATATGTATGGGTAACACAAAATGGACTGAGACGATTGTGTGTGTGTGTGTGTGCGCGCGCGCGCGTGTATGTGAAAGAATTGTAATTTAAAAGGAGGTCATGAGTTGGAAAAGGAGTGGAGAGAAAGGAGGAAGGAGTAGAGGAAATTATGTAAATATAATATTCATGTATGAAAATTACTAAAAGGCTTTTTTTTTTGAAGTTCAGGAAACTGGCTGCAATGGAATGCACTGTAACCAATACCCTCAGGGAGCTGAGGCCGAAGGATCACTTGAGCTCAGGATATTGAGGTCAGCCTGGTTAATACAGTGAAGCCTCAATTCCTAAAGTAAAGCCAATACAAATATATAAACAAACAGGTTGTGATTTCGGTTATTAAGTGTTTTCTTTTTTAGCCTAATTTGTATGGTTTTTAAAATGTATTTTATAATGTTTAAAGAAAACGGAGTTAAAGATGAGACTAGCATCAAAACCGCAAAATCAACATTTAAGCAGAATCCTCTGTGTGTGAAAGAAGTTAGAACTTGTTTTGCTGGGGCATCTAGCCTTTTTTACTCAGTAGATATAATGTTAGATTCCGGATTTGATTTCTATTTGGGATACTAACAATTTAGAATGCATTGGAAGAAGATTTAAAAAAAAAATCTCTGAAAATCAGGTTGTGTGAAGAATGGCAATTAGTGAATCATTCTTCTTTGGGAAGAGAAGGCTGAGACCCACGACAGGCACCTTTAGATAATTAGCATGAATCAGTGCGTTAGTCAGCTCCTCATTACTATGATGAAAAATCTTGAACAAAATACTCAAAGGACAGAAGAGTTATCTGGAGTTGTGACTTGAGAGCGTTCAATCAGTAGGTGCCATTGCTTCCGGGTCTATAGTTAGGCAGTACCTTGTGGCCAAGGGCATGCAGGGGAAGAGGAAAGTTGCTGTAGTGGCTCTTCCTGGTTGTCAGCTTGACTCTATCTGGAATGAACTACAATCCAGAATTGGAAGGCTCACCTGTGATCCTAATCTGGAGGTTGAGAGATACAAGTTTCTGACCTGTATCTTGGCATACAGAGCTTGAAGCATAGTGGTTATGAATCCCAGAAGATTAAGACCTCTGAGTTCAAGGTTATCTGGGATTAAAGGCGTGGTGGCGCACACCTTCAATTTTGGCCACACCCTCTGCTGGAGACCTACATAAGGGCATTGGAAAAAGGAAGACTCTCTCTGCCTGCTTACCTCGTGGGACTGAGCAACTGCTAGATCCTTGGACTTCCATCCACAGCTGCTGTTTACCATTGTTGGGGAGTTGGACTACAGACTGTAAGTCATCAACAAATTCTCTAACTATATAGAGATTACCCATATGTTCTGTGACTCTAGATAACACTGACTAATACAGCTGCTCACTGTGCTATACGTACTGAGGAAGGAATCGGGGTGCTGGGAACAAAATAGTCCCTTCTTGGCATATTCCCAGGACTTACTTCTTCTAGCCAGACCTCACATCATACAGTCAGCTCTACCTCCTACTAGTCCATTGAGCCATGAATCCACCAGCAGATTAACAGTGAAGTAACTATTGCTGCCCTGGGGACCAATCTCCAATGAAGGATAATCTCAATCAAAAAAAATCTGTCAATCAGTACTATTAGCAATTATTCTAGACTAGAGACAGAGAAGCCTTTCGTAGAAGGAAAACAATATATATTTTATTACATGTAATGACTTGCTGATTGTGCTCTCTATATACAAGAATTATTTGTGGTGTCTACTGTATTTGTGAGCAAGCCATAAAATGGATGACAAGCATTTGATCAGAGTAGCCCCTCAAATTTAAGATCCGTTGGATCACCTAGGGTCGTGTAAAACTTTTGGTTGTCAAGCACGTTTGATTATTATGATGGTTAACGTTGATTATCTATTTGATCATACGCAGAGACACTTAGGAGACAACCCTGTAGGCATCTCTGTGACAGACTACCTCAGTTAGTCACTGTTCGTGCCTGTGATGGAACTTCTCTACTAGGTGAACTAAGATGGGAAGATCTGCCCTCCGTGTGGGCAGCATCACTCCCTAGGCTAGGATCCTGAACTGTATAAATATAGAAAGTGAGTTCAGCACTAGCATCTACCACTTTCTCCTTCTTGATTGTGACCGCAATGTAATTATTTGTGTCAACCTCCTCTTGCTTTGACATCCTTGCTATGGGGACTGGAATCTTGAACTGAAAGCTAAAGTAAATCTTTCCTCCCTTAACTTTCTTTTTTTGGGGGTTATTTTCCCCCACAGAAATAAGATAAGTACCTAATGCAAGTATCAAAAACAAAATGTGCTTTGTTTCATTGAATAGAAATTTAGGTTAACAGAATTTTTAATTCACTTCGATCTTGAAAAGCCTTTTATTCTATTATTCTTGTATTCATTTAAGTCCCAGTGAAAGGTATTTGCTAGATGCTCTGGGATAATTGAAAATCACAGCACCTGGGATACCGTTGTAAATTTTGGAAACAGGAGAATACTTAGCACATTTGGAGTGTATTAACTTGATTAAAGAAATGTCTCTGGACAAGGAAACATTGTAACAATAGCCTTAGAAGCAGATGGAATTTCTATTGTAAACATCAAGCTGAGACCTTCAGGCAGCCTTCTGTGGAAATGAGCATGGTTGGCAACAGACCAGACTTGCCATTGTCTGAACTAATATGCATTCCAAATAATGGCTTGACCATACAGATGTTTATTTTTCTATGTAAATATAAACAGTACCTAATTGGACAGTCCAGGGTTAGTGTGACAGATGAATAGAATTTCGGGGATATATTTTCCTATCTTCCAGTTTTATCATCCTCAGAATTTCTGCCCCCAAGTTTATCTCTGATTGAAGGCTTTTATGGTGGCTCTCACACAGTGCAGGGTTGGGTAGAAGGAAGAAGAGTAAGCAAGACCTTGTTACTTTTGAACAAACGATATAAAAGGCAACTGCTTGCATCTCATTGGTCAGAGCTTGATCACAAAATTGTATGTAGCTGGAAAGGAACCTGGGTAAGGAGGTACTCTTAGCTAAACAGATTGTCCATGCTTGTTTTTTTTTAGTCAAGTATCAGCTCATGAACTCTGGGAATCGTTTGTCTCTACCATTCGTGATTAGTCAAACAGTTCTGAATTGGAAGGAACAATACGCCCAAGACTAATTTTGAAATACGATTGTGAAAGGAATACTAGGGACAAAATCGAATGCAGGGAGATTCTGTAATCAAGATGAATAGTTTCTTAACATTAAGGAACTGTGAGGATGTCGGACTAGGCAAGTATAGTAATAGATCAATTGAAAGGTTTCAGGATGGCCAGGATTCTGATTAGCAGAACCTGCATGGACAGGGAGTGCACCCTAGCCTAGCCATGATATGTACTAGTTCTGAAGACTCACCATGTTTCAGATCTTTGGCTGTGTTTGTTGTGATGGCAGGATTTTCAGAAGATTTGGAAATATTTAAACATTTCATGCTTAGGACCATAGGGTTTGGAGGTGGGGCTCACTGACTTTTTCCGTGCTGACCCTTGGAGGTCTGTCTGTTAGTTACCCCACACCTCGTGTTTCCAAAACCAACACCTCCCACCTACCTCTATCCTAGTTTTGCTGTTGAAGCCCATAAGACATTGGTCCATTTTACTATTAATCTAAACAAAACACCAAAGCAAAGGCACATTCTTTGCTGAGATGGGTTTGGTTAATACCCTGAAGCTAGATATAAATTACTTGTTATTAACTAGTCTTCAAAAACATTCCCCCCTCTGAATTTTGAATCATTTCCTGTTTGGATGTCTTCAAGTTCAATTTAGTTATGTGTTCAAAGGATGCTAGAACCTGTACACCAATAACTCTATTTATCCAGCTTCCACAGCACTCTTTCCAAAGATAGACTCCATTTCCCAATACTGACCTTAAGTGCATTTCTTAATCAAAATGTAGACAATGTTTTTTACCTTCTCTCTGGACTAAGAATCCCATTTTTCCTTGACAACATACTTCCAGTGTCAGGGGTTAAGCTGTTATTAACTCTTTCTAAATCCACCCTCAAGTGGTTAAGGAAATATCCCTAGAGTACAACTTTGACCTCAGCCTGAGCTTCGCTGTCTTTAATTGGATTGGAGTTTTCCCTCTCTCTCTTCATTCCTTTAGGCTCCAATCAAAAGCCATTGAGCTCTTGGGATATATTTATTAATTACATGTATTTTGACCATGCCTTGGATTTCCTCTCTGTTCATGTCATCTCTCTACTGTTCTCTACCACAAGACAGCTCAGGGACCCACTCTTTTGGGAGTTTCCTATTCCCAAGCAGTGCAGAGAAGACAACCTGTCTGAGGACATGGGGAAATTCCTATAATATCACATGATGAGGAAAAGGTTCCCTTTCCATATTCATAGTGTTGCCAAGAGTCAAAGACATCCCTCAGGCACCTGAGTAAATGCTAGAGAAGTCTCCATGGAGGGTACTGGCCTTTGGAGGAAGAACTAAAATCAACTGCTAAATAGGATATCAACACTGGAAATTTTTTAAATAAAAATGATCACAAAAATGTAATGCAAGCTGGGCAGTGGTGGTGCACGCCTGTAATCCCAGCATTTGGGAGGCAGAGGCAGGTGGATTTCTGAGTTCGAGGCCAGCCTTGCTTACAGAGTGAGTTCCAGGACAGCCAGGGCTACACAGAGAAACCCTGTCTCAAAAAACAAACAAAAAGGTGTAATGCAAGTATGAGATTTTTTTTGGTGTTTTGCAGACAGAGCTTTGCATCCGGCAGAGTACCACAACTTCTCATTCCTTTATCATGAGCATGGGGAATGCTGTGTTCAATGCACAGAGAACAGGATGCTGAGATATCTTAAGGGGTTGTTCAATACCCGTGCAGCTGACTCTGTACAAAGCTAAGTGCCTCTTCTGCCTTATTTTCTTCTCCTTCTAGTATGACAACCAGCTCATGTTCACTTACCCAATAAGTGGCGCAACATAAGACCTATAGCTAGCAAAGATGCTATAGAATTAAACGGCATATCTGAATCCATTCTCCTCTTTCTCGCAACCGTATAAACAGCACTTCTTACCCCCATCACACTTATAGATTACGCTAAGATGGCCAAACTCCCTCCCTAGAATAAAAGGTGGCTACCGTTTCTGACATGCCTCTCCCTGGATTATTCCTCCTGACTTTGTCTATCTGCTTTCAAGCCACATGCTCCATCTGTACTTTAAGATTGTGCTTCTCCCTTCCACTGTTTGTCATGTAACATCAGATCATACCCTTGAACTAAGTCATTGACATAATGAGTCTAAAGGGCAGGTTGAAAATAGTACTGTAGATGACAGCTATCTCTAGTGTTATGGTTTACATATGCTTGGCCCAGGGAGTGGCACTATTAGAAGATGTAGCCCTGTTAGAGTAGGTGTGACCTTGGTGGAGTAGGTGTGTCACTGTGCGCGTGGACTTTAAGAACCTCATCCTACCTGTCTGGAAGCCAGTATTCTGCTAGCAGCCTTTGTAGAACTCTCAGCTCCTCCTGCACTATGCCTGCCTGGGCACTGCCATGTTCCTGCCTTGATGATAATGGACTGAATCTCTGAACCTGTAAGTCAGCCCCAATTAAATGTTGTCCTTATAAGAGTTGCCTTGATCATGGTGTCTGTTCACAGCAGTAAAACCCTAACTAAGACATAGAGTGTTGTACTTAGCACAATATATATTGTATGGTAATGAATCAATAAATATTTGCACCAGCTTACAGTTTGTCTGAAAAGGTATGATATAGACAACAAAGTCTTTAACAGATGATGGTAAAGTAGATACAAATAACAGTAAAAATAAGTCATTGTAAAGCAGTGTAGTTGAATCACAAACATGAAGAATTATGAATGGAAAGCAAACTTGAAGAACATTGGGTCCAGTAGTTCTAGAAGTAAATGGTCACCTTCCAGTAGCACCACCCAAAAGTTGGCGATACTCTGTGACTTTTTCTAGAGAAAGACGAATAAATATCTATGGAGCCCAGAGGGGTCGATGATAACAGTGAAACATGTCCACCCTGATATAACTGAAAGACACAATGAGTTTATTAAGTTTACTAAGAGGAGCATGAATGAAACAAAGACACTTCCATCACTAAAATTTTCACCTGGTATAGCTGACAATTCACCAAGGCTGCACCCCACTCTATGCACTCCCTGTACGACTCGCAGGCAGCCAGCCTGCCAGAGAGGCTCTTCTCTCCAGCTAGATTTTAGAGGAGAAGGGTATTGGAGTATTGAGGAGTGGGAGGTGTGGGTATGGGTGTAGGGCTTGTGAATCCTGTAATCTTCTGAGATTTCTGAGTTGTTTACTTTCTGGATCCTGTAAGTTCTGTTTACTTCCTGCTTCTACAGGATGAAATGTTCCAAGTTGAAGGAAATTGCTATAGAATCAGTCCAGTAAAGATTTACTGAGCCAGAAACTGAGCTTTGCAAAGACATAAATCCTCACCTTCCCAAGCTTCTAAGCAGGGTGATAAAGTTTAGGATGACTGAGCAAATCCAACAACCATCTAATTTTACAGAAGAGAGAACCATGGCACAGAGGCCAAAGTGACTCTGTGAAGGTCATAGAGCTTGTCAAAAACCGACAGACACAGGTTTGCAACTCTGAGTTCCTGACTGATGAACTTTTTACTTGTTCCTGTTGTGTGTGTGTGTGTTTTTTTTAATAAATCACTTTAAATGTCATTCTTTACTCATTTTAGTTAAATTTAACATTCTGCTACAGCAAGCACACAGCCTGGAGTAGACAGCCTTAGCAGCATTACACGGGGATCCGTATAGATGCTCATCAAGTTACAGTGGGGAGAGAGCCCAGTAAATCCACTGCACATTGAAAATACCATAAGTCAAAAGTGTTGTGATTATAAAAAAAAATAAAGGGGTGTTAAGATATGTTCTATGGAGTTTGGTGAGGTATGGGGGAAGGGGATACCCTGGCATGAGCCCACTGAGATGCCCATCCCTTCCCCCTGAGGGACCACCCACACAAGAGTATAGCATAGAATATAATTTATTCAGGGCATAGGGAAGGGGGTTAAGAGGGTAGTAGAGGCAGGGAAAGGCAGAGAGGAGAGGCTGGCCATGACCATGTGGAGATGGGGGAAGGGAAATGAGCCCAAGAGGGCAAGAGAGAAGCAAGAAGGAAACTGGAGTAAGAGAGTGAGAGGGGCAAGAGAGGATGGGGCAAGAAATCCCTATAGCTGTGGGCCAGGCCTACCTGGCTGTTGCCAGGTAACTGTGAAGAGGAGATTAGACCAAATCCTAACAAAAAGTATGTTTGGTACCCTAGCCTACTGACCAACATTGCCTAGCAACACAACACACCACAGAGCACTAGTGTTTACCCTTGTGACTGTGTGGCCAACGAGAGCTGTGGCTGGCCAGCATCCCAAGAGATGCTGCTAGCCCTGAGAAGAGTCTGAGGTTAAAATTTCAAGTCTGTTTTCCCCTGAAAGTCAGTTTCATACTGTCCATAATAAAACTCAAACCTCAAGAGTCAAATTATTCTGTTTGGGGAGCTTCTGTATTCTCACCCCCCCTACACACACACACACACACACACACACACACACACTTCATCTCTGTGGCAGTGCTTCAAGACAAATCATGATGGGAATAATGCAATCAGCCAACATCCTCAGACAGCATCTTAGAGTCTATGTCAACGTGAGAGCCAAGCTCATGCATCAGAGCCAGTAATGAAACTATGCATAGGCACCAGGCTATGGGAAACCATGTATGAGAAGCAGTGAATGGGTACGGGCATGGGATCCAGTGCATGGGTGCCAGTGCATGGGAAACCATATATCAAAACCAGTGCATGGATGCCAGTGCGTGGGAAACTGTGTATCAGAACCAATGCATGGGTACCAGTGTATGGGTATAATGCATGAGTGCTAGTGCATGGGTGCCAGTACATGAGCACCAGTTCATGTAAACCATATATCAGAACCAGTGCATGTGTGCAGTGCATGGGTACCAGTGCATGTGTGCAGTGCATAGGTGTCAGTGCTTAAGTATAGTGCATAGGTGCTAGTGCATGTGTGATAGTGTATAGGTGGAGTGCATGGGTGCCAGTGCATGGGTGCAGTGCATGGGTACAGTGCATGGGCGGAGTGCATGGGTGCCAGTGCATGGGTGCAGTGCATGGGTACAGTGCATGGGCGGAGTGCATGGGTGCCAGTGCATGGGTGCAGTGCATGGGTGCCAGTGCATGGGTGCAGTGCATGGGTACAGTGCATGGGCGGAGTGCATGCGTGCCAGTGCATGGGTGCAGTGCATGGGTGCCAGTGCATGGGTGCAGTGCATGGGTACAGTGCATGGGCGGAGTGCATGGGTGCCAGTGCATGGGTGCAGTGCATAGCCACTTTTAAATGTATGGCCTATGTGGTACACACCTTCCCTTTGTTCTCTGTTGGGCTGCTGTCTTTACAGCTGTCTTTGAGCTGTTTAATTATATTAGGCAGGCAGGCTCTTTTCCCCTGTCCTTCAGTGAGGCTGTGGTGTAGAGACAGTCTGTGTTTATCTTTACTCACTCCCCTGGCCATCTCAGAGGGGCTGCCCCCAATTAATGCTCTTACTGCAGCATGGCAGCTGCTTCTGCAACGACTATAAGTGACACACTACCCTCTAGGAGCTTCAGTTTTTAGATGAACAGCACAGGTCTCGCGAGCCCATTCCCAGCACAGGGCTGGGAAGTGACAAATGGCTGCTATACCGTTATTAGAAGATTACAAATATGCCAAGGCCATTATGCATAAAGTGGGCAGAGACATCTGTTGCAAGAGGGACAATCCAAGTAATCGCTCATCCTTCTAGCCCAGTGGGACCCATGTGATAAATTCAAATCAGAACACAGGGAACAGAAGTGGTGTGTTTCTAACCTAGCACCAACAGAGAGTAAATGTCTTTTGAAGATGAAGACCTCTCTATAGACCATGAATTGTGGGCTAATGTAGACTCCAGATCAGGCTAACCCACACTGCAAATGCCGGATGACAAGACACCAGGTCAGATGTTCTTCAAGTGGCTGGTTTTTGTCTGTGTTAAACATGAGGATTTTCTTTCAAACCCGGCTTCTATTTTTCTTCTGTCTTTGAAATATGGCCTCACCTGTGTGCTGACATATGTAATTAAGAAGACTACTAAGGGTCCAGGGGCGTGTCTCAGTGGCTCCAGCACATCTTCTGCAATTCTGAGGATGCCAGTTCAGAATCCACGCAGAAGTTCTCTTAAGCACGGAGACCCGAGGCTTAATTTGTTACCACGGATAAGCCGTCCTTACTAAAACGTGTTCCATAAATTCAATAGCTTCATTAAAGCTTGAGGTATTTTCATTCTAACACTTCTTTTTTTTTTTTTTTAGCAGTCTTCATTTTTCATGTTTTAATTACTTACTAGTATTGTGTAGGGCAGGGGAGGGCTACTCATACGGAGCCAGAGTTTCCTCAATTGTTTCCACTTTGTTCGAGGAGGCATGGTGTCTCTCTGAGCCTGGAGCTCACGGATTCAGCTAGGCTAGCTGGCCAGCTGGCACTGGGGATCCTCTGTCACGGACTCATGTGGAACTGCGTTAGAGACTGGCTGTCCCGCCTTCTCAACTTCTCATGTGGATTCTGGGGATCTTGCAACGCACACACTTTAGCTACGGAACCATCCCCCTCGACCCATGGTATTCTTTCTCTTACTTTATGTGTCAACACAAAGATGGAGCCACGTTTCAGAGACAGAATAAAATCAGAACCCGAGTTAGAAATAAAATCCTCAAACTTAACACAAGCAAAAAAAAAAAAAAAAAAAAAAAAAAAATCAGTCACTTGAAGGAAAATCTGACTTGGCATTTTTCACTTAGAAAAAACAAAAGCCGCAGTTTGACTCCAGTGATTGCTGGTACAAAACCTGTGCAAGATCAAGACAGGCAAAAATCCCAGCATGGGTGGGGGAGGGGCTTATGTAATCCCAAGGGAAAGTGATAGGGAGGACAGGGGAGGAACTGGAGAGGATGGGGGCGGGGTTTGATCAGGATTCATCAGATGCATATATCAATAAAATTTAAAAAAACAAAAAGGGAAGTTCAGAGCAGAATATGTTACACATAATCCTAGCCTTCCATAAAGTAGAAAATCGACCTGTGTCACAGAAGGTAATTTGCCTGATACTAGTTTCCACAGAGGTGTTATCCTGATGTTCCTTTTCCTTGAATCTGTTGTCATAGTAAGCTCAGAGCAGGGAATTTCTACCGAGGTGCTCTTGTTAAGTTTCACTCGCACACTGGGGTGACTTGGCACACCCGCGGCCATAGTGAAAACCTGCTCATGCTGACCTTCTCAATATGGGCGCGCTGGCTAACCGGTGAGTCCTTTCTTCCAGCTCTTAGAGCACAAGCAACCTGCAGAAGGGTCTGGCCAGCGGCCAGTCAGCCAGAGCAGGAAGCGGTGAGAGGTCAAAAAAAACGGGAGCAGACAGGCGTCCAGATTTCACAGCCTGGATAACACTGGGAATTTCATTGCTGTCGGGCAAATGGCAAGGCAGAATTGGTCCAAGCGTTGTCTTTCCAGGGATGGAGCTGTGCCAGAAGGACCTTGCAGGGAGCCGACACCTGGAACTTGGAAGTTGAGAAGGGAATGCCTCTTTATCCATCCATACGGGGCTAGAAGCAAAATTTGTAGAGCCTGGTGCTTCTCAGTGACACTACCCAGCAATATTTTCTATGTGTCTTTCCTTTCATTGCTCCTGAGTGCTCGTATACTGCAGCCACGGACACCCCATCTTTCCTTGCATTGCATACTAAGTTAAGGAACCAACTGTAGCCCTTGTATAGAGGGAATGGAGAGATGCTGAATTCAAGGGCCTTGAAAACTGACAATAGTACATAAGGGTGCAACCAGCTCACAGATGTGGACCCAGATGTGGCAGGAGAAAAGGACAGTAGACCCGAGTGATTTACATTTGATCACGTTTGTGTGGCAAATCTACACTTGATGTAGTTTCCTTGCTAGTATCTAGCAGTTTCACATAAAGCGTGTCATCGCTTCTGGATGCTGCATAACATTATATTTTAGGACAAAGTGGGCCCTAGCATCCCACCCCTTCATCCTTTTTCTTCCCCACTTCCTTTAGGTATTTCCTTCCTTACATCAAGAATGAAAGGTCTTTATGGTCAGTTACTAATACATTTCTGTCAAAATAAGCTAATTTGGTCAATCTACAAAATTGCATAGTTTGGTTAAGCTATAAAAATTAGATGATGATAGATTTTTTTTTTTTGCTATTGTAGAGACAAAACAAAATAAAATGTTGAACAACTTAATAAGGATTAATGACTTATCATTTTGTGGTTTTGTTTGTGACATTGGTATTAACAGTATTAACCTTCAAAGCTAGAAAAGTCTGAACCTGACCATATCTCTTTGGTGAATTCTCTGGGCAGCTGGGGTTTGAGATAGAGTTAACCAAAAATTATCAGGCATGCTCTTGTGTCTAAATACTAGGCATTTTCCATAATACTCTTTCCTTCCACTGTCATTGTGGAGAATGACCCCATAGACTCATATGTGTGAATAATTGGTTCCCAGTTGATGAACTGTTTGGAAGAAATGAGGAGATGTGGCCTTGCTGGAGAAGATGGATCACTGGAGTTGGTCTTTGAGGTTTTAAAATATGCATGTCATTCCTGGTGTGCCCTGTCTCCTGCCCGTGGTCTGAGATGCGAGCGCTCAGCGCTTCCTACCACCATGCTCTTGCTCCATCCTCAGGGACTCTAACCCTCTGGAATCATACGTTCAATCAGGTACTTTCTTTGAAGTTACATTGGTCACAGTGTTTTATTCACAGTAATAACAATGTCACTTTTTTAAAAAGTGATATAGCTACTAAAGCTCAAAGAGACTAGAACAATGGCATGCCCCAGTTTCCTGGGACAACCCTACTGTCCCTTGCCACTGCCATACCCCGTTGATACTTCCTTTAACTTTCAAAAGTGACTTAATTTCAAAAAACAATAACAACCAACTTCCACAAAGAGAAGGCATGATTGTAACATTATATATGCTGCATGGGACAAGGAGGCAGGGGGGGGAAAGGAAGAGAAAGAGGGAGAGGAGGAGGAGAAGGAGGAGGAGGAGAAGGAAAAGAGAGGGAAAGAGAGAAGAGAAGAGAAGAGAAGAGAAGAGAGAGAGAGAGAGAGAGAGAGAGAGAGAGAGAGAGAGAGAGAGAGAGACTGGAAGCTTGGGTAAATAACTATAACAATTTCTCATAGTTCCAATGTCTATGACTTCTTTCAGTTGTGTAGTTGTGTAGAATGCTTCGCACCAAACCTTCCTCTCTGCTTTACAAGGACTGTGCTGCTGTGCCACCAGTAATCCTTCAACCCTGAAAAGGAGAAAGAAAATCTGTTACTCTGTTACAAGAAGAAAGAATTTCTATGGCATAAAGGATGGTGAGAAGAATGGATAGTGGGTTTACAGGTCCTCATAACGCACAGCTGGGTGTTCAGACATGAAGAGTTTGTAAAAAAAAAAAAATACACACTCCAAGGCAAGCAGTCAAGGACCACAGACAATGTGTACATGAAATAAGTCACTGATACCTGTTTAGCAATAATGTGACAAGTTACAAAACATTCCATTTTGAACCGTTGCATCAATGAAGAATCATGGACTCTTTCCATTGTAGCATCTTTCTTTTGTATCCTGTTTTTTTTCCTTTGTATATATCAATGCATTTGCAAATGCTATATCTAGAATATGGTTTTCACTTCCCACAGGAGATTTCCTGAAAAAATGTATTGTAATAGGAAAGCTGTGGGTTGGGCTAGACGAGCACAGTATTAATCCTTGCTCTGCCAGTTATTAAAAACATGGGCTGCCTCATCTTTGTCTGAACCTGGTTGCCTCATTCCTGAAGAAATGCTGACATTGTGATTTTAGAGGGAATTTTTGAAAATTGAGTAAGGTAGTAAGGGCACATAGGAGGTCTTGAGCAAGTAGGAGGTTATTTCTCTCCCAAGTCTGGTTCTTAAAACATAGCTATAAAGGGCTGTGGTGCTTGACAAGTGGGTGGTAGGAACACTTGCCTTGCATGCATGAGGTTCTGAAGTCAACACCCCCAGTACTGCTGTAAGAAATGGATTGCAAACATATTACAGCATGAATATTATCATGATAAACCACATCTCTCATGTTAACAGTCGTAGCAGTAGCAGGGGTTTTAGCAGAGGATGGAGCCCTGATGGGTAGCACTGGTGACTTGATTCTTAATTCTTCCATTAACTGATATTCTGAGGGGCAGAAGTTTACTCTTCTGTGGGACTAGCCCGAAGTCTACTAGTGCTCCATGTGTGTGTGTGTGTGTGTGTGTGTGTGTGTGTGTGTGTGTGTTCCCTTCTACCTATATTATGGCTAACAAAGAGTGAAAACAAAGGCTAAACTAAAAGGTATGTGAGTTGGTATTTGATGCCTGGAGTTGGAATGGAACTATTGCTACTGTCTTATGGGCAGTCTTGGCAATGTTTGCTATGCCTTTCTGCTTGGGCAGTGCAATTTGAGTTTTATGTTATAAGTCTTCACAAATGCCTTAAAGAAGCAGATTATCTTTCTCATTCTCCAGTGATTTTATGAACATCATGGATGCTACTACAACCTAAAGATGTAGTTCTGTGTTAGAGTACAGGAGGCCATAGATCTAATCCATAGCGCGCACACACACATGTGCACACACGCATGCGTGCACACGCACATGAAGGGGTATAAAGAATTTACTGGAATGCTTCTTTTTTCCATAGGCTAATAGCAAACAAAGAGTTAAATCTCTCACTTTGAAACTCTCATGTAGATTTTAGGCAATCTGAAGCTAAGGAAAATAATCTTTAAACATCATGTCTTTTATTCCAAGAATCAACTACTTGAAATAAAAAATAACTTTTTTACTTCCTGACTTGACATGCAGCAGTGCCAAGGCCTAGAAGATTCCAAACACAGTACAGAAAGAGCAGATGGGGATGTAAGCAGCACTGGGACGTCTGAGAAGAGGAGCGGGGAAAGTGCTAGAAATCGCAGACACTGGTACCACAGTGGAGACTGTCTTTGATGGCTCCACCATAGCCTGGATCTGGCCAAGGAAGGAAGCAGTGAGCCACCGCCCCAAATACTACCACCTCGAAAGGCTCAGAAACATCAAGGAAGGGGGGGAGGAAAGAATGTAAAAGCCAGAAAATAGGCTTTATGGAATGTCGTCCTCCAGACACAGCCTGGCTGTTGCACTCATGCACCCACAGCAAAACTTGCACAAGATCAAGCCAGTCAACATTCCGGCATGAACTGAGAACTGAGGAAGACCAGTCAGCATTCCAGCATGAACTGGGGAGGACCATCAATATTCCAGCATGAACTGGGGAGGACCATCAATATTCCAGCATGAATTGGGGAAGACCATTGAAATTCCAGGATTAACCGGTGTCTTAGTCAGGGTTTCTATTCCTGTACAACACATCATGACCAAAAAGCAAATTGGGGAGAAAAGTGTTTATTCAGCTTACACTTCCACTTTGCTGTTCAGTACCAAAGGAAGTCGGGACTGGAACTCAAGCAGGTCGGGAAGCAGGAGCTGATGAATAGGCCATGGGGGGATGTTACTTACTGGGTGGCTTCCCCTGGCTTGCTCAGCTTGCTTTCTTATAGAACTCAGGACTACCAGCCCAGGGATGGCACCACCCACAATGGGCCCTGCCCCCTTGATCACTAATTGAGAAGCCTTACAGCTGTATGTTATGGAGGCATTTCTTTAAGGGGGGGCTTCTTTCTCTGTGATAACTCCAGCTTGTGTCAAGTTGACGCACAAAACCAGCCAGCACACCTGGGGAGGACCATTCACATTCCAGCATGAACTGGGGAAGACCATCAGCATACCAAAATGAACTGGGGAGGACCATCAACATTCTAGCATAAACTCGGGAGGATCATCAACATTCCAGCATGGATTGGGGAGGATCATCAACATTGCAGCATGAGCTGGAGAGAAGCTCATGAGGTTCCATCCTTAGCTGAGGGAATTTGTCAATGCTTTTTTTCTCTTACATGATTCCACAATGACAATGGCTAATGTTTGCTAAAGTCCTACTATGTGTTAGACATTTTTGTAGGTGCAACTAACTTTCTAACTTAGAGTACTGGTATTTAAAATGGATGCTAACATTTCACACCACTATTGAAAAAAAATCAGAAACCAGGAATTACATATCTACATTGTTCTTCTGCTCATTGGAAATTAACGTCTCATATGATGCTTTCCTCAGAAAATATTCTTGATTATACATGGGAAGAAATTCATTGACATATCCAGCAAGGTAAAAGGGGGGAATTTAAAGATAAGAAGGGAGGGTGATTAAGATAATAAGAAATATACACAGAGGTAGCATTGTTAATAATTGAAATCTTGGTTTATAGAAGGAAACAGTTCATTAGAAATAGAGAAGCTGGCTTTTTGCCTGGTTCCATCTTCACTGGATTAGTGCAGAAGTCCTTGTACAAGTCCTACCCATTTTGTACTATCTCAGCACAATCACACACACACACACACACACACACACACACACACCTCACCCAAAGCTTGTGTAAATAGAAAATAGTAGATGGGAAGGAATGTAAAGATTCGTAATGGCGCAAGCTCACTAAGGAGGGTAAGTAAGCATTGGGTCTGTGAAGTCACAGGATGCAAGATGTGCACTGCCCCAGTAAGTTCTCCGGGAGCCACTAGTTAGCATAATGGAAACATAAGCAATGGTAATCAATGCAAAACCACATCATAACAGAGAACCCACTCCACTCCTCTGTACTTGGCCCATTGGTAAAGGCACAGCGTCCATTCTGTGTACAAACTCATTAATTGTCAGCCTGGACTGGAATCTTATGTGGAGATGTCAGAGACATTGTTTATGTCAGGCGGGAAAGAGGGAGGCTGGACTCAAATCAATCCAGGTTTAGTTTTCGCTCTCCTTTTGCTTTAGCAGACAAATAATCTGTTGCAACTTTGCTGCTTCTCTTCCATGGCCTGGCTCTGTTCCCATATGCCATTTTGTTTTAGGGGATGCCTAAATGATTCTTTACAGAGACCTGTGAGTTATTACTACCAAAAATAAATGTAGGTTGCAAAGGGCAGGGGAATAGGTTAAGCAGTCCTCCAAACTCCAAAGTTGGTTGAAGTTTCTAAGAATTGTATTAAAAATCTTCCTTTGTTTCTGGACCATATCTTCATGGAATGACTAAGTCCCTGCCTTCTTTGTGCACATAAAGAAACCTATTAAGTACATTGTGATTGCCGTTACAGGAATGTCCTTATATAAAGTACCTACCTGTCTTAGTGCCTAGCAAATGGTAGTTATTCAGTAAGTCATACATTGCAAGATGCTTCTGTTTGAATTTTCTACAAGTATGATGGTGGTCCCATAAGATGAAACAATCTAGTGATACCATAGCCTTCTTAGTTCTAAGTCTGATTTGGTTATACAATAAAATGTTGAATAACACATTTCTGAGAAATAATGCCTGATAGTATATGTTTGCCTCTTTGGCTGGCAATCCTGCTTTTTCTGAAGCTTACATGGTAGACAAAAGGTTGTCATCATAGGGATAATTGGAAACGAAGGTCCAAAAGTCACATACCAGTGAGGACTCTGACTCCCCTCATCCTTGAAGAAACCCAATACTTACATCTAACTTTATCATTTCCTTTGAAGCTATACACTTTAGGTGTATGTACTTTCTTATTTTTCTCTGTTTCTCCTTTGCCCCAAGTTTCTTCTGCTCTTGAATTCCCCACAATGGTGACTGGAACCCACATTTATCTAGGCACTCTCAAAACCTGGAATTCCTTTCAGGATGCCATTTTAAGTAAAGACTATTGTGAATACAGAATCACAAAGAAAAAAATTATCATGAAGTGGCACACTGGAGATTGATTCTGTTTCCTGGAGAACATACGTCTACAATCCCTATGGTTGAGTTAGTTGTAACGCCCAAATCAGGAGGAACGTCTCTGGGTGGCCTTAGAACAGCCACTTTCCAGGTTAACTTTATTGTATGACCAAGAAATAGAAACCACCGAATGTTTCTTTGCCTTTATTTTGTATGATGGTTTCCCTAGACTTCCTGACCCCTCTATGACCTTTGCTGCATGCATGAAGAGAAATGGCCTCCTGGAACAGCTCTGCAAAGGATTATTGTGCCTGAAGCAGCCTGAGCTTACAACTGCAGTCTGAAGGGCTGAAGAACTTGAAGCGTGGTTATCTCACGTGGACTCGCCGACCTCCCCTCGGACATTTCAGCTGAACGGTAACCATAATGGGTGTAAGAAAGAACAAAGCCATCCCCCAAATCTGCCTCCCCCGCCCCTCTCTCCCCCAGTATGCCATGATTCCTGTTTCCCTAGTAATGAAAATGTGTTCATCTGTCAAGGGGAAAGCTGCCCCACTGTCTTAGGTGCAGAGAACTCCAATCACAGCAGCTGCTGGGACCAGACCGAGAGCCAAGCTCCTCATTTGTTTTGGCTAACACTGAAGAATCCGTTTAGGCATCCCCTAGAACAAAATGGTGCATGGGAACAGAGCCAAGCCATGGAAGAGAGGCGGCAAAGTTGCAACAGATTATTTGTCTGCTAAAACAGAAGGAGAAAGAGAGCTAAACCTGGATCCATTTGAGTCCAGCCTCTCTAACATATTCTCCACTTGCAACACAGATGATTCCCTCTAATATCGCTCAACAGGTGCTAAACTGTAGCTTTGCTGAAGATTAATCATGCAGCCTTGGAAACCACATAAAAAAAATAACAAGGCAGCTCCCAGGATTTATAGGCTATTTTTCTAGAGTTCTCGGCACAGAGTATATATAAATAGCATGCAAAGTATTACATATATGTATATTAAATGTATAGTGAGTCCTTGCCAATGCAATCCTAAGGAAAATATCATGGCCTTCTGTATCTGTTAGGCACTCTGGGATTGTATGAAGTACATTGCATACCAATGGGAAATTATGCTTGCCTATACATCTCCTCTCAGGTTATACGTTCTTTATGCTGTGTCTTTCACTGAAGTCTAGTTTTCTGAAATGGGCACTCATACCTATGTGTGCTGGAGCCTGCAAACGCTGACTCAAACTTTCCCAATGTGTGTAAAGTCAATCTCTCAATGTCTTTAGGGAGGATGAACTGAGCGTGGTCATTCTATTGAAAAATTTCCAGCACTGTTTATAGTAAAAGCTTCACTGATATCGCTGTTTTTATACATTACAAATAAAACCCAGATTGTGTAGTTTTAAATTATTCAGACAGTTCCCAAGGCAAAGTCCAAATTATAGTTCATTTAATTGAACAAGCAATGAAGGATGCAGAGCTTAGGAGAAAGATAAGACTTTACTTTTCCCCTACATTTGCCAGAATATGGTTAACCTTGAACTCTGGTTGAATGCCAAAAAATTGATTAGAAAGAGGGAATTATGAAGGAAACATCTATGCCGGGCATGGTGGTGCACGCCTGTAATCCCAGCACTTGGGAGGCAGAGGCAGGCAGATTTCTGAGTTCGAGGCCAGCCTGGTCTACAGAGTGAGTTCCAGGACAGCCAGGACCACACAGAGAAACCCTGTCTCGAAAAACAAACAAACAAACAAACAAACAAACAAAAAGAAGGATGAAGGAACTATCTAACCAAGATGGAGAGACAGAGAGATATCTTAGGGTTCTTGAAAGACTCAAAAACTTTGAGGGACTACCCCAAATCTGACTAGATTTTATAAGATTGTCTTCATGGGACCCATACAGCATGTGTGGGCCTTTATCTAAAAAAATACCTAAATAAATATTTTTCTGGGACAAAATAAGCCAGAACCCAGAAGTGATAGGCAGTGGGAATTGTAGAGGTATACTATCTGAATTTCTAGGTCTTGGGACAGGGCTGTGGTCTAGAAGGAATAAAAGGATATGCCCATTGGATGGAGAGTCTATTCTGAACAAGCCCCAGACTGGCAAACATGGAGGATAGAGTCAAGTCTGCAAGCCCCTCGTGATTGGATCTTCCTCCTTGAATGCCTTCTTTCTTGAATGCCAGAGTGCTGGCCTAGCTGAAGCTCCCACAGTGACAGCCCTCTGCTGTGAGAAATAATAGTCTCGTACTTACTTGTGACTGAAGATAGCCAGTTAATTCTGTCCAGACCCACCAAGAAGAGAAAAGAAAAAAATCCTTTCATCTTGACCCTTCCAATGTGTCTCCTGCTTATTTCCCTATGCTGGGTCATCCTTCCACATTATTTCAAATGGAAAAATGGGCAATTTCTTTTACTTGATACTTCATGTTCTATCCACAAATTGATCTGATCCCATTTGGTTGGAATTATTAAATTCAGTAAAAATAATGGGATACTATTGTGTTATTTCTGTTTTTGTTTCTTCCCATACCATGACATCTCAGTATTGATGAAAATTGTTCAATGTTCGGGTCATTGAACTCCATTTTGCTAACTATCGGATTCAGTAGCAGGATGCTAGGGCAAGGTTTTGTTATTTCAAGATGGCCACGTGGCACTCCATTGTCAGAGCCTGTCTGGGGTAACATCTCAGAGATCAGCATTCCTGGAGCAAACACAGAAGAATGGTAGAGTTATTCAGCATAAAAGTGACATTTATGTCAAACAAACATGGATTGAAATAAACTATTCATTTACAAGAAGCCCACTGCATGTAGCAGAAAATTCTGCATAATGCATGCAAACCTGTGCTATCACCCCAGGAGCCAAGCTCTGAATTATTACCAAAGAGTTCAACTCAACCCAACCCAAGCAAAGGCATTATAGATGTACATGTGTAAAATCCCAACGTCTCTAAGACAAAAGGCCTATGAGGCAGGTGTCAGTGCTGCACCACGGCAGTGGCGGGAACCCACAGAGCACTGTACACATAAAACTGATTTGTTCCAGCGATGCTCTCAAATATCAAGTGCTTGCTTCTGCAAAACTTCGCCTGTTTATTTACGTCTTTAAAGCACGTCCTTATCGCTCACTGTACTTACGTGAGGTTGAAATTTAGTCCTCTGTGATGGAAAGGACAAGGCTCAGAAGAACTTGATGGGCTTTGAACTTCTGACAGACAAAACATATTTAAAGTGACCACTAAACAGTTGATAATTCTTGCTTGGCTCTGGAGACTGGGAACCTAGGATGTGAAATCGTTTGGGCTTTAAAATGAGAACCCACTTGTACTAACCTCAGGTCCCTCTTGGTCACCCAGCAATATTGTGTGAATTTGGTACTGCAAGGATGGACCGCTTGGGATAAAACTTTAGGAAACATCTGTTAGCCTTGAATACCATGTTAACAGGGACACTTTTCAAAGGAGACCTTTTGATACAGAGCCCTCTAACAGTGCCAGACTTTTAAAGAGAAGGCTGACCCCTGGCCCCTTCTCTTGTATGAGTGTGTCAAGGATCTTGGGGTAGAGGGTATTATGGTGATCACTGGGTCTGTCACAAACAACTTTGGTTGAACCTTGACCCTGTCCATATTTGAATCTTCAGCTGGTAACTGTGAGGATGACCACAGTTCTCATGGGCTTCGTTATCTTAGCACTCATGCTTCCTTACTCTAGGTTTCCAGAGAACTCTGCCAGTTAGCTCTGTCTGTATTTTACATTAGAAATTTAAATGAGTTATTTACTTTAAAATACCACCAATAAACTTAACAAACTTATGGAACACACACACACACACACACACACACACACACACTCGTGAGTGTGTGCTAGTAGAGTCTGGGGCTCACCATAGTCCAGGCTGGCTTTCAATTTGCTATGTAGCTGAGAATGGCCTTGAACTTCTACAGCCCCTACATCTATCTCCCAAGTGCTAGAATTACTGGCACACGCCACCACATACAGCTTACAGAGCACATTATTGTAGAAATAACTGCATTTTGCAAAACATTAGTGAGAAGTTGATTAATCCATCTTCTTACAATTTTTTTTTAGAAGAAGCCATAGTGAGACTGTGCTCTCTCTGTAGTGGTGCCACAATTATGAATCTGTCATAGTGAAAAAGTGACACACAGCTTCAGGGTGTTGACAAGAATAGCCCTGCTCTTCATGAACTCTCTAAGAAAAAGGCCACCCAGGGACTCTGTACCACACTTGAAAAGCAGTTTTTAGACATAAAACACAGTCTCAAACAAGCAGTTATATTATTATGATAAATGTTTTTGATGATGGATGAGCTAGATAGCCTGGTTTGATTATGACACAGTGTGTAAGTATCTCAAAACTCCATGGTGCATTCCACAAACATGTTCAAGTAGCAAGTAATAACTGAAAAATAAAGGGGCTGGTAAGATGCCTCAGTTTCTTCTACGTATGTTTTATGGGTATGTGCACCTACAAGCGTGCACACAACCCACAGACACACACACACACACACACACACACACACACACACAAATGCAAAACATATAATAAGAATAATTTTGGTGTTGCTTGAGTGATTATTCCTCTCTTGTCCTTGTTTTATAGACAGTAATAGATATATAATGACTATATGATAGATAGATAGATAGATAGATAGATAGATAGATAGATAGATAGATAGACAGACAGACGGACAGAGCAATAGATAAGAGTATATAGCATTACCTTTATTTCCTAAGTAAGACTGCAGAAAGGGTCTTTCCCAGAGTTCTACAGATTGCAAAGGATAGAGGCAGCTTTGGACCCTACAGGCAGCCTTATCAGTGGTTGTAGTCTATCTTAGACCAGTGGTGTAAGCAGTGGTGAAGAGGGTGGCTGTAACAGCAGGAGTCCTGCTTAATACTTAGGAAACAAGACCCTGGAAAGTTGTGCGTGTGTTACATACAGGATCTGTTCTTGTCCCTACAACAGGACATATTATCACATTATCATCATCACCACCATTACCACTGTCAGGAGTGGATTGACAAGAAGCTTGTCTTGCTTAGAATTGTAATGAATGTGTAAGTTCTTAAATTATAAAGTTGTATTATTACTGTAATGAAACATGAGCTATGTGCACAGAGGGCAGTGTGGTCTGACACTTCCTTTGACTCACATCATGACCAAAGAAGACACAATGGCTTTGCAGAACAGACTGCTCCAAAGTGGATTGTTTTTACTACTCTGTGAATGAGGTGTCCAAAGTATAACCATTCGGGATGGCAGAACGTTGGGAACCTTGGTGCAGACTCTGCGCCTCACTGTAGGGATGCCTTCAGGGCTGTGGAAGTGAGCAGGCCTACTTCCTTATTAAATGATCCAGCCATACTCTGTCTTCGGCCAGATTTCTTTTCACAGTTTGTGGAATTTTCTTTCATATGTTTTCCGTCTACTCTGTATAAAACCAGAAGTATCTTTGTTTTACTCAGAACAAAATTTTTGTCCCCTTATTACTTATATTCCATTCTGTTCTCCTTAGAAGTCAGGCCACCACAATGGCATGCACTGTCTGTGAAATAGGAACAAATCCCATTTGAGTCTATAAACTGTGGGCAGATACCCTGTCTGCATACCTTGTTCCAGACTCTTCCCCTGCTCACTCGCAACTGAGTGGCCTTTCCTGTGCAAGTGTGGAGGCTGCAGAAGTGCTGACTCTCCAAGCAGCCTCAACAAGAGGAACAAGCTTTGGGTACTTCCAAAGCTTCAAGGCTGTGGCCCAGGAAGATGACCTGCTTGCCCCCTTTCCCCTGTGTTTTCACATTCCACACTTCTGCTCTTAAGTACACTTTGAAAACTCCCTTGGAAGAAACCAAATATGCCTTGTTCCAGGGTTGCTTTGAATGTTTTGAGCTTGTAGTCATGGTTGACATAACCTAATTCGAAACATATTTGAAGCACAATAGCGTCAACCAACCTGGGTAGGTAGCCTCAATATTTTCTTGAATGAGTTCACTTATTTTGTCTTTTGCTGTACTTTTTTTTCTCCAAACCCACAGCCATTGTTTATGATCTGTATCTGAGATATAGCTTCAAAAAAAAAAAAAGGTATGTCACTAAATTTATACCGAAGGAGGTAAGAAGGAAAAAAAAAACTAGAAAAAGACGAAGAGAGAAAAATGATATTAGAAAGACGGGAGAGAATAAAATTGAACAAGAAAAGAGAGGCTGGTGAGAAGGCCCAGCAGAGAAAGAGCTTTCTGTACAAACCTGGAGGCCTGAGTTCGATTCCTGGAACTCACGTAAAAATGGAACCTGCATTGCTGACCTCTGAGCTCTACATGCCAGCTGTGGTGTGTGTGTGACCACATACATTTATTGCACACACACACGAAGAAAAAAATAAAGGAGCATCTCAAATAGGAACCAAAGATTTACTATACTAAAATTGATCCAGGAAACAATTTTAGGTATTGGTCAAGGGCATTGGTTGACAAACAAAGCTTCCATTTGCATTAGCAAGGACACTGAGATAGTAGAGATGCTCTTGCATGTCCATCCGGGTACCATGTCACCATGCACAAAAAAAAGAGTCTATCCTCCATCCATAATACTGCAATAAGTCTTTGAAAACTATCAAAAATAAAATTTTCATGTGATTCCCCTAAATTTTACTTTGGGATATATATCCAGAATATTTGAAAGCAGAATTAAAGCAGATTAATATTCAAACAAGTGTTACTTAAAATAGCTAAGAGCTATACATAAGTCAGATATCCATCAAGAAATGAGTGGATAAGTAAAACATGGTACATATACACATGTATGTACACACATTGAAGTATTTATTCAGCCTTACAAAAGAAGGAGCTTTAAGCATGCTAAGGCATGGATGCCTGTTCAGTGGAATAAACAGTCACCAAATGGAAAATGCCAGAGGAATCCACTCATGTGAAATACCTAGACTAGTCAAATCTATAAGACAGAAAGTAGAAGGGGACTTGAAGAAGTAGGGAAAGATCTGAGGTTCAGTGGGCACAGTTTCTGTTTGGGAAGATGAAAGTTTTGGAGCTGTATGCTGGTGGGAACCCATGGCACCGAACAGGATCAGCCTTATACATTTGACATTGCTTGGTTCATTTTATGCTGTCTTAGTTAGGGCTTTGTTACTCTGAAGAGACACCATGACCATGACCATGACCATGACCATGACCATGACCATGACCATGACCATGACCATGACCATGACAACACTTTTAATAACAGAAAGTATTTCATTGGAGACGGCTTACAGTTTCAGAGGTTCAGTCCCTTGTCATCATGGTGGGAAGTATGGCACTGTGCAGGCAGATGTGATGCTGGAGAAGGAGCTGAGAGTTCGACATTATGATCTGCAAGCAGCAGGAGACTGTGTGCCACAGTCTACACAAGGGTGTAGCTTGAGCATAGGAGACCTCAAAGCCCACCTCCACAGTGACCCATTTCCTCTATCAAGGCCTGCTAATAGTGCCACTCCCTATGGACCAGACATTCAAACACAAGAGTTTATGGGGATCATACCTACTCAAACCACCATATAAGCTATGAATATTTTATTAAAATTTTTAGGAATTTTTTTTAAAAGTTGGCACATTAGATGGATTCAATAGAATACACACACACACACACACACACACACACACACACACACACAGAGGATATGGTAAATTACCTTACTTAGACTGCGTTAAGTGAGTATTCTGCTAACTACTAGCAAGCTAGAGGTTTGTTGACGAAGCCCAGTGTGAAGCTCTACTGTCATGGCTCCTGGCCCTGTGCAAACCCTTGCCCTTTAAGACCACTTCCTCAGGCGAACTGGGCAGAAGAAATAGGGAAGACCTTGAGCATACACTGCTCTTCCACATAAAGAGCCGCAGTGCTGTGACTGTCATGGCGGTGCCTCCTTGGCCTGTGGCTGAGCAGCTTCACCCGCTGTGCTGTCCAACAGTTCTAATTATACAGGTGAGAAAAAGAGCAGTCCGTCTGGCTGAGAAGGGTCGTCCCTGCCCAACCTAGTCACCTCCTTCAGCTTTCTTGGTCCACCCAGGAAACAGCAGTCGGCTATTCTGCTGGCCCCTCTCCTGCCCCCATCCTTCTTGGAGAGACTACCAATCCCAGAAAGAACGTGAGAGGAGCTTGCATCTAATGGGGTGAGGATGTTTCTGATGCAGGCCGAAACTCCTTTCTTTTCTACGTGCCAAAGAAGATTTACAGTTATACCAGATGGTGCAAAGCGCCCTTGGGAAGGGCAGCATCAAAATGCTACGTTTTGTGGTTCTTCCACAGGTGTTCAGTCTTGCTCATGTTAGGAAACAAAAAAACAAAAAAACAAAAAACAAGCAAAACAACAACAAAACAAACAAACAAACAGTGGATAAAGGCACAAGGGTGTTGGCGTTTTGATAAAACTTTATTGATAGGCACACAAATTTAAACTTCATAGACTTGTTAGGTATCTCAAAATATTAAAGTTAAATTTTCCATCATAGCTTAAAAGTACAATATTATTCTTAGCTTGTAGACTGTATAAAAACAAAAACCAACCAAACAAACAAACAAAAAACTTACTGGACTGGACCAAGGTGCTTTTATTTGCTAATCTCCGGTCTCATAGCTTTAAAAATGCAAAAAGTACCTCCCTTGTTCTTAAGAAATAAAGAAATATGTACGTGGGAGATTTGTTCAAAAAAAATGTCAGCACAGCCTGTGAGTAAAGGCTTATGTGAGCATGAAGGTGAGTCTTAAAAGCTCCATGTTAGTCATAAGCTATGTGACCTCGAACTCCTGTATCTTTTTATCTACAGATAAGTTGACTCCTGTGGGAGCTACCCAACAGTCACTGTGTGAATGCAATGAGTTCAAGGAGTTAAGACTGTTGAGTGGGGTGGCTCCTGTTTGGGACCTTCTCCTGAGCCAGGCCCTTCGCACCATTATCACCTTGGGTCCTGCCATGTTTGGTAAAGAGGTTGCATCTGCTGGAGTCATCTTGTTTGTCAGGGATCAGAAAACACCTCAAAGGACTTTGAGGTGAAATAGACTGAGAGGAACTCTGAAGCAAGAACGTCAGTCCGGCTTCTCCCTTTCCCTATGCATGTAAGAATTAGATCTAATACAGCTCACAGACCACATGAAGCTCAAGAAGAAGGAAGACCAAAGCGTGGACACTTTGATCCTTCTTAGAAGATGGATCAAAATACCCATGGCTCACAGCCAACCAATAGACTGAGAACGGGGTCGCCAGGGGAGGAGCTAGAGAAAGAACCCAAGGAGCTGAAGAGGTTTGCAGCCCCATAGGAGGAACAACAATATGAACCAACCAGTACTCCCAGAGCTCCCAGGTACTAAACCACCAACCAAAGAGTACACATAGAGGGCCCCAGGGCCCCAGCTACTTATGTAGCAGAGGATGACCTTTTTAGACATCAGTGAGAGGAGAGGTCCTTGGTCCTATGGAGGCTCGATGCCCCCCAGTGTAGGGGAATGCCAGGTCAGGAAAGTGGGAGGGGGGTTGGTAAGCAGGGGTAGGGGAGATGGGAGAGGGGTTTTCCGGAAGGGTAAAGAGGAAAGGGGATACCATTTGCAATGTAAATAAAGCAAATATCTAATAAAATAAAAACAACAACAACAAAAAGACTTAGATCTAAAAGGATGATCTCTAATAGAGGCTTCCTGAGACTGCCTAGGAGTGAGCGCTGTGCTCTAAGAACCCACAGAAGAGAAAGAAGGTAATATGGAGAGGCCGAGAGCAGCTGGAGCCTTCCTGAGTCCTTCCCCATTTCCAGCTCATTCCCATTATATATAAGCTTCTGTCCAATCCCCCTTTTCCTCTTCAGTTGACATTGATGTATTTATGTTATCTATTTATTTGGTGTTTTGTATGTGTGCGCATGTGTGCATGAATGTGTGTGTGTGTGTGTGTGTGTGTGTGTGTGTGTGTGTGTGGTTTGATCACATGAGTGCCATGGTAAATGTATGGTGACCAGAAGACAGCTTTCGGGAATCTGTGTTTTCTTTTTCTTCCATCATAGAGGTTCCTGGGATTGAACTCAGGTGATGAGGCCTGATGGTCTTTCACCAGCCCAGCTATCTTCTTCTCTGCATCTTTCTACCTTCAGAAAACTGAAAGACAAAGTTTCCCTGGTCTACAGTTCCTTCACTCCTGAGGCTTCAGTGTGGTACAAAACTCTGTTGTATAGACCTTTTTTTTCTTTCTCTTCTATCATTCTTCGGTTGTAGGAGGGTCAGCCTTGGCCTTCACAAGAGGGAAAGACAGGTATTCTTCCTTTGTGTTCTCTTCCTTTGGAGCCCAGGCTGGCTCTAGCCTGGGAACCATCAGCTCTGCTCCAAACTCT
The DNA here is from genome assembly GCA_964023405.1 of Apodemus agrarius. NCBI lineage: Eukaryota > Metazoa > Chordata > Mammalia > Rodentia > Muridae > Apodemus > Apodemus agrarius. The sequence continues at coordinate 44,341,468 of OZ030012.1, read as the reverse complement.
TTCCTCCCCCTCAAACTCTGCTCACCTCAGAGCCTCTTGTGAGGAATGAGGAACTTCCCACAGCCTCTGATAGTGTCAATCACACATTTGCTGACAAAACTCCTGTCTGCTTTTCCTCTCCTTTCCCTGCAGGCGCTCTCTCTCCTCCTGCACCTGTCTCTAGAATGTTGGCATTTTTTCACAGTGGCAGTCAAGGACATCTAGTTGTTGTTGTTGTTGTTGTTGTTGTTGTCGTCTCCTCCAGTCCTCTGCCTTTTCATTCCTGGTCACAGCTCTGCTAGTGAGCCATCGCCTCACGCACTGAAGTCCCTCAGCTGTTTCTCTGATCCTTATAAACTTACCCATGAGGAGGCAGACCTAAAAGATGAAAAATTAAGGGGCTGCAGGAAGACAGAGGAGCCCCTCACCCTGGACCCTGGCTGAAAGAACTTTCATCTGAAAGGTGAGAATTTTGATATCGTTAACAGAATTCATTGTGAAGATATCCTATATTAAAAAGAAAACATTTAATTGCTACAGAGCTATTTCAGATTTAAAAAAAACATGGCAACTGTGCTTACAGCCAATGCATACATGACTCATGAGTTTGTTCTTCTCCCTTTCCCAGTCTTAAGCCAGAAATTTTCTGAGACTCTCACAAATAAATTTTGAACCATGTTTACAGTCAAAGCTTGTCTTCATTTCATTGTAGCTTGCTCGCTGCGAGGATTCCTGACCCGCTGACCCTTTGTGTTTTCATCTTATCTGCTTGTTCTCTAGTCCAAGGCTCTGCAGAAACCACCCTATGATCTCACTTACTAAAGAAAAGAAAACAGGACGATCCTTAGAAACCCTTTGAACAATGGAAACTGCAGAAGCCACCCAAACTCTCCATACAGCTATGTTGAGATGCTCAATGGTCATTCTACTCTCTACACCCCCCCATTAACACCTGTGCTTAGATCTGTTAAAACTTCCCCTCAGCGCTGGCAAGATAGATCAGGGGACTGCTCAGTCAGCAAAGTGATTGCCACTTGTAAAACTATTAAATATTAGTCTTTTATTTTTTTATTTTTTCGTTTTTTCGAGACAAGGTTTCTCTGTGTAGCCCTGGCTGTCCTGGAACTCACTCTGTAGACCAGGCTGGCCTCGAACTCAGAGATCCTCCTGCCTCTGCCTCCCAAGTGCTGGATTAAAGATGTGCACCACTGCTGCCCAACATATTAGTCTCTTCTATCATACACTGTAAAACTTGTAATTCCCCTTCTTCTGGGAGTCTGTGATGGAAACTGTGAAGGGAGATGTTCAGGGGGCTGAGTTTAGACAGGGTCTCTCTCTTGCTTTTTTTTCTTTGCTGGAGTCAGTAGTCTAGAGCTTCTTACTCCTTGGAGGCCATGTAGACCAGGAAGTCTACCCCCCTGATGCTATAGTGTATCCACTGTCATAGAAAATGAGCTTTACAAAGTCATCAATGGAGAGCAATGCCAACTCCAGCATCAAAGGTGAGAGAGAAAAGGTATCATTGTTAAAGTCACAGGAGACAACCTGGTCCTCAGTGTAGCCCAGTCTGCCCTTTAGTTGGCCCTTGGATGCCTGTTTCATCACCTTCTTGATGTCACCATATGTGGCAGGTTTCTCCAGGCAGCATGTGAGGTCCATGGTGGACACATTGTGGTAGAACACAGAAAACCATGCCAGTGAGCCTCCGGTTCAGCTCTGGGATGAGCTTGCCTACAGCCTTGGCAGTACTAGTGGATGCAGGGATGTTTTAGGCAGCCATCACACCACAGCTTCCCAGAGGGGCTATCCACAGTTTTCTGGGTAGCAGTGATGGCGTGGGGTGTGGTCATGAGTCCCTCCATGAGGTCAAAGTTGTCATGGATGACCTTGGGCAGGGGAATAGGCACTGGGTGGTACAGGGAACATTGCTGTGGATGTTGAGTTATCATACTTTTCACAGATCGCACCCATCACAAACATGGGGCATCAGCAGAAAGGGCAGAGATGATGTCCCTTTGGCCGACTCTTCAAGTGGGCACTGGCCTTCTCCATGGTGGTGAAAAGAACCGTAGACTCCACAACATTGTTGACATCAGCACCATCCTACTTGATGTTAGTGTGATCTCACTCCTGGAAGATGGGGACAGCCTTCCAGGTGATGACAAGTTAGTTTCACATTCTCGGTCATGTCTGGGCCTTGGAACTTGCCATGGAAAAGTCATACTGGAACATGTGGACCATGTAGTTGAGGGTGTCATACTGGAACATGTGGACCATGTAGTTGAGGTCAATAGAGGCTTCATTGAAGGTAACAACATCCACTTTGCCAGACATGAAGGAAGCCTTAGTAACCAGGCACCCAATACAGCCAAATCTGTTTCCTCCAGCCTTCACCATAGTGTCTCAGGGACAAGGTTCAGGGAAGATGCAGCTGCCTTTAGAATGAGGAGAAGCAAAGAGTCAAAACTTGTATTTATTACAAGGAATTCAAATCTTTTTATTCACCCCATGTACTGGCCAATTTCGTGTGTCAACTTGACACAGGCTGGAGTTATCACAGAGAAAGGAGCTTCAGTTGGGGAAGTGCCTCCATGAGATCCAGCTGTGGGGCATTTTCTCAATTAGTGATCAACTGGGGGAGGGTCCCTTGTGGGTGGTACCATCTCTGGGCTGGTATTCTTGGGTTCTATAAGAGAGCAGGCTGAGCAAGCCAGGGGAAGCAAGCAAGCCAGTAAGGAACATCCCTCCATGGCCTCTGCATCAGCTCCTGCTTCCTGACCTGCTTGAGTTCCAGTCCTGACTTCCTTTGGTAATGAACAGCTGCCTTTAGAATGAGGAGAAGCAAAGAGTCAAAACTTGCATTTATTACAAGGAATTCAAATCTTTTTATTCACCCCACGTTGTAAGACTTTTTATGCAAATGTTTGCCCTTCTTTGTTTACATCAAGGCCCTGCTGCACTCTCGAAGCATAAGCGACAGAAGTGGCCTCGCCCACTCCTTCCAGTTTCCTTTCATTCTTTTGTGCCAGTTCCTTTGGAACTAGCCAATCTTGAAAGAGTGCGAGGTCAGACAGAGACCAGACAACAGGGGATAGACAAAGCCACCAGCTAGGTTACAACACACCACCCTGTGTGTCTGCTCTTCCCAGACCTTCCTCGTGTCCAGACTCAAGTTCTGCCTTGCTAACACCCTTTCAGTTGTTTGGGTGTTCCTTTGTGGAACATTTTGAATATTTATAACACACACAGGCATAAGTAAGTTTGATGCCTAGGGTACACATGCACACACACACACACACACACACACACACACACACAAAGAAAGAAAGACTAAAAGGATAGCTTTGTTGGCACATGCGGGTAGAAACAAGAGAATCCCTGGTAAGCCCTGAGTCCACATCCCAATAAAAGTAGTTCATTTTGAGGAACAACACTTAAGGTTGACCTCTGGCCTCCACCTCCCTAACCACACACAAGTCCATGCCCTTCCACCCCCTCCCACCTTCTCTCAATAAACTCCAACTTTGCTTCATACCCATTTGTCTTGAAATTCTTTTCTACAGTGAAGCCATGAATGGCAGCTTCGCTGGAGGAAGCAGTCTCTAAAATAAGTCCTCAGGCTGCAGCCGGCCACAGAGGCCGGAGCATTGGACTGTGTCTCTTGCTCCACTGGCCCTGATATGCATTCACAGCTGCACTCCAACATGTTTTGCACTGTTGGATCTTTAGAAGACAGCATGATGGATGGATTTCTACGTCAGGCTGGCCCAACTGCACATTCTGGAGCTGTCACTCATTGCCAGTGGGATGCTCGGAGAATGATGTAATTACCTCGATCCTTTACTAACACATCAGGAAAATGGAGAGCCTAGGAGCTATGACCTAATCAACGGGAGGCAGATTTGCTGTTGTTGGTTGGTTGGTTGGTTGGTTAGTTGGTTTGTTGTTTTTTTTATTAAAGCATTGACTCCTCCCTTTTGACCCACATGTACCTAAAAAAAGTAGGCAGTAAGCCTTGTCAGTCTTCCTTATTTTGGCTGAAGGCAAAGACGTAAGACATTGTCCTTAACCTTTCCTGTTGAGCCACCTTGGAGTCCCAGACAGTATAACTTTGTAGGACAGAACATGCTCCATGCACCAGACAATGGCAATTATCTATGAGGGCAAGGCAGCCTCTTGGGAGAAGTGATCATCTCCAGAGCATCACGCTGTCCCTTCAAGAAACGAGAACTTCTGTGGTCACCTAGAGGGCCTGCACTGAAAGAATGATCAACAAAACCTAGCCCAGAGCTTCACAACCATATGCACCTCGGTCCCCATACCATCCCATTTTTTTTTCTCTATTTAAGGCCAAACCTCATGCCAACACCCTGAAAACAGACTTGTGGTCACTGGACTCTTTCATCTATTATACTGCTCAATGCAACCACATTTAATAAGCCTCTTCCCTGTGCTTGGCAACACCATTGCTCTTCCTTCATAGATATATTAGGACAAAGTGCCTGTTGCAACCACTGGAATCCGGAACCCAAGTGTTGTCCTGTAACCCTATTATAGGACTGCGGTACAAACAGCACGGAATGATGGGGTCAAGCATATCAGAACCTCCCTCTTTCACTTGTCCTCTCATCAGTTCCACGGACACCCACTGAGCCTCTCCCTGGTTCATGAAGTGCACGCTGAGCCACAGGTCTACTAAGAGAGTCTTCCGGCACCCTGCCTTCTTATTCTCCCTCTTACCCCTCCTCTGCCTTTTGTCATTGTTCTGAGTTTCCAGGCCCAGTCCACAGACCAACTTCTCTGTTCCCCTACATTCAAAGCACCTGGTCTTGCTTGAACTTTAATTTTCCCATCCTGGGATGAAGTCCATGTCATAACTGTCTTAGTCGCTGTGATAAAATACCCTTACAAACATGACTTAACAGGGAGGAAGAGAAGTGGTGGAGAGATGCAATCCATCTGGCAGGGAAGTTAGACTAGAAGGAGCTTGAATCAGCTTATAATATTATATCCAAAGTCAAAAAGTAGCAGGCAAGGGATGCCAGTACCCAGCTCCTTTCTTCCTTTTTTTGTGGATTCCAGGAGCCAAGCCCATGGAGTGGTGTCACCTCTTTTGGACTGAGTCTTTCCACTTCAATTAACTAGATCAAGATAACCCCTTGCTGGCATACCTAGAGGCTGAGCTAATCTAAATAATCCCTCATGGTTGTACCTGGAGGCTTGTCTCCTAGGTGATCACAGATTCTGTCAAGATGACAGTCAACAGTAACCACAGCAACCTCAAAGTGGATTCTACTTTCAAGCCATTCCTCAGGTTTTGATTAATCAGAAATGAGCATCCAGGAAGGTTTGTGGGCAGAGAAGGAAGAGATCAAAGCAGTGCTTCCTTAAGCTTAATACACTCGTTCTCAGGAGTCCAGTCACAGTGGGAAGTGGCTCCAGGCAAGGAAAAAGTGAAGAATTTTAAAAGTTTAAGTATAAATTGATAAGGACTTAAAATGAGGTGTTGGCATTAGTCATAAAAAGAAGAAAAGAGGCTGTCCGAAGCATTTTGAAGGAGGCTGTGTAGGTGTGAAGTCGGCTTGGGATTTGAGGATAGCTCCAGGATTCAGCATCTCTGTAACCCAGAGACCAAGGATAATACCATTTCATAGCTGAGCTGCTAACTTTCTAAAAATTATTGTTACCACAAATACATACATGTAACCAGCTGAGTCCAGTTGCTTGTATGTATATGTTTTATGTTTTTGTTTTTGTTTTTGTTTTTGTTTTTAGACTAACCATTTGGTATTGGATAGCTTAGAGTCATATCCCCGGGGGAGATTGATTCTCCCTCGTTGAGCAGTCATTAACTGCCTATAGTTCTTCATCTAAGTGTGGGGCCCCATGAACCTTTCCCTATCTATGCTGGCCTGTCTTACGGTGCTGTCATTAAGGTCAGGTTTAAGCAATAATCCTGTTGAGAGTTCATGGGTGAGATGTTCCTGACCATTATGGAAAACTATATTGGACAAAATACATAGAGTCAATGACTGCAGGGTACCCATCCCCAATTCATACAGGTACCACACAACCCCGACATCTAAGATCAAGGGAACATCTCAAAAGAGAGGATGCAAAAACGTGTAAGAACCAGAGGACTACAAATTTCAAGATTTGCTTCCATGGAAAGTGAAAAAAACTGTTCACTAGCCTGTGCTGGGTGGGTAATAGGTCCACTCTTGCTGTAAGAATATAGATGTTGCTTTAAAAGGTGGCAAGCTCTTTATCTTTGCTGTCTTTCCCACAGTAATGGCTGTTTACCGCAGACAGAACCAAATGGGAAGACGCTTAGAACATTAGAGAGGATTTGTTGTTACATTCCCTTCTAATACTATACTCAAGCTTGTGGCAATTGCTGAGAGCTAGATGGAATGGCACAGCCATATAGCGCAGAGCTATAAGACTTACATCTTCAGATGCTTTCAAATAGGGTAAAAATACTACCAGTGGTTAGATGCATAATTGAATTAATTAGAAGGGCAGCATTTTGTTGATATAAATCAAAGTTGAAAAGCAAGGTTGTTCTAGGAGTGCAAAGAAGATAATTGGAATACTATAGACGCTCTTAATTAGAAAACAAACAGGTAGTTCACGAAAAAGGGGTCGTTCGTTGCTTCTTTTCCCACAAGGCAAGGTCAGTTTGATATTGCGTTTAGGTTGCGTAGATGGGCCAGGGAAATGTTTTTCTATCATTTCTGGAAGCACAGCTTTATGCAGTGTGGCTCAGGTGTGAAGTTCCCTGGGGACAGCAGCAGCAGGTAGAGCAAACTGGCCTGTGACAGGAGGATGCAGGGAGGGGATTTCTGAGCAGCAGAAATTAGTCTAAGCTAATCCTTGTAGCCATTTCTGAAATCTGAATATAATTCTTTTCAACTTTAACACCTATTGTTTCTGGGAGTAGTATCTCAGAATGGGTTCTACCTTTTCACTTTCATGTAGGAAACAAACAAACAAACAAACAAACAAACAAACCCAAAATCCCAGGGTGCTATGTAGAACGAAGACAGCCAAGACTTAGCCATTGGAAGGACACTAACCAGATGTAAAGATTAAAAAATGGGGAAAAAAGCAGAATAGACAGGATTTTAAGAAAATGGAAGCTTCCCATTGATCTAGGAACCAGGACTATATCCAAGACAAGGACTGTGCAAACTCATGGGGCAGATAATCAAGTGGGAGAGGAATTTATTTCACGCTCAGTAGCTTGTCACAGCATCAGTCTCAAACTGACAACTTCAGTGTCTGGAAAGGCCTGAGTTTCCAGAAAGCCTCTCCACACATAGGTTTTCGGTAAGTTCTGAATCTTGTGTGTGACCTCAGAATGCCACGTCACCTATAGGGCCTAGGACTCTTTATCTATCTTTTGAAATGATAGAAGAATGTCTTCTTCTACAGTGGTCTTAAGAACAAAATGAGTTAATGTGTGCCCAGTGCAGCTTTGCAGAAAAAGGACATGCCAATGAACATACGCTGTTTCTCGCCCCCCCTTTTATATTCATTCCTCAGATAAAGGGCCTACCCAATCCAGAAAGGCCAGGTTGTTTAGCAAGATGCATTTAGTCTAAGAAGACAGAGCTTTGCCAATTACCATTAGAAACTCAAAACCAGCAATATAACCTCACAGTTCCACAGATGCTGACAGACCCAAGATTCCTGGGTCTGAGATGATGGCTGGATTACTCAGCACAGCAAGCAACGTGAGTAGCAATACTTTTACTGCTTCTCTGCATCAGTTCCTGCAGGACAAAGAGAATCTGTGATGTCTGTATGCTCTGTGGGGTGTGTGTGTGTGTGTGTGTGTGTGTGTGTGTGTGTGACTAGAAAGAGGTCCTGGGTTTAGTGAATACAAGGTTTGTATGAGAAACAGAAAGCATACCTGGCCCACAGGTTGGATTAGCCTACTTTCTCAAGTCTATTCATTATGGAACATGCTAGAAATGGAAACCTAGAATGAAAGCATCCAGTGCCTCTGCTTGCCAGACATACAAATGCAAGCCACATGGAAAGTTGGCTTCCAAAGGACAGGGTAGATACATTCCATTTCTTTCCATCTTCTTCCCATGCGCATTACCACAAAGGGTTTGCTACATGTGCCTCTACCCCATAAAGATGGAGCTGCACACATCCCACATCCCCGTATCTGCCTTTTTTTCATCTTTTTCCATGGTGTTGGTGCTCTAGCACCTTACCGGGAAGTTGCTATCCTCACTTTTACCATAGCCAACAGCTGTGGAGGCTACTATCCTGACCATGGAACACAGCCTGACTATTGGGAATCGTATAATCTAAACCTCCATGAAAATTGTTAGTGTGATGCAAAGAGAATTGTTTTCTACACCGCTGGAAAAAAATTGGTCTCAGCTTGGAAACTTGAAGCAAACTGATGTCACTAAAATGGATTAGGAAATAAAGTGTTTCAGATGTGAATCTTCAGGTGTGTGGGCTCAGGACCAGCTGGATGTCTGGAGTTAACAATTGGTCACCTACATAGAACTACTTCATGTACACCAAATCATCTTCCTATTCCTGACATTTCCACTATCATCTCTCCTCTAGTAAAGACACAATGGTGGCACACGCTGTTAATCCCATTACTTGAGAGGCAGAGGAAACTGGATCTCTGTGAGTTCAAGGTCAGCCTGGTGTACAGAGCGAGTAGCAAGACAGCCATTAATACATAGAGGAACTATAGTGCAAAAAAAGCAAAACAAAACCAAACAAAACAACAAAAAAATTAAAAAGGAAAAAAAGGAAGGAAGGAAGGAAGGAAGGAAGGAAGGAAGGAGGAAGGAAGGAAGGAAGGAAAGGAAGGAAGGAAGGAAAGAAGGAAGAAAGAAAGAAAGAAAGAAAGAAAGAAAGAAAGAAAGTGAAATTAAGGAAGAAGAAAAAGCAAAGGAAAAAGACAAAAAGAGAAAAAGAAAAAGACATGCTCTTATAAGGATGTTTTTCCAGTATAAATGCAGCATACTGGAAAACCTACTGCTACCATTTACTAATGCTTCCAGAGGTCACCCATTCATTCAGTATCATTCAGTTCGACACAGAGCAATCACCACGGGAATTCAGAGGTAATTATCTATAGTCTTGTCCATCCAGGATAATTTACTGAGATTCAGAAAGTACGAAATGAAGATGTAAAGTTAGAAGCTTTATGAGAAGGGAGTGACAAAGTGATGCAGCATGGGGGATAAATGGAAAATTTAATCCTATTTTGAAAGATCTAGAAGTTTATTGGTTTTCTTACAGAAATTAAATTTAAGCTGAAACTCTATGAATTAATTAACTTTAAGTCTGTATTTTAGAGGTGAAGGAACTAAGACTTAAAAAGACTAAATGTCTAACCTGATGCTAGATGCTCTGTAAATGACAAAAATCAAGACTCAAATATACTTTATGCTTAACTCTCCCCATAGATGCATTTATTGTGTTTTCTCTAAGCACACAGGGTTTTCGAAAACATATCTATAGGAAATAAATTTTAGAGTGTGAGAATAGAAGATGTGGTGATTTAAATAAGAATGGCCACCATTGGCTCATATATTTGAAAGCTTAGTTGCTAGAGTGTGGAACTATTAGAAAGGATTAGAAGGATTAGGATTTGTGTCCTTGTTGTAGGAAATTTGTCACTGGGGGTGGGTTTTGAAATTTCAAAAGTCCATGTGAAGGCCAGCTCTCCCTGCTCCCACTGCTATGGATCAGACTGTAGCTCTCAAGTACTTCCCCAGGCCCAGACCTGCCACATTTACTGCCATGCTCCCCACCATGACGAGAATTGACTAAGCCTCTGAACCTAGAAGCAAGTCCACAAGTAAACACTTTTGTTTACAGGAATTGCCTTGGTCATGGTGCCTTTACACAGCAATCAAACGCTGACTAAAGGCAGGAGAAAATGAATATGAGGAGAAGGGAAGGGAGGCTGTGAAGGAAAGGAAGGCCCGAAAGGGAAGGGTTATGCAAGTTGGTTTTCCATTGATGTGACGAAAGGTTTGATATAATCAACTTATAAAAAAATAAGGTTATTTTGGCTCATGGTTTTATAACTTCCTGTCCATGGCTAATTGGCTCTGCTGTTTTCAAACTTTTGGCAAAAAATAACATCATGGTGGGGAATGTAGGGTATATCAGTGCTGGTCACTGCTTGATAGCTGAGAATTGAAAGAGTGAATCTGTACATCTGGAATAAGTATGGTGTGCTGGAGTTGAGTCAGAGGCTCTGCTGAAATAATCACTGACAAAAGTAGGAACTGTTTCTAATCGGGCCAGGATTTATATCCTATGCTGTGGTTCGAAACTTCCCTCCTACCCCTAAAGCAAAGCCAAACTCCTTTGAGTTTCAAATATCACCATTTAGCTATTGGTTGTCCTGGATTCTCTTCTTCTGACTGAACTCTCAGCCAACCCAGGCAACATTTGGGCCCAATTTTATGGAAAAATGGGGTGAGCTCCTTGCCAAATTCCTATGAATCTATGTCAAACTTGGGGATTTAGGCTAAGACTCGGGGTGTGGCCAAGTCTCCAGAGGAATTCTGTGGTTGCGTAGTCCACAAAATGACAAGCAAAGGCGATGGGCTGGGCTACCTCCAAGGAAGTAGTTTAATCTATGGCATTCTGGATTGAGAGCTTTAACCACAGGATTTGTGTTCTCATAGAGTTCTGCGGTCATTTAAGGGAGCTTGACTTCTGTTCATTTTTCTTTCCCATCATCTCATCATATACCTCATTATCCATGTAAACAAAAGCAGAGAAGTGCAGAGGAAAGATAAATCAGTCATCCAAGGTCAAGAAGTAAGACAGTTGCTAAAATTGGCTATCAGCTTGAGTTAGTGCTGCCTTCTGTGTAGAGCGTCCCAGAATCTGGACCTTGGATGCCTTCAAAGTCTCATTTTTTATTTTGTGATAAGTTAGTCATTTATATCAACAATGTAGAAGGCCCAGTAGATCCATTCTCTGGAAAGTTTCCAGTGAGGTGGTATTTATATGCATAGGGTTAATTAAGAAAGTTCTGAGAAGTGACACGGGAGATAATAAGGGAAACAGGTCAGGGCATAAGGAGAATTCAAAAGAGAGGAATAAAATGATCCTCTGATCAGCTTTGGCAATGTGGTCATGGGTTGGTACAGCCTTTTGTGGGAACTCTATCTTGGAGATAGAAATGCCCACAGGGAAGAATGTTTCTTTTATTAGAGAGACATGTCCAGGGAAGGCCTTTAGAGAGCTTGGAAACTGATATTCCTGGGATCTAGAGAGGCTTGGTCTAGAAAGAGGCAATGTACCACAGATCTGCATCAGGAAGAAGAGTATGAGTCTACGCTGAGAGTTCACAGTACTGCTGCCAGATTCAAAAGTGGTGATTACAGTGATATGATGCTGTTCATAGGACCAGAGTAGAACCCAGGGATACTAAAGCTCAAGCATTAAAAGACAGACCAGCTCAGGAGACAGGAAACAAACATAAAGGTGAATTACTCTGCAAAATATACATTGCAGTATATATCCCTGGGTAAAATTGGGTTTAAGATGGTCGCAGACCATGGGTTAGGAGAAGTAGTAGTTGAAACAAGACAAAAGTGGCATGCATATAGAAAGGAATGCAATATAGCTCAGACGGCTGTGGAATTTCCAGAACTAATTGAAGTCTATAAGCTTTGAGCTGTGTCTAGTATCCAGTACAAGCATTCTAGTATCCCTAGTTTCTTTCCAAATACTAATATGAATCTTTCTCACATCTAGACTTTGGTGCTAACATGTCCCAGAGCCAGGCTGACAGGCTGCAGGTCACCAAATCAGCAGACAGGACTTGTAGGATTCGCTTACAATGTGCTGATTCGGATCTATTTGCTTCTATGTATATATTGTTCGCACTTGCTCTCAGTGTTCAAATCATTCATTGTCCTGACATACAATGTCACTACTTCTACTTCCTAAACTATGTAATAACAAAGTTCTTTCCCATACTTGAGCAACAGTCAGGAAACCTAGGAGCTTGCACATGCTGGACCAGTGATCTCCCACTGAGCTAAAGGCACAGATGCCTTTTTAAATGACTTTCCCTTCCCCTTATCTTACTTCTTGTCTTAGGGTTTCTATTCCTGCACCAATCATGACCAAGAAGCAAGTTGGGGAGGAAAGGGTTTATTCAGCTTACGCTTCCACATTGCTGTTCATTACCAAAGGAAGTCAGGACAGGAACTCACACAAGGTAGGAACTTGGAGGCAGGAGTGGATGTAGAAGCCATGGAGGAATGCTGCTTAATAGCTTGCTTCCCTTAGCTTGCTCAGCTTGCTTTCTTATAGAGCCCAAGGCTACCAGCTCAGGGATGGCACTACCCACAATGGGCCCTCCTCTCTTGATAATTAATTGAGAAAATGCCTTACAGCTGGATCGCATGGAGGCATTTCCTCACCTGAAGCTCCTTTCTCTGCATTTTATCACAGCAACTGGAAACTAAGATACCATTCCATTCCACACATATGAGAGGTCATGATAAGATGATCTCCAATAGTTATGGCTGGCTATGGTTTATCTCAACAGCATTGTGTGCTTGGTAACTATAGAAACATTGACTATACAACATTCTAACTGCTCGCTGACCTACAGCTATTCATTTATTCATTCTCTTTGAAGTCTTTTCTGGTTTTTGTTCCATCTTGATGAAACTTGACTCTTCCTATCCTTTTTGGTATCTACCTTCTCTTTTCCTCTCCTGTCCATTCTTTTCCCCTTCTCTCCTCTTCTTACCCCCTTTCCACTTCTGTTCTTGTCCTCTCTCTTCCTCTTACTTCTCTGCCCTTTGTCAACCTATCCTATCTTATCCCATCCTATCCCATTCCACCCCACCCCATCCCACCCTATCCCACCCAATCCTATCCCATCCTATCCCATCCTATCCTCAACTGAAATCTCCCAGATGAAACAGATTATATGTAAACATTATTAAGTTTTGGGTTGTAATACAATATCAATAATATCCATCATATTGTTCGTTTGATCATCAATCTATTTATCTAAGCAACATTTTTAGAAATAATAAAATTGTTTAATTTAAGTTCCTAAAATCATTGAGAGAACCAGATAAATATTAAAGTGACAAAATTCTAATAAAGGTTTTATTCTAATCAAAACAGTGGAGCTTCTTCACTTTTGACTCATAATTCAGTTATGACTGAACTAGATAAGTAGTTCTAACTTCAAGTTAACTTCTCTGGTAACTGGCATTGTGAATTTCAATTCATATTCTCATGCATAAAATAGGAATGACTATCAACAGATAGGACAGTGGTACAAGCTGGTTGGTGATAAAGCTACACACTTCCCAATGCAGAAGACTGTAGGATCGAACTTGACGGTGCTGGCCGTGGCCTGACCCCAAGGTCTTGACTCCACAGAGAGTCAGCATCAGTGGAGTGTGAGAAGTCAAGAAGTTGGAGATCATTTTTTTCTACTAGTTAACTAGTTCTAAAGAAGATATCCCAATGTTTTAAGTAACATGGGCTAGAAAAATAACCCTCGCTGATTTACAAGGCTGGTTTGCATTCCAGTCGCCACCTAATTATTCATATCTGCGTTTTCCACATCTTCAGACTCAGTGGAATGCTGTCGCTCAGGTTTCAGGCTGTCTTCTCCCTGCCACCCAGCATGTGGATGCCCCAGTCCCCCCTCAGCTATTTGCTGTGGGCTTAGGGAATGCAAACTCATTTTGACATTTTCCTGAGCACAACATGGTCTGAACCCCCAAAAGCCATACAAAGCATTCCAGAGTAAATATAAGAAACATTTGGAATGCTTTTCTGTTTTGCATTATCTGCACCACTACTCACTTCCTCCTTAGCAGATAATCAAGAGCTAGCTGTATTGTGCTTAACAAGGCTTTGAAATCACAGAGAACTCTGCAGGACATTGAAACATCTTAGGAGCAAAACTCATAACGCCTATATTTGTACCTGATAACAGACTGCCTTGGGGAAGGGTTGTAGACTAGGTGGGGGCACCCTAACAGCTCCAGTTCAGGACAGGGATTTTTAAAGGGAACATTAGTGTCAGCTGTTTTGAATCAAAATCAGATCAAGCTTCCAAGACCAGGGAGAACAGAAAGTATGTCTTGCATTGCAAAGATGTTGATTGTTTTAGATCGACTTATACAAACTTTAAAAGAAGAAAGAGAAAACAGGAAAGACAGATATTTTCCTTTTCAGCTAAGAAATTCCTTAACTGTATTTAGTCAAATGTAGCCCTTCTGCTCTTGGTTCCTTAAAAGTCCAGCCACCGATTAAGCAGACAGTAGAACTGAACTGAATAGAATAGTCTTGTTGCCTAATGATCTTCTTAAAAACTCCCAAGACCTAGGAAAGACACATACTTTTTATTTCAATTATTTTTTAATTGAAATGAGCATAACCCCCCCCAAGATTGTAAGCCTGACATAAATGTTTACATAAGACATGTTATTGTTTGACATAGTTCTCTTCTTCCTACTCATGTGAGCATCAGATAGCTTACTAGTCCATTTCCAATTTCTGAGAAATCAACTCTTTCTTTTTTTTAAAAAAATGTATTTTTTATGTGTATGAATGTCTTGTCTGCATGTATATATTTTCTTGGTGCCTATAGAGGCAGGGAAAGGACATTGGATCCCTGTAACTAGATTTAGTAAAGGTTGTGGGCTACCATATGGATACTGGGAACTGACCCTGTGTCCTATACAAGAGCAGCTAATGCTCTTACCTGCTGAGCCATCTCTCCAGCCCTGAGATCAATTTTCTTAGAGTCCACATATGAATAGGATTATGCGAAACTTTTCTATCTTTGCCTGGTTTATTTCACTTAACCTAATACACGCTGTATCTAATGAGAGATGGATGAATCCACTGTGCATTGGCACCATAGTTTATCCATTGTTTAGTTAACAGTTACCTAAGTTGCTCCACTCTGTAGCTGGTATGAATAGTGCTCCACCAAACATGGGGCACAGTTGTTTCTTCAACAGGAGGATTTCACTGACTTTTTATGGATGCCCAGGAGTTTGTTCTATTTGTAATTTGCATTAAAGCAGCAACTTGCAAGCCTTCCCTATTCTCCCGTTCTCTGCTGGAGCCTTCATCTCTGTGATGATGTTCGTTCGATCTTATTGGAAGAAGAAGAGTGCATCTCACTATGGTTTTGAGATGCACTTTCTGGTGATTAATGACAGTAAAGCAAGTTTTTATAGATCACTTGACCATTTTGCCTGTTTTCTTTTGAGCACTGTCTTCTTAGTCTTATTGCCCATTTGAAAACTCAGGTTATTTGACATGTTTTGCTCTTGAGTTTTTAGAGTGTCCTGTGTCGTCTAGACATTGACCTCTTGTCAGATAAATAG
This sequence comes from Apodemus agrarius, assembly GCA_964023405.1. Lineage (NCBI taxonomy): Eukaryota > Metazoa > Chordata > Mammalia > Rodentia > Muridae > Apodemus > Apodemus agrarius. Next base: position 44,326,091 of record OZ030012.1, on the reverse strand, counting down.
CAAGCAGGCGTTCTTTCCCCACTTCAGGCTGTCTCGTCACCCTGGTGACTGTTCCATGTGCTGTATAGGAGCTTGTTGACTTGCTGGAATCCTGCGTGTCACTCTGCGCATTCCCTGTGCTTTAGAGAGTTACGAAAAAAGATTCCTGCCCATGTCAGTGTCCTGTGGTATTCTTTTTTTTTTTTTCCTTCTAGGACTTTAATAGCTTCAGCTCTAACGTGTACATTTTAATCTAATTTAAGTTGATTTCTGTAACTGGTTAGAGACAGAGGTCTGCGCTCATCCTTTTGCCTGTGAATACTCAGTTTTCCCTGCACCACCTCTCCTCGCTCTGCAACTCACGTTGTTAGACATTTGTCAAAATGAGTTATCTGTGTTCACAGCTTTCCTTCTAAGATCGCTACTTCTGCCTCATTTCCCTTTTTGACTGTTTCGACTACCTCTTGACAGGCTGTTTTTGTGATTATAGCTCAATCGTGTGTTTTAATGGCCGGTAATCTATGGCTCTCTGCCTTATCCGGTTTTCTAAAATGGCTTTTGACTATTAATAAATTTTGTTGTTGTTGCTGCTGCTGTTGTTGTTATTTTATATAAATTTAGCATTGTTTTTCTTGTCCTGTGAATAATGTCACTGCTATTTTGACAGCTATTACACTGAATTTAATAAGGTTCTCCAGACATTGCGGTGGTCATTTTAGCAATGCTAGTTCCCCCATAAACATGGGGTGTCTTTTCATCTCTGTGTGTCCTTTTCAATTTCTCTCATTTGTGTTCTACACTTTTCATTGTAGAGATTTTTTTTTTCTACCTGACTGGTCAAATCTGCTTCTGGGAACTTTGTTTTCCTGTTTAGACTTATCAAACCTAAACAGCAAAAGAGGAAGCCTGCGTCTTGGCTTGATGAAGAGAGAGCACTCAACATAGAAGTACGAGTGGACGGAAAAGGTGACGCCACAACCAGAGGGGCCTCGGTAAGGCCTGCTCACTCAGGTCCTTCCAGGACTCCTGTTTCGCATTCATATGTATCTTCCTGCACAGAGCAGGGCACCGACCACCCGAGTCTTTAAGAGGGAGAAGCCTTGAAAGGCGCAGCCACGGCTGTGGCTTCAGTTCTTTCCTGCTTTAAACTGTGTCAAGGTGCCATATTTGGGGGGAGACTTTCCTTCATCTCATCGAAAGGCCACGATAACCAGGGTGAGGGGTGGATCCGTGATCCAGGCTTGAGAAGAGTGGGAGAAGGAGCATTGACTAGCAAAGATAACAGTGAGGACAAAGAGGGCAAGAAAGGACAAGGGATGTCCATTCTGCATATTACGAGCTGAACTTAGTGGCCCAGAAGCTAAGGATGTTTTTACCCTTCCAGAGGACTCTGTGTTCACTTCCAGCACCCAATTCAGGTGGCTCATAGCCACCTTTACAAACCACCTTTATAACTCTACCTCCAGGGAATCTGCTGTGGGTACCTGTATACACACACATACACATACAAGTGCTCATGCATGCGAGTGTGCACACACATACACACACAAGAGGAGTAAGGATTTTGTAAAAATTATGGCATGTGGGCAGTAAGAACTATAAGTATTTGGGGAAGAATTTGGTAGTTAACCAAGGACTCCCAGCTGCGTTTGAAATGTCCCCCCTTCCTACACCTTCATCAAATAGCGGTTCGATGCCCTACAGCCATAGACCCAGGCTCGCTTTTCTTGAATTTGAAACTGCCCTCGTGACTACTCTTCTGCAAGCTTTTCACCCTGAAATTTTAGTTCTAAACTATTAGAAATATAAACCTTAGAAACATTGCCTAAAAACATCTTTTTTTGCCATGCATTCCTTTCATCTAGGGACATCTCATGTGTTTTACTAATGTATGTTCACAGGAATTGTCCATTGGATCAACTCTATAAAATGGTCTTTGTAAGGAATTCCCAGCTAAGAAGTGGAAGGGTTTTAAGAGTCCATCATGAGAATGAAGAGGAAGACAGCAATTACAGTAACCAGGGTGGTAGATGATGGAATTATAAGATGAAGCTACCTCAGAGCCGGGCATGGTGGCACACGCCTGTAATCCCAGCACTTGGGAGGCAGAGGCAGGCAGATTTCTGAGTTCGAGGCCAGCCTGCTCTATAGAGTGAGTTCCAGGACAGCGAGGGTTACACAAAAAAACCCTGTCTCGAAAAAACCAAAAAAAAAAAAAAAGATGAAGCTACCTCTTAGAGTTTAAATTAGATATGGCAGAGAGATAAAGATTAGGCTTGAGAGTAGGAGATTGCTTTGAATTCTGGGTTGTTCCCAACACAGAACATGGCTTAGGCCAATGATATAACGAAATTAAGAACTATTCCTAGCATATAGGAATTATATCCATTATGGCTGGACTTATTTAATTTTGCGTTGGAAATCTTAGAAATATTGACAATCGCAATGAGAGACAGACAGACAGAGAGAGAGAGAGAGACAGAGAGAGAGAGAGAGAGAGAGAGAGAGAGAGAGAGAGAGAGCGCAAATAGCAAAATGACTTAAGAGTAAACTGAACAACAACAAAACATCCTATAGAGTTTGTACAAAAGTCTCTTTCCTCCTTTCCCCACCCAGCTTGGGAGGCAATAGCTGGTCCTCACTCTGAGACATCTCTTTAAACAAGGTACAAAACCAGGCTCCTATTATACGATGTGTGTTCTTCCTAACAAAAGTGTTCCGGGCTTGCCCTATCCATGGCCCATTTTCTCAAATTCAATCAAGTCCTCTCTTTGAGCTGAAGTCCAATGGCATTGTCTGTCCCTTCCTCCAGGAGCTGATCTCTGCCAGGTAGAAAATTAAGTTTCCTTTCCTCTTCTCTTCAGACACAATGCTTCAGCATCACAGAACCCTTGCTCTGTGTGGGAAACCGACTTCCTGTCTCAATAAACAAGCGCGCACAGGCTTTTTCTGGACACATAATAGGGCCTTTTTGATTTTATACAAAAATCATTCCACACTTAACACATCAATGAGGCCACTTAAGCTCTACTGCATTTGAATTAAAGAGGAATTGTGTGATCAAAGGGTGTGAAAAGAACCACACAGGGCGTTCTTCAGATCCTCCACTTTTGTTACATTTGGTACATAACAAGTCCAATAAATATGCTTATCCCGGGGGCTAGGTTCATTATCTCCTACGCTTAAGCCTGGGGAAGGACTCCCATATTCTTCATCCTGGTGTCCCTTGGTTTCCTTGGCTGGGTTTTGGTGAGGAAATGAGAAATACTTGCATGTCTTAAGGGGCTGTGAGTGAGGTTGAGGGGACAAAGTCATTTGTCTTGAACCATTGTTGCTATTTTACTAACTAAAAATGTATACACATGTTTACATATGGATATGTATATCTCTACCCCATTGATGATACAGATATAATTATAAATAATGTACATACTTCAGATGTATACATTACTAGAGTTACTGTCATACACACACATACACATACACACTAAGAAAACTTAAGGAATTTCATTTTCTTAGCAAATATGGAGTACAAAGCAAAAAGATATATGAAAATTCTTGAAAGTTTAGAATTAGATTGGTGGATAGGACCTTCTATAGCCTTTTTATAGCCTTTCATGCCATAGACAAGCATAGCTTCTGGGAATGTTATTAAATATTTCACATTTGCTGTGATTTTTTTTTACTGTACAATGTGTTCTAAACAGATTTGGAAATAAAATAAAGAGTACTCAGGCATCCTCATAAGCTATGTATCTCATATATATGGAAATAGTAGCTTTTGAATCATAACTGACATACTAGGAAAGTATGTGTCTTATACAAGTACATAAACCCCCTAAAAAGCAAATTATGCAGCCAGTGAATGTGGGTTGATAGACTACAGCATCATTTAAATACGTGTAGTCCAGGCAACATTAGGTTGGCATAGATTCCTTTAGATACTGCCTATATGGACAATTTAGAAAATTTCTAAATTTCTAAATTTTAAATAAATTTCATATATAAATTGTTCATACACACACACATATGACCTTCTCATCCAAGAAGTTTAAATTGAAATTAATTAAGTCAAATATAATGAAGACCAATTAATTACAAGCCAATCAATCCCTCTTCTCTGTGAAAGGCTCACCTTCTGTTCAGAAACAGAAGTGAGGTGGAGTCAAACAATGACAAAGTAGGTGGGAAAAATCTCAAAGTAGTAATTAGAAGAGGAGAGTGGACTCCAGGAACCCATGTAGCACAGAGAGAATGCCCACCATTTATGTTCGAACATGGTCTTAGAAGATGAACAGGAGGATTGGAAGTTTCCCAGACACAAGAATAAGGGGGAAACAAAGTCATTTAAAATGTACATAATCAGAGACATGCTTGACATTACAATAACTGTTAAGTGGTTCTGAGTCCTTGGATGTTGTATGCAGCCTCTGATGGGATGTCTCACTGAGTGAAGGGTAGCCCCAGCTGAGGGAAGTGACAAGCCGGTGCATCTGGAAGCAGTGAAGCCCCAAGCAGGGCCTTAGCAGGAGAGAGTGACTTCAGTTCTCTATTTTTCCCCCACCAAGTTGTGTTGTGTCCTAGTCATCCTCCGAAGGAGCACTGTAACCTGCTGATTTTTATAGCTCTAAGTAACTTAGCCAGTTGCATTTGCTTTCCTAACATTTGATTGTTTGGTATTATGTGTGCCAGCCATGTAGATGATGGCCTAAAAGATTTATTCCATCCAGATATTTTGATTGCTGTGTAGACAATAACCAACATTTAAAGGAAAAGAAATCCATGGGGGATAAGGGCTCTAGGCCATGCTTCCTAGGTAAATAGCTGTGGATGGTAACACTAATGGCAGCCCGGCTCTGTTTAAACACGGTTAAAAGATCAGATGACCATATGGTTCTGCTACCCTTTGGCACAGTCCAACTTTTCCCATGGAGTCTATGGACTTTTCTCTGTGGCAGGGATAAATGAAACTCAATGAAGATGCCCCCAAAACAACAATAGGCAATGCAGTTGTTCATTTCTTCTAGGTTAATTCTGTACCTAAATAAATGCAAGGTTCAGGAAAGCCCTATTTCTACCCATTTGCCTGTGTCTGTGGAAACAGAATAAGTTAATTAGGCCTCTTTCCCCCTGCATAGATCCTGCCCCAACCTTCCTGTCCAATCCCACTTAAACTTGCAGACCACAGGGCTGCTCCTTTCTACTTTGGGATGAAGGAAAGAGCTCCTTGCTTCCTTAGTTTTGTTTGGGGGTTTGTTTGTGTTTGAACTGTGTGGTGACCTGTTCTAGAAGTTCTTATTTAAATGAAGCCTGAGATGGGCACTTTCACTTAGTACTACACAAAACTTGACAACACACAGAATGTACCATTTAAGTTAAATACTTATGAGCATACTATTTTGATATGATAAGAATGGAAATAAAATAGGAAGGAAGGAAGGAAGGAAGGAAGGAAGGAAGGAAGGAAGGAAGGAAGGAGGGAAGGAAGGAAGGAAGGATGGGGGAAGAGGGAAAGGATGAAAGGACTCATATTGGATGTAGAGGCAGGAACTTGGGGAATATAAGAAAACCTGGCAACAGTTCACTTAGAAAAAATATGACCCTACCCCATATTTCTCAAGTTCTGAGCATGAGGAAGTCTACATACTCATTCTAATGAATGCATTTAAAGGACAGAAAGACAGAAGGAAGTGTTTTCAGAGAAAAAAATATGAAAGCAAAGATGTTGGAAGTTACGCCATGTGAGGAAAAGTGTAAGTCTTCATACAAGTTTTCCTAACATTTGATGGTTTGGTATTATTTGTGCCAGCCATGTAGATGATGGCCTAAAAAAAATTATTCTATCCAGATATTTTGATTGTTGTATAGACAATAACAAACATTTCTTCTACCCTTTGGGACAGTCCAAGCTGTCTGGAGGAAAGAGTGATGAATTCTTACCCGCTGTGTCCTGGGTGGAAGGAAAGCACTCACGGTTAACCCAGATGCTAACTGTGTTCGAATTCAGCTGCTACAATCCCAGCAGAAGCCAAAGTGGCTAAGGCCAGTGTCTACCCTCTGCTTCTTAACTTGGCACACATGACCCTTTGGGACCCAGTCCCACCCAACTTTGCCAGCTTTAGCTGACCCACCTACTCTCCAATGAAAACTGAAACCTCAGGTACCATTCTTACTAAACTCTCTCCAAACAGGTATCTCTACTATTGACTCCAACATAAGCTCTCAAGTATGGAACAGAGAGAATAAGGTTTTAATTCTGCTTCCCAAGTCTCAAGTGCTGTGAGGTAAAAGACTGCAACTTCCTGTCAGTACCCACAAGGCAGTGGCAATCCTGACTCAGTGAAACAAGAAAAGCATCCAATAATCAGAGTCCACTTATAAAATGTCTATTTAAAAAAAAATCGCACAGTCTCACATGTCTTGAGGTGTTGGGGCAGATGTTGACATGCCATGAGGTGCTATTTGAGAGTTATATGAGTCTTAGAGTCCCAGAGATCTTAGGATATCATTTGCATGCAACTCAGTTCCCATCTTTCTTTGGGACATCAGAGGATTATGAAGAACCGGGCTTCCTCTCCTGCCATGGCTTGAATGTTTGTGCCCATCCCAAAATGTACACGCCGACACTGGAACTCTAACATGATCATCCTCATAAATCAGGAGTAAGTAGGTCATAAAGGCTCTACCTACCTTTGTGAAGGAGGTTTGAGAGCTTATAAGAAGTTTGGAGGGAGCTGGCTAGACCCTCTCTACCATTCCTTCCCTCTCCTGGAATGTGATCAAAGCTCCTTCTAAGAAGCCATGGCCAGACCTTCACCAGATAACAAAGCACTCTCTTAGACTTCTCAGCCCGTAGAAGCAGGAACAGGAAGTTTTGTGCTTTAGCATTCATTCTGCCTCACATATGTCATTATAGCATCCCAAATGAAGCCCCCAAAGACTAATTAATTCAGCCTACTCTGCTCCTGAGTCACACTCATTTTGTAACTCTTGGCCCTATTCTGGAGTCTTGTGTTTGGTTGCTCTTGTGTTTGTTTTGATTTTCTAGTTGAGACTAGGAATTAGACACCAGCGTCTTCATTCTTCACCTTGAACTGTATCCGGCAAAGAGATAAAACAAAGTTCTCAGCCTCTCCCTGTTGAAGGGTCATTATAGGACGTTAGCATTCTTAGCCGGAAAAAAATTGTGCAGACTCCTGAATGCTGGTGACAGCTCTACATTGTGAAGGTGTTTAATATCATTGACCTGTACATTTTAAAGTGGGGAAGGTCCTAAATTTGTGCGTGCAATTTAATGTGTATGTGTAAGTGTGCCCGTATGAACTTATGTGTACTGTATACCTACAAGAACTCAAAGAGACCAGAAAAAAGTGCTGATCACCTAGAACTGAAGTTTGGGGGTGGTTTTAAGGCACCACGCAGGTGCCAAGAACCAAATGCTACACCTCTGTAAGAGCAGCCAGGGATCTTAACCTCTGAGTCATCTCTCCAGCCCTGACATTTTGTTACACACACACACACACACACACACACACACACACGAAAAAAGACAACAAAAGTTCAAAAGTTCAGCATGGGAATGTCACATAGAAAATAATGCAATTCCTTCACCTAGCCAGCATTTCTCTAAAATTGTCTAGTGACATGCATTTAAATGCATTTAAGCTCCTGTCCTTCAAGGAGCTGAGGGTCTAGTGAGGAAGGCCGACATGGGAGCAGCGTGTGATGCAAGGCACTAGCTTAGCTTCTTTTCTGGTGCTGTGATAAAATACTCTAGCAAAAGCAACTTAGGGGGAAAAGGCTTATTTGTGTCACAATTGCAGATCACAGTCAATCATTGCAGGGAAGTCAAGGCGCAGGAACTTGAAGCAGCTAGTCACACTACACCCACAGTCCACAGCAGAGAGCAATGAGCCGAGCCTGTGTACACATGCTAGCACTCTGCTCAGATTCTCCACTTTTATATAGCCCAAGACCCAAACCAAAGGAGTGGTGCTGCCCACAGTGGATGAGTCTTCACATCCCAATTAACGGAAGACAATTCCCCAACAGACATGCTCACAAGCCAACCTCATCTAACAAGCCCTCACCAAGATGCCCATTTCAGATGATTCCAGACTGTGTAAAGCCACCGATGAGAACTAACTCTTATAGATGCCATAACTACAGTAGCAATCTCATATTTGGCACATCCAAAGAGGGATGAAGGAAGGATGAAAAGTATTCCTGAAGGAATGGATGGTTGGAACAAAGAATGAAGAAATAAGGCAGGAAGAGAAGAATGTTGGACTCAATGGCAGAGATACGTGGTTGGAGAGAATTTAGTAAGAGTGGAACCTGAGGTTTCAGTTTTCACTGGAGAGTAGGTGGGTCAGCTAAAGCTGGCAAAGTTGGGTGGACTGGGTCCCAAAGGGTCACACGACCAAGTTAAGAAGCAGAGGGTAGGGATGGAGTGTCCTTTGGGTATATGCCCAGAAGTAGTATAGGTGGGTCTTGAGGACACCTGTTCAACTATGTTCATAGCAGCTTTATTCGCAATAGTCAGAAACTGGAACAACCCACAGGCCCCTCAACAGAGGAATGAATAAAGGAAGTGAGGTACATTTATACAATGGAATACTGTGCAGCTATTGAAAACAAAGACATCATAAAATTTGCAGGCAAATGGATGGAACTAGAAAATATCCTGAGTGAGGTAACCCAGACTCAGAAAGACATTTATGTTATGTACTCACTGATAAGTGGATGTTAGCCAAAAAGTGTAGGGTTACCATGCTATACTACATAGACCCAAAGAAGCTAAGTAACAGGGAGGGCCTAAGGAAGGATGCTTGAATCTCACTCGAAAAGAATAAAATAGACATTGGAGGTCCATGTGGGGAGGGAACTGGGTAGAAGAGGGCATGGGGAAGGGAATGGGAGTGGCTGGAAGAGAAAACATAAAACTATGGGGGGCATCTGGGTGTAGCTGTCCAGGCAGCCATTGATGAACTGGGTCTACCTGAAAGTGGGGCTGGAAAAGAAAAAGGACAGGGTGCAAAGACAAAGTTTCTGATCAAGGCTCAACGTTTACTATTCAGCACTGTGTTTATATAGTGAAAGCCCACAGATCCTATCCTTTGTTTCAACTGGATTATGTTGCAAAGCAAGCTCAGCTGGTGGTCAATTCCTCAAAGCTCCTGTAGGTAATTGCAAAAGCAGCGAGGCCAGACAATTCCAGTTATGTTGTAAAACCTTTGTGGAGTTGTTTAACCTACTCAAGGCTGGGGGAAGGGCACATCTGGGACTAGCTAGAGACCTGGAACTGGGGAGGTTCCCAGGAGTCTATAATGATGACCCTAGCTGAGTCTCCTAGCAGTTGGAGATATGCAGACTGAAGTGGCCACCTCCTGTCACCATGCAGGACTTCTAGCGGAGGGAGGGGGATATCAACATAGCCACAAAACCTTCAACACAAAATTTATCCTGCCTGCAAGATGTGCAGGAAGAAAGATGAAGCAGAGATTGAGGGGATAGCCAACCAATGATTAACTCAACATGAGTCCCACCTCATGGAAGCGAGCCAATCTCTGACACTATTAATGATACTCTGCTACTACGCTTGCGGACAGGAGCCTAGCATAACTGTCTCCTGAGAGGCGTCACCAGCAGCAGATGGAAACAGGTGCAGAGACCCACAACAACCAAACAATAGGCAGAGCTCTTGGAGTCTTGTGGAAGAGTTGGGGGAAGGATTGAGGGAGCCAGAGGCCTCAAGGATACCACAGGAAGACCAACAGAGTCAACTAACCTGGGCTCACTGGGGGTTCACAGAGACTGAACCACCAACCATAGAGTATGCGGTGGTTGGACCTAGGCCCCTTCACATTAGTAGCAAATGTGCAGCATGGTGGTCTTGATGTAGGTTCCCTAACAGTTGGAGCAGGGCTGTCTCTGACTCTGTTCCCTGCCATTGGATCCCCTTCCTCTAGCTGGACTGCCTGGCTGGACCTCAGTGAGAGAGGATGCATTTAGTCCTGCTGCAACTTGATGTGCCAGGACAGGTTGGTACCCTGGTGGAGGAGGGGGGGCTTCCCCTTCTTTTGAGGAGAAGGGGAGGGGGTAACAGAAAGAGGGGTATGTGAAGTTAGGACTGAGGTGAGAGCAAGGAGAGGAGCTGCAATCAGTCTATAAAGAGAATAAAAAAATCAAAAAAGAGACGCAGAGGGTAGACACCGGTCTTAGCCATTTTGGCTTCTTTCTGCTGGGATTGTGGCAGCTGAATTCGAGCACAGTTAGCATCTGGGCTAACAAAAGTCCTCACGAGTGTGTGCTTTTCCTTCCACCTGTGCACAATTCTTAAAAATAAACTCAAGTCATCCTACAGGAAATGGGGGAAGGAAGGGGGTGGGTGGAGACTTGCTCCTCAATTTTGAGCCCCCAGTGGAGGCATTTGATGTCACATTCCTCATTGCTTACTTAGTGCCGCTCAGTTGCTGTGCTTTCCTGGGCCCTGGCTCCCCATCTGCAAGTGAGAGCCCCGTGCTCCGTTTCGGATGCGTGCTCCATCATTTGGAGGTAAGCTATCTGACTGCAGATGCGCTCCACGTCCTCATCAGATTGTATGAATAATTCATGGTGAGCATCATGTGGGACTGGATTATATTTGGATATTTTATGTTGATCGTTCTTAAGCCAGGCTGCTGTGACTCATCACAACCTCTGGTAGCATTTTTCAAAGAACATGAAACACAAGGGTTCCTTATGAAGAAAAGGAAATAAGGAAAAGAAAGAAAAGCAACATTAGAGGAACCGAAAGCACAGGGCAAAAATCACAGTGGTTGGTTTCATATGTGTTTAGAGATCATTAGTCATAAAGAAAGGAATCTGGGACACATAGAGAGAAGTAAGGTTGTCATTCCCCTTCCCAAGTCCCTAGTAAACCACCATTCTACTTGGCTTCTAGGAGCTTAGCTTTTCCATATTTCACACAGAAGTGAGATTGCTACAGCATTTGCCATTCTGTGTGTGGCACATTTCACTTAGTGTCATGCTCTCCAGACTTATCCGTGTGGCCAATGATATTGTGATTTCTTCTTTTGTCGAGTCTGAATAGCATCTGCTGTGTGTGTGTGTGCAATGCATTTCTCATGTCCTTTCATCATCAGCTGACTAAACACTCTGGTCAGTTCTGTGTCTTGGCTATTGTGGAGAGCGCAGCAAGAAAACCTTGCAGGATGGGTATCCTTTTTGGATACCCTCATTTAAATTCCCATGAGATACCTTTTGCATAGTGACACTGCCGAATCATAAGGGCAGGACTCTTTTCAATTTTTGAGGCCTGTACTTACTCTTTTTCTATAATGGTTGTATTTATTCACATTTCCATCAATGACATTTTGTTTGTTTGTTTTTTCACTTTATATCCTGCTCACTGCCCCCCTCCTGGTCACTGACTCCCTTAATCCTCCCTCCTGTTCCCCTTCTCCTATTCCTCTGAGCAAGTAGGGCCCCACTGGGTATCCCCCCACCATGCCACTTTCGGTCTCTGGGAGGCTAGGTGCATCATCTCCTACTGAGGCCAGACAAGGCAGCCCAGCTAGAAGAACATATCCCACGTGCAGGCAACAGCTTTTAGGACAGCTACTGCTCCAGTTGTTCAGGACCCACATGAAGACCAAGCTGCACATATACTATGTATATGCAAGAAGGCCTAGTTCCAGATCATGTATGTCCTTTGGTTGGTGGTTCAGCCTCTGAGAGTCCCAACTGTCCAGGTTAGTTGACCCAGTTGTTCTTCCCATAGAGGCTGCAATCCTTTCTCCCATTCTTCCACAACAGTCCCCAAGCTCCATCCACTGTTTGGCTGTGGGTGTCTGTATCTGTCTGAGTCAGATGCTGGGTGGGGTCTCAGAGGACAGCCATGCTAGACCCTTGTCTGCAAGTATAACAGAATTTTATTAATAGTGTCAGGGATTTGTGCTTGACTATGAGATGGGTCTCATTTTGGGTCAGTTATTGGTTGCTATTACATCAGTCTCTGTCTATCCCTTATTCCTGCATATAGAACTTGAAAGAGCAATTTTCAACTTCATATGGAAAAATAAAAAACCTAGGAGAGCCAAAACAATCCTGTACAATAAAAGAACTTCAAGAGGAATCGCAATCCCTGACCTCAAGTTGTACTATAGAGCAATAGTGATAAAAACAAAACAAAACTGCTTGGTATTGGTACAGAAAACAGACATGTTGATAAATAGAATTGAATTGAAGACCCAGGTATAGCCCCCCTCATACCCATTAACATTTGATTTTTTTTTTATAAAGAAGCCAAAAGCATTCAATAGAAAAAAGAAAAAAGCATCTTCAACAAATGGTGCTGGTCTAACTGGATGTCTACATGTAGAAGAATGAAAATAGATCATATTTAATACCCCCAAACAAAGCTCAAATCCAAGTAGATCAAGGACCTCAACATAAAACTGGATATACTAAATCTCATAGAAGAGAAAGTTGTAAATGGTCTTGAACACATTGGTACAGGAGAAAATTTCCTGAACAGAAAACCAATGGCTTGGGCTCTAAGATCAACAATTGACAAATGGGGCCTCATGAAACAGCAGAGCTTTTGTAACGCTTCAGTAGAACAAAACGACAGCCTACAGATTGGGAGAGGATCTTCACCAACCCTACATCTGACAGAAGGCTAATATCCAAAATTTGTAAATAACTCAAGAAGTTAAACAATATCAACATTTTTATGTGAAGTTTGGTACCACGGTTCCAAGCCCCTTTCTCTACATTTTCCTACTGGGGCAGCAATCTTAATGAATGCATGTTAACACAAATTGAGTACTTTCTAAAACTTGGATGCTCTGACTTGATGAAGTTATCACCAAACCTTTCAAGCAAGTGTTTAGTAACATTACAAATGTATGTGTAACAACATCAAGGCTTCAGAATTTGAGTTACACTGGTTTGAGAAAGTCCTTATTCCCAACACTCAGGAGGCAGAGGCAGGCAGAACATTTTGAGTTGGAAATCAGCCTAACCTACATAGTGAGTTCTAGGCCAGCAAGAGCTATGTAGTAAGACCATGCCTCAAAAAAAAAAAAAAATTAGTTACATGATAGACAAGAACCCACAGCTGCTGGATGGGAGAGCATATTATTACCATACCGTTCTAGCTCCAAAGTTTTTCACTAATCTACTTTGGTACCCTCACTAATTGTCTCTGTTTCTCAACTGAGCATCACTCTGAGATGAAGAGATAGAGAGTTGAACACGATTTTTTTCCCTTAAAATAAGTGAAGTCAGTAGTTCAAAGAGAATCCCAACTGTGGTGGTTTGAGTATGAAATGTTCCTCCACAGGCTAACATAAGTTAATGCTTGGTCCCTACTTGAGAAGGTTGGGAAACCCTTTGAAGGTGGAACTTTGCTGGAGGAAGTATGTCATCATTGGGGGGTGGGCCTTGAGAGTTCTCAGCTCATTCTGCTTCCGGTTCTCCGCTCTCTGTGTGGTTAAAGATGGAATTTCTCATCTTCTTTCTTTGAGCGCCTGCCACCATGGACTTCTGGAACCACGTAACAAAATAAACTCTTCCATAAATCACTTTAGGTCACACCATTTTATCATAGCAATGAAAAATAACTAACACAGCCACTGTTTGCAGTCTTCGGGCAGGGAACAGAAGGCACTGAGTCCTTCTGTCCCAGTCAGGGGTGGACCCACATCTATGACTTTTGGTGGAATTTCTACACTATCCAGCTCTGCCTAGCAGTCACCTTCCATGTTGCCTAAGTGCTTCGGGGCAAGTCTGACTGAGTCCAGCACTCCCTGGAATGGCTTCTGGGTTAGTGATCTAAGGAGATCAGGGCAGCAGATAAGAGAAGAAACAGTCTAATTCACTTGCATTTCAAGAGAAAAGAATCCCCAGGTAGGGCAGTCTCTGGGTAGCTTATCTTCAGTCTCTGCTCCACACATTGTCTCCCTTATTGCTCCTGTGAATATTTTGTTCTCTTTCTTAGAGGAACCGAAGCACCCTCACTTAAGTCCTCCTTCTTGAGCTTGGTGAATTGTAACTTGTTTATGTTGAGCTTTTGGGCTAACATTCACTTATTAATGAGTGCATACCATATGTGTTCTTTTGTGATTGGGTTGCCTCGCTCAGGATGACACTTTCTAGTTCCATCCATTTGCCTAAGAATTTCATGAATTCATTGTTTTTAATAGCTGAATAGTACTCCATTGTGCATATATACCATAGTTTCTGTATCCATTCCTCTGTTGAGGGACATCTGGGTTTTATCCATCTTCTGGCTATTATAAATAAGGCTATTATAAATATGAACATAGTGGAGCATGTGTCCTTATTACATGTAGGAACATCTTCTGGGTATATGCCCAGGAGTGGTATAGCTGGGTCCTCTGGTAGTACTATGTCTAATTTTCTGAGAAATCGACAAACTGATTTCCAGAGTGGTTTTACCAGCTTGCAATCCCACCAGCAATGGAGAAGTGTTCCCTTTTCCCCACATCCTCTCCAGCAACTGCTGTCCCCTGAGTTTTTCATCACTGGCCATTCTGACCGGTGTAAGGTGGAATCTCAGTGTTGTTTTTATTTGCATTTCCCTGATAACTAAGGATGCTGAACATTTCTTTAGGTGCTTTAGAGCCATTTGAGTTTCCTCAGTTGAGAATGCCCTATTTAGCTCTGTACCCCATTTTTAATAGGGTTATTTGACTCTCTGGAGACTAACTTCTTGAGTTCTTTGTATATCTTGGATATTAACCCTCTATCGGATGTAGGGTTGGTAAAGATCTTTTCCCAATTTATTGGTTGCCATTTTGTCCTATTGACTATGTCCTTTGCCTTACAGAAGCTTTGCAGTTTTATGAGGACTCATTATGGACAAGAAGAAGTGTATACCAAAAGGAGCATGCCATGGTTATCTCCAGAGGGTCCCTGCCAGAGCCTTACAAATACAGAGGCAGATGGTAACAACCAACTATTGGACTGGGCATGGGGTCCCCAGTGGAGGAGCTGAGCTGAAAGGGTTTACAACCCCATGGGAAGAACAATGATTTCAGCCACTCAGATACCCCAAGACTCCCAGGGATTGAACCATCAACCAAGGGGCACACATGGTTCCAGCCAAAAATGTGGCAGAGGAAGGCCTTGTTGGGCATCAGTGGGAGGAATGGTCCTTGGTCAGGTAAAGGTTCAACAGAGGCTGGAACAAAGGGAAACTGAGGGTGGGGAGGAGGGAGTCTGTTGGGTGGAGAGGCATATATATGGAGGCAGGGGGAAGCAGGAAGGGGAGGGGCTGGGGGGTCTTAGGGGAGGGGTATATCGGGAAATGTTTTACCATTGGCAATGTAAATGAAGATGATATTCAATAAAAAATAAATTAAAAAAAGAGAAAGAGAGAAAAGAAACAAGCCGAGTTCTTTCTCCTTCCTTCTTCCCCGACTCTTTTTCATCGCTTCTCACTTTTCTGCCTCACGGAACCTTCGTGCCCCACACTCCAACCTGCCCTTCCCACAAGAAAGATGCCACACAATGAACAAGGAAACAAGTGGTTGGGATTTTATCTTTCTCTTGCCTTCAAGTAAGTGTTATCATACTTCCCGTAGAATTAGAGCTACAGGAAGTTGTGAGGCATCCAACGTGGCCAGTGGGACTCATATTCAGCTCATCTGGAAGAGCAGAGAGTATTAGTAACCCCTGACCCGTTCGACTAGTCCTAAGGAGTAATATTTTTTTAAAATAAGAATTAAAAAAATCAAACTGCTCATTATTAAAACAAGTGGAGGGAGTCTGAGTTCACATGAATTCTTCTGTTCCTGTACTGTTTTAGTGTGGGTTGTTCATCCCGTTATGCTCAGGAGTTTTCAAAAAAGGCTCCTGTGCTTTTCTGTCATCTTCCTCCTTGCATTTTCTTGGAAATCTCCATGTTTTTCTGAAGAAAACATCTCCTAAGGAAAACGTTGTACTCATTATTTTGATTTCAATGATTTTACATAGCCCTTCCCTCCTACGGAGTCTGTGGAGTCCTTTGGGTCTCTGAGATACTCTCTTCCTTACAATATGCTCTAGCAATTCTGTTGTTCATTGTCTTAAATGTTTGTGCCGCTACCGTCCTGCTCAGGATGATTCCTCTAAGTCCTTGCATGACAGCAGCATGCATAACTTCACAAGTTGTCTCTTAAGAGTCCAGGATTTTAAAGATATAAAATTAACATATGTTACTTACAAAGTTAATCACTTAACAATTATAAGCAAACACATTTTTTCAAAATGTCTATCTGATGTCAAAACAATTGGTCAATTTTACAAAAAAAGATAGCTTAATGAAATCATACAAATGAAACTGTCTATTAAAACTTCAACATTTCGCTTAACTGTATTTCATTCATTTTGTCATAAAAATCTCTTGGCTATATGGAGCTTCAAGTACAAACAAATATTTAGCAGATTTTAAAAAACACATACATTTACATTTTTATGCACATTTTTAATTTGTGTGTGTATATGTGTGCACAGATACTGTGGAGTTATTTGAGGAAGAACATATATTTGTTGTTAAGGTTGTTATATTTAATATAAAAGGAAAGAATGTATTATATCGATAGTTCTATTTCCCACAAAAGAGAAGGATATGTATTATATTTGTCATTGTTATATTTAATATACCTGTGGATGCATTTGAAAAACCTGGACACAATTTTCTATAAAGAAAGTGTTAAATACCAAAAACACTGGTACATTTTATCTGTAATATGCCATGTGTTGAAAGTTTCCTTCTGGCCAGACACACACGCAGCCCTGCTATAATCTTGGATGAAGAAGGATACTTGCATTGAGAACACCACTTGATCCCAACCTCGATTTTATTTAGTTTTACATGAGAAAAACAGAAAATGACCAGCATTTGCCTCTCACCTGAGTTTCGGATACTCCATCATGGAAGCCAGTGATGAGAAGGCAATGTGTCATACTTCCTGTCTACAGGAAAACAGACATTCCTAGGCTGGTGAGAATAAACGGTCTCTTTTAATTTGGAGAATCCCTTCAAAATATTAAGAAGCTGGCAGATGCTTCTGATGAGAAGTCCTTAGTGTCCTCTGGTCTGCTGCTCAGATCTTTAAGTTTATGCGATGGGATACACTATCCACTGCAGTGGAAAATTAACCAGGCACTTTAACAAGGAGTCTGAGAAACATAATGGCTGAGAGTCAGTTTGTGTGTTGTTAAGGAAAAATATTCTTGAGAGTAAAACTCCTTCATCCATTACATAGGTGGAGGAAGTTAGAACTGAAGAAGGTGGAGAAGGGAGACAGAAATGAGGAGGATAAAGAGAAGGAGGAAGAGGATGGAGAGGAGGAGGAGGGCTAAAAGACTTGGAAGGAGGGTTGGAAAAAAACATAACTCATCCAAGGTTGATTTTAAGGCCGATAGGTACAACATAGAGCAACACTGCTCAATACTAGGCTTCCTTTCCTCTCTCTATGCTGTGAATTGAGCCCCAGGCTCAGAGTTTGCTAGGCAAGCTCTCTCCCACCAAGATACATCCGTACCCCCAGTATCACCTTTGGAGGAGAATGTTTCTTAATTGGCCAAGTGATACATTTCCATGGGACGAGTAACCACTTTAATATTTCCAGAATAGTAAACTGAAAGGCTGTGTCCCAAACTCTTCATTTATGCACTACTTAATGAGTGTGGTTGGTTACATTTACATCATAATGCGGCATAGTTTTTTTTTTCCCCTAAAATACATTCTATCTTATACCTAGAAAAGTTCACCTAACACATGACTTGGTCTTGAAAACAAAGTTGGGCTAAGAGTGTAGTTCATTGGTAAAGTCCTTGCTTACTCTGTCCAAGACACTGGCTTTAATGCTTCCCTGGTCCAGCAAGATAAAAATGTATCAGTTGTATCGCTAGAAAATTTAACAATACCAAATTAACATTCATAATCACATTGTTTAAATAGTTACATGTCTGCATTCTTGATTTTGAGCATAGACTCTAAGAAATGGAAGCTATCACTAACACTAAACATTTACAAAGCTTAAGAGAAACCTATACCGAAAGAACCCTTAAAACATACTTCTGAACAATTATACTTATCTCATGAAAGTGTCTACATACATTTATGATATAAACCAGGTTCAAAATAGTTTCATGTGATATGCAGTTCAAAATAATGCCCTCTACCATTGTTCCAGGTGCTTAAAAGTTAATTCTTCAGCAATAGGAATGCAGGCAAATCAAAGAGATTCTCTTGTTCCATTGGCCTGGACACTCCAGCTGGTGTCTCAAATACAGAGAACAGCATCCTTTCTAAAATCAACCTTATGAATGCAAAGAGAAAACCCACTTCCCATAGCAGTTCATGTAAAGCTTGTCAGGTGTATCAGGGTCTAATTGACTCTACTTAGCCCTCCCATCAACAGAGTTATTCTCTGCCTCAAGTGGATAACAACATTCTGAAAAGAGGTTTGTGGTGACAGAAAATAGCACAAGTTAAAGGATGGCTATGTGAAACATCATTGTCTGCTCACATACATGCCCATATTTGTATTCATATCTTTGAATTAGGCTCCCTGTCACAAATAAGACTAGGCAAAAGATATGAAATGGTAATTTAAGATTTTGAACAACAGGCCATATAGTGATTACTGGTTGTAAAGAAACAAGATGGGGTCTGTTCCATCATCTTCCAGGAGATGCTTTCTAAAGTTCAGAGTGGAAACCATGTCATGCTCATCCTTGATTAAAGAGATAAAGGCCAGTATGGAGCTGTTGTCTCACTGAAAATTTATGGATTGACTTCCCAAATCAAAGACAAGGTTGGATAAAGTCTGTTTAGGGGACCCTTGAGTGCTTGGCTGAGAACATAGTGTCACCTGTGTAGAGCCAGAAGTCAGAAGTCACGCTCAAAACAACAAATAAACACGAGAGATTGGAAGGGGAGAAAACTAGTGAGGATTATTGACTAGAACTCGTGCTAGAGGTGGGATGGGGTGAGGGATGGGTTTTTCTTAACCATCTGTAAAGGTCTCATTATGCCCCCACACTGTTGATTAGAGAATCCAGAAACGCCATTACTTAGAGAAAGAAGAAATCTATCTCAAGATTCTAGAGTAGCTCTCACATAACTTTACAACAAGAATCAGAATCAAGAGAGCTCTCTACACTGCCTTCCAGAACACAAAAGATCATTGAGGAAGATAACAAGAGCCAGACACTCAGCAAGATTCAGATTGATAATCCTCAGCACCAAATCACAAATGATTTGACATGTATAGACGATACATGTACAGAAGGAAAACCCATCGATATAAACAGACCCAGAAGTGACAAAGAGAACAGAATTAATAGACAGGAACACCAAAACAGCTACTGAGTCAATATGCTCAGGCAGTAACAAAACAGTCTAAAATAGCAAGTAGAGAAAGACAATACAGAATGGAGGCATTATAAAAAAGTATATAATGGGATCAAAGGCAAAGCCGATAACTCTTCTGCCAAAAGAGAACCATGAAAACGTGAAATGAAAAAAATCTACTAAATGAGATTAACCTTAGAAGAAAAGATAAATTAATTTGAATACACAAAAATAGAAACTATCCAAACTAACAAGCAGAGAAGGGGAAAAAGACTAAAACATTAGGCTTCACTGACCTCTAAAAAGATTTAGTTTTACTCTGAAATTGCTGCACTAGGAAGGGAAACATTTTCTCAAGGCAAAAATCACTGAGATTTCTTTAAATTTGAAGAAAACAATATCAATTCTGAGATCTTAGAAACTTAATTAATCCCAAAGAGGATAATTCCACACAAAAAAAACTACTTTAAAACTGATCATCTTTGAACAGTAAAGATCTGCAGTCATAAAATAACATCTAAAAGGCCAGAGAAAAAGACTATAACCTAAGAAAAACTTGTGACTTCATTTCCAATTGATTCCAGAAGACAGTGGACCGACTGAGGAACCCTTTATAACTCCAGAAAAGGACCTGATTGGGAGGAGGGGCAGGGAAAGGAAAAGAAAAGCAAAACAAAACCAAAATAGACAGATGGACACACAGAAACATAAAATCTCTCATTGGGCGATCTAGGCTGTCTGTTGAAGAAACCTCAACACCTAAGAAACCCAATATGTTTCGTAGAAGCCAGGTTATCGCATGTAGCTGAACAAGGAGACGGGGTTATTATATACAGATAAACAAGAAGTCAGAGTTTATGGTGTAAAGCTGGATCAAGGAAACAGAATTAGTAAATCTTAGTAGGAGCAGCCTCTGAAGGGGAACTGTCTTTGGGTCATGAATATCCCAGGGGAGGAAGCGATCATGGACATTTTCAGCACACACTGTCCACACTCACAATTGTCCCTCCAAGAAAGGCTTTGCTATTTACCTCTGAGCATTACCCCAAGGGGAAGGCTTTCCCATTTTTCCCATATACCTGAGGCTATGGGGTCCTTGGCATCCTCATCTCTATGTCAATAACTCAAGACTTAACTCACTTAGGGCTTCCTCTACTTCCTACAACTGACAGATTTTAAATGACAGAAGGAAGAGGCCAAGAGAGTTCCATACAGAGTGGGAGATATTTCTTAAAAATACAGAGACTCTAATCCTATACTCAAGAAAAAGTTAAGAATGTGTCACAAGTACACCTGCTCTACAGTACAAGAAATGAGAAAAGAAGCTTTCAAGCTGTAAAAATAAACACTTGATTTCAGATAAAAATTCAGATCTACACAAAGAAATGAAAATCTCCGAGAACAGTAAGCACATAGGCAAATCTAAGCCAGGCTTTGTTTTTTAATTTCTTATAAAAATGTGTTGTTCAAAGAAAAATGAGTAGCAAATGAATTGTATCTTTTGTAGCATGTTGAGAAGAAATCTTCGAAGATTAGGAGACAAAAACATGAAAAGCAGTATTTGCGATTCTTATGACTTAAATGCGGTGGGACGATTTTAATTAAAGGCCCAGTAATTCAGAGGACCAGGGAGTCTGATGTGAGACTGTGTCTTCTATATAGGACAGAGAATCTTAACAATGGGCTTCCTAAATAAGACCTGCCAAAGTGATAACTCCAGTTGGAATGTCAGCCAAGAGATCTCACAGGGCTCCACTCCTAGATGAAGAAGACCTACAGGCAACGAATTAATGGCTGCTGAGAAAGGAATAATCAGCCTTCTTTAGGGATGAGCTCCCTGATAGGGTATATGATCCCAAATGGTCAGCCCTAAAAACATGTACATATGAGCCCTGTGAGCAACAGTAAATTATACCAAGGATCAGGGTGTGTGTGTGTGTGTGTGTGTGTGTGTGTGTGTGTCTGTGTGTCTGTGTGTATATGTGTCTGTGTGTATGTGTCTGTGTGTCTGTGTTTGTCTATGTGTGTGTGTATTTGTGAGTGTGTGTGCCTATGTGTATATCTGTGTATGTGTGCAATTTTAACAACTAAGGAAGAAGAGATCATGAGGTAGGGAGGGAGGGGAGGGAACACGGAAGGAGTTGAAAGGAGAGACATTGGGGTAAAAAAATGATACACACATACTACTAATATATGAAATTATCAAAAGTAAAAGAAAAAGAAAAGCTAATTTATATTTTTCAAGTCTTTGCATAAAGACGTCAAACTCAAATGACTTCACTGGTAAATTCCATCAAATAATAAAGGAAGAAATACTATTCTGTTAGATTTTTCAGAAATATCAAGGATGGGAACATTTCTAAATATAGGTATCACATTGATATCAAACCATGCAAAATATGAACACTACCAATTAATATCACTTATTAAAAGAAACACAGAGAAAAATAATCAACTTCAAAAAACAAGGGATTCTCCCAGAAATGCAAAGTTGTTTTTCTAACATTTAAAATAAAATCTATGTTTATCTATAGACTGAAAAGATAAAAGACAAATCATTATCTTTGACAGCTGAGGAGCTAGCATTTTATTGAATTTAGTGCTGAGTTATAAAAATAGCAACCATCAGGGAATTAGACATAAATACAAACTTTAACCTGATAAAGAGCATTTGTTTTTGAAACTGCAGATTACATTGCATTCAATCAAAATAACGAACTGAACACTTTCCCTCTCCATAGAAGCTGGATGCCCGTCCTCTCAAGGGTACAGCCATCTCTGGCTGTGGAGCCTAGTGAGCACAGGAAAACAGCATCAAGAAAGGCACCCTCCCAAGAGGGAGGGAAGGAGGGAGGGAGAGATGGAGGAAGGGAAGGAAGGAAGGAAGGAAGGAAGGAAGGAAGGAAGGAAGGAAGGAAGGAAGGAAAAAGGGTACAAGAACTGGCTGAAAAGTCAAAAGCAAAACTGTCTTGAATTGTCCACAGTGTTCACAAAGAATTCTAAAGAATCCAAAAATATATATAAAACCAAGAAATGCATTTATTATCATAAAATACACAAAATCAATGAAATGTCTAGCATTTCTAATTAAAAGTTGAAAAAAAGGAGGCTTTGGACATCATTTACAATAGTATAAAAGATGAAATACCATCAAAGTTAAGATAGCATGGTCTTAAAGATTAACAAACACATTGATAAGAAGAAAGCAAAATCACTTTGCATGATTTCATTTAAAACAAGATGTCAAAATAACAGAATGGGAGAAAAACATTATTTTCAACAAATAATATGATCATAAGCTGTCTGTATGAAGATGAGGAAGGAAAAGAAACCCAAACTCAGGTCTTATGTTTAAAAGTTAATTAGCTTCATTAAGACCAAACAGTACAACTCTGTTAAGTCTGAGACTTTATAAAGAATACATCCATGGGCAGATGGCTCAGTGGGTACAGCAATTCTATATTCCTATCTCCAGAAATCACATAAAGTTGGGTAGAGTTGTATCTTATGACAAGATGGAAGCAGAGACAGGAGAATCCACAGAAGCTTGGGGGCCAGTTAGTGTAGTATATGCAACAGGAGATCATGTCTCTAACACAGTGGAAAATGAAGAGGCTACTCCATGTGTTCGTAGGCACTCATACACACACACATACACACACACACACACACACACACACACATATACACACAAACACACACACAATTCACACAACTCACACATACACTCACACACACAACTCACACATACACTCACACACACAACTCACACATACACTCACACACAGAGAGAGATATAAATACATTCATAATTTGGGGCTATAGACATATTTATTAGTAGGGACACAGGATAGTATAAAATACAAAAAAAAATGGTGTTAGACAACCAATGGGATGAATGCAAAGTACTTCACAAAGGAAGCAGCATGAATGGCCACTCAGCACAGGAAAGGAAAGGTATTCAAAAATATAATTATTCAAGAAAGCAAGTTATAGTTGCAAGGTGTTACCACAGTGCACCTAGTAGGAGGGCTGGAAGATGAGACACACTCAATGTCGCTCGGAAGTGGAACAGCTAGCTACTGATAGAAGTAAAAAGAGATGTGTACTCTTCTGAAGCCCATCTGGCCATTGTTTTTTTACACAAAGTTATCCATATACATCCTCTGTGATTCAATACCTTCACTTCTAGGTATTTACCAGAGGGAAATGAAGACATACGCACACAGATGTGCACGAAACTTTCACTGGAACAGAACAAGGTGAAAACTAGAGACAAAGAAGACCATCGTGTATCCCAGCATTATCCATCACCTACGGAATGCTCCTTAGTGGTCCAAGGTGCCAGAGGCAGCAGTGGGAAGGAATCTCAAAGCAGTGGGAGGAAACGAGGCCAGGTCCACACACATGAGACTGCATGACTCGAAGCAGCATAAGAATCCACAGAAAGGGCAACGGTCGAAACCAGAGCAGCCATTGTCCTTGGAGTCAAGAGTTGTTGATGGAGACAGAAGAAAGAGGAGCTTTGGGGAACAGGAGAAATGCCCTAGGTGGTTAGGAGATCCCTCTTCTGTTGTTGTACCAGCTTTGAAATGTTAGCCTGTTCTAAATTCCAACTGATGGAAATTTGAGCTTGACACAGGGTGTTCTCATTTGCTTATACATGATTTTATCAGCAAGAAGTATTACGTTGCACAGGAAACTCCATCCAGCTGAGCACAACTGGGCAGGAGTATAACATCTCTCTCACACACAATACCTCAAAATCTGTGCTGGATCTCTCTGCTGACCCAGGTTGCTAGGAAATAGCCAGCCCCCTCAGTGCTCACTCCCTAACAAGGCAACAACAGGTCGTTTTAAAAGCAAAGTAGATTTTGATTTTTGAGACAGGGTCAGTATGGCCCAGGTTGGCCTTGAACTTACTATGTAGCTGGGAATGAACTGGATCTTCAAAACTTCTGCCACCACATTGCGAATGCTAGCCTTACAGGAGTGGACTACCATATCTAGTTTTGTGTACTGGTAGGAATATACAGAGTAAGCAGCCTGCCAACTGAGTCTTATCTCTGGTACCAACATTGGTGTTTATTGTAGTAGTTTTTAATTTCTTAATCACCAACGTGAAACTCACTTTTTACTAGGCTTTTTACTTAATTTTATGTCACTGAGTATTTTGCCCCAATTTTATTCTTCTTTACATAAACTTTATGCGGCATTTTAATTGCTTGATCTTACATGGAAATTATGAATTTTTTTTTTTGTAATAAGCATTCGGGCAAGGCATGTAGCTCAGTTGGTAGAGTGCGTGAAGCCCTGGCTCTGGGCCACAGCACCACATGAAACTAGTCAGGTATGGTAGTACACTCCTGTACTCCCGGCACTCGGAAGATGACAAGAGGACCAGAAGCTGAAAATCATGGCTACATAGCAAGTTCCATGTGGCCTGGGCTGCATGAAACTCTGAATCAAGATAGACAAATAGATAGATAGAGAGAGAGAGAGAGAGATGTTAGATGATAGATAGATAGATGACAGACAGACAGATAGATGATAGACAGATGGGTAAACATAAACCTGATGGGTCCTTGTGATGGTTTGTATATCATTGGCCCAGGAAGTGACCTCATTAGGAGGTGTGGCCTTGTTGGAGTAGGTGTGTCAATGTGGGTGTGGGCTTAAAACCCTCACCCTAGCTGCCTGGAAGTTAGTCTTCCACTAGCAGCCTTCAGATGAAGAGAGAGAACTCTCAGCTCCTCCTGCACCATACCTGCCTGGATGCTGCCATGTTTCTGCCTTGATGACAATGGACTGAACCTCTGAGCCTGTAAGCCAACCCCAATTAAATGTTGTCTTTTATAAAACTTGCATTGGTCATGGTGTCTGTTCACAGCAATAAAACCCTAACTAAGACAGTCCTGTTTACACTCATCTATTAATTAATTAATTAATTAACTTTAAACTTTACAAAGTACTTCCCTTAAGTCTGCGTTTTATGGCACATAAGAGATGTTGGTGGTGACATTAAGTCGGTGTCAACACTCCCGTTCTTCTAAGGTCCACTCCTCATCCCCACGTTGGCGTTAAGCTTCTGGTGCATCTCATTCTACTTCCCAGTGAGTTGCAAACCACGCGCACTTCCCTGGCTATGTCAGCTTTGTCTGTGACTCCCTGACCTTGACATTACTTTTGTTTACAACATCACCTTTCGCGTCTCTGTCAGCGTAATTATTAACAGTCATTAAATTTTAGTTAAAATATCACTCCCCTTGGGACTCTTCTTGCCTGTCTCGTCAGTCTGATTAAACACTTAAGCCCTCACAGCCGCTGTACTCACTTTTGGTCATAGATTTTTGACTCATTTTGAAGTTGCTCAATACTGGCCATTTCTTGGAGAGCATAGCTTTTAAGCGGGGGACTGTGTGGTTAGTCTAGAGTCTCCACTCCGAGCTCAGTGTCTGCCATGTGTGAGCATACATACAGCATAATATTATCTGAAAATCATCTGGCCATTGGAGTCAATCTACTGTTTATTAAGCTCATTCTCTAGCTTCCTATTGTAGACGAACTGTCTAACGCAGACACGGTGACCTGAAATAACCCATATGTATCGCCTTACATTCTAGAAATCAGAAGCTCCACGTGAGTCTCAGTGGGCTCAGGTGTCTCCAGGACTGTGCTCCTGTGGAAATGCAGACTGGTCCCTCCTCTTCCTTATTTTCACTGGTCTCACAGGTCCCACGTTTCTCTGTTTGAATCCTCCACAGTTGCGTCTCATTTCCCTCAGGGGTTTCTCCTGACTCCTTGCCTCTTCCTCAGGACAACAGAGGCCTGATGTCCAGCAGCTTTGTCTGGGGGCAACTAGGATGGGGTGGGAAGACCTGAAAGCAAGGCAGGAAGTAATGTCCTGCCTGTATCCTCTAGTCTCCAGCCCCCGTACATGATCAACACTTGGTGCATTTCTGTTAACTTAAAGGAAAGTTATATATTTTCTGCTCCACCCCTTTTTCCTTAGCATAAAGATGCCTGTAAGGACTTTGGACTGACTGACCTGGCTCATCCAGAGTGAACTCCCTAATGTACGATCTTTAACTTGGTCCCATCTCAATGTCCCTCCTGCAGGGTAAAAAGTTTTCATAGATCCCAGGAATTGGAATATAGGCCTACAAAAAAAGGCTCATGTTCTGTGCTTTGCAGTGCCTGATCCAGCCGCCTGAAATATCCTTGTATTCAAGTCCATACAACTGTGTGTATCCAACTGTCATACTTCCTCAAGGACCTCAAGTTTTTGCATAAAAGTTGTGCTAATGACTGTATCTCCGCCACTGTGATTTAAAATTGCAACCTGTATCTGTCTGTGTGTCAGCATACTTGGTCACCACATGTCAGCTCCCTTTTCCTTTTCCCCATAGCTGATTGACTACCTTTATTGTGATTGTTTTAAAATACTTTACCAAATAGATTATATGAGAGTCAGTTTACTTTGGTTTGTGCGTTCACATACCCCTTGCACTTAGGACACAACTTAGGGTGTCGTGTGATTCAGGAGGCATAGGATGCACGCTCGTGAATGAATGGCCGTATGGCAATGCCTTCAAGGTGTGCCAGCACGATCCTTCCTGCACATATACCCAGAGAAGACGCTCTACAGCAAAAATCAGAATCAGAACCACACCTGTTTTGCAGAGGCCACTGTAAAAAAGCAAATTCCTTTTTTAAAAAATCACATATTTTAACATCTTATTTGAAAAATCTGAGCATTGAGACATTGCAGACCCGAGATTGGAACGTCTCAGAAGGGTTCTCTGATTAGGGGTCACTCGGCACAGACTGTCCCAGACCAAGAACAGCAAGAGACATTGAAGAAAAGAATCGTTAACAAAGCAAAATGCTTCAGGGTAAGTCAGGTGGTGGTGGGGACTACTGTGCTGAATTTTGTGTCAAAACTTGGAAGGAATTGGAATTTAATAATCAGATTTATAGATGGAATTAGTCATGGTGACTAAGAGGAATACAATGGCCCCAAATTCAGTGTGAGTTGTTTGAGTATCCGCTCATACCAGCGTGCACACGTCAACCTGGCCCTCTGTTGGCTACATTCACAATGCACAAAACCACGGTAAAGAAAACTAGCATCGATTGCTTTCTTTTTATTTTTAATTAGATATTTGCCTTATTTACATTTCAAATGATATCCCCTTTCCTCGTTTCCCCTCCAAAAACCCCCTATCCCATCCCCAACCCCTGCTCACCAACCACCCCCCTCCTACTTTCCTGACCTGGCATTCCCCTACACTGGGGATTTGAGCCTTCATAGGACCTACAGCCTCTCCTCTCATTGATGTCTGACAAGGCCATCCTCTGCTACATGTGTAGCTGAAGCCATGGATCCCTCCACATGTACCCTTTGGTTGGTGGTTTAGTCCCTGGGAGCTCTGGGGGTACTGATTGGTACATATTATTATTCCTCCTATGGGGCTGCAAACCTCTTCAGCTCCTTGGGTCCTTTCTTTAGCTCTTCCATTGATCTCTTTCTACAAATGCAAGAAACAGCCTCATGCTCGGACTAGTCCTTTAAAGCGGGACTGTATCAAGAATGGAGCATTTGAAATAATACTCTATAGCAGTGCCACATACTACAAGTGATTGTGTGTGCAGATATGTATGTATGACTTGCATATAATCGTGTGTGTGTGTGTGTGTGTGTGTGTGTGTGCATATGAATCCTCCATTCCATTCGTGGTATTTTGCAGAAACCAGACCTTTCTGGTCCACTGCAATCTCAAAGTATAGTTGATCTTACCGAGACTTTAAAACGTAAACATTGAGCACTCTGTTGATATTATAAAGTTTAAAAATGAGCTGGATTATACTTGCCACACACAATGGGGGTTGCTCTTATTTGGGTCTACTCTGGCTTGCAGAAGGCATACCTTTTTTTTTTTTTTTTTGAAGTTTTTTCTTCACTACAAACACTTAGCCAAACAGTTTCTTTCCAAATATCATTACATAATGAGAGAAAGCAAAAGGAAAATAAACACAGAGTGGAGCTGGTAGTTACAAGAAATTAGCTTAAAAGTTAAAGGGCTCTGATCCCACCATGGCTTCTCTGTCTGTGTTCTAAATGTTGTCTCAAAATAATTGCATCCTGTAAGTTCCAGGGCAAGCAGTATTCTGTGGGCGCTTAACTGGGTTCCTCACCTTTCAACTTCCAACCCATTGCTTCTGTCCTTTTTCTTTTTAAGCATCTTTAACCTGAATTACTATGAAGCCTAAACCCCAACATTCTTGTCTGTTCTAAGGGTGATACTTTTTCCTTATTTGAGTGATCTTATTTTATATCCACAGAAATGGGGACAGATCCTGTAAATAACAAAGAAACACTAATCTGGTAGTTGAGTACCCTAAATTCCTGCCCTGGTTTTCTCAAGAGCTTAAAGCTTGAAATCCCATCTGGGAAAATAAAGTAACTGACCCTGTTTGTCTCTTAAGTGCACTCAAACCCTCTCTCTCTAATAGTCCTTTACTAATATCACTGAGATTCTTCTAGATGTAGCATACTTATCAAACAACAACCCCATCCCTTAATTTCTTTGCTTTATTTCCACTTCTATCTTTGAGAGAGAGTCCAATATAAACCCTGTCTTGCCCTAAAATTCTCTCTGTCTGGTCTTGTACTCGTGACCCTCCTGCCTTAGCCTCCTGAATTCTTGGTTTACACTATCACATCTACTTCTGTCTTTTATTTGTTGTTGCATATTTGTTGTTCTGTGTTTGTTGTTCTGTGCTGGCGATCGTGCTTAGGGGCTCACATATCTTGGCAAACACTACCATAATAAGCTACACCCTTTCTATTTTCACCTTTTTGAAATAAGATAGAGAAACCGTGCAATGTCCTAATGCAATACCACCCATAAATGACAAAGCTCAGACTCCCTTGCCAGTCTGACTTTGCAATGTTGTCCCAATGTCCTCAAGAAAGACAGATCTAGACTTGCCTATGGAAAAGAACCCAGGTGACAGGTACCTGGTACCTCTTACATCGACCACTCATCAGGTCTTCTCCAGAGTGGTCCTATTTGATAAGATTTTTGGAGGCTTAAGTTTTGATGATTAGTTTACAGGTAACTGGACCCCATAGGCAGCATAGACTCTTTCCCTGGGATTTGTAAATATGATATATTCCCATGAAGAGATAGAAACAGTAAAATGGGAAACTGAGAGGCTAGCAGAGAATATCTCCTGTCAAGTGAAGAAAGCTGGTTTTTCCCTCAGAGAAGGTGAAGTAGATAGAGAAGAAGAATGCTATGGATAAAACGTGTCCCTGAACTCTGGTTGTTCATGAGATCCAGTCCAGGGCATCACCTTCTGACTGTTTATTCTGTTGTCCCTTGAACCTGTTTTGTCACTCTCGTGGTCAAATAACCCTGGCTTCCTTTGCTACAGCTACTATAACCAATTGCCACAAATGTGTATCCTAAACTAAGAGTAATTCCTTGTCACACAGTTCTGGAAGGCCTAAGTCTGAAATCAAGGTGGTTCCTGCTTTAAGGGCTCACAGTGAACCGGTTCCATGTGCCTCTCCCAATCTCTTGTGGCTAGTAGGAGTCCCTGCTTCTGTGTCCATATGCCCCCCCTCCACTGTGCAAATTACCCTTTGACAGTCTCTTAGAAGGAGTTGTGTTATTGGACTTAAGACCCTTTGTTACCAATGAAGCTCTTATTTTGAGATCTCGATCCTCTGTGCTATGAAATTCATAAAGATCTTTTCTAACAAGGTCTCATTATATGTTCAGGGTAGATCTTCAGGTGAGTCACTGTGGACTCCTGGGTTTCATGAAATCTATGTCAGTAGGTTCTTCTGTTCCCCAATGTATTATAATCTCATACTTATAATTGTAATACTATGGACATTTTCTGTCGGTTCTTTTTAATGATCTTTTGATAAAATGATAAAATGATAAAATGTCTTTTGCCACCCTGACCTGTCTCTTACTCTTGTTGTCTGGCCGTTTTAGCTTTGAATGTTATACTGGAATAAACGTTCAGAGACATTTTAGATTTGCCTCTTCTGTGTATGTCAAAAAGACAAGCATGATGATCAAGTGATCTTAATCTGCCTGGTAGAAAAAAATCCTGTTTTGCTTAAGTCTTGCACAGACCGTTGAAAACTCATTAATTTAACTGCTTCTGGAACTGTTTATAAAGTCTGGAAGAAGGACTTATGGAGCACTCCCTATCGCAACACTCCTTAGGTGTTTTATTTGTAGATTTTTAAAAAGTAAATAACAAAGAGGAGGCAGTAAGTCTGCATTTGGTCTTTCGAGTGATATTACAGCGCCTGGTTTTCCAGGGAAATACTCCCTATTATGGGAGGCCAATTTCCTTGGGACCAGGCATTTGGTGGAGTGAAAAATTTACCCATCCTGGTCTCAAATTAAAAAAATCCATTGTAATACCAGTATATAGCTGTTTTTATGTTTACTAGCAGCTGTCGCTAACCCTTTGCTATTTCAGCATTAAACTATTCCATAGCATTAAAATATATATTCCCATCACAACAACAATAAAAACACAATGACTCTGTTTTATAAGAGAGGTGTTTTATTAAGAAATTCTGAGGTATGGATTCCACTTAAAAAAATATTAGAAACGGAAGCCATGTCTTCCTCTCAGTATAACTTACGGATCTCTTCCCTCTTCCTCAGTCAGGATCAAGGTGTGGCATCATTTTGCAGAGGACATCTGCCAGGCTTAAGTTTTGTGGGGTTTGTATTCTGACTCTACCATAGGCACCTCCTCATTTCCTCTGGGCTACAGACATAGAAGCTTAAACTCAGAGGGAACCAGCCATGCAGCAACATCTGAACAAAGCAAACCCCAAACTAGGAACGCCAAGCTTCCATCATGGAAAGAACCCTGATGTCCCTCAATGGAGAAATGGACACAGAAAATGTGGTACATTGACACAATGGAATACTACTCAGCCATTAAAAACAATGAGTTCATGAAATTCTTAGGCAAATGGTTGGAACTGGAAAATATCATACTAAGTGAGGTAACTCAATCACAAAAGAACACACATGGAATGCAGTCACTGATATTAGCCCAGAAGCTCTGAATACCCAAGACAAGAAAGAAAGAAAGAAAGAAAGAAAGAAAGAAAGAAAGAAAGAAAGAAAGAAAGAGATGTCATTGAGCACCGGCGATACCATCAACATTTGCCTTCAGACCTGTTTGAGGAGAGTTGCTTACTGACTTGTCCTTATAGAACTTCGAAGGATCACCAACAGCTTACTCCTGGTTGTTGAAATACCTTTTAATATCAAGACCTGCTTATTATTGTTTAAAAAAAAAAAAAAACCAAAAATCTACACTTCTCCCGTGGATAACAACAGCTCTGGTTTCGATAATTTTCCATCCCTAAACCGACTTGATCCCTTTCAATGGCGCTCATGCCCTCAATCAGGGCTGTGTAAACAATCCATATTACAAATTTCATGAAGACACATGTGAACATTTAACAGGCTTTGGGAAGCATTCCGAGTTTAAAATATCTAGGTGGATTTTCTTTCTTGGAGCTTATCCGGTCCTAGTAACGGGCAGAGAAAATATTTCCCATGCCTGTGAGTATTTGGGCCTTTCTTTGTGCGCCTCGATCTTTTTCTTCCATAAAGGAGAAGTGGCGTGCAGTGCACTGGGGGCTGAGGGGTGGCAGAAGAAAAATGATGCCAGCGGTTAAAAAAAAAAAACACCCTGTGGCTGGAGGATCGGATTCCAGGCAGAATTCCTTCCTACACTTCCAGTCGTGTGAAAGCGCCGGCTGGTGTTCCTTTTCACTGTATCTGCACACTTAATTGTTTCTGTCTGTTCATTTCATTCTTCAGTGAAAACATTAGCCTAAGGGACATTTGAAAATCAAAAGGTAGGTTTGAAGTTGAACAGGAAATGAACAGCGGTATTACTGCGGCACTAAAGGAAAAGCTGAGAGCCAGAAAGAAATAGGCACGATTTTAAACGCAGTGTGTCTATTCTCCTTTTATTGTTCCTGTTGTTGTTGTTGATGATGATGATGATTTTTGTCCTGTAAAAGTCAAGATAAAAACAAGACAAAACCAAAAAACACTCCATGGGCCCTGTGTTTTTTCATAACTGGTCATCTAACAGATGCTCTAAGGTATGTGCTAATGGAATTAGCTTATATAAGGTGAAAATCAAGAGATTTTGAACTATTACGCAGGAATTTATAAAGCCCTGGATGGATTTCCTGACAGCTATAATTATTTAATTCTCTCAGAATTATCCCTCTCCACCCCACAAACCTCCTCTTGCCAAAATTATCAAGATAATTAGGGAAGTAGTGGGCAGGTCAGAATCTCAACCATCTTGTATACCAAGCTGACCAAATAATCCTGCCGCTCTCTGCTTCATTTGTAATAGAACAGTGCTTCCGCTGGGCGCTGAGTTATGTGCTAGCTGCGTCTGATCTCTAGCAGGAGATAGTCTTCAGACCGAATGGAATTTGTCCTCACTCCAGTTGTCTACACACACGGAAGCCAGTGTGGTTTGCTCTCTGCCAGCCTTGGGTATGCTAACCGCTGCTGCAGCAGCGTGGCCAACTAAAGATGGCGTATAGACATTGTCCATCTTCTCCCTGATCAGACACAAAAGAGGAGATATTCAGACACCACCCTTTGAGGCCGCAACTTAGAATACTGCCCATTTTACAACATTCTTCGCCCTAACAAGGAGACCAAACAATTCCAGGAGGGCAAAGCCAGCCATCAGCAAACTTGTTTAAAATGGCCCGGCCGGATACAGACGTTTTAAGAGGTGAATAATGAGGTGGAAAATATCAGACTTGAAAAAAAATAAACAAAAGCCTAGGTGTTTAAACATACAAAAGTCATGAGACCATTTATTTCTGGAAGTGCTTTAGATTCATTCAGGTGGCCGTAATGAGGACTAGCCAGATAATAAGTAAGAGCCCTTTCCTGCCTTTGAAGAACAATGGATTAGACGTAGGCCCACGTTTGTAAAAGAAACAATCCTGATTTTATATGTGATTATCTCATGAAAAGAGCGCCGCGGTTTGGAATTCTTTTCCTGGCACCGTATTTCATAGACGTTGCACACCTGGAGAAATAATTTAATCAGTAGTTAGATTCAATTATTCATTGGTCATACAGGGCGCTCATCAGTTTTAGGAACAGCAAGACACAGGAACTGTTGATTATAAAAGGGGGAAAAGCTGGCTCAGTTAGCTACCTTCATAGAGATCATTCTCCGTGGAGAATGTAATCCTTCGGCGGTTTCTATTCCTGGAATGGACTCGGTATTTGTGGTGGCAGGGAGTGGGGGTGTAACACCAGTTATGGGTCTGAAATGGGAAAGGCAAGGCAGAGCAAATGGACAAATTGCACGTTAAATACATTGAAGGGAGGGGTTGTATTTTTACAGGTATCAATTATCAGCGTTACAAGTAATAAATAATGCTAAATAAAACATGTAACTAAACAGGCGTTAAAGGGCCTTTACGTATATAGAAGACAAGAAAAGCTTTTCCCCCCTTCCTATGCTGCAGACTGCAGGCATTTCCCTCTGCCTCTGTCAAGTGCAATTCTTTCTTGATGAATGACAAGGCAGGATAATAGGCTGTGGTCACCATGGCAACCAGACAGCAGCCCTGTGTGCCTAGCATTTTTTTTTTTCATCTGAAAATGAAACCAGAAGCAAAGAAAAGCTGAAAATGTAACCAACAGATTAACTGATACAAAAAAGAAGAAGAAGAAGAAAAGAAAGAAAGGAAGAAAAATAGGGACAAAAAGCGAAGTTAGATTACAAGCAATTAAATTACAGTGCCCCGTCCTCCTCAGCCTCTCCCGCTCTCTCCCACACAACCCGGATATTTCAAAACACTATTTGATAAACGTGAAAAAAAATGTTTTTTTTTTAATCTTTTTTTTTCCCCAAAAGGTTTCTTTTCTTTTTAAAATCTAGAAATCACTGGGAGCCTTGACTCTGTTTTTGTTTTAAGTCAGTTAATTTCATTAAACATGGCAGTTCATTAAGCTTTATGTGTTGAGTTTGCTCTGGAATTTCTAAATTCCTTTCCATGGCCCATTCCTGGGACTCTCCAGAGACCGTAGGCTGCGTGTGCAACAGTTTTATCTGGGGACTGCGAAGGGGAGGGCAGGGAGACCTAGAACTGGGCAGTAAGACAGTTCACTCTCTGCGCCTGTGGATGTATAGTCTCCAGACACTGGATGCTGGCTGGCAAGCATTCCTTTCCCCTGCAGCTAAGGGGACTCGAAAGATCTGCTCCATCTCAGGGGAAGGCAGCCACTTTAGAGTGTTACGTATTCTGACCATTTACTCCATCTCTGAAATTCCTCATTGCAGTTTGTCCCAGAGATGTTTCCAGTCTCTACTGAACACACACACACACAAAAGCAAGCAAGCAGACCTAAAGGAGTGTGTCCTGAGGATGGTGGTCCCTACACTGAATGTTTGGTATAGACAAAGAATTCTCAGCGGATAGATAGAGAGCAAACACTCCCCCCCCCCCGGAGCTAAGTCTTGTAACTTCAGGAAGATGAAGCACAAATTAA
Source organism: Apodemus agrarius (assembly GCA_964023405.1). Classification (NCBI taxonomy): domain Eukaryota; kingdom Metazoa; phylum Chordata; class Mammalia; order Rodentia; family Muridae; genus Apodemus; species Apodemus agrarius. The sequence continues at coordinate 44,291,126 of OZ030012.1, read as the reverse complement.
AGAATGCCTTGGGACCAAGGTATCTGGCATGCGTCTTATCTCAGCCCTTCCGTTGGTGATATGATAATGCATGTCAGTGCTTAGCATCAGGGAACCAGTTACTAACCTCTCTGGCCTACAGCACTTTTTAAAAATCTCTAGACAGGCCAAAGCTTACCTACTCTACAGGAATGACAGGGTTTCTGGGCTCATAAGGCAAGAGTCCGAGATTCTTCCTTCTTACGGTCAGAAAATAGACATGGCTATGTCATGTATGAGTGTACCATATGTAAGGAAGATAATGAAGAGGGAGAGAGTTCACACACACAACCACCTGTTTCGGAAGGATGTGCATCAAATACGTTATCCCACGTGGGGTGCTTTGAAAATGTGAAGTCACTTAGGAAAAGGCAAGTAGATCACCCCAGAGATAGCACGAAACTGTGTAAGAGAGTCCTAAGACCTGACTCTCCCACCTGCCCTAAGGCACAGAAAAGGACTGATCAACTCTGGACTTCTCTTTCCGAGACCTTTTCCGTGATGGAAAAGAGGCTGGAATAAGGACTGAGGCCTTCAGAGCAGTTGACAGATGTTAGCTAAAGCACCAGGCATCCGGATACTGACAAGTGTCCAAACTGCGCTGGTGCAGTCCTCCAAAACTTCCCCCTCACATGCCCAGCGGTTGCACCGGCCACCCACAGCAAGGCCTAATAAATCCTTCCTTTGTCCTCATTTCCCCAACACACACAAATACAAAGTAAACAGTTGGATCAAAGCTTTTAATGTGCTTTGTACTGTTTTATTTGAAAAGATCAGGTCTGATATTTGAGAGGAAGGGTCCATCTGGCTGGGCTGAGCTCAAGAAGCCTCAGACAAATTGTAAACAAGACCAGGGCACAAAGTCTTTGCGGCCCACAGCCTGCTGCTGCCGGCTTCAGAGCTGATTCTCCCGTGAGCTGGGTTTCCCTGACCTCATGCAAAGGGGGCCCAGGAGGACGGAAATGAACCCTCACAAGGTCCTACCTCGTGTAGTGTATAGATATCACTATGGCTAGTTTTTTTTTCTCTAAATTTCTATATGCCTAAAATGATGTCTGTCAAAAGTTTCAGAATTTGTAGTAGGAACAATTATATGATTTACACACCATTCAAAACCAATTGTTCAAAGAAACTCCTTAATAATGAGAGAAAAAAAGCTGAGGAATCATGAGGAAGAGAAAGGAGTAATTGCTTTATTAAGTGTGATGTGTCCTCCTAAAGGAGGTTTTCATTATTTACCACTTTTGGAACACCCTGGAGCAAGCACACTTACTTCATCTTTTTTTTTGGATCAAAAAAAAAAAAAAAGAAAAATTCTCATGCTCAGTATTCTCACTAATCATGTGTCTTCCTGCAGTGTTGTGAGCACTCTGCAGATGGGTCATGGTCAACTGACTGCACTGGCAGATCCTCGGGTCTTAACAGAATGCACGGTCAACTGGCTGCAATTGGCACATCCTCAGGCCTTAACAGGATGCTGGACTCATAGTACGTACTTAAAACCATCTGTTAGTAAGAGAGATGAGGGTTGGAATCGTACTGTAGAGTCTGCCTTCGTACTGGAGTATTTCTACAAACTGCCTGATGGCAGGCAACTCCACTTTCTGAGCTTGAGTCCTCCTCCATGAAACTACCCCACCATGTGTGTGTGTGTGTGTGTGTGTGTGTGTGTGTGTGTGTGTGTGGTGTGTGTGATCACACCTATGTGTATACAGGTATATACATGTTACTATGCATGTACGTACGAGTACAGATGACAACTTTAGGTTCTGTGCCTCAGGCACTATCCCTCTAGTTCTGCTTTTGAGACAGGTTTCCCTGTGACCTGGAGCTTGTCAATTAAACTAAGCTACTTCGTCAGGGTACCTCAGAAACCGTCCCGTATCTGTCTCCCATCACTAGGATTAAAGATTGTGCCAGTCAGGGGAAAATGTCCTGAACAGCACATCAATAGCTTATGCTCTGAGATCAAGAATTGACAAACGGGACCTCATAAAATTACAAAGTTTCTGTAAGGCAAAGAAAGGTCACTGTCAGAAAGGACAAAATGGCAGCCAACAAATTGGGAAAAGATCTTTACCAACCCTACATCTGACAGAGGGCTAATATCCAAGATATACAAAGAACTAAAGAAGGTAGATTCCAGAGAGTCAAATAACCCTATTAAAAATGGGGTACAGAGCTAAACAAAGAATTTTCACCTGAAGAAATTCGGATGGCTGTGAAGCACCTTAAGAAATGTTCAACATCCTTAGTCATCAGGGAAATGCAAATCAAAACAACCCTGAGATTTCACCTCACACCAGTCAGAATGGCCAAGATCAAAATCTCAGGAGACAGCAGGTGCTGGTGAGGATGTGGAGAAAGAGAAACACTCCTCCACTGCTGGTGGGGTTGCAAGCTGGTACAACTGCTCTGGAAATCAGTCTGGCGATTCCTCACAAAACTGGGCATGACACTACCGGAGGACCCTACCATACCACTCCTGGGCATATATACCCAGAGGATTCCCCAGCATGTAATAAGGACACATGCTCCACTATGTTCATAGCAGTCCTATTTACAATAGCCAGAAGCTGGAAAGAATCCAGATGTCCCTCAATGGAGGAATGGATACAGAAAATGTGGTATATTTGCACAATAGAATACTACTCAGCTATTTAAAAAAATGAATTCATGAAATTCTTAGGCAAGTAGGTGGAACTGGAGAATGTCATCCTGAGTGAGGCGGCCCAATCACAAAAGAACACACATGGTATGCACTCACTGATAAGCGGATATTAGCACAGAAGCTCAGAATACCCAAGAAACAATTCACATATCAAGTGATGCCCAAGAAGAAGGAAGGAGAGGCCCTGGTCCTGGAAAGACTCAGTGAAGCATTGCAGGGGCTTACCAAGACAGGGAAACCGGAAGGGGGTGATTGGCGAAAAGGGGAGGGAAGAGGGCTTATGGGACTTTTGGGGAGGGGGGATATCATTTGAAATGTGAATAAAGAATATATAAAATAAAAAAAAAAGATTGTGCCAGTGTGCCCAACTCTTTCACTTGGGTTCTGGGGATCAAATGCAAAGTCTCCTACAACAACTAAATCTTTCCTAGACCCAGGAAGAAAAGTCTTAGCTAGATTGTTGAGGCTCCTAAGCAAGACACATGTGAAATGTGGGTCTACAGTGGCTACTTGGTTTGTTTTTTGTTTTTTGTTTTAACTCAAAGTCTATCAGTGACATTTTGGATGAATTGCTTCTACTTCAAAAGATTTTTTCTGAGTTCCTGGAAGCACATGCAGTGCTGGGAGAGAAATGACGAGTCCATGGGAGGCTTATTCCCCAGAGTGTTGCAATGTGAACCTATTGTGCTGAGCACAGGCAAAACCAAACCAAACCAAACCAAACAAAAAATAGTTGTCTCTAATTGTCTAGAACAGGGAAGGTGGGACACGATGGGAAACAGAACAGAAAGTGAACACAGAAGCACAGCATTGCGAGGGCTAAGGGACCAAACCCGGAGAGGTGATGTCCAGACATCAGTCAAAGGAGGAGGACTTTCTAGGTTGAACATCTGGTAAACAGACCATAGATGGCAAATTGATTTACACAGTACTAGCTGAGACAAAGACAAAGACTGGCATTTGGGCATTTATTGAGCAGCTATTGCATTGATACAATGAATATATATGTTTATAAATAAATATATATATATATGCACACACTCATTATGTAATATATATGATAATGAGCATATATACACACATATATAAAATTATTGATATATGTAACATATCATATACTCATTATATAGAATTTAAATATATACATGTATACATGTATATTTATATGTATGCATATTGATATATATATATGTATATATTCATATATGTATATTCATATATCTACACATCCATACACACACACACACACACACACACACACACACATACACACACACACATCTTGGCTTAGACTGTTGTCTCAGGCCCTAGTGAAACTGTTGGCATTTCTACCCAGCTACTTCTGCTTACTGGCTCCATGACAGGGTATATGACTTACAATTTCTTGTGGCTTTTTCCTCATCTGTATCCAAAAGGTCACTAATGTTTGTGGCCAGGGAGCGTCTCAGTGTATACAACAACATTCGGAAGGTTGGAGAGATGACTCAGTGGCTAAAAGTCCTTGATGTCAAAGCAAGAGTTGCTGAGGCCAAGCCCCCAGCCTCCATGCGAAGCTGGCCATGACCGCACCTGCCTGCAACTGCAGCATTGGGGGGCGGGGTAAGATAAGTGGATCTTGGGAGCTTGCTACCCAGGTGAAATGTCGAGCTGGCTTAGTGACACATCTTGGCTCAGAAAATAACATGGGAAATAGTAGAGGAAGCCTCCCGACATCCTCCAGCTTCTGTCTTCACAAGCATGGGTGTCTTCACACCTGCACACAAACATACACTTACAACATAACACACACAGACGCATGCTCGCATGACACATATGCACAGCAAGGGTTCATTAGGTTGTTACTGCCGTAGTGAAGTTTTGCACTTGCTCAGTCTTTGTAAAAGTAGAAGAGCTGATGAACCAAATGTCAGTTCCATCTTTGACAGAAAAGAGTGAGGTTTGGAAATCCACTCCGTTGCTTCCGAGTTGTATTGTTCTCATCTGGAAATAGAAGCAGGGAGTCCCAGCTCTAACAGATGGCTGAGGAACCAACCATTTAGTTCAAGAGGTCAAGACTAAGCAGTGACCATGCAAATGCCAACTCTCTAACTGAAGGCAAGGTGCTTGTCATAGAAAGTCGAGGACCAGGCCTACCTATAGCCGTAACGACTCCAAACATCGGATGTCCCCAGAAACAGGGACCAGTAGAAACATGTGCAGGAGGTCACATGATCAACACAATGGATACTTCCTTCTGAGGGAATCTTCCTGTAACCATTCAGACTACTTATTATTCCCACGGGCTTCCAATGTCCTCACTGACTTTAGAATAAAACACCCTAGTTCCTGCAGCCAGCAGCCCTGGCCAGGTCCCTTGTGTGTGACACTGTGGGGAGAAGGCTGTACCACCCCACCTCCACCTGTCCAATGCTCTCTAATTTGCATGCCAGCCTCAGGCTATGTGCTCTATGGAGATGCTTCTCCTCCACCAGGCCATAAAGCAGCTCCAGCTGTCTTAGACAGCAGACAGTTTCTGCTTTGAATTATAATCATGTACTGTGCACCTTTTATCCTTCGCATGGTGACAAGTTCCTCTTATGAGACCAGAGTTCTGGTTTGCTCCTGTTTCCTGTTTCTAATACCATCACCATGATCACCATGATCATCATGATCATCATCTGTGTGCGTTTGTGTGTGTGCTGTTGTCATATTCCTCCTTCTCCTCATCGTCATCATAGTGTGTGTGCAGGTTATATGTACATGATGAGCAAGGAATATTTGGGGGTCAGAGGACACAGAGGACAACTTCTGACAGCCATGTCTCTTTTTCCACCATAAGTTCCTGAGATTGAACTCTTTGAGTAGCACATTTATGTGGCAAGCACTTTTTCTTTCTGAGCCATCTCCTCTTGCCTGGCTCCACTCTTGTTTCCTTAAAAAGGAACTTGAACATAGTAATGCTTAGCTACATATCAGTGTGCATGCCTGTGTGTGTGCATGGGTGTATATGTGTGCATGCCTATGTGTGTGCATGGGTGTATATGTGTGCATGCATTGTGTGTGCATGTGTGTGCATTCATGTGTGTGCATGTGTGTGTGTGTATGTGTGTGTGTGTGTGTGTGTGTGTGTGTGTGTTTGACACCTATGTGGAATAAAACATGTATAAAGGAAGGAAGGAATGAAAAAGCTAATTTATCTGTCTTTGCTATAGTCAGGCTTGGTTTTATAATAAGACCAAGCTGACCAAAAGGTTAGCATTGGTAATAGTGACTGGGAGTTACCTTGAGCCAAGACTGAACTAAGACCTAGCAGGGCTAGGCAGTGGTGAATGAAAGACTCATATCTGCGCAACCACTATCACCCCCACCACCACCACCACGAAGCCCAAATAGCCAGTGCATGGAACATGCATTTGTCAAGTCCCAGCCCAAATATATAACTGCGAACCATGAATGATGGAGGAAAAGACATTACCTCAAGTTGTGGGAATACAAACAAAGGGAAAAGATCTAATTGGGGGCAGGTCATGGAAGGCTTCCTTGGGGAACTGATGTTTCAATTCAGATCTGAAATGATAGCGGTGGCTTACAGAGAGTGCGGGCTTGATGGCAGCGGACCGAACAGAGTGGCCATTAATGGCATTGTGCCCTGCAATTCGCTTCTAAGGCTGTGTGGATGAGCAGTGGCCTGCCATCCGTGCTAATAATTCTGAGTGTGTGTCAAAAGAAAGGGGAGGCAGGCCATTAGAGGGATGGTTGAGAGAAGAAAGTGATAAAGGAGGAGAGAGATAAGATGTGCGGGTGGGGGCGGGGAACAGTGCAATGAATTAATAATAAACCTGAGTATGTAGAGAAAAAAAAAGTAAACATGAGGTGGCGTTGAGGTGCCATTGGTCTCCCTTGTGGACAGGGCAAGACAAATAAACCCTCTAAACCTTTATCTGTGACTATTTCGCTTTTGCAGTTTAACTTGCTGCCTTAGAACTTGAAGCGAAAAGAGAATCCTACTGTGCTTCCATGCAAATAGGCATATCTGTATCCACACCCTGAGCCGATGTGAGATCATTGTCCCTAGGGGCTAAGGAAGGACAGGAGTCTACTGAGTAAAAAGGCTAGATGGGATCAAAGGGGGAGAGGTGAGGACAAAGCCTTGGTGTCTTGGGCTTCAGCTAGATTCTGTTTATAAGTACAGTGGTCATTGTACTTGTGGAAATAACCCAGATCACGGGATGGGCTTGGATGAGGAGAAGGCAGGTAGAGTTGTGTTCATGGTTGCTAGGGTCCTTTTCCAGTAGTTAATAGCTTAACAATAAAAAGGGAACCAGACAAGGCACAGCGAGAGTTCTGAGATAGTACACTAAGAGTTTCATATCTGGTGAGCTGTTTATAGAGTGGTGTTCTGGATTCTGGGGGAGACTTCAGGTATGCCTCATAGACACACACACACACCCCTCCCCCCCCCGGTTATCACTGGATTTCCCTATGTGATTTGAATGAACTTGTCTAGCTTCACTGGTACAATAACATGGAGATGCCTACAGCCGTGAGAATTCCTGCTTGGCCATACCTGCACGTTTAGACTCCAGTGGCTTGGACTTGAAGACTGTGAGAGTAAGGGGGAGGTGCCGAGTGTCTAGATGAGCTGAGAACTTAGAATGGAAAGCGTAGAAGCTTCATGAACAAAAGAGGGCCATTGTCTGCTTAGGAGGTTCATAGAGCTAAATGGTGTTAGGAAACACGAATAAACGTGATTTACCCAGACTCCTCCTCTCACCTTCGCACGTCTTCCACCGTGTCAAAAGATCTGTCTTGGGAGACTGTTTCTCTAAGCTTCCAAGTCTCTTCAGTCTATGAGGCTTCTTTATTAAAGCATTAATACCCATGGGAGGAACCCACCTTATTAAATAATATCTTAAAGAAGAATTAATCCATCAGTTATTCTCTCGTAGGTACAGAGAAGAATCCTGAGGCCCTAAAGGGAGGAGACGTGGGAGAGCCGAGCCTTGGGCAGAGGCACCAGGGTAAGGAGACAGAGAACGCGGGGGGGGGGGAATCCCCTCCAAGTTCACTGCCTCTGTTGGCTCCTAAAAATTAGCTCCCATCTGGATGTAAAGTGGCCACGTGCACAAGTGTTCTGTCACAAAGAAGTGATGTGTGTCAGTTACACAATAAAAATATGCCGTACTAAGGACATTTGTTCTTTAGTATCCATGGGACTTCACGTGGTTGGATATTTAGTCGGATACAAGAAAAGGAAAAGCTACAAACTGAATGAAGACAGGTAGGAGAGATCTGCTTGATGTACACATAGATCTGCTCAGTGGACACGTGGCTGCCTCGCCTATCAATTACGGTTGTGAATGGGCTGCTGCTGGCGTTGAAGCCAAACGCGGATTGGCAAATGAGAGTTCATTAATGCTTTAATTCCAGGCTTTCTTCATCTCTCTCTCTCTCTCTCTCTCTCTCTCTCTCTCTCTCTCTCTCTCTCTGTGTGTGTGTGTGTGTGTGTGTGTGTGTGTATGTGTGTGTGTCCCCTCCCTCCCTTTATCACTCTTTCACATACTCTGTTCACACACACCAAACACACACACATACAATGCCAGTATGTGCTAGAGTTCAGACACTGATACAATTCTGAAAGTTCTTTATGGAGTAACTTTATAAAGAACAGCAACAAACATCCCGCTGCAAGGAGGACCTGCTTACTCGGTGGAGAAGAAGTCAGCCACCTTGACTAAAGATGATAGTGGGGAGCGGGTTGAAAATGTAGACCAGCTCCCATGCAAAACATACAGGTGACTTGATAACAATGACTTAGCTTTGTAAGGACTTTTCGAGTTTTCAAAACCTACTTCTAAAATGTGCATGGCATTGGGTCAGTAGGGATTACCCTTTGACCTCTGCATTTTGGGTGGCACACTTAACAAACTGCGGCCTATATACCCTGGGGCGTTCTAAATGAGACATGTCTCAAGTAGGCTCAGGCCCTTCAATATTTGGCCTCCAGTTGGTGACCCAGTTGGGAAAGTTCAGCTTTGCCGGGGAAGCACATCGTTGGATGTGGACACCGAGGCCTTATTCCACTTCCAGTTAGCTTTCTTCTTCTTGTTTGTGAGGGAGGATGTGGTCTCTGAGCTTCCTGCTGCCATACCTGCTGCTTGCTGTCCTGCTTCCCTGCCACGTTGGGCACTCCTTAGCTGGGGTCATAGTCTAAATGAACTCTCTTCTCTGAGTTGTCTTGGGCAAGACTTTTTTTTTTTCCACAGCAAAGAAGTAATGAAAACTGACCCTCTTCTTCAAAGGCCCATAGAAGGCTTCTGTGATCCACCTTGGAGAGGATTTCTCAAAATGATCTCAACTTTTTGGGTTGGCGTTAAGCCTTTTCTTCACCTACAATTAGATGGGTCTGTTTTGTTTTGTTTTCTTGAGACTAGATCTCTTTATGTTGCTTCAACTGGTCTTAAATTCATGGCATTCCTCCTGCCTCAACCTCATAAAAGCTAAGATTACAGGTGTGAGTCACATAGCCGGCATGGAGGTGTGTGTCTTAAAAGACATTGAAAACTTTCAAACCGTAAAGACACTGTTTTCTGTCATCACAGGACTTTACAGTGGACTGCTATGACCCTGGTATGCGGTCAAGTCCAATCTCTAAATGAGCTAAGTCATTTCTACTGTACAGAGACTAGTCTGTGCTCATCAGATACTGTGGTATTAACTAGGAGCCTCAGAGCAAGTGCTATTTTTTAAAAGAAACGAGGGTCCCCTGTGTAGGTCCACGCTGCAACTTTGATGCTTCTAGTTAGCTAGAAGCATCCCTGCTAGTTCAAGGCATGAACATTCTACTGAAGTGGATGCATTTTTCTCAGGAATAGACCCGACAGCTCGAAGACTGTGTGTGTTTCCTCTACCCAGTGACTCTTGTGCACATGTGTTTTAATGCACTTGACATAATTATGTACAAGAACAGATGGGATGGAGTCAGAGGTAACAGTCTTCTGGAGTGTCTGATCCATTTTGATTTGACTTTGGAACGGAAAATTCACCATGTAAGCTGGCTCACCACATTCATGAGGTTCGCTTACTACACAAGGCACTGGACAGCCATCCTTCATGTAGACTTTCAGATCTCATTGTTTACCATTCTTTAGACAGTTCTCTTTTCAGTCAAGTGGAACCTACACCACTAATTTTTCTTGGCACTGGATGTTTCTTAGGACCTGCATGTCTTTACATGTCTGCTTCTCCTTACAGGGTGAGCACTTTGGGGACTAGGTTATGCATTATTCATTGTTGGTGTCCCAGGACATAGCGGGCCCTCACTTAATGTTTATTGAATGAGTTAAATACAAAGTATGTAACAAAAAATTGAAATATTATAGAGATAGTTGGTTCTATAATTTTTTCTATATTCTTTGTTTACATTCCAAATGATTTTCCCTTTCCTGGTTCCTCCCTCCCCCTAAGTCTCATAAGTCCCCTTCTCTCCGACAGTTCCCCAATCAACCCCCTCCCACTCCTCTGTCCTGGTAATCCCCTACAATGCTACATCAAGCCTTTCCAGGACCTGGGCCCTCTCCTTCCTTCTTTTTGAGAATGATTTGATATGTGGGTTGTGTTTGGGGTATTCTGCGTATTGGGTATTAGTTTCTGGGCTAATAGCCACTTATCAGTGACTACATTCCATGAACACCAATAGCTTATGCTCTAAGATCAAGAACTGACAAATGGGACCTCATAAAATTACAAAGTTTCTGTAAGGCAAAGGACATCGTCAAAAGGACAAAATAGCAACCAACAAATTGGGAAAAGATCTTCACCAACCCTACATTCTACAGAGGGCTAATATACAATATATACAAAAAACTCAAGAAGTTAGACCCCAGAAAACCAAATAACCCTATTAAAAATGGGGTACAGAGCTAAACAAAGAATTTTCACCTGAAGAACTTCAGATGGCTGTGAAGCACCTTAAGAAATGTTCAACATCATTAGTCATTAGGAAAATGCAAACCAAAACAACCCTGAGATTTCACCTCACACCAGTCAGAATGGCTAAGATTAAAAACTCAGGAGAGAGCAGGTGTTGGCGAGGATGTGGAGAAAGAGGAACACTTCTCCACTGAAGGTGGGATTGCAAGCTGGTACAACCACTCTGGAAATCAGTCTGGTGGTTCCTCAGAAAACTGGGCATGATACTACCAGAGGATCCTGCTATACCACTCCTGGGCATATACCCAGAGGATTCCCCAGCATGCAATAAGGATACATGCTCCACTATGTTCATAGCAGCCCTATTTAAGAACCCAGATGTCCCTCAATGGAGAAATGGATACAGAAAATGTGGTATATTTACACAATGGATACTACTCAGCAATTAAAAACAATGAATTCATGAAGTTTTTAGGCAAATGGTTGGAACTGGAAAATATCATACTAAGTGAGTTAACTAACTCATTCTATAATTTTTCAAAATTTTGGTTTAGCACAAACTACTATATTATTTTGGACAAACAAATAAGTACCTATTTATGAAGCAGACTTATTCATGATTCTATGTAGTATATTAGAATGATGTGAACTGATTGGGTTAGTGTAGTTTGGATGGAAGATATTCCTTGGTGATAGTTCTTCCAGTATTCTGTGGGTCAGTCAAATCATAATAGCCTTGACTTTTACGACAGTGATTTGGGGACCAAACCATGGGACCCATTAAGAAATTATTGAATCCAGCGTTGCAGTTTCATAAGATGTTAATCTATTCATTTGCTTTGTCCTGATGGGAATATGATAAAGCAGAGAGTGCATCATGGAGGTACAGAGTAAGAGATTTTGAGGGTGTATAAAAATAGTAAAATTGGCATGTTGAGGATTTCCTTCCCTTGGATCCTTTTTGCATTCATTTCTAGAAATGCATAAGATCTTAATTCCTGTTCTACAAATTTCTGGTCATCATTACGAGTAGTGAATTTAGAAAACAAAATCATCATCAATGTGCAGAACGAAGTCGAAAGTTGTTTTACTACAGTTGGTAAACTCTGGGGACACACTGTACCTCGGTTATTATATTTAGTAAGCTAAAAGCCAACAATGGGGTCATAATTAAAACAAATTCATTGCACATACAGGACAGCGGTCAGGCAGAAGCATTTACATCTTTAGTCTTCTTTCAGTGGAATTCTAAACTCATCTTAGCTTTATGCACATAACCAATAGCAAGCTGGACTCAAAATTAAGCAATCTATGACTTTAAAAAGAGTTGTGCGTGGCTCCTTACCCTGTGGAACCGCAGTCTCTGCTTGTAGAGGATGCTGGGGTGTGAGTGGATTGCCACACTCGCCTGGCTTGTATGCAGTGCTGGGAATCTGAACCCTGGTCCTCAGGCCTGCTCAGCAAGTACTTTATCCACTGGAACAGCTCTCCAGCCCTCTGTTTTGTTCTTTCTTTCTCTTTCTTTCTCTTCCTTTCTCTTTCTTTTTTCTTTCTTCCTTCCTTCCTTCCTTCCTTCCTTTTTTTCCTTTTTCCTTCCTTCCTTCCTTCCTTCCTTCCTTCCTTCCTTTCTTTCTTTCTTTCTTCTTTTCTTTCTCTCCTCCTCCTGCCCTCCCTCTCTCCCTTTCTCCTTCCCTCCTTCCCTCCCCCCTCCCTCCCTCCCTCCCTCCCTTCCTTCATTCCTTTCTTCCTTTCTTGTTTTTCAGCAGTGTGAAAAGATCAAGACACTTTATCTTAATTCTGTGAACTTAGGAGTCAAAAAATTAAAAGAAATTCTCCAAGATTCCTGCCAGAGTCAGAAGAGTAGAGAGTTCAGATGTGGTCTCGGATACTCCTTGTTGCCAACGCCTTCCCCCAGCACCTGTTTATCAAGATGAGCTAGCGGCTGTGGATGTTATACGCACACGATAATGGATAAGAGCTAGTTACCCTCAGCTTGGGAGTCAATCATAGTCGATACATTGGGAACAGTTTGTGCCTTTGTGTGTGTGTGTGTGTGTGTGTGTGTGTGTGTGTGTGTGTGTGTTGTGCGTGTCTGTGTATACATGTATATGCCTGTGTGCATGACTATGTGTCTGTATTGTATGCACCTCTGCGTATATGGGGACATGTTTGTGTGTCTGAGTCTGTGTGTATGGGTGTGTCTGTGTGTCTGTGCATCCGTCTGTGGGTGTCCTAGAGTGAGCCACTGACCCATATCTGGTTCTAGCCGTTTTGATACATATAGGTTTAGAAAAATTCATAGAACTCTTGATAACTGGTAACCGTGCATCTGAGAGTGGTGGGTCTCGTCGGCGATCAGGGTATGTGAGGTGTTGAGTCAGGCCGCTGCAGAGTTCAATCCAGCCTCTCTCAAAACCCAAAAAACCAACCAAACAAAAGAGTCCTAGAAATCGGAGTCATGGAAGAAGGTTAAAGGAACAGCCATTGTTTATCCTACTGAAGAGACATTCAGAGAGGACAAAATGAGGGCTTTGAATTCAAGCAGCAGTTCCCAGCACGTCCCGCCAGGATCTGCAGTGGCAGCCTGGCAACCTGTGAGAAATGCCAGGCCCTGTCTCTCTCCCAAATACACTGAATGAAAAGGTCTGGGTGGGGCCAGGCAGCCAGTGTCTAGCGGCCCTTCAAGGTCACTTCCTGAACCTGAGTGTCGGTTGTGAGGAGAGCAGTGTAGAGAGACCGTGAGTGTGACCAGTGCAGGCCTTTGGAAGGGAAGAAGAGACTGCGTGGGTCTGACAGTGCTCCCCAGCCCCACCCCTATGCACTAGGGAGCAAAAAGACACGTGCAAAGGAATTCAAACAAAATTCAGCTTAGACTCCATCTCCATCTCAGGGAGCCTCCCTCTTCCCTCTCTTCCTCCTTTGCTTCTTTCCCCTCCCCCCCTTTTCTCTTTTCATGTTTTTCTCACAAATAAAATTCACATAGAGCCAGATGATATTTTCTACATGTGCTCCCACAGTGATGGGACAGGTTTACATGGTAAGAAAGGTGAACTCTGAAGAGAGTAGCTTTTGGGTGTGTGTTAGTGTGCAGTTCTTGAGGGCTTACCCGCGACCACAGCTCCAGGGAACCCGGTGACTTCTGCCTTCTGTGGGCAGCAGACATGCATGCGGTGCACACATGCACACAGGCATTCACATATACATAAGAAAATATGCTTCTTTTCTTCTTAAAAGAAAAAGAAAATAAGGGAGGGGGAAAGACAGGAAAGGAAGGAGAGAAGGAAGAAGGGAAAGAGGGAAAGGAAGGGAGGGAGGGAGAGAGGGAGGGAGGGAGGAAGGGAAGGAGGGAGGGAGGGAAGGAGGGAGGGAAGGGGAATGAATAACACTAGCAAATGGAACAGAAGCAAGTTGCCAAGTCTCAACACAGGAAAAGAAAAAGAAAAAAAAAAAAAAACATGGAACAGGGCTTTTGAAGCTTCTAGATTCTGCGGTCACCTGATAGCCTAGACAGATCCCCTGGAGACTTGCAAGAATTTCGTCCTCTGGGGCCACACTGTGTAAGGGCTTTTTCATGGAGTTCAAATTATTTAGAGAATCTGAAGTCAGCTGAAATACCTTCTCATGAGTTTCCTGGGCGCTCTGTAACTAAATCCCTTGGGAAGGTACCCGACCCCCGGGCACTTCCACCACTCCCTCCTCTCCTAGGGACAATCTTCACTCAAAAAGAAACTAGAAAGATGTATTTTGAAGTCAGATTGACTCTTGCTCACTCTTTTTTTCCTTGAGGGCATAAAAATCCTAGTGCCACCAGCTCTAAAATTCCTCTTTCACAAAGGGCTATTTATTAACCTGAACAAGAGAACAAGAGAGAGGCAGGCACAGTACTGAACGCATCCGGAAATGTGGTGGCCATCTCCGTTCCTCAACGATGGAATTTTTCCTGTTACTTAGCTGAAGCAAAGGGCTGATCCAGCCAGCTTGCACTTGCCACTTTCAGAATATATAGATGTTTGCTTCCAGGCCCAGTGAAGGAAAGATGCAGGAAGGTACATCATTTCCCCTTAAAGTGGCTTAAGGATACACACACACACACACACACACACACACACACAGACACACACACACACACACACACACACACACAATTGAAAAGAGTTATGCTGATACAGCTTGGTGGCGTATTACTATCTGGAACTATCGCTTCCACAAGTCACTTAAATTTTGCTTCTTTAGGGTAAATTTGAGTGAATCTGGTGAATTAGAAAACGTAGAGAAATAGTTAACATATCTATTCTACTTATTTTGGGGAAAAAGCAGAGACATTGGAAGATCCAGCACTCAGCCAGTGAGACGCTCGCCTTCCGGAAGTGAAGAGCTGAGTTTAGTCTGCATGGCACACAGGTTAAAAGCCAGGCATAGTGATACGTGTTTCTAATACCGGCTGTGGGGAGAGGGATACAGGAGAGTCCCTGTGGCTCGCTGGCCAACTAGTCAATCCTACCTGGCAAACTCCAGACTGCTAAGAAATCAAATCTAAGAAAGAAGAAAAGACAAATTGTGATGAAGAAATGATACTTAAGGTGTCCTAGGGCCTACACACACAGACTGTGCATGGGCACCCTCACATACCAGTGTACCTGATCACAGGCATACACACAATAAAGTAAAAGAAAATACTTTTAAGAGACTGGAATCTGGCCGGGCGGTGGTGACGCATGCCTGTAATCCTAGCACTCTGAGAGGCAGAGGCAGGCGGATTTCTGAGTTCAAGGCCAGCATGGTCTACAGAGTGAGTTCCAGGACAGCCAGGACTACACAGAGAAACCCTGTCTCGGTGAGAGAGAGAGAGAGAGAGAGAGAGAGAGAGAGAGAGAGAGAGAGAGAGAGAGAGAGAGAGAGAGAGAGAGAGAGACAGAGACAGAGACAGAGACAGAGACAGAGAGACAGACAGAGACAGAGAGACAGAGAGACAGAGACTGGAATCTGGTCTGAATCTAAGGATGAAGAAATGGGTGTTTGGCTGCGGGCGGGCGGGGAGGGGAGTTAAAAATATAAAACAGACTCATGTAATGTGGGTTGATAATGCTAAATGTTGCAAAAATGAATATTAATCTTTAATCATAGGAATGTAAGACTTGGCCCCCATTACTCTTCTTTCTCTTTGTGAACACATTTCTTCTATACAACTGCATCCGATTCAGAGAAGCAGATTCCGGGGAGCAAGGAGACACATAGGAGTGAAGCCCATGAGGATGATAAAGGGTTTGTGATGGTGTTGTGGCTCAGATGATGTGTCACCTGATGAAGAGAAGACCCTGGAAGGGACATCCTGCTTTTCCTTCAAATATCTTAAGGACAGACAAGCAGAAAGGTGATCAGATGTATTATCCGAGGGCATATGAGGGAGGTCTTTGTGGTTCAATCAAGGGAACATGTATTTAAGCCATCTGGGCTGGCATTTCTGAGCAGGGAGGTGAGTGTGAGTAGCTTTCTTATCTCTGAACGTCTGCGAGCCTGTAATTAAAGGAAAATTTGACCAAAACATCCATAATTAGTTCTGAAAGCCAAGTTCACTTTTCTAATGTCTGCATGAACCTGTAAAGTGAGTGTGTGTGTGTGTGTGTGTGTGTGTGTGTGTCTGTGTGTATGGCAGGGTGTACTCTAAGGTCTTCTCAAAACATGACCATACTTACTACTAAAATCTTTGCAAAATAAATATGTCAACTACTGTGCTTGCCATTTTATGTAAAAGCTGAGTCAAGTTCAAAATGCTGTGAAAAAAAGTTACAGTTAAGTGGACTGGTCTGTTTTCAGTAATTATGATGGCACAACACTTAAGGCAGGTTAACTTTAAGAAGAAAGGTGGTTTCTTTGCCTCCCAGGTTTGGAAGCTAGAAGCTCCTGTAACGCACTGCTGACATCGGGACCTTCTCTTGGCTTCAGCACTTTCTGGCAGAAGTGTGTGTGTGTGTGTGTGTGTGTGTGTGTGTGTGTGTGTGTCTGTCTGTCTGTCTGTCTGTCTGTCTGTCTGTCTGTGTCTGTGTGTGTATATGTGTGTGGTGGGGTGGGGTGGGAGGTTGAATACCTGAAACAGTAGGAGAGATTAGGTAGATCCAGGCTCTGGTTTTTGTTATAATCTTTTGAGAACTAATCAGGCTTCCACAAGAAATACCTTCATCCTTCTAAAGGGACGCCCCCCCACACCAAAAAAAAAAAAAAAAAAAAAAAAAAAAAAAAAAAAAAGCTTAAGATATTCAAATAGGCCCACAACTTAAAAGTTCCAAACCACAGTCCCACAAGGTCACCTTGGGGAACACAGGAACTCTGGGAGAGAAAAAAAAATACTCAAATTATAGCAATACCATTGGACCTAGAACCGAGGGCCTTACAGTCATGAAAATGGCATCCTCAACACATCTCAGCCTTCATGGTCCACTACAGGACTGGAAATTCTCCCCAGTAAGGGGTAAGATAGTTGATTTATTCAAGTTTGTGAAGTACCATCTAAATTCATAAACCCACCGTTCTCTAACCACGGTAGTGTTTTGTGAGTGCCTGTGCCCATTGGCCCTTTCAGGTAGAGCAAGAAGCTGAGGAGGGGTCTGCTCTCAGGGTGTGTGTGATACGGCGATGATTCTGTAGATGGCTAAGCCGCGCTTTCCCGCTAGTTAAGCACACTCTGGTAAGAGTGCAGAAGAACATCGGCAGGGCCCAAGAAACGCTCATGAGCTGGAGCATGGACCATAGCGCAACAGGACCTTTCGTGAACTTCACTTCGGTGCTAGGACACTAGGGTATCGATGTCCCCACCCCTCCCTCCACCTGGCACCTGGCTCCATGGGACAAGAGTGAAACCTTCACAATGCTCCTGGCAAGTGGTGTAACCCAGCCCCGCAGCAGCAAGAAGATGAGCGCTTTCAAGGGTCCCTTTAGCACTTGAATTTATCTCAAGTTAAAAAGGAATCAGATTCACGGATGTGGGAGATCGCACTGGACTTTTGGCAGTTATAACTACAAAACAGTGATCAGAAAGTGGAGAGGAGGAGCCTACAGGGAGAGGTTTCTGGTGGGAAAGATGTAAAAACTCGGCTAATTAGGAACAAAGGGTTGAACCAAACTGGGCTTAAATCTTATGCCCCAAATGAGCTATATAAATATATATACAGATATATATTTACTTTTCTATACTTTCTATATATTAGTAATATATAATTATGTTATGTGTACTATATTAATATTGTGTGTATTATATTAATATATTAATTATTATGCATAATATGTTTTAGTGATATATATATATACATACATAGTGATATTCACATATTATACATAGTAACATATATGTGTTACTGGTAGATCTTATTCTAGAGTTCTTTCTTCGGCCACTCTTCCTCTCTAAGCGCAGACATGACGTCGCCACTTGGTACTCCTCAGCATGAAGAGTCTCATTCCCTCACCATTAACCCTGCTACATCATAAAAATTCACCGGGCTCTGTTAAGCTAGGAAAACAAATGTCTCAAAGCATTGAAGGAGCTGGTGGCCAATATATGCATGAACTAAGTTATGCATATAGATTAATAAAAATAATTACACACACACAGGCAAACACATGTACACACATATACACATCTGTTAAGGCTGGGTTGTCTGACATTTTGACAATGTAGAATGTGCGATGACTTTAAAATGTGGTTCTATGAGCTTTCTGGTTGAAGAGAAAGGAAATTGGCAAAGAAATATCTCTCTCTCTCTCTCTCTCTCTCTCTCTCTCTCTCATCCTCTCATCTATTGCCTCTCATCTATTGCATTTTTCTTGACGTTCATAGGTACTAATATTCCAAGATTACCTGGTGGCACACCCTCTCCCCACAGCTTTCCCTACTTATGAAATCTGAATTTACTAACAAGAAAGACACTGGCAGCAAACACTTCGAAAGCCATAAGAGTTTTAATGTGAAAGTGTATCTCTGTAACACAGAAGGACCTGACACAGTATAGGAATTGTGTGTCTGGATTCCCTTGCTACATATGGTGCATAAACTGCACGTGGCTAGCCACACTCGTACAACTCAGGACGGCCTGCTGTATTCTGGGATTTATTAAAATGTAAATGACAAAGCCGAGAAGAATGTTCAGACAATTGGATTACTCCATTGACTGAATGCCCTATACCAAATCTATTTTTGTCCAAGGATTGGTTGGTGGCTCCTGCTGTGGAATGCAGAACGGAATATTCCATTGTAGGGCATGGGGCCGGGGGGACTTGCTTTAAGGAAACCAAAACCTGATCATTTAATTTTTAACTTGTCTCTCCTAAAGCAGCAGCTTGTCAATATTCTGTGCAAGGAAACATGATAATTTTGGGGGGGGTGCTGTGATTATTAGAAGACAATTGTTCTCATTTTATCCAGTGTCTATTATTGGACCTGTAACTTCATTCATGAAAATGATTCATGTGCTTGTGTTTGTGCTAGGCCTTGGTTTGCTGGAAATAAGAACTTTATGCAATGAGTATGCATATATGTGACACGGTGGTGAACATGCACAGCCTGAGAGAGGATTTCCTGATGGAAAATTATTATTCATTCCAGAAAAGAGAAGGCAGAGAGGTAGGTGTCTTTCTGAAGAGATTGAATTTAGAAAGAATGGGAGCCAGTTGTTGGTTTTTTTTTTCTCTCCATGGGGAGCAAGAGAAAATGGGATTAAATAACAGCGTGAGGGATTTGGAATAGAAATTCGAATTTCCAAACTCCATAGACTCTCCAACACCAAAATGTGCTTCAAAGAAAGTGTGCGGACACTGGTTTCATTTTTTTTAATGGTATAGAAAAGCAGTTCTCGACCTGCAGATTGCAACTCCTTTGGGGGTCCAACAACCCTTTCCCAGTGGTCACCAAATACTGTTGGAAGACATTTATATTATGATTCATAATTATCAAAATTACAGGTATGAAGTAGCAACAAAAATAATTTTATGGTTGGGGTCGCCACAACATAAGGAACTGTATTAAAGGGTTGCAGCACTAGGAGGGTCAAGAACCACAGCTGTAGAAAATGGAAAGGCACATTTTCCAGGGATGGTCTTACATGCTGTGAAGAAGGAGAACAGATCTCCAGAATTCTCCTCATCTCTGAGCACATTCTGAAAGTGGGGCATGGCGGGCCAGTCGCAGAAGCCATTCTTTAAATAGTGGTTATTTGTTAATGCCAGCTTTTCTCTTGGGGACACACTGACAGATTTCACCTGTACTGTGAGATGTTAAACTGAATGGAATGTCCTGAAATGAGGTAGGCGGGAACCACGAATGCAGGAGCACAAGACACGTTGGTTTGTCCCTTCCCACTATCATTTCCACTATTCAGAGGCAGAATGCCCATCCTAGTTAGGTGTGGTGTTAAACATAGGCACATTGATCTTTGTAAAAATGTTGTTAGAATTCCTAGAGACTGGAGCTCCTTTTTCCTGGAGTGTGTGTGTGTGTGTGTGTGTGTGTGTGTGTGTGTGGTATGTATGTACACGTGTAGGTTTTGTTTTAACAAAGAGAATCCACGGTGTTCACATTTGATGATTGACTTTTAAAATTTGTGATACTGATTCTTCCTTGGTTTGAAGACAATTTAATATTTTGGTCAGCTTACTATAGCAAAAAGAGTATTTGTTAAGATTAGAAACTAAGTTTGGCTCATATACAAGTCATTATCTTGCAGATCTGGCAAACTCAGTGACTAAGTATTGGTTTGTAGTCTGAGGTAATTTGACCAATTAAAAAATTGAAATGAATATAATCTTTAACAGGTAATTTTAAAATATTCTCCTTTTGGCTCTGATTTGCCATCAACTGCCAATACCAAATTCCTAGCTCTCAGTATTTGTCGATTTACTTATTTACTGAACATTTAAGCTAGGGCCTAGTACATGCTAGGTGAGTGATATAGCCCTGGGCTTTCTCCATGTGGAACCTTTCTTAATGCTTTACTTTGGGACTTGGTCTCACTAAGTTTACAAGGCTGAGCCTGAACTCGTTGTACTCTGGGTAGCACTTGCACCTGCAGTTCTCCCATCTCAGCCCCTTGAGTAGCTAGGATTATAAGCCTATGCTCCCCAGGCCTGGCTTCAGAGCTCATTTTAATATTATATTTCCATAGGTCAATAGTTTTCCAGTTTATCTTCAATTCCTATTCAAAGCTCCATGAAGGCTTTGAAAAATAAATATCTTGGGTATCAGTCTTTAAATACCCTAAGCAATTACCGGGGACAACTGAGTGTGAGAACTTATGTATGGGGTGATGCTACATAACTAAAATAAGTACATTTATATTATTCACCATAGATGTAAGGACCTCATTCATCCTGTTTCCTGCTGTATCCCTAAGACACAGTGAATACCTTAGTTTTAAAAGCGCCAATCACAGGGAGTGAAATACCCACCAAAACAGCATCTTTGTCCTCTAGAGCTGGACCAGCAATCCGTATCAATGGGAAGTGTGTAGCCATGCTACTTATGGGATGGGGCGGGGTGTGCGCACACTGGGCACATGTGTTCTTGAGATGTGGCCAGTATAGATGAGAAACTGAATGCCATTTAATATTAATTCACCTAAGCTGAAAGAACTACTAAATATGCTAAATGACTACCATGCCGAACAACACAGCTTTAGGATCTCTTACAGAGAGAGGAAACTGGTGAAGAAGCCATCATGTCTCGCTGGTAAATCTTACAAGGTGCTATGAAAGCACCTTGGTGCGGAAGTCACCCTACTAATGGGGATGTTTGGTGTGATGTCTACTGAGAGGAAATGGCGGCTAGGAAGAGACTTGAAGGTCAGGTGATAGGACTTTAGAAGGAGCAGCAGACAAAAGGATACATGTGTGAGAAAATAGAGGGAGAGGTACAAGAAGGCAGAGATGAATAGCATGTACTCATAAGGGAAAGGAAGATGGGGACTTGATGGCCCAGAGAGTACTGATGGAGGAAGAAGCCAGGACATTGAGTTCTCTTGGTGCTGTGATATCTCGAGGCCAATGGTAATTCTGAAGAGTTTTAACCCCCCATAGAATGATGGTTGTGGTTTAGAGAATTCTCTGAACTCCACTTGACACTCTAAAGGGCAATCCTGATAAGTTGAAAAAACTAGTATTTTCTTACCCCATTACCACACAAAATGGGAAGAAGCACACTTAGCTGAATGGGGGAGGGGAGGGGCATTGAACTCCCAGCCACAGCAGATGGAAAACAAAGACTAAATGTAGATGTTTTTATCCCATTAGATATTTAGTCCTTAGACATCACAAACTAGTTTCAATTCTTACACATGTAAGTAAAAGCAAGCTATGGAAGCTGTCTTTTCCAACGAATCAACACAAGTTCACAGTTAATGCAACATTTCTTTTATTGGGAGTCAGGGACCAAGGAAAGTCTTGTAAAATGTCAACAATATCACACTTTGTGCTTGGGCTACTCTTTAACAACAAACCTGTTTATTTATGAGATCAGCAAGAACAGTGTAAGACAGGGCTGAGAGCATTTTGAAAAACACGAGACAGTCAGAGCCATGACCAGGACTGTGTATGACAATGACCAACAGCTAAGCAGAAAATTACATCAGTTAAATATCCAGGTACCTCCAAAAGTTAGACATCTGTCCCTGAGACTACCCAGCTTGACTGTCTCATTCAAGACAAAAATCACAATTTGAACATCTGTGTTATCTAAATGGGTAATTTATTAGTCACTGTTAAATGGCAATCAAATGTAAAATGGCTGAAAGCAAGAATGGGATTTCTAGTTCTAGGTTTTTATGGCCAAAGTCTTCTTGAATTGGTTACATAGATAAATGAAGATTACATCACAGAATGACTAGCGGTATTTGTTAGTACTTAGTTATTTCTGAAATAGTCCTAGATAAACATTTATAGCACTTGGAAATGATTACCATTGGTCAGATTGGTCGAGAAGATGTACAGTGGAAGAGGGGATTGGTACAGGTGAGCTAATGACTTCATGATTGGAGTAAAGATGGAGGATATATACAACATTGGCTCTTCGGTGTTCTTTGGGGACAGACCATTGACAACTTCTTAGCATAAATACTCCACTTCATAGCTGTATTTAACATTGACATGAGTGCCAAGGAGGGAAGGAACTAGATTCTACTAGATCCAATCTATGTAATATTAGTGCCTTTAATCAAATACAAATTCATGTTTCTTTAGGACAGGGTGGAGTAATTTAAAAGCCACTGAAAGATAACTGAGGGCTTAGTTTCTGGTCTTTGTTAGGACATTTCCAAGTATGTGGGCAGTTTTGTTTTGTTGTTTGGTTGTTTGGTTTGATTTGAGGTTCTGTAGGGCAGGGGGGATGTCTTTTTTTGCTTTTGTTTCTTTGTTTATAAAGTCACTCTGATTACAGGCTGTAGATTTACATCTTCTGTCAAAAAATTACTATAACAGGTAACTTAAGGCCCTTCCCTTACTGCTCTTAAAACTTTGAGATTTCATGCAGAACTAAATCAAAAGTTTCATATCAGACCAAAATCAACAGGAAATGTAAAAACCAATGGCAGGCAGTGTGTACTTCACTAAATTCTTAATTTTCTTCCATGAAAATACGTTTTACCATTCTGGTATAATTCAACTACAAAAGTAGGAAATACTGTGGTCATAAGCCAGCAGAAGAGCCTTGTGTTTCTGTAGACAGGCAGGCATTAAGGCCCTTGGAAAAGGTGAAAACTGTGTTGGAACTCATCACAAAAGTCTGACTAGGGACTGAGTTTCACGACCACAACCTTGAATGTGCATAGTTGTGGATAGCACCTTGGCCAGGCACTCAACCTCACCCAAATCAGTTTCTTCACCTGTGAAATGTGGATAGTGTTTAGTTTTCATAGCAACCATGAGATTTAATATGCAAGACATTTCCTGTATGGAATAAATTTGGTAGCAAGCAATTATGAACAGAAGGATCATGAATTCTACTCAGGTAGTACCACAATCAATCTTTGTAGTGACTCAGAACTGGAACTTTAGTTCTAGCTTGGTTTGGGTGACATCTGGGGTGGGAGAGGGGAGATACATGTGTGCGGCATCTATACTTGACACACATACACATACACACACACAGGGGTTCCAAGTGTCAGGAAAATCAAGTGGAGATATGTGTAGCTTCCAAAACTC
Source organism: Apodemus agrarius (assembly GCA_964023405.1). Classification (NCBI taxonomy): domain Eukaryota; kingdom Metazoa; phylum Chordata; class Mammalia; order Rodentia; family Muridae; genus Apodemus; species Apodemus agrarius. The sequence continues at coordinate 44,267,350 of OZ030012.1, read as the reverse complement.
ACCATGTGGATCTCCTCTGCCGTTCCATTGCTTACCCTTATGCTCCCCTTAAGGCCTCTATAATTCTCCTATCTTCCCATTTATCTAATTTTGTTTTTACATCCTTTAAAGGTTTATGTCCCATTCTCCCTTTAAGGGAGCATCCTTCCTTAAACAAACCAATCTGGCCTCCTCTTCTGTGTTGTTGCTGTTCTTATTGTCTCCTGACTCAGTTTATCGCTACATTTTAGGTAGCTTCTGTACCTTTGTCTAGCTTGATGTTGACCCTTGGAAGCAGCCACAGTGTGTCACAGAGCCAAGCTTGCTGCTCAGAGTCTGGGGGCATGACATGGTGTTTCTGTGTGGTGGTATGAGCATCTCTGAGGATTGCCTGTGACTGCTTTGCCGTCTTTGCCAAAATGCTTTTCATTTTCTAGATCACTCCTAAGAACAAACATTAAGTTTTGCTAAAAATCACTCTACCCACCCCCAAATTCAGTCTCTTCATACATTAACACATTTGGGCAAAGTTGCCTTTACACTTGTACAGTATCAAGCATATTCATAGCAGGATCAAAAGGGAAGGCACATCAATCTGAACGCAGACAGAGGAATACACACAAGGAAGGGGACATTTTTGACTCATGAGTGTTCTGGGTTTCTCTGTTTCTTGCAAAGATTACTATTGGCTGCAGCTGCACCGTGTGGGCAGCTGCTGGGCAGGAGGGGCCTCTTCAGCTGGTCACTTGCCTTGCTTCAACTTCACAGTTGGCACGAGCGTCCATCAGTCTGCAGTCCCTGCAGTCTTTTTCCTTTCACTGGGGAGACATTTCCTGAGAAAGGGGGGCTATAGGACCAGCTGAAAGGAACGTCAGAACAACTAGAAAGATAATAGAACATGTCACAGACAGTTTTCACATTGACTGCTTAATGGAAATGAATTTGAGACACCGGAGAGACAATACTATTTCTAACTACAGCAGAAATGCAACAACACTTTAACGACAAAAAGTGGCTTTTCTTTCATTGTTCCCCTTGCTCGAGAATCAACGAAGCAGTGGTCTTGTCTCAGTGTGGACAGAGAAGAACGCTTCAGGTCTACCCTCCCTGAAACAGGACACACAGGCACAGAACAAAAGATCACAGGACACAGAGCAGTCAAATGAGTCCTAGGAATGGAGGCAAACTAAGTTAGTTGTAGGTGCCTAACTGCTCAACAATGCAGGGGTGAATGAAGACACTGGAATTACTAGGTGTTAATGGCTGAGCCCCTTGAGTTTGTGTTGGTGTTTTCAGTGCTAGTCATAGAGCTTGGCAAATGGTACTGAAATAGAAAAGAGTGAGGGAGTAAGGGAAGGAGGGAGAGAAAGGGGAGGGGGAGGGAATAGTGATAAAGAGAAAGGAAAAAGAAAAGGGAAGGAAGGAGAGGGAATGAGGAATGAGAAGAGGGTAGGAAAAGGGGGAAAGGGAGAAGGTAATGAAGCAGGGCAGGAGTTACATGGGAATTTGGGGGCACACAGGAAGGAAATTAGTCAGCTGTAAGCATATCAAAGGAACCCAGCCTGGCTTAATAAAAGAAGGGGTTTTACATTCCGAGTGGTTTGAGAAAAGGAGATGGGGTCATTTCCAGGTGGCTCTGAACATGTCAGTGTCTCATTTGGGAAGTGCGTTGTGGTCAAGTGACCATTGTAGGCTCCTGAAAGGAACATGACCACAATTCAAATAAACCAAGAGGAATGGGAAACACAGAACTTAAAGGCAGCCATCCAATGGAGTAAATAAACCACACCACAAGAAATGACAGGACAGCAGAAGGGCTGGGGGAAAGGGTGTGGCCTAAACCAGGAAGGCAGTATCTGGATACCTTCCAAGTCAATGTTGAAGGATGTGGGTTTATAACTGGGATCAAGAATTCACTTCTCCCATTGGGAAGCTTTATTTTTCTTTTCTTTTGCCCCTAGGCTGCTGCTGCTTTTCTGTCACCATCCCTTCCTGAAAATAAACTCCAATCTTGGGTGCTTTCTCAACAGGGTAAAACAGATTAGTAACTATTGACCCTGGAGGTGAAATCAGATGTAGCTTTGAAGGGCAACTGATGGTGCCAATGGATAAATAAGGTTCACAGGTTCTGGCCTCCCTCCTATTGCTCCTATACTATGACATAGTTTCAATGGTTCTGAGAGGGGTAAGCACTGAGACCCTACCTAGCCTGACCCACTCACTCACTTCACATATAAGGATATTTGAGACGAGAGTTACTAATGTTTCTCTCTTACTCTGCAGAAGTAGTTATGAATGAGATGTATTTGCAGGTGGCTTTTAGTTAACCAAAGCCTTTGGCATCGCCTCCTCCTTTATACTCACACAATGGAAGAGCATCAATGAGCTAGGCACCCTGAGTGGGATACACCACGGTACATACTACATGAAATACTTCTAGTATTTGAGGATGCTGAGTCTCTAGAGGAGACATCTAACTGGCAGAATGACTTAGGTTAAATATTGTGCCTGGAAAATGTATTTTGTAAACAATGATATGGAGGATGTTACGCTTTGGCATGCATATAATACTCATTCATGAATAAATTAGCATGCTATTGTATTAAGAAAAGACAGTGCCTGTAATACTCCTATGATTCATATAGGTAGAGAATAATGGAAAGCCTAAGAATATGTGAGAAGATTAAAATAATATAAGAAACAAGCTATATATTACTTTGATGTTATATACAGCCGACCCATGCAAAAATGGTTTTTATATGCTATATATACTATACACACTATTAAAAAGGAATTTTGAGGAATGAATATGAAGCGGACAGAAGGAGAAATGAAAGATTTCACATTTGTCATGAGTTAAAAATTGTACAGCTTTGCTCTTTGGGTTCTATACCTACCTAATTGCATGAGTAGTGGAGTAGCATCGTCTATTCAACACAAGATTTTCTTGAGATCCTTTTTGTAATTTAAATGAAGAAGCAAAAAACGTAGGACCTCACATAGTCTTACTCAGTAGCAATCCTCTAAGCTTGTCTCCACAAGCTCACCACCTACTACTGCATTACATGGCAAGTACCAGGCTGGCCAGCCAACTCACTGTGCTCTGCCTGGGCTTTTTCTTAATAGGTAGATCTTCAGGGGGGCAGCTCGCTGGAGGGGGCTCCCCAGTGGAGCCATCAGTAGATCTCTGGAATCGTGTTGAGGCCCCAAAAGGGAACTGAAGTTAGTGTAAAAGAGTCTCAGTCATCTCATGACATGCAAAATTGAGGGGAAAAAAAACAGAAAAGGAATTGTTTATTATTGTTAATGGTTTGATTGCTTTTATTAGATTAGAAACCATCATCTCTGGCAAATGCCATCTCTCTGATTCCAACAAAGGAAATGGATTCCTTATGTGTAATATTTACTATTCTGTTGTTCTCTGTGCTTCCAAGTTATCCATAATCAGGACGAAGACCAAATTCACAAAGAACTGCAAATATTTTACAAAGCATTCAAATTTCTCCAATGACAACCCTTTGAAAGATCATTTGTTTGCAGCATCTGGGTGTTTCCACTTTCGTTCTCATGGAAGCACACAGGACGTAAACTCCTTTTATTCTTGTATTCGTTAACAAGGAATTTAAAAAAAAAATTAAGCTGGCTTAAAAAGCATTCTACTCGGGAGCAATTTCAAGTGATGAGCCATGCCCAAGGGTGGGGGAGGGGGACAAACTCAAGTAGGCTACACGTAAAGCAAAGCACAGCTATACGCACATTAGTATAATTACAGATTGCAAATTATATCGGATGTATCTAATATCTAATTTTTTGAAAGCTGATTCCACTTGAGACTTCAATAACAGTATCAACATTTTGCAGGTGGCTTCTCTGTACAGTATCCAATGGGAATTATTCTTCCAATGCTTATAGCCCTCAAGTTAAAACTGGAGCTCCCACTTGAAGGACCAATGAACACTGAACGCTGAGAACAGCACCTAGACAAAGGGAATGGAGTGCAGGGCGACCCGGGATGACTCCGAGTACAGTCGCTTATTTCATCTCCACTGTGAACCTGATACTTACTTGCTTCAAGCAATAAGGGACTTCAGCATCCGTCATTAGAAAATGTGGGAGAGGCTACATACATGCTGAGGAAGCTAAGGGTTGGGCATTCCTCAGATCCATGGATAAAAGGGAAAATGTGCATCAAGGTGGCATGTTCTACCTTTGACTGCAAACATAAAGCCTTGTGTTAAATTCAGCTCACCTAAGACATACAGTTTGTGTGTCTAAAGAGGATCCACACTCGGCTTCGAGGCACTGGCTTTTGTCCTCGAGCCCTGCATGAATCAATCACCGACCAAGGAAAATGTATTTGAGATCTCAGAGAAGGAAGCGCGTTCTCCAAGTTGATTGGATCCATTTTCTTGATTCCTCCTTAAAGATCTTTCTGCTAATTAGTCGGGGCTGCTGCTGCGTTATTTAATTATCCGCACTCCCATACGATGAAATGTGCTGCTGTCGTGCACACTTTACAGTGCGGCGACTGCTCCCATGTAACGCTGCCTCCACAGCTAGTACATTCCTTTGTTCTGCTCATAAGTGGTTTTAGAAAAAGGGGTGGGCCCGGAAGGAGGAGCCTTTGGGGGTTTGTAAAATAAAATCATACATTCCTGGTGCATGTGTGGAATCCGATGCATTTACATGAGTTCTTCTTTAGAAATTAAGTTGCGGTTCCACTTGGAATAAGCCAAGGCACATGCTGGATGACTTCAAATGCAGCTATGGGGCTCTGAGCGCGCCTTGGACGTTTCCCTAGTGAATACTCACTGCAATGCAATGAGGGACAGGATGACTTGATTTTTTTTCTTTTCTTTTTTAAATCAGCAAGGAATGTCTTTAACAAGGAAGAAGTAAATTATGATAATTACTCTGAATGGCTGGATCCTTGAGCATTACTAATTAGCATTTATTGCCTGGATTATAGAACAATACAAGTGAAACCAAACTGCGGTTGCTCTTTTACCTTGAAGACTTGAAAAGGCAAGGGAGGAAGATCTCCCGCAGCAGCCACCTCCCCACCTCCGTGGCGCTCACGCAGGCAGCCTACCTCTCCACAGCCTGCAGACTCCCTCCTTGTGGAAACACACCCATACCGGCCTCAGCATTTCCGGCCCATTCATCTTTTTGTGTGTTAGGCTCATATTTGCATGGGCTATGAGGTTCAGGAGACTGATAACGGGCAAAATATTTTGCCCATCGTGCTGTCTGAGGACGATGTTATCAGTTGAGAGAGCTTAGCAATAAAGAGCTGAAGCTCCATGCTCCATGAAAATATGGAATTCTCCCAAAGAAATATTTGACTTAAAAATAGAACAAAGAACTCAGCTCTTGGTGAATGAAATTTTACATTTCTTCGCTGGCCCTTAGGACTGAAGCTTAAAAGAAAATAGCTAAGAAAAAAAAATGATGGGTTTCTACTATAAGTACCTTTATTTGTTTATTTATCTATCTATCTATCTATCTATCTATCTATCCATCTATCATCTCTCTATCTACTTATTTTCCATTAGGAATCTGTGATGACATGGGTTCTGAAATTAGAAAACAAAAATTAGATGTTCATGAACAGGTCAACAGCAACAAATAAATGGCATTGTTATAATTTGGCAGATGAATTTTTAAAATAAGCCAGCAGGTATAATAAAGGAAGGAAGAGAAGAGGAGAGAGAGAGAGAGAGAGAGAGAGAGAGAGAGAGAGAGAGAGAGAGAGAGAGACTCCTTGAGTCATTTATCATCCTGCAATCTGCCGCTCTCTACATCCCATTATAGCGAATGAAGAGCAAAGACTATGGTCAGTCAGAAAACGGGCCTAAATACAGTCAGTGCTCTTCCAAATACCGTCCATGGTTTCCCCACCCTGGGCCTTTTTAGTCTGAAAGAATAAGTTTGCCTAAATCTGTGAGGAGATTAAATAGACTGGTGATAGAAATTAATTCTGCCGAATGAGCAAATGCATTCGAGTTGCCCAGATGCAAATAAGATAGATAATGCTTTTCTTTGCCTTTGACATGCTAGGCGGATTAGTTTAGAATGCTAAATCTGATTTTATTAGAATATATTAGCAGTGTTTTAATTAATACCAATCAAACGTTTTTCTTTCCCTGGGGCTTGATATGTTCCTAACACTTTCTAAATCATCTGTTTTCCCCTCCAGGGAAAAAAAAAAAATCCTACCAAATCACCAAATCAGCCTTTGTTGCATTCTCTTGATTTTAATTTTACTGTGTTCTGTGGCAAGCCATAAACTTTTTGCATAAAGGTGTTTTGCCCATAAATTTCATTCCAGGTGCCAGATTTTAAAATGAGTTACTGTTTCTCTAGCATGCCTCCTTTAAGGAGAGAGAGAGAGAGAGAGAGAGAGAGAGAGAGAGAGAGAGAGAGAGGAGAGAGAGATTAGAAATTTGAAATTAAGCATTTTCTATATTTTTCTTTGGGGGGTCAAGGTATTGCGAAACTGGTTTCAGCTGGTTCCTCTTGTTATCAGTGGGCTTTCTTAAGCTGCTAAATTTCAACTGCATTGGTTTTGAACAGACAAAAAAAAGCAAGACTTTTTAAAAGGAGGTGTGTGTGTGTGTGTGTGTGTGTGTGTGTGTGTGTGTGTGTGTGTCTGTGTGTCTGTGTGTGTCTGTGTGTGTTTCAGCTAGGTAAAAATATGGTGAGCCACTGTGCCCTGTGAACTGAATTCTAACTGTGCTCTAAGGAGGCACACACAGGACAAGGTTCCACTCATTATCCTTCCCTTTCTCTCCAGCTTCCTGTCCTCCTGCGCCCTGAGCTCCAGTTCCCCGGCTCTTTTCTTCCCCCAGTGCACCCCCCTGCAGCTCCCAGCCTTATTTTTTTTTTTTTATCTGCCAGGCTGGATTTGCGCTTTTAAAGATCAGTATCAATAATAGCCTGCTTGTTTCGGTTACACACTCTCCCTCTAAAAAGACAGTCCCCTCTAATTGATGCGTCTGGGCTAGTCTAGACTGGTAGTGATTGAACCAACCACCAATTATGTTATTCATTTCACTGAACTCCACTGATGGGCTCCGTGAGGAAGAGGGGGTGTTGAGAAACCTGCCCTTGCAATGAAGCAGTTGCCTGCTAAAATATAAAAACCTGTGTGTCACACGCACCGCCGAATGCCTGGGCATCCAGCTTTAGGCTGAGAACAGGAGGAATCCACTAGAAAGCATGGGGGAAAGAAGGAGTGTCCCGGAGTACAAACTGAAACATTTGTATTAAGTTATGCTCCCCGATCATTTGAAATCACAGAGAAATTACAGCTATCATAGCTTTATTGATCATGCACACATTTTTATCAGATAGGCTGCGTACATATCTTGCCTTCAAAAGCACCAAACGTCTGCCAATCTTTCACATGTATGATGTGAATATATATATACATATGTATATATATATATATATATATTACCCATAAGTTAAACTGTTGTACTGCCATAATTTCCACATAACTATACATGCACATTGGCTGAAATGGGGTGGGGGAATTGTTAATTATTTTATATAAACTCACAGACAATCTCTCATAGAACTGTACGCTTTGAAGCACATTCCACCAAATGCTGCCAAGTAATAGTTAAATTACAGCCGCACAGGAGGCTTCAACAAAAGGCACAGCACAGTCCTTACACACTTCTCAGTCCAGCGTTCTGATGCAAAAATGCTTTCTTGACTGCAGTTAGGGTTAAAAATGAGTAAAATTGCAATGAATGCTTAAAAAAAAGGGGGGGGGGAATGAAAGTTTCCTTCACCTTTCGCTCCGTGTGCCCAATGGGGCTATTCCAAAATCTTTCAAACATGAAAGCATTGGGGGTCTGGGTCGATTTAGGTATTTTCCAAAAATGGAGAGAAAGGTTGGGGCTGAGAAGAGCAAAACTGTTTAAAGGAAACCGTGCGTCCGAAATTTTCTACAACAAAGGAAAGGTAAGTGCCGCGTCCTTCTCCCGCAATGTGAGGCAGACCTGAGACACTGGAACTACCCCGCCATGAAAAGTTAGGATCTCAGAAAACTACAAAGCAGGAAACGCTCACAATTGCCTCAGGAGAGGATCATTTTTTGAAATGTGGCTTGATATTACCAATAACTTTGTCAGGGAGAATTAAAAATCCCGAGAGTTGTGAGCGTTGATTGTCCCCCCCCCAAAAGAATGCAATAGTTATTTCTTTCATTCCATAATATTTAGAAAATACATATCTATCTTCTTCACTTTTAAGTCCATCATGTATAACATTTTTAAAGAGGTACCAAACCAAGGAGGCAGAATTCTTTCTTCCATTTTTATTCTCACAAAATCTTGCAAAGTAACACATATTTTATCTTTTCCTGGGCTCTTAGCTCCCTTCCTTTGTATTGAATACAAGAGTTGAATATTTAACCTCTTCGATTCGTCCAGACTAGGGGTGTATGAGTACCTACATCAGTGAAACCTCTGTCTGGCCACACAGAACACACGTGTAGACAATGCAGACAGAATACATTCCCATGCCCATTTTAATTGGGCATAATTTTGAGATTAACTGTTGAGCTTAAAAGTTGGAGGCATGGGGCATGCTGGGACTTCAGCTGAGATGTTCTGAGGCCAAGCACCAGGTACCGAGCTGTTGGTATTACGCTCCGATAGTACTGTGTGTTGCTCTCAAGGAATCGATCCTCCAGCCTTGGTATCAGCCATAGACACAGGCGTCCATAGCAATCAACACAGGATGCCAACTAGCATTCTATGCCCACTTTTACAGAAGCCAGGAGCTGCCACTGGGGTCACCTGATCCCATCTAACAATGGAAGCCTCAAGGGTGTATTCCCATCACTTCTGACAAACTTTTCTTCCTTCCTTCCTTCCTTCCTTCCTTCCTTCCTTCCTTCCTTCCCTCCCTCCCTCCTTCCTCTTTCTTTCTTTCTCTTTCTTTCTTTCTTTCTTTCTTTCCTTCCTTCCTTCCTTCCTTCCTTCCTTCCTTCCTTCCTTCCTTAAAAGACAAAAAGTTCCTTCAACGAAGCAAAGGCACGACTCACAGCTCCCAAGAGCCTAACCCGTGGATTTAAACGGTAAACATCACAAGTTAGGGTCTCAGGGACTGAGGGGAGCGCAACACAATTCTTTCATTCTTTCTTGAGACAAAACAAAGCAAAAAATAAAAATGACAGGCAGTTTCGGTTACAGACTCAGGAGCAAAACGCAGCAAACAGGTGGTCCAGTGTGGCCACATCCTGGCTCTCTACGCCTCTTCCCTTCACAAAATTTAGATCCATTTTTGTCTCCATACAGCCCTGTATACGCAACACACACATATATACCTGAACATATAAATGCCTGTTGTATCTAAGAAAACTTTGCAGCTTTGGGTAAAAAAAAAAAAATCATTTACCAAATTGGAAAATAATATAAATAGGCTCAGAAATGTCCAGTTCTATTTGGAAAGAAAAGAAGCGATCTACAGTTGGAATTAAACATCTCTTCAAATCTTTCATTTGTAACTAGCACGATTGACTGAGGAGAGGAAAATAGAAAATACGCAGGATCTGCCCTCCCCCAGGGCAAGCATGCCTCATGCAACAATCCTAAGAGATGGGGTTTGCGGGAGAGAAGCAGGATTCCGAGGTTAGATAGGTTTTTGAACTCACCCATTTGAAGTGGAGCCTGGCCGCTGAGCTTCCAGGAGCGCCATCCGGAGCCGGGGGAGAATGCGAGCTCTGGACTGGGCGAGGTGTTCAATAGGACAGAGAATGGGGCGGGGAGGGAAGGCGGGGGCAGGAAGCGATACTCCAAAATCCAGAGAAGACTGTAACTCTGTGGTTTATGCTTTGACCGGGGGTGGGAGGGGGGGCTGGGTGGGAGGAAGGCTGTTGGGTGGGAGTGGAGGGAGGGGCTGGGGCTGATCGAATTTGGAAAATAGTCGGTTAAAAAATTAAAAATAAATAAATAAATCGAAAGAGGACGAGAAAATTTCCCAAGGACTGCTCGGAGGGGAAAAAAAAATTCCTTTTTCTTTTTCTTCTTGCTCTAGCATTCAGAGTTCTGTCAGTCTTGCAAACCTGGCCCTCCTCTGCATCAGCTGCTTGGCTGAGGCCAAGGCCAAAATCACCCCGAGCGAGCCGAGCACCAGCCTGTCATTTGGTAGACGCGAAGTGGGAAGGGGTGGGTGCGAGCTGGGGAGATGCTCCCCCACCCTCGCCTCCCGCTGCGGATCCTTTGAAGCCTTTGGCCAATATTTCAGAGGAATCCGAGGCATAATCCCCCCCCTCCATCTTCACGGACAGCCACTAGTGCTGTACCTGATAGAGTCGCTTTCTCGAACCTCCTCTGCCTGGAAGCCGCGCTTTCCTGTGCAGACTCAAAAAAAAAAAAAAAAAAAAAAAAAAAAAAAAAAAAAAAAGACCCGAAAGGGAGGGGAAGCCTATGGGAAGATGCCTCTTTAAAAATTTTTCTTTCCCCTCACCCCTCCTTTCTTTCTTTTCTTTTATCCCAGGCCTGAGCCAAGTAGATGACTGGCTGGGCACACAGAATAACAAAGCACCACCGCTGTAAGGGGACACTGGAGGGGGCCCTTAGACTCAGAATACAAAAAAATAAAAAATTAAAAAAATTAAAAATTAAAAAAAAAATAATAAATAAAAAGAAAAGGAAACTAGCTAACTATTTTTACTATACTTTCATATACAACCAGGAACAATTAAGAGCTTCAGGCTCACCCCCCCCACCACCAGAAGAACTACAATCATGCCAGCCAGCCCGCTAAACCATGCCTTTTCCTTCTCTACATGGACTGTTTAGAACACCTCCCCAACACACACACACACACACACACACACACACCACACATACACACATACATACCATACACACACACACACCACCACCACCACCACACACACCACACACATACACACACCACACACACACACACACACACACACACACACACCACACATACACCACACACACACACACACACACACACACACACAACTTTTTTTTCCTCACCTCTGTAGGTTCAGTACATGTACAGTCCTTGCTTCCTTCAGCTCACGGTCTCTCCTTTTTTCGTCTCCCTTTTTCTCTCCAAAAAGCTAGACCGTCATCACCATTCTCTCTCTCTCTCTCTCTCTCTCTCTCTCTCTCTCTCTCTCATATTAATAATAATAATAGCCCTTTCGACATAGCAGCATGAAGTGGCTGCCTTTGAGAAAGCACATTTAATCTTTCCTGGCTCCCCTAGGCTTCACTGAAGAAGAAGGCAAGGGGAGAAAAAAAAAGGAGAGAGAGGAAAAAAGGCTTGTAAGGGAGGCTGCTGACGGACAGCAAGCATCAGGCACAAATCAGCGACAAGTTGAATTTTCCTAGACCACACTGCCCCCTTTCTTCTCGGCTCTCTCCCTGGTCTCCTGGAAAGCCCCAGTGTCTGGTTACAGGAGGCAGTGGGTCTCTCTCTGCCAACCATGGTACAGATTCCTCACATGCCTGCTTAAACCTCTGGCAGAGTAAGGAATCGATACCCCCCTCTAATCACCTTTAGCTCTTTTGATGGCTCCCCCCTTTTCTGAGAATCCACTTGGCTTCCCTCCCATCCCTCCCCCAGCCCCTCCCCGCCCTGCCAGGCACTGGCATACAAAGCTCGCAGGCTGTCATCTCTCGCTTCCTTCCATATCTTGAAGACAAGCCTCTTCGGAAATTCTCTGGAGCTTGCTCTCCCAGGGCTGTAGCATGTCTCCTCCCGGACCAGCAGCACCGGGTGCACGGAGACATATCTCCCTGACTACTAATGAGATCAAAAATACACCATCAGGTCAGGGGAAACTAGACACTGTACTGTATACATTGTATATTATAGATGTACATAAATATATATTCTTTTGCTAGATCTACAGTTCAGGTACCCCATTTTCTAAGTGTGTGTGTGTGGGGGGGCACATTCAAGATGGTGAATGTGGAGAAGTGAGAGCTCGGGTGCCGTGTGCTTCTTTGGTCAATTGTTTGGCATCCCCATGCACGTGTGGATAAGCGCAGGTGAAGCTGCTTCTTGTGAAATTTTCTTCTTTCTTTCTTTCTTTCTTTCTTTCTTTCCTTCCTTCTTTTTTTTTTTTTTTTAAACCGGGCAGATAGTCAACAACGCCCCAAACATTTCTTTGAAATTTGTGTGTGGAAGCATAAAAGAGCAACAACGCAAGTCTATATTTAAGATCCACAGACACTCGTTCGGGCGCACAATGACCACGATGCTAAAACTCCTGCCTTTGAATGGCTGAGTTTTGCTGGTTGCCTCCGGTTGCAATGTGCACTAATTTGCCACTTACGGTCCTGGGATTTGGAAAGCTACTCAATCAGTCTCCTCTGCTCAGCCAAACCCTTGGCTTCGGCAGCAGGCATTTTCCTGACTCCTGAAGCATTTGTATTATTGCCCCCGCCCCATATCCATCAGATACAGGCATACTTTATTGATCAGTCTAATGCCCCTCAATAATGATAAGCAATAATTCAGATGATGAAAAAGAGCAGAGAGAAAGAGGGAGAGAGGCACAGGAGAAAAACAGAAGCCCACCCCCCTCCACGGGTTTTAAACCCTTGCCTTCTGTACAGGGTCCCCTCACAGTTGGTACCACTCCCCAAAATTAGGGTCTCTACCTATCTGTAAACACAGGGTGTAATACTGTCTTAACCCAGTTTTCCCAATGAGGCTAGAATCCTGCAGACAACAGACAGTGCTGTTTTAAAATAGAATACGGGGTTCCGTAAATAGCAGGAAAGTGGGGAAGGCAGCCAAAGATGCAGGTTCCCTGCAAGTGGGTGTTCTAAAAGGTAGTTTCTTTGTGCTCATTACAGATGTTCATTGTGCTTTGTCTCTGCCGGTGAGACTTCGGATGCACAGCTGGAAGCCAAGGGAAGGAGAAGGAAGAGCCTGAGGTGAAGCAGCAGAGGAGGGAGGAAGAGAGGAGAAGAGAAGGGAGAGAGAGGAGGAGGAAGAGGACAAACAGGCAGAAGAGGAGAAGTCTGGAATGTTGGAGGATCTTTAACTTTTTTTTTTTTTTTTTTTTTTTTGTCATGACTAGGAAGGAGGAAGGTGTTTGCCAGGAGTTGGTGACTGGGTCAGAATCCTTTTCAGATTTGGCCGATCGGGTGTTGTACTAGACTGATAAAGAAAAGAAAGAGTGGGAGGGAAAGAGAGAGAGGGAGGGAGGGAGGAACATGCTAAAATGATCAAAAAGGGTGGAGCTGTCAAAAAAAAAAAAAAAGCCTTTGACTCATTGGGTGCCTCCCTGTAACGCCAAGATGACTCATTCCTAAGGAGATTCCTTGGTTGTCTTGTGTCTATGAGGGCCTGAGAGCAGGTCACTGGACCCAACTAGAGAGGACAAACACAATGCAGTTCTCCAAACCCCTCTGATTTGCAGTGACGGCCTAGCATAACTTCCACACACTAAGCTAATTCGTGCTTGTCTGCGTTCACTTACAAAGATACACAAATACATGACTTGTGGAAGTTGGGCTAAGGAACACATCATTTTCTCCACCCAACTCAGCCGTGTCTTCAGAGGATACTTATTTCAAGCAGTTAACACCTGACCCCAATTTCTGTGGGTAATTAGTGAGCTAGATAACCACACAAAGTGGGTAATTATTTAGTACCCAAGGGTACGCTAGAAGTGGGTAGTGGCTTTGCTAGCAAAAGCATATCTCTAATTATTGTATCTATGATGGGTGTTTTAAAAATACCAGTTACTCTATCAAGCGAACCATGATAAATAAGTAACTGTTTTACTGTCCTCAGCATATACATACATGTCTCCTGTCATGGTTAAGAATATTTAGCTCTGAAGTATCGAGTGTGGTGAAGATTAATTAGCTAACAACTGTAAGACTCTCAGAAGATTAGATGAGCTAGAGCGCTTCTAAGAACAATATTAGTACTACTATTGTTACTTTGGCTGCATTGTTTCTGGCTGAGAGATGTTGGAGGGAGTAGATGCTATTGTTCGGCCTGTCTTGGTCTGATGGTAATGCAGAAGTCACAAACATAATGAATGTGATCGTGAAAAGTGGTCCGTCAACTGCCCAACAGACGAGCCAGGCTGGAAGAGAGAAGCTGACAGCATTGAATGGACAGCCGGCTCAGGTTAGATCTGAGGAGTTGAGGTGGGAGGAGGAGAGAGGGAGGAGCAACAGGAAGGAGTTGGGGGACGCCTCTGAGTGAGCTGAACCACACCCTCCTCCTAAGGTCTCCAACCCCTTTAAGAAAACACAAATGTACAGAAATCCCTCAAAGCAGGCATCTGTGCAAAGTCTCAGGGTAAGCATAGCATGATCACATCGGTGATATAGTGTTTGTGGTGGGGAATAACTTCTGTGTAGAGATCATGTAAGCTGATGCAGATGCGTCTTAAAAGACTGTGTTGAGGGTAGGCACATACAGGCCAACCACAGATACCTTCAAGCCAAGACTGGAACCGTGAAAAAGAAGCAGTTTGTTGCTTTTATAAATCATTTCTAGGGTGAAAGGGGTACTATTTATTTTTACTGAGAAGGAAAAAGGAGAGAGAGAGAGAGAGAGAGAGAGAGAGAGAGAGAGAGAGAGAGAGAGAGAGAGAGAATGCATACTAATCCTGGAGATCAATTAAGCCTTGAAAATAACAAGAAAAAAATAGCAACAAGGAAAACTTAACAAAAACTTACTACTTTCTCTGTGAACGTCCACCACCTTGAGTCTGTTGTCTGGGTCTAGCAGAGGCAGGACAGATAAAGGCCTCTGGAGTCCACATCTTCAAGTTGGCTCATCACATTTTTTCTCTCAAAGCAACGTTGTCCTGGGGATTAGCCTAGAGATCTGGGAGGTGCAATCAAGTGGGAAGTGGAAGAAAAATTGCAAAGAGGTTGTATTCCATCCAGTGAATGCTTCTAGGGAACTGGGAAGCATTTGGCCCCATCCTTCAGTCAGCAGTGAAACAGATGAAATATCTCCTCCACTGTCAGGACCCATGTTGAGGCTGTGACTGGAGTCTAAGGTTGAGGAGAATCTATTTGAAGTGTTTGGGAACTGAGAGGAAACTTCTCCAAAAGCCATCCAAGCCAGTCTTGTGACCCGAAGCCCAGTGTTTGTCACCCTGTCTCTGAGCTCAGAACTACAAAGGCTAGCTGGTATTCGCCAACCCGCCCAGCTTCTTTCAAACCCACAGACTGTGCCAGACTTGGCCCCACCTCCCCCTGCAGCTGATTCTGTAGCACACTATGAAGCAGGAAAGGAGATTTCCATTTTAATTGCCCTACCTGGCTCTCCCCTCTGTCACTAGTCCTGGTTCTTGGTTCTTGGCAAGATTTCAAAGGCCCAATCAATTGTTTTGCCCCCCCCCCAATCTTAATCTTCAACACATCTGGTTCCTACTTCCCCGAAATGTGATCCTTTCAAACAAAACCTTCTCCTCTTCTGCAGTGTCTTGCATTATGGACACCACTACCTGCTTTCTTTGGTTTCTCTTACTTTTGCCTAACTTTTCATTTTATTTTATTTTATTTTATTTTATTTTATTTTATTTTATTTTATTTTATTTATTTTATTTTATTTTATTTTATTTTATTTTATTTTATTTTATTTATTTTTTATTTTATTTTGCCTCATATAATGGCGGGACCTGAAGGAAAGCCAAAGCCTTTTCTTTCTAGCCTTTCCACCTGCACTAAATCATCTCAGACAATCTAAAGCAACTTAGGGCATTTCCTAAATGTTCACCTAAAAAAGATTTGGAATCTGCAGAGAACAGATGTGTGCATGGGGGTAGGGGTAGAGACACATAGAGAGACACATTCAGAAAGATGGAGATGGAGAGGGAGAAGCAGAGAGAGAGAGAGAGAGAGAGAGAGAGAGAGAGAACAGAGACAGTGAAAATGTATCTAACTATATGAGTGCATTCGGAAAGGACTTCAGGCGAATAACTGGAGGGTGTTAACTGTGGCAAGAATATACAGATTACATACACACATGCACACACATGCACACATACACACACATACACACATGTACACATACACACACATGCACACAAACACATACACATACACACACTCATACAAACATGCACACAAACACATATACACACATGCACACATGCACACACATGCACACATACACACATACACACACATGCTCACAAACACATACACATACACACACTCATACACACATGCACACAAACACATACACACACTCATACACATATGCACACACACACATGCACACACATACACATGCATACCCACAAGCACATACAGAGAGGGGGGGAGGGGGAGAGGGAGGGGAGGGGGAGGGGGAGGGAGAGAGAGAGTCTAGATCAAGCATCTACACTGTTCTACCATAGCTCCCTTCGATTAGATGATTCTGATGAAGTATTTGCCTTTCTGTGGACAGGTTGGGCCAGGAAGCATGGCTCTGCAGCTAGAAGCAGAACCGCAGCAGCCTCTGGGATGGAATGGAACAGAAAAGGAGGGAAAACTTCTCTAATTCACCATCTCTTTCTACATGTCTGGACTTAGGGATAAGATACAAGACAATGGCACCCCATACACCTTCAAGATGTTATGACCCGGCCAGCTGCCCTGTTTTTCTTAAGTTTCCTGCTCGAACTTCCTACTTAAGCAGGGACAGGGGGCTCTTGTAACCCTCCTTTTCTGTGTTTCCTCTAATAGATCACTGGGGTGGGGTGGGGGTAGGGTTGGGGGTGGGGTGGGGGGGCTTCTACATTCCATAAGCAGAAAGCTCACATCTCAGTCCTTACCTTTAAAGACATCATGACTGCTTGATAGGTGCAGAGAATAGGGTTCAGAACAGGGAGCTCTGCCCAGATAGTGTGGGGGCAGTGCCAGGTTTTGAACCAGCCTACAGTTTGCCTAAGTGTATTCTTGTCTTTGCACTGTTAACAGCCCTTTTTTCTCCGTGTTAGTGTAATCAATCTTTCTGATCGGTCTCCTCAGACTCCCTTAGTTTCTCCTGTGTACTTCAGACTTTACTCCATCCTAGGCGTGGTTTTATTTTGACGATTTTATCCAATTCATTGTTGTCTTGTACTTGGCATTGTTCTGGGCAGAGTCACCCTTGGAGTTGGGGACAGACAAAGGCTCATGGCCTCTCTAGCCTGCTGTCTGTGGCTCTGTGTTCTAAAGCTGTGGAGGAAGAGGCTTTGACAAGTTCCCATGTTCCCTCAGGAGAGTGCATGGCACCTACATCCAACAGGAGTTCCAAAGGGTTTGAATACATTTTTATGCTAGTATTCTTGTATTGAAGCTTTACATTTTTTTTTTTTTTACATTTATTATCTACTGTAGAGTGGGACATATGCCGTAGCTCCTAAGTTGATATCAGAGGATATCTCCAAAGGTCAGTTGTTTCCTTCAACCATGTGGGTTCTGGGAACCGAAGAAGATCAGCAGGCTTGCCAGCCAACACCCATAACCACTGGGCCATCTTGTCTCATACATATTATAGCTTTCTGAAAGAATGGGGTTATGTTTAAAATCGCCTTTTGAGAAATTAGCACAGTGCTGTACCTAACTAGCATGTTTAAAAATGGTGAGAGTCAGCCTAAGTTTTCAAAGACTATTGTGTGACTGATGGTCTCTGTAAAGTCACATCCATAATTCCTTCCGTAACTCCTGAGGTCACAGGATTTCTTGCGCAAGGCCACCATACTGCGGCTCGGGAGGCCTCTTCAAGTGATGACCTGCGTCAGGTGATATGACGTGAAGGAATATTCTGGTCTGCATATAGGGAGAAAGGGGATTGTATGAGCATGTGCACTGGGGTGCAGGTGTGCTGGGGGCAATCCGGCCACAACACCCTCATTTCAGAGGAGGAGGGAGAGGTGCTCCAAGAGTTTCGTGGCTGTCTGGCCTGAACGTCTCCAGAATTTCATAATGTGTGCTCTGAAGAAAGATTAGACAATTCCTTATTTTGCTTAAGGGAAGAATATTTTAAGTACGTATAATTGCTATCTTTGCAGGCTAACTTCTATTCTGGTCCTAAAACAAAACAAAACAAAACAAAATACAAAAGGTTTCACATATTTTTTTTTTTCACCTGAACCCATCTGCTAGCACAGAGATAGAGAAAAACCAAATTCCCAGAAAAACAAATCCGGGCAGTGGAGACATGATCGGGATGGCATGACTGGATGGCTGGATGGGATATACTTGGGTCCAGTGCCTCCTGGCCTCCCTGGTACTCTGCCAATGTCTCCTTCTGGAGTTTTCTTCGAGGTGTGGAGTCAAGTGCATAGTGACCACCACGGGCGGCTAGAGAGGAGGAGGTGGTGAGCGGGGAATACTAGCTGGAAAGCATGATTGACAGGTGTTGCCAAGCTGTGGTGTGGATCTATTCGGTTCACCCTGCATTGTCTGCCTCTGAATAGAGCAAACAGGGAGGGGTTCACTGTATGACCCCTCTGGGGTTCATTCTCTCCCCTATCTGAGGCCACTGAGTGGGTTTCAAACATGCAAACGTGTTGCCATCTTCACCAACTGCGGAGAATTTCATGCTATCAGCCCAGAGCACAGAGGGTAAAGTTGTATCCTTTGGTGAGATCCCACAAGCCAGAGCTGGGTAGGATGGCACAGTTACTCTATTCCAAATGCACTCAACATGTAGAGTGTACAAGCCCTCCCTGCAGGAGTCCCCCAGGACTTGCCTGCTCTTCCCAGGAAGATGGGGAATTGAAATGCATTTACATACTGCGTGGTCAGCAGAGCCCTTTTTCCTTAGGCAATGAGCCTGCGCCGACAGGGCGTGGCATGTGGTACAGGTTGCCTGTGGCTCAAGGATTCCTAAGGTCTGTTGTTTCACACTCAAAACCGCGTGCTAGTTTTTAAGTGTCTGGTTAGGTGTGTCAGGATGAAAAATTGCATGATTTTCTTCCTAAGGAAACCTTGATTTTCTTTTGTTTAGGGAGTACTTTATGGTTTAATCGAGGCTGTTCCCCTAAAAGGCTTGTAGACTGAAGACTTGATCCCAGCCAATGATGCTACTGACTGAGGATTGGATCATGCTTTTCTCATGTGGGATCCACCTACTAAGGATTCCAGAGGCTGAACTGCCTGCTAGGAGGTGTGGCTGGATGGAGGAAGTAAGTCACTGTGTGTGTGTGTGTGTGTGTGTGTGTGTGTGTGTGTGTGTGTGTGATGTGTGAAGAGTATACCGTGTCCCCAGTCCCTTCTTGTCTGTCTCAGTTTTAGCCTAACAGCTTTCCTCTGCCACACCCTTCTAGCCATGCTGCTGGACCTCACCACAAAGGGCCATAGACCAAAACCTCTGAACTCAGGAGCCAATCTTTTCTCCTTTAAAATGGTTCTTCTCTAGTATTTCTACACAAAGACTGAAAAACCAACACACCAGACATTAGGAAAAAATCAATAATCTCCTCAGTATATACATATAATAGTATATGTTGTTGTGAACTTAGAAAATGATTTTGTTCCCCCTTCTGCCTAAGTGGGCACCTAGTTCTGTCTTGAAGCCTAACCATGAAGAAGGCCTGCTGCTTTCCCAATGGGGCCGCACGGAGCCTGAAGATTCTGGAAAGTAATGTTCAGTCAGACCATGGATTGCCCCGAGTTCCAGTGAAAGGAACTGGAGAAATGTCTCCATCTTTAGGACAATGGGAGAGAAAAAAAAGAGTCCTCCCAAAGTTGGATGCCTATTACCTGTATACCAAGAGGACTCTGTGACATAAAGTCCATTGTTCTTGGCCAAAGAGTGTCATCTGGGAGCCAAGTTCTATTTCTGCCTAGAGTCCCTGTCATTCATTGGCCAAGCGGCCAACTCGAGAGATGCAGATCCACCCCCAGGGCTCTGGAAGATAGAGGTTACTGGAACAAGATCCTAGAAAGGATAACCAAATAAAGACACCGGCCAAAGATTTGGTCTGGAGTCATTCCTATACTTTTGAAACTGCCACACATAGCCTGGGGCTTCAGAAGGAAAAGATGAGAGGGAAGACTATGAAAGCCAGGAGCGTTCCCACCTCAGATCAGCTGCTGTGGTTTCTAGAGACTCTGACTGACCAAATTAATGTTCCTTAGGAACTGGTTCCTTTGAGGTACCCATGATCCCTGGCTCTCTAAGCACTTTTCAACATAGGCGAAGGAGAGGTTAGACTATGAGTTGTCTTCACAGTTTCCTGTCAAATTCTCAATATTGTCTTTCACAGTCGTTCATATTCGAGAGTCAAGGCAGGGCTTGGGAGATGGGTCACTGAGTAAAGGCCTTGCTGTGCAAGAATGGGGACCTGAGTTTGGATCCCCAACATTTGCATAAAATCAAGAAATCGAGGCTTGGTGATGTGTAACTGCAAGCTGCAGCTTACTTCTGGTCTCCACTTTTGCATGTGTGAGCAAATGCACCCATATGTACACACACACACACCTGCACACACATATCTGCACATACACACATACCTGCACATACACACATACCTGCGCGCTCGCGCACACACACACACATACCTGCACACATACACATACCTGTACACACACATATACCTGCACACACATGCTCCCTCGAGTTCATACTTTTCTTATTCTCCAGCCTTTGCAGGTCTCATGCTCTTCTCTTTTAGCCGTTTACACTCTAACAGAGTAGGATAGGAAGCGACAGGAATGAGTTTCATCATCCCGCCATGCCTCTCTCACTGGTGGGAACCAAGACAGTTCATGACCAAGTGCTTTTATCAATAGAGCTGTAAGAACACCGACCATCAAATCTAGGTCTTACCCCAGCTCTGGTGAGCTAGGATGTATACATCGCACCAGATTCATTCAAAGGGTGGGCTTGCATGAATCCAAGGTGTCTTTAATAATAACCACGCCCCGTGGTTCCCTCTGTTATTAATGAAATGACAGTGTGGCAAGGAAGGGCTTTCAGCGCAGCACAATTAAATTTACTCAAGCGTTTGTGAAGTAGATGAGTCTCCAAAGTGCTGAGCATGCAGAATTTTAAAAAAAAATTAGAAGAATACAGAAGCATAATTTGAGATATATTCTAGGGTCCAAGGTGCTGTGGCAGAATCAGAATTCCTGTAGAGATTCAAACGTCAAGAGATGAACAGGAAGCACTCGGGGGAGAAGCTGAGGAATATTTTAAAGGCAGAAACTGCTACCTCGGAGATTTTAAATTTGGCACATTCGGCACTTCTCAAGGAGTCTCTCCCTGCTACCAACAGCAAGGTCATGAATACCAAAGAGAACGATGTTCCTGGAACCAGGCTTGTTTTCTGGGGTCCAATGCTTTGACCTCCATGGAGGTTGGACTCTGGACTCCCATACAGGACAGCACATGTCAAACTATGCGTAACCCGTAATGCCACACCCTCGGAAATCTGGGGAAGGTGAAATCCTTTCTTTTCTTCTCTGTTTTCATTCTCAAGTCTTTAAAGACTAACTGTGAGGTTTTGATTACCTACCCCACTTCTGGATAGCTCAATTAGGTCCGTGGTTTTGTAAGCTTAGCGCTATAGTGTGAGTGGGGGAGGGGCACAGGAGAATGTCAGGTGTACTGCTTATCGTTTTCATATTTATTCCCTCAATAAAGAGTCTCCTACTGAACAGGAAACTCACCAGCTTTCAGATAGGCGTCCTTGCCAGTGAATCCTGAGCAACTGTTTAATCTCTGCATCCTCACTGCCAGGACACTCGGATTACAGGTGTACACAGCCACACCCATCTTGATGTGGTTTCTGGGAATCTGTATGTATGCCTTCATGCTTGTGTGGGAAGCACTGTAGCAGCTTCTCAGGGCCTCAGCATTCTTATATGTACGAAAGAAGACATGATATGTTGATATTTGGTCCTATAGAGGTAGAGCACCACATTATCCTTCTAATAAGAATTTTATGAGTGGTTTTTTTTTTTTTTGATTCTCCATTCTTCTGAGATATTGATAAAATCCAGGGTTATAAAGTGTGAAAGGAATACAGATCAATCAACTGATTAAACACCGATTAGCATTCATATTGTTGTTTTGATTTTAGTTTTCTGGGTTTGGTTGGTTGGTTGTTTTTTGTTGCTTTCGTTGTTTGCCTGTTTGTTTGTTTGTTTGGTTGGTTGGTTGGTTAGTTTAAAGATTAAATTTTTCCATACTGTCCAACCTTTACCAAACTTTCTGTGTAGCTCAGGCAAGCAAGCTAGCCTTGAACTCCCAATCTTGCTGCTTCAGCCTCCCAAGTGTTGGGATTAGGTGGCACTGTGTCCCACCCAGACAAAAAATCTCTGATTGATCATTTTCCTTTCCTTTCCAGGTAATCAGGTGATCCTGATTACCACACATCCATAGCTCAGAATTTATGAACAAGAGAAGGGGTAAAAGGGAGGCAAGTATGTTAAACATAAAATAAAAAAGTCTGCTGCTACCCAGATTGTCTTTAAAATATTAACAGTACATTGGATGCTTCTGGTGTGGGCGCCTACCCGCCAATAGCTTTAAAGACAAAGTAACAAAAAAAAATGGCTTTGGGAAAATAAACAAGGAAAAAGATAATAGGCTAGTGATAGATTTCCCCCACCAAATGCATATATATGCCTGTGTTGTGATGACTTGCTTTGTATAGTGTGGTAAGAAATTATCAAAGTGCCAGAAAGTGAGCTTTGCTCAGCAGACTCACGGAGAGTTGCTGAGGCGTGTGCAGACTGGCTAGGGGCCGTAAAGGCAAGGGGAAGACTCCTGTAGATTGTCTACAAGAAGCAACGTTTGTATAAACTTTTTTGTATTTATTGGTTCTTTAAACAATTCTTCATACAATGTATTTTAATCACATGCTATCCCCTCACCCAGCTCCTCCAACGTCCCCTCGGCCTAATGAACTTGCTTAACATGGGCTTAATTAAGCATGGAGATTCAGAGAAAGGCAGGCAGCCTGAAGGAAGTAAGAGACACCTGGAAGCGTGGTGTGGGATTCTCTGAGTCACAGAAAGTAAGACAGATCCAAGTGTGGGAATGGGCTCCGCAGTGAGAAGCTGCCAGAATCCTACCCAGCAGGTCCCTTCTTTCGGGAACAGGTAGATATCCCACTGAATCCTACATAGTAGGTCTCTTCTTTGGAGAACAGGTAGAGATTATTCCAGAAGACACTTATGCCTAAATCACTATTCCCTATCCTACAAAGGACAGACAGAGAGGGAAATAGATTGTCACAAGAGTTTCCAAGTCTTTTTCTGCTCCCCTGGTGGTCTCATCTCTCCTTCCTCAGTCTTCTCCACACCATTAGCCTATCTTAAGCAGGATATGTGACGCCAAGACAGATCACAGTCAATTCTTAATAAGTGTTGCAATTCAGTCAACTCACAGATTTGACAACTACAAGATAAAGTGAGACTGTATCCAAGACAAACAAGGAGAAGCGGGGGTTCAACTAGATCTAGATTGTGAGCTAGGTCTCCAAAACGGGAAGGGACTTTCAGCAAGTATGAATCGTCCTTCTTCTTTGAAGATGCCAAAGTCTGGTGTCCCGAGTTATATGCATGAACTTGGAGTCTGGCCCTGGGGAAAACTGAAGGCTGACATATCCTTGTCTGAGCTGCTTGCTTGAACTTCTGCTTCTATTTCGGACTCAAGTGGTCCCAAGACACATGACCCAATGGAAGAAATAAAGAACTGAATTTTAAGAGATCCGAGTTCTCTGCTCAGTTTGTCATGGTGACCTTTAAGACATCTCACCTCTAAGATCGTGAGCAACCTTCATGAAACAACGAATGAGAGGACTGAACTGGACAAACCCCACCCTTCAAGAGAACTTTAGGATGGCCCCATCCAGCTCTGTGTCTGGGTTCTCGTCTTACAAAGACGTTTTCTGTACAGATGGAATTTGGGTTTCAAAGCTGGAAGAATGAAGAGATGGTTCAGTGGGAGAGAGTGCCTGCCACACCAACACGCAAACCTGAGTTCAGACCCCCAGCACTCCTGAAATTGCTGGAAGTGGCTGTCTGTGTGCAGGGAACCCCAGGGCTATGCAGTCTGGGGGCTAAGACAGGTCGTTTGCAGAAACTTTCTAGACACCCAACCTACTTGAAGTGGTAAGCTTTAAGTTCAGTGAGAGACCCAATCTCAAGGAAATAATGTAGAGAAAGAGGAAGACAGTGTGTCCTTCCGCCATCTCCACGTATGTACACAGAGATCCACATGTGCACACCACACATGCAAAATAAGTAATTAAATAAACACACAAAGCATATTATCTCATACTAAAAAACAATTTATAGTGTAGATATACAAATCAAGAGGAGAAAAATGTTCAGAATCTCAGCATCACAGCAAATGGGGTGGTGAAAAGGAACCAGAACTGTCTATAAAATCTCCTGATACTTGAATGGAAATGGAAGATAGATAGATAGATAGATAGATAGATAGATAGATAGATTTATAGTCAGTAAAAAGAATCTCGAGGAAAGAGCATTATTTGTCATTTATAAAGCTGAAGTCTAGACAGAATAGCTGACTAATCAAAAAAATGTGCTCTAAAGAGAAAGTCCGACCTCATGCATAGTGTCAGCCTCACCCCTATCTAAGTACACTGTCTGCAATTGTTGGTGACAGAAAGAACAGTGCTCCCTAGGAGCACCACACCACTGCCCACTATGAGTGGGCAGACCTGGCCCAAGTCTAGCACCATGATCAGCTCAAATCACCCCGCAAAAAGTGATGGTTATATCAACTTCTATAGAAAGCAAGCAAATCTATAATTCAGACAACCTTCCAACAGACTTTCCCATGGCCAGACACTTGTGTGTCTATGGATCAGAGAATATGCCTTTCATCCCAGCTTTTCTACCCCATCTGTCTGTCCATTTTCTTCAGGAGCTAAGAATTTTATGAAACTCGGATATGGAAAAGAATCCCAGGTCAAGATATGAAACCTTATTGGCAGAGTTTTTGTCTAACACTACACTAATGACCTAAAGAAATTGTCCTTATCTAGTTTTTAAATGTACATATATGTGCTTATATACTTAATGTATGTTGATGTTTTGATTTGTAATTCATTTTTTAAGGGCAGCATTCGGAGCGATAGGTTTTGTTATAGCATTTTCACAGACATCTGCTGGGATGCTTTCTTCCTATCCATGCCCCCCACCAGCATCACTCCCACTGACACTTTAAAATACATATTCGTGGGTCCACTATCACTGCAAGATTCTCTATCTGTGTGCATGTGTGTACTTACAACCATGTATGTGTGTATGTATAGGGCTATGTAATTATTTATGCACATGCTGGATGCGGCTGTCTCCCCCTCCCCCTCTTCCCGTCCACCTAGGAAATCTGGAGATCAACTGCTGCTCTCTCCTTGGACTTGATGTATAGCGTAGCCAGCCATCCTCGATTAACACAGCTCTCTCCTGGGAAAAGCCACAGAATAACTTTATTGATCTCCCCTCCTTCCCCTTCTCCACAGTGCTCTGCTGAAACGTTGCCTTAACTCTTAAACATTAGACCACAAGGAAACAAGGGGAAAATGAAAACCTTTGGTTTGGAGGATGGGGTTGATTTTCTTATATTCTTTTATGAAGAAAAGGAAACAGAGAAAAAAAAAAAAACAGGTAGCCCTGTGGGTGTCTGAGTAGCAGGGAGAAGGTGCTGAGTTTCCTGGTTTTCTTAACGCAGAAACCTGTGCTTTGTATACACCGCTTAACTGAGTTCCGCTTCTCCAGGGCTCTTCTTCCTCTTCCGACTTCACCGCCATCTTTGAAAAATGCCATGACTTTTATAAATACCGTTTTCTCTCACACTTCTGAGCACACACCCTGCACACCAGAATGTGGGGAACCAGAATATGTTTCTGTCGGTCAAGTTTTTTCTTTTTCCTATTCTTGGGATGGATTAAGGGGCTCCCTTTTTTAATTTTTAATTGTGGTTGGATTTTGTTGTCTTTAAACAAAGAAAACTACGTACCAGAGGCTTCAGGATCCCGGGTGCGGTTTAGAAGTTTCTCTGAGGCAATTTTATTCAGGTTTCTATTGTTGCCATTTGTCAGTACCAGGGATCAAACTCCAAACCTAGACAAGCACACTACCACCAAGCCACCCCCAGCCCCGAGCTCTCTGATTTTAGAAATAACAAAAAGGAGGTTGTTAGGAGTACCCTCCTGCCTCGGGTTCTTTAGATGAGAGGGGAAGAATGGCCCAGTGCCTCGCTCTCCCTGCCCTTCCAGCTTCTGAGCCATCCTGTGAGATCAGTTCTGAGAGTGGGCAGGGAAGGGTCAAGGCAGTGGAGAGAGGCAGAGAAAAGGGAACACTGCGAGGGTGAAGAAAAACCTCTAAAAACACCTCCCTTCCGCCCTTCATCTAGTTCCCCTCCCTGCAATAACAGTTCATGAAAAGCTCCTGAAGTTCCTGCATCTACCAAGTTCAACGCTTTTAGCACCCAGAGTTTTATTTTTCCTTTGCTTTAGGTTGGTTTGTTTGCTCCTGTGATTTGCAATAAGTCATGATAAGCAAATAAAGATGCCCAGCCAAATGGATTCTGGGTATCCGTTCACCATAGAATGCTTGGCTGAGTCAGCTACTTGAGAGGCAGAAGCAGGAGGGTTGCAAGTTCAAGATCAGCCTCATCAACTTATCGAGGCCCAGTCTCAAAACGGAAAGCGAAAAGGATGGCATCTCAATGGTACTGCCCTTACCTCACAGGAGCAAGAGTGGAGACTGATCCTCAGTGCTGCAAAACCCAAACCCAATCCAATCAAGCCAAGCACTTACATGAACCGCTCACTATTCGGACACAAGCTGAAGAAATTCACAGACAGGAAGTAGAGACCTCACAACTAAGCAAGGTTACTACAATGCCCAATGTTGAACATACAACTGAGTACTAACAATAAGACATCTACCTCTTTTAATATGCAAATAATAGACATACCTAGAGAGACAACATCAGCTCACCATGCTGCCCTGGGGATATATTTTCTTTCTTCCTGGATTTATAAGCTTAGTTTTAATTATATGCCATATGAGTTTTAACTATCTGGCTTGCCATTATATATGTATAATTATATATATACACATACATATATGTATATAATATATATAATTGCATTTTTCCCTTCTGAAACTTGAATGAATGAAGAGACAGCCATTTAGAAGTACTATGGGTAAAACGGGTAGGAAAGCATGCTAAGAGTAAAGCCACCCTCTTGAAATCAAGTTCTACTCTGTAATATGGAGCAGGCAGAGTGTGAGGAACCTGCCCTGATACCTTGCTTCATCTGCCTCAGCTCTCTCTGTATAGAGGGACTCCAGAGTACATTATCAGGGATTAGAGGAGTCAAGGTTGACATTTTTCTAGGCAACAGAAATCTTTGATTATACTCCACAAGTATAGCCCAGCTACAGCATCCAATTGCCTTTGGGTTCATGGATTATCCAAGCATTTCCCCTCCCAGGATACCAAAGCACTAGCTCAGTTTCCAATATAAGATCTTTCTTGGCCTTCTATTGTACAGTAAAGAAAGATAACAAAGCCACCATCCTTTGAAGCTACTATGTGAAAATTTTCAGAATGCAACATCCATCTATATGTTTATCTCATTAATTCACTGTATTTTATAGAGTAACTCTCACACTCACTGTACATAGTCTAGGCTCATTGCTAGGTGGTATTATGGTTTGAATTTGAATATCTCACCAATGACTCGTGTTTGTAATGCTTAGTACACAGTTCAGGGCATTATTTTGAAAGATATGGACCCTATAGGATGTGGGGCTTGTCTAGCAGAAGTGTATTCTCAGAAGCAGGATTCTGAAGGTTATTCTCCCCCCCCCTTGGTTCTGTTCTATCTCTCTGTGTTTCTGGTTTTGTGACCTCATGAAGACCTACCATCCCAAATTATAGATACACAGAAGGAGTTGCTCCATCCAGCCTTGGATTTCCAAGTGACCACACTTGAGTCTGAAGAGATGACTGAGTGGTTAAGAGCACATCCTTGCTCCTACCAAGGACCTGAATTTGGTTCCCAGTTGTGCACATATGTTTATAACTCTAAATCCAGGAAATCTGACACCCTTTTCTAGCTTCTGGAGGCAACTACAATCACATATACATACCTCCACACAGAAACACATGCTCACACATAATTAAAACTAAAAAGGAATGTTTTTAAAAATTAGAAACTTCAAAATAAGATAACTACTCAGTAATCTTCAACAATATAGCTTCCCAGGGGTTACATATTTACTTCATTCTTTCCTCTTATATCTCCATATCATCTGATTTAAGCTTGCCTGATCAACATTATTAACTAGCAGTAAGCCTCAACAATATCCTTTTCTTAACAAGTTTGATGTAGACATCACAATGAATCTGGATTTATTGTATACACTAGGAGAAGAGTCCAACATTAACTCCTGGAGATAAAAAAAAGTAATGTTAGTTTCTAGATTGTTTTCCCCCTCTAATGTGAATGAACACAAGAGTAATTGTTTTGTTTCTCAGAACCTAGGACTTTGCATCACAAAGGAGATTATTCCAAAGGAGACTACAATATCCAGGCAAAGACTAAAGCCTTGATCCAGCCCTCTCTTGCTTGATATGTATGGATTATTAAATATCACTCTCCCTTCCTGTAGTAGGTCAATGGAATGACCACTGGATTCTAAACATTTTGGCAATGTGTTGTAAACAATCTGCTGGTGATGGACCAGGTTCCCAACCACATTGTAAGCAAATAAACACAATACTATTACTTTTTGTTCTTTGCACTGAAAGACTTCAGGAGCATGCAGTTTTAATTGAGAGTCTGGCATCACTAAAAGACATAACTTTGCCATTTCTTTCCTGTTCTCGGTCTACAATGTCTTAGGAAGATAGCACAGCAGTCACACTGGCAGTTAGGAAAATCTTGCCAATCTCTGGGAGGATGTAAAATACTGTTATGCCAAGAAAGAAAAAGAGACTGAACGTAGATGTTTCTTAGAAGCCACAGAGGTTATGATGGCTCTAGCATTCCACTTGGCTCACATCAAGCCAGAAAAAGAAGGATTGTATCTTACATAAATTAGTCCACTTACCCTTCTTTCCAAACAGGACCAATATGTAACATATACAAAATAAGATGACTCCTTTCACACCAAGGCATACAGATGCTTCAATCAACATGGCCATGTCCTAGAGTTTGCCTTTTGTTATTTTAGTAGGATCTCATGATGCCTCAGACTGTCCGTGGCAATTATGGTAGCATCTGACTGTACGGGTGGTTCTGATGCTAAGGTCCTGTTCCCCAATTGGTTCTTGAACTGTCAATAAAGAAGCCATAGGCCAATTGCTAGGTGCAAGGAATAGGTGGGACTTCTGGGTCCCTGGAGGTAAAGAGACAGACACAAGAAGAGGAGTATAGGGTTTACCATGCTTCTGAGGGAGGAAAGGTGATCAGCTATGTGAGATCTCAAATGGAATGGCCACACGGATGAAGAGGTGTGGCGCTAAGAATATTGATAAGGGCACACTTTTCCAGGTGGGAGCTAAGTAGTGCCCAGTAATTGTGTCAAAAGGCAAGTTGAAATTGTCTGTGTCTTTTATCCATGGATTCAAGGGAAGCTGGGTGGGGGCTGGTAGCACAGTGCATTCCTGGAGCTTAGGCTGGGTAGCAAAGCTATTTGCAACATCTGACAGCCAAGCATCAAGGCTGGGATTGTAGACAAAAAACTGATGTGAAATAGGGAATGGAGTTACACAGCATGACTGGAGACCAACGTCTGTTTCTATGCTACTTTTATGCTAAGGAAAGAACTGCCCAGAGAATGCTTTGGGATATTCCTGAACCCACAGAGATTCCAAAACTCAATTAGCAGAAGCGAGAAGATTTTAGTCTAGCAAATCTAAAGATAACTTGGAAAATCCCTCTAAGTATGTTCTAGAAAATTCAATGGGTAAAGTAGAATTGAAAGAAAGAAGTGGGTGATGATTAGGCTGGCAAGATGGGAAAGGAAGTTGCCACCAAGCCTGGCCACTGAGTTTGATCCTCGAGACCCATGTGGTAGAAGGAGAGAATTTACTCCTGCTGGTTGTTCTCTGACCACAGCATATGTGACATGGCATGTAAGTGACCACACATACACAGACATACATACAAATACAAAAATAAAGATATATGTAAAAAGGAAGTGAATAATGAAAAACACTTAGACATGTGTTTGTAACCCAAGTCTGCCACACTTAGTAACTCGGTAAAGCTGGGGAAACTAATTATGACCGAATCTCTGATTTTTGATCTGTGAAAAGGATACCATGCAATCATCTATTGCTAACTACTGTTTTATGTGTATATATGTATGTATGTATGTATGTATGTATGCATGTGTAGGTGTGTGTACATGCCATGGTGCAAGTGTGGCACTAAGGGTAACATGTGGGAGTCGCTTCTCTCCCTCTACCATGTGGGCCCTGGGTATCAAACTCAAAGTCATCAAGCTTGGTGGCAGGCACCCTTACCCACTGAACCACCTTGCTGGTCTTTATATGCCAAACATTTGGGGCTTTATTAAGATAAGAAATGTAAATTATCATAGTGCATGCTATCCCAATTTCCATTTTACCTCTCATTCATGAGTTAATAAAATACACATTTTTATGCTGTTTGGCAAATCTATAAAAAGTTATTTAAAGTTATTAAAAGTTATTCTAAATGTTTGTGTGATGTGACATATTGCAGTACCACATCATGGAGTTTATTTACAAGCTAAAAGTATCTACTTCAGTGTAATGAATTATTTTTTCTTTTTTTTTCTTTTTTTTCTCTTTTTTTTTTTTTTGATTTTTTGAGACTGGGTTTCTCTGTGTAGTCCTGGCTGTCCTGGAACTCACTCTGTAGACCAGGCTGGCCTCGAACTCAGAAATCTGCCTGCCTCTGCCTCCCAAGTGCTGGGATTACAAGCGTACGCCACCACCGCCCAGGCAGTGTAATTAATTCTTAATTATTAAAGCATGCTCAGTTCTAGATCTTTCTAATGTGTAGTTGGGTCCTCTCAAGAAAAGATGTGGTCCTGTGGCTTTGAAAGGAGATGACAAGCTACCATAATGACACAGGTGAGCTTGTGATGTCAAGATGCTTACCTTCTCAAGCTCTGGGCTTCCTCATCTGTTAGGTAGACATAGATAGCATTTTTTTTTTCATTTCTGGAGTGGTGAGAGGAGCTAGATGTGGGAAACGAGCAATACAAAGTAGCAACTCAACAAACTTGGCTCCCTTTGCTACCATAATTGAGATAGTGATATTAGCAGAGACAGATTTTATTTCAACATCACCAGGGGGTGTTGATGGTCACTCCTCTCTAGTAAGTATTTTGAGTTGTTTGTTTGGAGGACGAAATTAATTAATTTATAGTTTGGGTTTTAATTTCTTTGATAGTTAGAACCACTCTTTCCCAACGTTCTCAGTACTTCTACATACCATCAAATGCTTATGGCATTCCTGTAAGAGCTCTACATTTCCTATACAATTCTTTGTAAAACTAACTTAGAAGCTGTTTGTCCTGAAGAAAAGTTTTCAGGAAAGGGTTTGTTCTTTCTCCATGATGTTTTCAGAATCCTAAGACTTGACTTCTCCCATCTTTCTTGAACCCTTTTTAGTACATAAGGGAAGGGCTTCTCAAACTCTGCAGCTCATTTCGTAACATTATGGAAGAAATTGTGCAATGCCTTGAGAAACATTACTCCATCCTCTGCATGACATTTCAATAATCCCAGTGATGAAACCATCCTTCTATCTTTGTTCATGCCTCACTGAGTGGCATGACCCATCTTTAGATTTCTGTGTATTTTGACAGTTCTGAAGCTCACAGTTGTTAGTGCCAGAAAATAGCAGAAAGCTGACCAGGGGAAAGTTTTGTCAGTAGCACTACTACTCAGTGCTGCCTACCCCAGTATGCCCATCCTCACCTGAATGAAGCTGGCACCTTGTCTACTTGCATAGGTTTGTTTTTCTCTTGAAAGTCCTTACTCTGTGCTTTAGTCTTAGACTGATGCCACCAAACTGAATTCCTTATCTTGCTCCTTCCAGGCATGCTACCTATATCCCAGGCTAGCCTTGAGGCCAAGGTTCTGTCAAGGTTCTAATGTAACCACATTTGAAACAATAATGCTGGGCTCTCTGGTACTCTGTGAAGACACATTAAAGACAATTAAAAGAAAATACAGACATTATTCACATGCTTAATCATTCAGCATTACTGATATTAACACAGGAAACCTAAGTCGTTTCTTAGGTGGAGTACACTATTCCTGGTACTGTAATTCCAACTCATGTGAGGAGTGAATGCAATAAGTTCTTATTTCACCTGCTGGTTCAAAGATTATACTCAATTTACTGTCCTCAGACAGAGGATATACCAGCTATTAAAACAATAAAAAGGCACTAGCTTGATCTCAGCCTAAATGATTAGTTTAATAGGATAAGTTTTATATAATTTTAAACTAGTCAATCTGTAGGTTATTGTAAATTTAAAATCTTGAAGTGTATTTCTTTTAAAATAATGCATGACTTGCAGAAGCAAAATATTTTCATATGAACACACCTAGAAAAAGCTAATAAGAGCCTTCTGTGATCAGTGGAGTAGCTGGGACGGAAGGCTTCCTGCCGCCATTTGCACCAGGGAGCCCGGAGACTCCACAGCCTTCTGTGCACAGCCTGTCAGGAGAGAGTGATCTCCCAGCAGTGCTTTCACTTCTGAGCTCAGAAGAGTAAGGACACAGGATTACAGGCCCACAGGAGGAACAAACTCCAGCCAGAGACAAGAATACCAACTAGCACCAGATGGCAAAAGGCAAGCACAAGAACACTACCAAGAGAAACCAAGGCCACATGGCAACATCAGAACCCAGTTTTCCTACCACAGCAAGTACCAGATACCCCAACACACCGGAAAAGCAAGAGTTGGATTTAAAATTGTATCTCATGAGGCTGATAGAGGGCTTTAAGAAAGACTTAAATAACTCCCTTAAAGAAATACAGTAGAACATCAGTCAACAGGTAAAAGCCCTTAAAGAGGAAACACAAAAATCCCTTAAATAAATACAGGAGATCATTGGTCAACAGGCAGAAACCCTTAAAGAAGAAACACAAAAATTCCTTAAAGAATTACAGGAAAACAAACAATCAAATGAAGAAACTGAACAAAACCATCCAGGATCTAAAAGTTGAAGTAGAAACAATAAAGAAATCACAAAGTGAGACATCTCTGGAGATTGAAAACCTTGGAAAGAATCCAGGAGTCATAGATGCAAGCATCAACAACAGAATACAATACAAGAGACAGAAGAAAGAACCTCAGGTGCTCAAGATACCATAGAAGACATTGGCTCAACAGTCAAAGAAAATGCAAAATGCATAAAACTGGTAACTCAAAACATCCAGGAACTCCAGGACACAATGAGAAGACCAAACTTAAGGATTATAGGTATAGAGGAGAAAGAGGATTTCCATCTTAAAGGCCCAGTAAATATCTTCAACAAAATTGTAGAAGAAAACGTCTCTAATCTAGAGAAAGAGATGCCCATGAACATATGAGAAGCCTTCACAACTCCAACAGACTGGACCAGAACAGAAAGTCCTCCCGGCATAATCAAAACACCAAATTCACTAAACAAAGAAAGAATATTAAAAGCAGTAAGGGAAAAGGGGCAAGTGACTTATAAGGGCAGACCTATCAGGGTCACACCAGACTTCTCACCAGAGACAATGAAAGCTAGAAGATCCTGGGCAGATCTCATACAGACCCTAAGAGAACACAAATGCCACCCCAGGCTACTATACCCAGCAAAACTCTCAATCATCATAGATGGAGAAACCAAGATATTCCACGATAAAACCAAATTTACACAATATCTGTCCACAAATCCAGCCCTACAAAGGATAATTGATGGAAAATGCCAATACAAGGAGGTAAACTACACTCTAGAAAAAGCAAGAAAGTAAACTTCTTCCAACAAACCCAAAAGAAGATACCCACACAAACATCAAAAATAACTGGAAGAAACAATCACTATTCCCTAATATCTCTTAACAACAATGAACTCAACTCCCCAATAAAAAGACATAGACTAACAAAATATTTCTCATGTAAATCTTCAATTTTATCAGAAAATGTTTGTAATTCCCCTTTTAATTAATTTAGTAATTTCTTTAAAGTCTACCATTTTATCTGCATTTTTTCATGATAATCTTCAATTTTAATGTCTTTCTATATACTTCCTCCATTTTATCAGAAATGTTTCCAATGTAAATCTTTGCTTTTATCACAAATGTTTCTAATTCCACCTTCAATTAATTTAGAAAGAGTTCTTACATCAACCATTTTTTATGTAAAATTTTCCATGAAAGTCAATTTTAACATGTTTGTCTATTTATTTCTCAAATATTACCAGAAATATTTTCCATGTAAATCTTCAGTGTTATCTGAGAATGTTTATAATTCCACCTTCAATCAACTTAAAATTATCTTTATGCCTATCATCTTATCTATATAATTTCCATGATAATATTTATTTTTAACATTTTTCTATATATTTCTACAATTTTATCAGAAATATTTTCCATGTAAATCTTCAAGTTTATCAGAAAATGTTTATCATTCCACTTTTAATCAACTTAGGAATACCTTTATGCCTACCATTATTATATCTATATAAAATTTTCCATGATAATCTTCAATTCTAACATGTTCTATATTTTTCTACAATTTTATCAGAAATATTTTCCATGTAAATCTTCAATTCTCTCACAAAATGTTTCTATACCATATTTCAATTAATTTAGCAATGGTTTACATGTCTACCACTTTACCTCTCAATTTTCCATGAAAATTGTCAATTTTAATGTGTTTATCTGAAATATTTTCCATGTAAATCTTTAATTTTATCATGAAGTATTTTTACTTCCCTTTACTTCCCTTTTCAATAAATAAAAAAAGCTAATAATAGTGAATGTAAAACAGAAAACTCTATAAACTTGATACATAAACAGCCCACAAGCATATTGCTAGGGATTCACAGCTTTCCATCAGGAGGATTAACAGAAGGCTGGAAGCTTAGAGCCAATCATGGCTCTTCTTGATCTTCAAAACCTCCCACTTACCCTCCAGTGCTCTTTTGTAATTCACTGCAAGCAGATGTTTTCTAAAGCCTTGAGTGTGAAAGTTGTCAGTTCTGTGGAATGGACACTGATTTGGTCTACTTAAGAAAATGCCTTCCAGCAGGGTTGTGACGGTGTACCCTGGAAGCAGGGGAAGGTGGATCTCTGTGAGTTCAAGGCCATCCTGGTCTTCAGAGCTAGTTCTAGGACAGCCAGGGCCACAAAGAGAAACCTTGTCTTGAAAAACAAAAGAAGGAGGAGGAGGAGGGGAGAAGGACATAAAAAAGAGGAGGGAGGGAGGGAGGGAGGGAGGGAGGGAGGGAGGGAGAATGAGAGAGAGAGAGAGAGAGAGAGAGAGAGAGAGAGAGAGAGAGAGAGAGAGAACCACAAAGGCAAAGTGCTGTCTGTACACACATGTATTTCTTTCAGAGACATTGTCTATGAGAGCCAGTTCCTTAGTAATAGTGATGAAAGTACCCCCCAAAAAAAAATTTAAAAGAGGAAGGATTTGAGATTGTGGCTTCAGAAGATTCAGTCGTCCATAGTCAGTGGCGTCCATTGTTTCTAAGAGAACAACACACCATGGCAGAACGAAGTGGCCCATCTCATCAGAGCCAGGAAGTAGAGAAAGTCCGACACATGGCCCAGAGAGCAGGCAAGTGCTTCAGAAATGTCCTCCTAGTTATCTGCTTCCTCAAGTTAGGCCACACCTCCTCACAGCCTACTCAGCTACAAATAACTGATGATAACTGATATAGTTAGTATATTCAGGAACCAATCCTCACTAGTAGGGAACCAAGCCCTCAACATGTGAGTCTTTGGGCAGATATTTCCTGTCTAAACCATAATAGCGTTCAAAAAATAAATGGCTATCTTTATATTTACACTGTTAGGCTAAAAAGTCCAGCTGATTATGCATATATCTATTATTTCTTTCCTTAGAGACATTGGACTTTTCTTTCTACCCCTAAATTAGGGACTCACATAGAACGTAATACTCTATAGTTTGAATAAGTAACAAACCCTTTCTTGCCCAGAGGTCAATATTTCATTCGCATCAACTTCCTGGAGTCAGGCTTGGAATGTAGACGTGAGCAAAGCAGAGCTCAGGGTCCACACAGCGTAGTGATGCTTTCTCTTCACAGGTCACTCAGAAGTGTCTGCTCACCAAAACTCAGAATTCATCACAATTCTTGTTACGTTTCCCCACATCTGAATATGGGGGAAAATCATCTACAAGTAACGCAGAAGTCAGATGAGATGTGTGCACAAAAGGACTCAAAAAAGCAACCATCGCAACTAAAGACCAAATGACTGAAACAACAAAAAGTAGAGAAAGACATCCATGAGTACAAGATTCTTCAGCATCATTCGCAAGGATAACACTAAAGACCATTCACAAGGGTAACCTGTAGCATCATTCACAAGGGTAACCCTTAACACCTGTCGTAAGGATGTCCCTTATCTCCATTCAGAAGAGCACCATTCATAAGGATCACAGCCATCGAGGAGGTAACATACTGAAAATTATTTAAAGACAGAGGATCTGGGTCCAGCGGCACACACCTTTAATCCTAGCAGTTGGGAAGCAGAGGCAGGTAGATCTCTGTGAGTTCAAGACCAGCCTGGTGGACATAGTGAGTTTCAAGTCAGCTAGTGCTACATAGTGAGATCTTGTCTCAAAAGCAAAATATCTAAAGGAAAGGGAAGGGGGATTGAATAAATGGTTCCACGGGTTAAAGTTCTTGGCCTGTAAAGGTAACAAACTGAGTTCGAGCCTTAGAACGCACATTAATGAGCAAGATGAGGTGGCACACATCTGTAAACCCTGTATTTCCATGGCAAGCTGGGAGGCACATACAGGAGAATTTCCTGGATGCCTGCAAGCCTGCTAGCCTAGAGCATGCAACAGAGGAAGCGAGAAAGACCATCCCCACAAAGTGTCAGTCAGGGCATGCCTGACTGACACATACACACTGAACACATAAAGATGTAGTTGTTTTAAACAGAATGGAAGGTAGAGGTTGTGATGCCTGGAAGCTTTTGTTTTTATAAAACAAGAAGTTTGTTCATAGGGTGACTGTGTACCTTGATAGAAGAACTGGCGCTTCTGCTAATGTAATAGAAGAGGCACCACCTAAGCATTCAGCCAAACACTGTAATTCTGCTTTTCTCTACCAGGTGGGGTTTCTATGCCCCACGATGATGCTCCATGTTACCTTTGCCATGTGTGTGCATTCTTTACTTAAGCAGAAGAAGATGGTTCAATGTATGTGTAGTAAGAGGAGGATTGTCCAAGTCTTGATAACAGGGTCTTACCCACATGCTGCTCAACGGGGCTTTGTGTTACTATCCGTTCATGCTCACCTTGTACTCATTTGTTTCTATGTGGAGTGGAAGATCTACACATTGAGTATCCACTGAAGGAAAACATAGCAGTGCTGTTCTATTCAGAAGTAGGAAGCTTTGGCAGGAAAATTGCTGGTGAGATACCCAATGACTCATCCTGTGATTTGGACATATTTTGTCTTAGCCAGGTTCCCTTTCCAAGATTTTCCTAACCACATGTACCATTTGCAACCTCCGAAATGGATCTGCAAAGAAACGGTCCTGAGCTCCATGGGAAGAGTTTGCTCTTGCAATCCTTCACCTTTGTACTGGAAAAATCTAGGGGTGTTGGCAGCCGCTGGGACCTTTAAGTCCTGTCATGCCAAACCAGGTGAGGGGGGAGGGAGGGTGGACACCAAAGTTTCTACTTGACTTTTACTACACAGAAAAGCTTTCTTTGCATGCAGAATGGGGACTCTTGGGTTGCAAGCTCTCATCTTTCCATTGCTCCTGTCTCTCATTGCCATCAAGCAAGCAGGAGAACAATAATAACCGCCAGCCTTATTCCCACTCCCTGTGCCTCTGTCTTCTGGGTGGAAAAGATGGAGGTTTAATTTCACTTTCTCTCGCTCCCCAAACCCCCCCCCCTTAGTTACAAAGTCACACTGCCTCTCAGTGCACCCTTGATCTTCATCCATTTCTTCCTCTTGTCATCTACCATCGTCTGGCATCTCCCCCTAAGTACTTCGGCTTCATTTCTTGGCTAATTCCAGAAGGCTACCTCCATCTCTCTAGTTACATCGCCAACCAGTCCACCTAGAGTTTTAATGACAGAACATCTTTAAATTCTGCCTTTGGTTTGTCATGTCTGAGTCCCAAATCTTTGGTGACAATTTATCTGGTGCTGTTTTGTATCTTTGAGACTATGAGTTTGAGGACATCTCATCAGCTGGTAAGACACTGTAGACCTGTCACTCACAGTAAATGGCTCTTTCTAGCTATGACATCATATGAACCAACTTCCTGGAAGTCCAGCCTGACCCAAATCTCCTGACTAACATGCCTCTGTGGGCTTTACTGAGGGAAGCCTCATCACTGTCTGAGTGTATGCATCGTCTTCCTGCCCCCATCTTCTCTCCAGAGAAAGGCATCAAGACTACCTGAAAATCAGAAAGGTGCTTTTCATACCAAAAAAATGAGTGACCTACATGGCTTGCCCCAGGGCTCTATTCTCGATCCCCTGTCTTGTTTATTTTATTGGAATCTAGAGTGAAAATAGATCCCATCCTTGTCTGCAGATATTAAGAGTAAGGGGGAAATATAGATGTCAAGATCAAAGCTCATGGAGACTCCAAAAGAGGTCAAACTGAAGAGCCTAGAAAGTGACAGACATTAATAAGTTCTGAATGTGAGGGTCACAGCTCTAAAGGGATAGGATGAGGGAGGCCCCGCATAATTATTACACTATAAACATTCCAGGGTAGGAGGTCAAGATGAAGGGGGAGGTCATAAATTATTTATAAGGAAAATGCTAACTGCCAGCAGTTTCCTTCCAAGCCAGCAAAAGCATACTTAAGTTACATTAATAGAATCACACTGTCTAGAACAAAGGATGAGCTGGTTACACGGTGTTTGCTGGCCTGATGGGCCAGGAATCTTTTCAGTTCTTGTTGCCATATCAAGTGAAAAATGAATCATGAAGGACAATGATGTTTCTAGAAATCACATGCAGTTCATAGTCTTGCTTATGTTTATCTTGAAAAGGTAGACATTAAGAAAATAGTGTCTGGTTTGGGATTTGCTGTTTGTTTCATTTTTAGAATATCTCACTATTTAGCCCTGGTGGCCTGGACCTTGCTATGTAGCCCAAGTTGATGCTGAGCTCAATATCTTCCTGCCTAAGCCTCCTGAGTGCTGGGAGAATGGTTGTGTGTTACCTTGGCTGGACACAATGTGTATTTAAGGACAGTCATGAAGAAGGACGGGATTTATTCTTTGTATTGAGGACAAGAACAAGAGTCATTGGTGGAAGTCTGTGGAAGAGGTAAGCCATTAGAAAACAATCATTTCCTTTTTGGTAAGTGGAATCAGATGACTTGAGAAATGAACTTCCTGTGACTAGAGACGTTGGAATATAAACTTAGTGACATCAATCACAGGAGATTTTTATATCAATCTTGGAATAGATAAGATGAAGTCTCTGCTATCTGTGTAGATGCTGATTGTGTTTGGTCCATTGGCAGTGTCTTTATAGACTATACATTCTCTAAGAGTAGAGACTTAGTGTTGCATGTATACAGGCTTCTAACACAATTCCTGTAGGGGTTGAGGCATACCATATATTGCAGATCACTAATGAAATTGTGAAGTTCTATCTAGAAAGACCCTATCTGTTCTAGAAAGTCCAGAGCAAAATTTCTCAAACCCTTTTGTGACTTTTCAATAGCTTAC
The DNA here is from genome assembly GCA_964023405.1 of Apodemus agrarius. Taxonomy (NCBI): domain Eukaryota; kingdom Metazoa; phylum Chordata; class Mammalia; order Rodentia; family Muridae; genus Apodemus; species Apodemus agrarius. Next base: position 44,227,464 of record OZ030012.1, on the reverse strand, counting down.
ACTCTGTGGCACATGATTTGACATGGTACAATTTTCTCTTGTACAATACTTAATATGTGTCCCTCTAAGCTCCCTAATTAGACTGTAAATTCTGAGTGAACAAAAGAATAGATTGCCCTGTTAAAATTATGTCAATGGCATCATTAAATCCAGTCTCAAGTAGGATGTTAATGTGTTAATACATTTTAGCATTAAAAATCACCTTTGTGCTAGGGAGATGACTCAACTTGAAAAGTACCTACTGTATAAGCACGAGGGCCTGACTGCAGATTCCTAGCATCCATGTAAAAACATAGTATGGCTGCATGTATGTTTGTAACCCTAGCAACTGAATCAGGGCATAATGAATGAATCTACAAAGGCCAGTTTAGCCAGTTGGTGAGTCCTGGATTCAGTGAGAGATCTCGTCTCAAAAGATACAATGAGAGCAGCTGGGAAGACTTTAGCCTTCAGTCTCCATACATATGTATACATGTATGTATGCCTTGGTATGCACACACACACACACACACACACACACACACACACACACACAGATGGAGGAGAATGGGGAAGGATGAGGAGCCACCTTCAACTTATTAACTGCAAAATGAAAAAAAAATGGTAACCTTTTAGTGAAAAAAAAAAAACCATGTCAACTTTGTAACCATCTGTGCCTTTTCTAAGACTGCCCCAGTTCCCTAATAATTATATGGAGGCTTATTTATTTATGAATCAATGCATAGGCCTTGAGCTAGGCATGTTCCTCAGCTAGCTCTTAATTTATTTTAACCTGTTTATACTAATTTAAGTTCTGCCACATGGCTGGTTACCTCCCCTCAGTATGATATGTCTGATCCGCAACTCTGTGTGGAATCTTCCTGAACCTGACTCTTCCCCAGAGTTCCTCTCCCTGCCAGATATCCCACCTGCTACAACACTGTTTGCTACAGGCCCATATGATTTTAACTTTAACCAATCAGAAGATGTCTTAGGCAGGCAAAGAAAGACAGAGACACATCTTCCCACAGTGCATAAAAGCATTATTTCTACACAACTTAACTAAGAGATTGACACGCATACCACATGTTCAACAATATGTTGATTGGCTAATTCTGAAACAATGCTCTCTAAGGGTCCAGCTTCGTTTCTATGGTATTCTGGATGCAAATGAATAGCCTTCACCTAAATGTGAGGAATTGCCACATAAATGAGGGAGCCCTTGGGTTTAAAAGGTGAGAAACCCAACTACAAATACAGATGCGTTGGCGGCATTCTTAGAACAATGTTGATTTGCTGGCTTTGTATTGTGCTGTAGTTATGACAACATCAAAGTTAAAGAAAGGTAAGTAAGCATCCTAAGGAATAGTGTAGTGTATTCTCACCTTGTCTATAAGTCTACAATGACCTGAAAATAAAAGGTGAGTGAGTCCCAGTGTGGTCCTCAGCTGCGTTAGGTAATCACAGTCCCAGCACAACTGCCTTGCACCAACAATAGCAAGTGTACTCAATTCTCAGGATCTTGGATGGTTACATCTTACATCCTGCATGCTTGCTGTGGAGAAGGAATTAGTAAATCCTGAAGAACTGCTCTTCAAGGACACAGAGCCTTAATTTTTCTGAAAGCCTCTGAGTTCAAGGCAACCAACACATGTCTTTGGTTTATGAAGGTTTGTCTTGGAAGACTCGCTATTTGACATATTCATTAACATGGAACGCAACAGCCAGTACTACCCTGACGGTAACTTGTATGTGAGGACAGTTTATCTAACACTTGTATTTTTTCCCATAAGACACATCACAGCCTCTGTGAGCACAGATACACCAGGGCATTTTAGCATTGCACTTAGAAGCCATGTCAAACAGCAGAAAGCTTTAAAATGCCAAAACAGATAAGAAATGTAGCATCAAGTGACATGTTTTTTTTTCCTTGTACCCTTCTTCATGAATTGACCTCAAAAGCTTCTGTAATTTGTCAGTTACAAATAAATTTTAACAAGTGAGCTCACTCGCCAGTGTGGAATCTATGGGAAAGAGTCGATGGCATTTTTAAACACATCCAGTGATTTTGAATGTATAGGCCTTTGCCATCGGTGAATAAGAAAATAAGAATAACACTTCACTTGAAATGATAAAGTAAATTCTTGAAAATTTAGTTCAGAGCCAAGAATTTTCCAACTATCAGAACACAGCAGAGAGGGAGGGTTACTCACTGGCGTTAAGACATACCAAGAAAAACTATAGGATTTCCAATTTGGGAGCATTTTAATTTTGCAGCTTAGGCCTGGGGACATAGCTTAGTACAAAGCACCTGCCTAAGCATAGAGTCAATGCTTCGTTTATATATATATATATATATATATATATATATATATATATATATATATATATATCTTCTATTCCAGTTCCTAAGCTTGTTCCTCATCCTAGTAATACTGAGGACATCGGCTATTCCTTTGTTTGATCAAATCTAACGCTGTGTATCGCCTTCCATTTTGATCCCTGATGCTCATGGCCACAAAGTGAACTCCCTCAGTAACAGAACTTACCTGACTATGGTGGTTTGTATATGCTTGGGCCAGAGAATGGCACTATTAGAAGGTGTGACCCTGTTCGAGTAGGTATGGCCTTTTTGGAGTAGGCGTAGCACTGTGGGTGTGGGCTTTAAGACCCTCAACCTAGCTGCCTGGAAGCTGGTACTCTGCCAGTGGCCATTAGATGAAGATGTATAACTTCTCAGTTCCTCCTGTGTCATGCCTGCCTGCATGCTGACATGTTCCTCCTTTGATGATAATGGACTAAACCTCTGAATGTGTAAGCCAGTCTCAGTTAAATGTTGTCCTTATAAGAGTTGCTTTGGTCATGGTGTCTGTTCATAGCCGTAAAACCCTAAGACACTGACCATCAGCAAACCCCTTCTTAACTACCACACACTCCACTCTCCATTTCTACTCCATGTGTTTGTTTTCAGTTTACAACACAGAAATTCTAATACCTCTCCTCTTATTTTCAGTCACCTAGCAATGCCTCTCTCCTCGTGGCACCTCAGCATCCTGTCTAGCTGGTCAGTAGACCCTGTGAAATCATGCGGATGATGCCTTCACTAGCCCCTCTGGGATTTAGTGTCTTTTGGCTTTACTTCTTTATATATCTTTAATTGTTCTCAAAGGATGATCTTGAGTAATTGCTGCTCCCACTGCCAGTTTGTCAAATACTTTTGCAAGTATTCACAAAACCATAGTGCTTGAGGATACATAAATTAACTTGCCTAATTATCCTTGATCAAGTCTTCCCTCTTCTCCTTCCTCCCCATTGCTATTGAGATCCACTCACCCAGACAGGGGCTGTCAGGCATTCCTTCTGTGCTGCACGCTTCCAGCGCTGTAGTTTAGGATGGCAGATAGATCACCTGAGTCTGTGGTAACAAGTTCTTACCTCGGCTTCTCACATCTTGTCCTGTCCACTTTATAAGCTAATTAATCATATAAAGCAGACAGTTAATCAGCCTAGATGCTCCCCGTTGTTGCCTGGCAAAACTCCAAACGCCTTCACATGACATACAGAGTCCCTCTATGGATATTATTCAGAAAGACTTCTTCTAAACCTATTAACAGACTATGACTAAGCCCGGTGGACAACTTGCACTGTTGAATAGTCCTACTCCTCCCTAATTAAGCCTTTTGTTTACATTTTCCCTTCTTCAGGAATATATTGCCCCCTAAATCAATCCATCAAAATCATAATGCCTTTTCCATGCTGAAAAAGAAAAAGAAGTCTTCCACTGCGACTTCTCTGACTCTGTAACTAGGAATAGCCTACATCCCAGACTCCTGTTGGCTCTTCAGTCCATGTATATGTATTGACACCCAAAGAGTGTCATCCTGACATGACAGCGAAGCTGTACCCATAAAATCTCAGCAGTGCAGCTGCATGAATAAGACCTGCATGGTTACAATGCCAGGTGATACAGCAGCCTCGATAGAGGAGACCTCACAGGGTCCCACGCCTAGATGAAAATCTCCGAGGGAAAGAAATATCAACTCTTTTCTTGTATTCACTACAATACCTCATGTAAATGCTAAGTAGGGTAATATTTAATGAACTAAATAATAAGTCTAACATACCTAGTATGTACATGCATAAAGTATAATTTACCTATAACTGATGTAAAAACAGAAGAATGGCCAAGGTATAATACATTGTTAATGAATCATACTATCAGATTAAAATTGTAGATGTGCACCAAAGAATAATCTAATTGTGTATTAGTAATATATATTATTAATACAATTATCAGCAATTAATAATTGAGTAAACTGATACTTATATTATAAAATCAAATTGAGGGTGTCGGAGTAGCACACTTTGGTTACATTAACTTTTTTGGACCCAATGGCTATGAATAATTCCTAGAGCTAGAGACGTCCATCCTTCATTCCAGAGACTGCAGAATAACACATTAGAAAAATGTGCTCCCGAGGCTGCGTTCTGCAACCAGCTCGCCGGCCCCTGGACCAGCGATAGCGGCGGGCCTCCATATTGCAACCAGGACACAGCTGGAAAGACCCAGGTAGACACCCCTTCCAGGGCTACCCTCACGGGGGATCTGCTAGGCTCTCGGAGCCAAGCAGGCCGAGTTCCTTGCAACCAGGACACAGCTGGAGAAGCCCAGGTAGACAGACTCCAACAGGGGCTACAATCTCATGGGTGGCAACCAGCTTATGATCCCTTAAAGCAGCAGTCACACATATTCACCAGTAGAGAAACAACAGGTGAGCCCAGCCTCACAGGAGATTCAAACACCAGCCACTGACAACAAGGCCAACTAAAACCAGAAATAACCAGATGGCAAAAGGAAAACGAAGGAACGTTACTAACAAAAATCAAGGCAACATGACAGCATCTGAACCCAGTTCTCCAACAACAGGAATCCCTGGATACCCCAAAACACCAGAAAAACAAGACTTGGATATAAAATCACTGGTCAGGATGCTGGTAGCTGAACACATAGAAAAATCTCGTAAAGAAATAGAGGAGAAAATGGATCAAAAGTTAGAAGCCTTTACAAGGCAAATACAAAAATCACTTCAAGAAATTCAGGAGAAGATGGATCAAAAAGAAGAAGACAATAAGGAAGAAAGACAAAAGTCACTTAAAGAACTATAGAAGAACGTGGGCCAACAAGTAGAAGCTATGAAAGAGGAAGCACAAAAATCTATTAAAGAAATACATGAAAACACAATCAAGCAAGCGAAAGATCTGAGCACATCCATCCAGATACTAAAAACAGAAGTAGAAACAACTAAGAAATCACAGAGGGAGACAACATTGGAGATAGAAAACCTTGGGAAGAAATCAGGGGCCATAGATGCAAGTATCAACAATAGAATACAAGAGATAGAAGACAGAATCTCAGAAGCCGAAGATACCATAGGAACTATTGATTCAACAGTCAAAGAAAATACTAAATGCAAAAAGGTGGTAACCCAAAACATCCAGGAAATCCAAGACACTATGAGAAGACCAAACCTAAGGATTATAGGTATAGACGAGAGTGAAGATTTACAAGTTAAAGGGCCAGCTAATATCTTCTATAAAATTATGGAAGAAAACTTCCCCAACCTAAGGAGAGAGATGCCCATGAATATACAAGAAGCCTATAGAACCCCAAACAGACTGGACCAGAACAGAAATACATCCCGTCACATAATAAGCAAAACTCCAAATGTAATAAACAAAGAAAGAATACTAAAGGCAGCAAGAGAAAAAGGCCAAGTAACATATAAAGGAAGACCTATCAGAATAACACCAGACTTCTCACCTGAGACCATGAAAGCTAGAAGACCCTGGGCAGATATCATGCAAACTCTAAGAGAACACAAACTTCAGCCAAAACTACTTTACCCAGCAAAACTCTCAATCGCCATTGATGGAGACATCAAGGTATTCCATGACAAAACTAAATTTGCAAGATATCTTTCCACAAATCCAGCCCTACAAAGGATAATAGGGGGAAAACACCAAGACAAGGATGGAAACTACACCTGGGAAGAAGCAAGATAGAAACCTCCTCTCATCAAACCCAAAAGAAGATAACCTCTCGAATATAAAAAATAAATAAAATAAATAAATATAATTTCAAAAATGGCTGGAGGTAATAATTACTATTCCTTAATATCTCTTAACATCAATGGACTCAATTCCCCAATAAAAAGACATAGATTAACAGACTGGATACGGAAACAGGACCCTACATTTTGCTGCATACAGGAAACACATCTCAGTGTTAAAGACAAACACTGCCTTAGAGTAAAAGGCTGGAAGACAATGTTACAAGCAAATGGTCTCAGGAAACAAGCTGGAGTAGCCATTCTAATATCAGATAAAATTGACTTCCAACCTAAGATCATCAAAAGAGACTCAGAAGGTCACTTCTTGCTGGCCAAAGGGAAAATCCACCAAGAAGAGCTCTCAATACTGAACATCTATGCTCCAAATGCAAGGGCACCCTCATTCATAAAAGAAACCTTACTAAAGCTTAAAGAACACATTACACCTAACACAATAATTGTGGGTGACTTCAACACTCCACTCTCCTCAATGGACAGATCAGGAAAGCAGAAACTAAACAGGGACACAGTGAAACTAATTGAAACTCTGGACCAATTGGATTTAACAGATATATATAGAACATTTCATCCTAAAGCTAAAGAATATACCTTTTTCTCAGCACCGCATGGTACCTTCTCCAAAATAGACCATATAATTGGTCACAAGACAGATGTCAACAAATACAAGAAGATCGAGCTAATCCCATGCCTCCTATCAGATCACCATGGAGTAAGAGTGGTCTTCAATAGCAACAAAAACAACAGAAAGCCCACATACACATGGAAACTGAACAATACTCTACTCAATGACACCTTGGTCAAGGAAGAAATAAAAAAGGATATCAAAGACTTTTTAGAATTCAATGAAAATGAAGGTACAACCTACCCAAATCTATGGGACACAATGAAAGCAGTGCTAAGAGGAAAACTAATAGCTCTGAGTGCATCCAAAAAGAAACTGGAGAGAGCATACACTAGCAGCTTAATGGCACACCTTAAAGCCCTGGAAGAAAAACAAGTTAATTCGCCCAGGAGGAGTAGAAGACAAGAAATCATCAAACTCAGGGCTGAAATCAATCAAATAGAAACAAAGAGAACCATACAAAGAATCAACAAGACCAGGAGCTGGTTCTTTGAGAAAATCAACAAGATAGATAAGCCCTTAGCCAGACTAACCAAAGGACACAGAGACAGTATACAAATTAACAAAATTAGAAATGAAAAGGGAGATATAACAACAGAAACTGAGGAAATTCAAAAGATCAGATCCTACTACAAAGGTCTATACTCAAAACAACTGGAGAATCTGGAGGAAATGGACAATTTCCTAGACAGATATCAAATACCCAAATTAAATCAGCATCAAGTAGACCAGCTAAATAGTCCCATAACCCCTAAAGAAATAGAAGGGGTTATAGAAAGCCTCCCAACCAAAAAAAGTACGGGACCAGATGGTTTTAGTGCAGAATTCTATCAGACCTTCGAAGAAGACTTAACACCAATACTTTTCAAACTATTCCACAAAATAGAGACAGAAGGGACACTGCCCAACTCATTCTTCGAAGCCACAATTACGCTAATACCTAAACCACAAAAAGATCCAACAAAGAAAGAGAACTACAGGCCAATTTCTCTTATGAATATAGATGCAAAAATACTAAATAAAATTCTTGCTAACCGAATACAAGAGCACATCAAAACGATCATCCACCATGATCAAGTAGGCTTCATCCCAGGGATGCAGGGATGGTTCAATATACGGAAATCCATCAATGTAATCCACTACATAAACAAACTGAAAGAAAAAAACCACATGGTCATCTCATTAGATGCTGAAAAAGCATTCGACAAAATTCAGCATCCTTTCATGCTAAAAGTCTTGGAAAGAGCAGGAACTCAAGGCCCATACCTAAACATAGTAAAAGCAATCTACAGCAAACCAGTAGCCAACATCAAAATAAATGGAGAGAAACTTGAAGCAATCCCACTAAAATCAGGGACTAGACAAGGCTGCCCTCTCTCTCCATATCTTTTCAATATAGTACTTGAAGTTCTAGCAAGAGCAATTAGACAACATAAGGAAGTCAAAGGGATACAAATTGGAAAGGAAGAAGTGAAACTATCATTATTTGCAGACGATATGATAGTTTACCTAAGCGACCCAAAAAACTCCACCAGAGAACTTCTACAGCTGATAAACAACTTCAGCAAAGTAGCAGGTTATAAAATTAACTCAAGCAAGTCAGTGGCCTTCTTGTACTCAAAGGACAAGCAGGCTGAGAAAGAAATTAGGGAAATAACACCCTTCACAATAGCCATAAACAACATAAAGTATCTTGGCGTAACTCTAACCAAACAAGCGAAAGATCTGCACAACAGGAACTTCAAGTCCTTGAAGAAAGAAATCGAAGAAGACCTCAGAAGATGGAAAAATATTTCTTGCTCCTGGATTGGCAGGATCAATATAGTAAAAATGGCCATCTTGCCAAAAGCAATATACAGATTCAATGCAATCCCCATCAAAATCCCAACTCAATTCTTCATAGATCTAGAAAGAGCAATTCTCAAATTCATCTGGAGCAACAAAAAACCCAGGATAGCTAAAACTATTCTCAACAATAAAAGGACTTCTGAGGGAATCAATATCCCTGACCTCAAGCAGTACTACAGAGCAATTGTGTTAAAAAACTGCATGGTATTGGTATAGCAACAGGCAAGCAGATCAATGGAACAGGATTGAAGACCCAGAAATTAACCCATAGACTTATGGTCACTTGATCTTTGATAAAGGAGCCACAACCATCTGGTGGAATAAAGATAGCCTTTTCAACAAATGGTGCTGGTTCAACTGGAGGTCAACATGCAGAAGAATGCGAATTGACCCACTCTTATCTCTTTGCACTAAGATCAACTCCAAGTGGATCAAGGACCTCCACATAAAACCAGACACACTGAAACTATTAGAAAAGAAACTTGGGAAGACCCTGGAGGACTTGGGCACAGGGGAAAAGTTCCTGAACAGAACACCAATAGCTTACGCACTAAGATCAAGAATCAACAAATGGGACCTCATAAAATTACAAAGTTTCTGCAAAGCAAAGGACACTGTCAGAAGGACAAAACGGCAACCAACAAAGTGGGAAAAGATCTTCACCAACCCCACATCCGACAGAGGGCTAATATCCAATATATACAAAGAACTCAAGAAGTTAGATCCCAAAGAACCAAATAACCCTATCAAAAAATGGGGCACAGAGCTAAACAAAGAATTTTCACCAGAAGAAATTCGGATGGCCGAGAAACACCTTAAAAGATGTTCAACATCATTAGTCATCAGGGAAATGCAAATCAAAACAACCCTGAGATTCCACCTCACACCAGTCAGAATGGCTAAGATTAAAAACTCAAGAGACAACAAGTGCTGGCGAGGATGTGGAGAAAGAGGAACACTCCTCCACTGTTGGTGGGATTGCAAAATGGTAAAACCGCTCTGGAAATCAGTTTGGAGGTTCCTCAGAAAATTGGGCATGTCACTTCCAGAGGACCCTGGCATACCACTCCTGGGCATATACCCAGAGGATTCCCCTGCATGCAATAAAGACACATGCTCCACTATGTTTATAGCAGCCTTGTTTATAATAGCCAGAAATTGGAAGGAGCCCAAATATCCCTCAAAGGAGGAATGGATACAGAAAATGTGGTATATTTATACAATGGAATACTACTCAGCAATTAAAAATATTGAATTCATGCAATTTGTAGGTAAATGGTTAGACCTGGAAAATATCATCCTGAGTGAATTAACCCAATCACAAAAGAATGCACATGAAATGCAATCACTGATAAGTGGATATTAATGAGCCCAGAAGCCCTAAATACTCAAGACACAAATAGCAAGTCAAATGATTCCCAAGAAGAAGAAAGGAGAGGACCCTGGGCCTGTAAAGATTGCATCCAGTTTAGTAAAGAAACCGAGGGGGGAGGGGGAATGATTGGGGAATAGTTGGGGGGGAGAGGAACTATGGGAACTATGGTGGGTGGGAACTGGGAAAGGGGAAAGCCTTTGGAATGTAAACATAGAATATAGAAAATAAAAATTAAAAAAAAAGAAAAAAAGAAAGAAAAGAAAAATGTGCTCAATAAACGTATAAATTGTATGGGCATTGCTAGCCACAGCACAATAATAAATGCTACATTACCTAACTTGAAAGACTTTCCACTGTTGACTGTGTAAAAAAGTAACTCCGTGTTTGTTCTCTGTCCCATTGGCACAGTGGAGGCTAATGAAATAAATCACCCTCGGCACTATTGCTAGCACCATTGTCCTAAAAACATATTCCTTAGTTTAAAAAAGAAGTTCAAAAACTGACACCGAGAAACAAGGCTCAGTGGGCAGCTGCGACAACTGTGGGTGCTTACTGACATCAAAGGAAAGCCACTCATCACCGTCATGACCGTGATGGGTTTATTTACCAGCCATGAACAATACAGAAAAGGGAACATCGAGTCCTGGGCATTTGACAAGGGTATTTCCCTTGAGTGCATTCTACTTTGTTTTGGAGAAGTTGTATGTATTCCTCTAAGATAAGGGTAAAAATTCAGGTAATTGAAAGCATGTCCATCCTGTATTGATATGCACTAAGCCCACTTTCTACTCTTCCTCCTCCCCCTTCCTCCTCCTCTTCTTCCTCCTCCCCCTCTTCCTCCTCCTCTTCCTCTTCTTCCTCCTCCTCCTTCCTTTTTCTAAAATTCATATTTTAACTGATTTAATTTCTTGGCACCGTTTAAAAGCACTGGCCCTCAGCTTTCCCTGATTTTTCACTTGACTGCTGATCTTGAAATGTGATCCTGTCCGCGACACCACAGGCAAAACTTCAGTCACTGCTACGGAAACTGAGCCAACTTACCCGCGCTGTGTGAGTTTCCATCCCGTGGGTCACAATCCTTGTTAAAGTTGTTCACTGAAAAGAGTGTGGAAACCAGAAGACCAAGCAGACTACTGCAAGACAGGATCTCCTCAACATGACAGGGAAGGAAGCTAGCTGGACCCAGGAAACCTCATCAGCGTGGCTACCTAAGCAAGACATGCATGGTGACAATGCTGGGTGGTGACGCAGCAGCCTGGAGAGAGAAAACCTCACAAGGCCACACTCCTAGATGAGGAACTGCAGGCAATCAATGGCTGGTGAGAAAGTGGTTTTATCCAGGGATGAGTTCCCTCATTGGTTATCCAATCATTAGTAGTCAGTCCTAATCACATGTATATATGAGCGAGGCTTCACGGCTCAGTAGGATAAATGTATATGTGTTTATACTCTCTCTCTCTCTCTCTCTCTCTCTCTCTCTCTCTCTCTCTCTCTCACACACACACACACACACACACACACACACACACACACATGAATAGGTCATCAATTTGAGATGGAGTTGGGGAGACATGGGAAAAATAAGAAGGGCAGAGGGAGGGGTAGAAATGTTGTATTTACAGTATTTGTCTATAACATTCTAAAAAAAATCAGTTAAAAATATAAATGTCAAATGTCCTCACTACAAAAGAAAAAATGCTTACTGAGAGAATATTTAGTTTAAGTGAACAAATACCTTACTGTGTACCTACTGGATGTCAGATGACTAAGAAAATATCCATACTATAGACGAAGCCATCACAAAAGCCAACCTGTATCAACCCCTCAGAGCATCAATTAATATAACATGGGAGTTATCTAAAGAAACCTGAGAATGACAGAGATGGTTGTCTAAGAGAAAGGATGGCTTTTTAAGCTAGTATGTGGAAGACAAAAGTAGGTCAAACAAACACAGCTTTAACCACAAGGTCAGCTCTCAGCTGACCGAGTTTCAGGATAATTTCAAGGCGTGATCTATGTGAGTGATTAACAGTCACAGGTGGGATATGCACTGACTCTGAACTGAGATGTGTCCTGCTCATGAGGGTGGCATCCTCCTTAAAATATCATACTGTACAGGATGAAGACTATATACTCCATTCCACATGGACTACATTATTGGAAGGGACCTTGAAAAGTGTTCACACCTGACACAGGGTAGGGTGGGAGAAACTTGCTGACACTTTTAGCATATACTATACAGAGCCTGAGGAAACAAACTGTCCCTTATATAGGTTTACTTTTATGACTTTTAATCATGTATAGTTGTGTGTCTGAATGTGGGTATGTGTATTCTATGAGACCCGAAGCATTGGGTCTCTGGGAGCTGGAATTACAGATGGAGGTGACATTGGTGCTTGGGTCCTTTGGAAAAGCAGCAAGTGCCCAAACCACTGAGTCATCTCTCTAGCCCCTGAATTATTTTTTTTAAATAGAGTGATAAGCCACAAAATCATTTTGGCAATAAGTCATAGGTGTCACTAAGGAAAATATTTGCATGACCTGTCTTCTCAGTGTTGAAATAAATCAGGCCTCTAAATGAAGAATGGTGGCGATCAAGCACAAAGGCCTCCAACACCCTCTGCAATCACCAGTTTCATCTGAAACCTCAGCATGCAATATAGCAAACCGCACACCCCCCCCCGTGTTCTACACAACCATTTCTATATCCTGATTTCTGTTAGTGTATTTCCTTCTCATAGTATGTGACATTTAGAAACAAACAGAAATCATTTAACCACAAATTGGTAAGCAGGTATAAAAGGAAAGACCAACATCCAGCCTCCTCTTCTACAAATAAAGACTGTCCCATACCAGGAAACATTATACACATGTGTGAAAAAATCATATAGAGTCCATTATTCTGTACAATTGATATATATATGCATATATATATATATATATTAGAAAAGAACTAAACCTAAACAATTTACAACCCAATTATATATGTTGGGATTATGTTTATTATATATAATATACATACATTTATATTATTATATAATTATATCATCAAATTATAATATACACACACATCTTCAAAGTACTTGACAAAGCAGAGAATGGATTACAGTTTTATCCAGTTGTCTTAGTAGCATGATCTAAAAGGTGATGCTGGGATTTGTTTTCATCCACCTTTTTAAGGATCTATATTGACTACAATTTTTTAACCACTGTATCCCAAAGTGAATGGGCAAGAAACAAGCTAAGCAATCCCAAGTCTTCCTGAAGCAATATCTCTTGATTTTTGCCTACACTCATTTGAAAGGTGCCAAATGCCAGGTTTGAGTATATTTGATTTTTAAAACACAGCATACCAAAACCAACAATATAAATAGCTGTGATTTTTTTAAGTCCTAGAAAGGCTATTCAAAGTACTAGCTGATAGAGAAATCACAAGATGTTTCTAGAACACAGAGGAAAGAGAGTCCTTAGAAATGTTTTTGCCAACCTAGTTATAGAAAAGCAGTCTTACTAAAAATATAATTTCTCCCAATGTTTCATTTGTCTGGATAAATGTGGCCCACAGCACAGAAACAAATCCTTAATAAGGTTGAAATGAACAGGGGCTATACTTTATTTATATTAGGTTTGTGTTTCTATAACAATTTTTAATTTTTCTATCTTGCCTAACATTTTTAAATTTCCCAAGTGCCTGGGATACAACTTGAAAGTAAAACAATTAAACCAATCACCATTGAAGAGTGGTCTTGATTCGGGCAGCAAATGTTTATTGGTTTCACAGAACATCATATTTATGATTTGCTTGTGGTAGAAAACAAATTCACTACCGAAGAACTCTGGTCCCCTAACTCTACATATTATCAAGATGCCAGAGAGGAGCGGGAGGGAAGCTCTGTGCTTTTAATTTACTTCTATTTAGAAAGAAAGCCACTTGAGTCACCCTGGCTTGCTTTCCTTGGTGTGAGTCATAGTGCATTTCCTTCAGACTCTGAGTGTTTCCATGTAAACAAACTATGTAGTTCACTTGGGGATAGAAGTCACAGTATTTGAGATTACAAAGACCTATTAGATCATCCGGTCTGGCCCACAAGAGATAGTCTCGAGATAAAGAGCAGGTCAAGAAGAAGGAGTTGGCAAAAAAGCTTTTTCCATGCTGTCTTGGTTTTTAACTTATCTAATAGTTCTCTGGTCACTTCCCAAGTGGGCTAGTAACGTTATCATTATGCAGCTGTGCTTATCTGAATCTCTAACCTTCCACGCACTGCCATTTGTGGAAGAAATTTACTTGTTTGCAAAATATGAACAGTGAAGACTCTGCTCTTTAAACTCCCCAAGCACTATTCCGTCAGTGAATAAAGCCAACGGGCCAGTTCTCGTCTGCTGTTTTTCCTCAGCTCTTTTCACTAAGCAGAGAAATCAGACCTTCCAACCCAAGCTTAGCAAAGCAAGAGTGGGGAACCATAGAACACAGTGTGGTTGCGATGTAGTGCTTTACAAAGTGTCCATTTCCATTTTCCATTCTTCGTGGAATCAAGTAAAAAGGGGCTGTGGTAAGGGACGATGTGAAACAATAGGAATCCTAAATCGATAAAGGCAACACCCGTTCAGACAGCTGTCTCCTTTGTTCTGAGTTCTTAGTGTCTTATTTCACGTACAGATGACAGATTCCACTTATCGGGATCATATCCATATCATATCAATATTACTAAAACAGTAAGGGCCACATGCAAACTAAACACATATACAGACACATGTGTGTACAAGCACACGTGTACAGAGGAAAAACTGACAATAACCTAGTAACCCAAAGGATAAACTGGAATAAATAAACAGACCCAAACATTTTTTTAATTTTTATTTTCTATATTCTATGTTTACATTCCAAAGGCTTTCCCCTTTCCCAGTTGCCCCACCCACCCTACGTCCCATAATTCCTCTCCCCCCCAACTATTCCCCAATCATTCCCCCTCCCCCCACGGTTTCTCTACAAAACTGGATCCAATCTTTACAGATCCAAACATTTTAAAACATAATTATTCCCATTTGCTGAACACCAACCAAGCTATCCCTGGAAGAAAATACATTTTTATTGAGTTAGAACTTCCCGTGTCAGCAGTGAGGGAGATTGTTTTATGTTAGAATTGCTATGGGAGAAAAGTATGGTCCTTCACTTCCACAATTTACATCCCACAGCAAAGCCTAACATTCCATTTTAGCAGATGAGAAATTTGAGGATTTGGTGGGAACTCTGTACAACTCTCCACGGGCAGTGAGCTCGTGCTGTGGACGAAGCCCTTTGCCAGATTTTCTCAGAATGAAAAGGGAGGCAACAGATATGGTCTCTGACCTGTCTACCCCTAAGGTTTTATGTGAAAGAGGATCAACTCCCACAGTCCTGCCTCTTACAGGATGGAAAGTGGTGACACTTGGAAAAGCAGCGCTTCGGTTAACCTGGCTATGTTGACCTTAGAAAGTGAACTAGAGTTTGGAGGAAAGCAAACTTCCTTCAATTTCCCCTAACAGAATTTATTAACATAAAGATTACTTTATAAAAACTGGGTAGAGATAAGACAAACCCAGAGAGGATCGTGAAGGGTCCTCAGACTAGGACAAGCAGAGAATCCTTGTACCTTGCGCCTGAAAGAGTAGGAAAGAAACAGATGTTAAGGAGTCAAAGCTGGAGCTGTCACGGATGGCCACCGAGCTGTCGCGGATGGCTACCATCCATGAGGTCCCGCTCTGTCTTGTGGCCTTCCAGAAGGCCATCAGAGGGATTCTGAGCCCTAACTCCATTCTCCACTTTCCCTCCAACTTCTTACTGGTGACTTCTGCAGTTAAGCATATCGAGAAGCAACAGGAAAAGGCACTGTTGGGCCTGTACACGAAGGAACCTCTGAGGCACAGACCAGCATAAGAAAGAACTGGCAAGGACATACAGAGCCACAGAGCCCGCTAAACTTAGAACCATGCACAGTCCCCAGGACGCTGTGTATGCTGTATTGAGAACTACCTTGGTAGATTGGTTAAGAGTAATGTTCCACTTACGGCATAGCATTTTGGCACGTGCCTGTTAGAAGACATCAAAGTCATATCCATGTGCATGTACAACTCAAGCCATAGAACATAAATGGTAAAGTTGAGCTGAGCCAGTATTCTGCCAAGCTGAGGTCTGAAATTGGCACTTTTACATGTCAAACAACTCTCCAGGATAAATTTAGCTTTATAATGCTGACCTCAGAACACACAGAGTTCAGAATTACTTGCAAACCTTAAGAAATGTTAAACTGTGTTCAGAACAGTTTTAGCTTTAAGAAGAATAATTTCCTTATTCTAATAGGCAGTGTCCTGGTTAGGGTTATTGCTGCTGTGATGAAACATTGTGATCAAACACAAGTTGGGGAGAAAAGAATTTATTTGGCTTATGCTTACACATCACAGTCTATCTTTGAAAGAAGTCGGGACAGGGCCTCAAACAGTGCTTGAAGCTGGAGGCAGGAGCTGATGTAGAGGCCACAGAGGGACACTGCTTACTGGCTTGCTCCGCTGGTTTGTTTATTGTAATTGAGGACCACTAGCTCAAGGATAGAACCACCCATAATAGACTGGTCACTGCTCCAAGTATCACCAAGCAAGAAAATGCCCCAGAAGACTTATGTACAGTCTAATCTTACAGAAGCATTTTCTCAGTTGAGGCTCCTTCCTCTCAGATGATTCTAGCTTGAGTCAAGTTGACATAAAACCAACTAGCACAGGTTTTCATCCATATACTTCATATGGGGACATTCTAGTAGAACGATTAGCTGAAATTTTTGTTTTTTAGGCATGGCAGACGATAAAAAGTTTATTTCTCAGGAATTCCTTTTTTTTTTTAACCTTTCCATTTAGTTCTCAGGGATATGCTTTCCTTAATTAAAAATTATTATTTTATGTGTAGTTATGTATGTATATTGTGTGAGAGAGCTAGAGAAACATAGAAGACACAAACACGGGTTGACATAGAAAGTGTGTCACAGACACAAACACAGGGTGACACAGATGACATAGAAAGACACAAACATGGGGGGGTGGTCAGAGACAGAGACTGAAAGACAGAGAATAGATCCCGTGGTTGTCTGAAGACTCAGAAGAACCCTTTCAGGAGTCACAACTCTGTCTTTGCATTATGCGATCAGGGGATTCATCTCAGGTTGTTTGATTTGTGCAACAAGTACTTTTGGCCAACTGAAACATCTCAGCCTCTCTGAAATCCTTTGATTTTGCTTGATTTATTGTGTTTTTCATATAGGTTTTGCCATATCAGCAGCACCTAATCACATAATCATGAAGAACTACAAATACATTAAGACTCCCTGCCACTTAGAGTTTATAGAACACATATCTGAAAACTCCATCATGTCTCCATGAGGCCTGTCCATTCGGGATGGAAGTATCATATCAATCACTACAGTGGTTCAGCCTCAACATAGAACTCGGGAGCTGCCCCAGTCTGGAATTCCAGTTATGATCTGAATTCTATACATTCTATTCCAATTTACAAGTGGCAACCACAGAACACTTGGGGCCTTATTCATCAAACAATGAGACATTCTAGAATTCCTGGACTTGGTGAACTTTTTATACATGTGGTCAGGCTGCCCTGGACGCAAAGGGATCAATGTTTAGTTTGGGATGGCCGTGGGAGGGCCTGGTGTGGTTTGTCTCGGTAAGTTGCCAGTTCAGAGTGAAAGCTGAATCTCCCGCCACGCTCTTACTTACAGCAAAGACAGCAGGACAAGTTAACTCAGGGCGACAACACAAGGAGCTAATTTCAAAGACCATCTGCACCACAGGAAATTTAAGAACGGTTTCCTAAATCTAAAATTGGCAGATAAACCAGGAAATAGATTCCTGATCCAGAATTCACCACTGGACAGAAATTCTTTAGGTCCTAAGAAAAATGAATATCTTAATATTAACTTTCTTTTATCATAACACATAAACAATAAAACAGAACCCTTTTGAACGTCCTATGGGATCAAGAAGGGATCTTGACTAAGATCCATTCCCCCAGGACCAACTGGCAAATGAGCAAATCGTAAAGGCAGAAAATATGTTGTCATATGATCTTTCTGGCAGCATGTAGATTAGAGTCACTTGCAAGTAATCTTGAAATGACAAATCTCAGCAAAACCATAATTTATTGTTTTTTTCTTTTTTGTCTGTCTTCCTCAAACATATAGATTTGTGCCCCTTATGCCTAAAGCAGACAGCAGAGAGAAGCAGGATGCACTTCTGTGGAATGCAAAGAGTCAGTTGTGTATCTAATACCGTTTGGAGTTGTAAATAAGAAAAATACCACATAGAGCTTTTTACTGTGTGTGTTCAGAATCCTCTCTCCCCCCCAGTTACATCTGCAGAGGTTGTATTTCCTTCCCCTACTGGAACCACATGCATTTATTAAAGCAATACAGAGAAAATACAGAAGACAGAATCTTCCCTGTAGACAACGCCCACGCCTTATCAGACACCACGTTAGGCGAACTTCTCCCCTATGCCACCCTGCCTTAATGCACCATATAGAGAAGGCTCTCATGCTGTAAGGCTGTCACATACATTTTCTGCTCACTCAGAGCTTCCTGAATAGAGAGAGATCTATTTGTCTCCATGGTGTTTTGCCATGAACAGTACCGGAGCTGCTGGGACACAATGGGAGATGTGTTTTCCCTTAACCTCTTGACTCAGATATGTTCTGATGCTAAACGTTATTGCATTTTGCATTAGCCCAGAACAGTGGGGTATCAGTGACGGATGGAAACAGCTGAGAAGAGCCATGGCAGCTCTTATGTGCTCCACACTGCAGTTCGTAGCAGACTACTAAGCATATGATGTTTATTCAGAGAAAGCAAAGACGGGGAGTGAGAAGGGAGGGAGTGAGCTGTGCCTTTCTCATCCTTTCCGTTACTGAGATAATCTGCCCTGGAAAGGGACATGCAGTGTTTGATCATATGTATTACCTTGGCAGAAGCTAATTTCCTTTTCTGTGTTACCCTAGTCATCTACAAACCGTGGACTCTCATGCACAGCTTCTGTGATTCTCTTCTGTTGCCCTCTGGTAGCCTGATGGTAGCCATCACTGTAAACTCCTCACCATCTTGCACATGCCTCTTTGACAGTATGGAGAGAAAGCTGGGCAAGCATTTTCCCATGTTATAGGACAGAATTATACAAAAGCTCAGAAGTAAGAGTCTACTGTACGCAAGCAATGATTCCACAGAGGGCATCTCAGAATTGCACGTTTCTCAATGCTCTAGACATCCTAGAAATCATGATGAATCTCAGGAATTCAAATGTCTTGACTATGGCAGAATCAACTTGAGTGACAGCATCCATCCTCCCTGGTAGGTTCCTTTTACATGGGTTGTGAAGGGTGTTTTGTTGAATGAGTGATTAATATAGTTTAATTTTCAGGAGAATACTTAATTACTTAATGTTAAAATATCTGTTTCTAAAATACAGCTTCTTCAGTGCTGTACCATAGAGTTCTAATTAGTGAAGAGAACTAATCTGTACTTCAGAAAGAAAAAGACTGATTTTCCCTTTAAATTATATATGTGTGTGTGTGTTTGTGTGTGTGTGTTTACATGTGTATGTATGTATGTATGTATGTATGTGCAACTATCCAAGGATGAATAAAGAGGACAATCATATGAGCTGCAGTTACAGAGTGTAGGACACTCAGTGTACGTGTCAGGCATTGCACTTGATAAGCCATTCAGTGTGGGTGTTAGGTATTGAACTTGGTCAATCCCTCTTCAAGAGCAGTCTGCACTTTTAACTGCTGAGCCTTCTCTCCATATGTTTAGGATAATATTTATAAGCACAATGAAAGGGGTAATTGAGCATATCTATCTAAAGACAACAAGTAATTCCCAAATTTCTTACCCCCAGTTTGCATAACCAGAAAACTGAAATTAAGAAATATCAAAATAAAATTCCATATGATCCAGTCACCTGATTGCTGGGCACATCAACAGAGGAATCTAAGTTAACATAGCACAAAGATAATTGCATATTTGTATTTATTATAACAAGTTCATGGTCATCAAGGAATGAGGCAGCCTAGAATACTATCAGTAGATAAAGGGATTCAGAAATTCTCCACCAATACAAGGCAGGATATTATTCAGACAAAAAGAATAAAATCATGAGGCTAGGGGCCTAGCTCAGTTGGTGGAGCACTTGCCAAGGCATGGCAGTACATTGGCTGTAATCCCCACACTTGGTCTGTGAAGGTCAAGGAATCAGAAGTTCAAGGTCATCCTTAGCTACATAGAGAGCTGGAAGCCAGCCTAAGGTGCATTGGGGACTCTGTCTCAAAAACTAAAAATATATAAACAAAAAGAAAGAAAGAAAGAAAATAATGAAATCATATCACTTTCTGGAGAAATGAATGAAGTAAAAGAATCTGGCATTAAGTGAAATAATCCAGACTCTAGAAGGCAAGTGTCCCATGTCTTCTTGCAAGAAGACATTGGAAGGGGGATATTTGGGAAGAGGAAGGAGAATGGTAAAGTGGTATGAAAGGGGGTGAGTATGTGATAATAACATGTCTGAAAAAATAAGTGTTTTCTTATGCAAAACCATTGGTGCTCAAGAACATACATCATGAATTGATAATATCAAACTCACTTAAGAGTTGACTGAGTATTCAGGATTTAGGAAATTCACAGTGATGTTTGAACTGAGTGTCTCAATTCTCCTTGAGGCTCTAGAAAGCCAAGAGAGGGTGATGAGTCAAGGTGAACTTGGGGAGGCCCAGTGTTGCGTCCTTGCGAATGCCTACTCCGTACAAAGGGGAGACTAAAGGCATTAAATTTTCTAGTAATGCCATGCTCTTGGATTGGCAGGATCAGTATAGTAAAAATGGCCATCTTGCCAAAAGCAATCTACGGATTCAATGCAATCCCCATCAAAATCCCAACTCAATTCTTCATAGATCTAGAAAGATCAATTCTCAAAATCATCTGGAGTAACAAAAAAACCCAGGATAGCTAAAACTATTCTCAACAATAAAAGTACTTCTGGTCAATATCCCTGACCTCAATCAGTACTACAGAGCAATTGTGTTAAAAACTGCATGGTATTGGTACAGCGACAGGCAAGTAGATCAATGGAATAGAATTAAAGACCCAGAAATGAACCCACAGAGTTATGGTCACTCGATCTTTGATAAAGGAGCTACAACCATCCAGTGGAAAAAAAAGATAGCCTTTATAACAAATGGTGCTGGTTCAACTGGAGGTCAACATGCAGAAGAATGCGAATTGACCCACTCTTATCTCCTTGTACTAAGATCAACTCCAAGTGGATCAAGGACCTCCACATAAAACCAGACACACTGAAACTAATAGAAAAGAAACTGGGGAAGACCCTGAAGGACATGGGCACAGGGGGAAAGTTTCTGAACAGAACACCAATAGCTTATGCTCTAAGATCAAGAAGTTAGACCCCAGAGAACCAAATAACCCTATTAAAAAATGGGATACAGAGCTAAACAAAGAATTTTCACCAGAAGAAATTCCGGTGGCTGAGAAGCACCTTAAGAGATGTTCAACATCATTAGTCATCAGGGAAATGCAAATCAAAACAACCCTGAGATTCCATCTCACACCAGTCAGAATGGCTAAGATTAAAAACTCAGGAGACAACAGGTACTGGTGAGGATTTGGAGAAAGAGGAACACTCCTCCACTGTTGGTGGGATTGCAAGATGGTACGACCGCTCTGGAAATCAGTCTGGAGGTTCCTCAGAAAATTGTGCATGACACTTCCAGAGGACCCTGTCATACCACTCCTGGGCATATACCAGAGGATTCCCCTGCATACAATAAAGACACATGCTCCACTATGTTCATAGCAGCCTTATTTATAATAGCCAGAACTTGGAAGGAGCCCAGATGTCCCTCAAAGGAGGAATGGATACAGAAAATGTGGTATATTTATACAATGGAATACTACTCAGCAATTAAAAATAATGAATTCATGCAATTTGTAGGCAAATGGTTGGATCTGGAAAATATCATCCTAAGTGAGTTAACCCAATCACAAAAGAATACACATGAAATGCAATAACTGATAAGTGGATAATAATGAGCCCAGAAGCTCTGAATACTCAAGGCACAATTAACAAGTCAAAAGATTCCCAAGAATAAGAAAGGAGAGGACCCTGGTCCTGAAAAGACTGGATCCAGTTTTGTAGGAGAGTACCAGAACAGAGAAATGGAGGGGGGGGTGATTGGGGAATAGGCGGGGGTGGGGGGGATGACTTATGGGACATATGGTGAAGGGGGAATTGGGAAAGGGGAAAGCCTTTGGAATGTAAACAAAGAATATAGAAAAAATAATAAAAATTTTTTTCTAGTAATGAACTAAGGGAAAGAGTGATCTGATTTCTAAAACTTAAAATTCATGAACAAGCTTTCTTCAAGAAAACTTACAATCTTCTAAATATCCGGTTTCCTTCAACTGCCAATAAGCATTCCTCACATAACAAAGATCAAGACACCAGCCACATTGCAATGTTTTGAAGATTTCCAGTATATCGGACCATAGCTGGATTGAGTAAACCGATTATAAAATAAAATGACATTTCAATTACCGATGTAAGTCTCATAATTTTTACCTTTCATTCCCTCCCCTCCTTTTTTTTCTTTTTTTCTTTTTTTCTTTTTTCTGCTCAAACTGGGTCTCACTGTTTAGCCCATAGAATTCACTACGCAGTACAGGCTGGCCTCAAACTCATGACAATCCTCACTCTGCCTTTCTAAGTGCTAAGATTATAATAATCATGACCACCATATCCAGTTTCATATTTAGAAGTTAGCCTGCTAAAGCTTTCTTCTTCCTGTCCAAGCCCCAGGGTTAATTCCCAGAAGATATTAGAGACACTTGTGTATCAGTGTATTTAAGAGTTTGTGGGCTAGCAGTGATTTTTAGTTATAATGCACTGAAGAGTTTTCCTGAAGGAATGAACAATACTCAGCTGAAATGAAGGTCAGGAGTCTTTAGAAACACACTTAAAAACCCCGTGGAAACAGATACTAAGATGTCATTTCCAACATAATTTATTTACCCCACAGTCCCCAAACACTGCTGTACCATAGACCTCTAGGTAAAAACCACTTCACTGGAATTCAAGTGGACACAACCTATTGTCAAAGTCAGTAGATGAACATTCACAGCATACCTTTGTCTTCATAATGGGGACCTCCCCAGTACTCATATGCTTGTGGGAATCACAAGTATGTAAATCCACCCAGGTTTATGCTGCTGAAATGGAGCAGATTGTCTTACACAGAGGAATGAGGGCATACACCGTTTTGTTAGATGCATAAACAGAACCAAGTAGATCCTTGTATGCCAAGTGACTGTACATGTTGAATGCACCAACCCTTATCCAACAGTTATAGGTAAGCAATGTGTTTCCTGTTAAACATACAACAAACACTGCAAAATCAGGTCAGTGATTTCTCCAGCCAGGCCTCAGTGTCTGCTAAAAGAAGAAACACTGGGGGTAAGATATGGGTGCACGTGATACAGGAGAATCTTGATCTGAGCAGTGCTGTGGAGCTAGCTTCATGGTAGCCTCTAAAAGGCCCACCAAAACTTCAACCATGCCAGCTGCCAGAAAATGATATTACATGACTTCACTAAGTACTCTCTGACTTTGTGTCTGAGTTTTCTTCTGTGAAGTGTCTGGGCTTGCAGCAACCTAGTCCTAAACAACAGAGCCAAGTCTCCTATTATTTTTGGTGCTCATTGCCAGTTTAGAGATTAATCTAAAACAAGTGTCATGTCTGTCATTCATGACTGTGACCCGTCATCATGCAATGTACTTTGACATAATCTGGATCCAATGAGCACCATTCAGGCCTCTCGGCATTGTCCTGTAGAAGACTGGTGCATATCTCTGCAATAAAGTTATAATACAGAAGTCAGAGACCAGCTTAGTTGAAAATCTAAAACATGAACTCAAAACATGGCTCCAGAATCTGGAAGCTTCCTTTCACGGAGGGATCATTAATATTCTCAATTTGATGATATCGAAGAAAACTCAATGTGAAGGCAAAAAGATGATACCAAAAATGTAAAGGCAAAAAGATGGCCCAAATTTGTACCACCTTTCTGAATTCACATCCTTTGCCATGAGCCTACAGGAATTCTTCCCTGCCTCCAACCCCATCCCTGGCTTCAGGATTGGCCCTTGTGTTTTCCTTTGGCTAACAAGATTCCAGCATACACAAAACAAGCAGAAACTTACAAAATCCTCAAGACCCTTGACTTTTTCTTGTCATTACCTCACCAGCTTTACCTTGAAGACATGCTGGGCCTAGCTTGTTGTGGAATGTGAGAAGAGCTGAGTTACCCCAGGGGCTCCATCCCACACCCAAATGGTTGCAATGAATCAGCCCAACCAAGGCCATCACAACTGGCCCACTGAAGCACAGACTCCTAGACTGGGATGGTTATTCACCACCGATTATCTCTGTTGCTCGTTAAGCGGTATCACTGTGTGATACTAGACAATTCATGAAAATAAAATCTGACCCAAAGAAACCGAACATGAAAATACATCACGGGTACAAATATGAAACAAATTTGAATTCTAAAATACCAGTAAAATAACTGCACTCAGTCTTACCTTTCAAAGGCTTTCCTAGGGGAAAAAAAGGGCCCGGAGAAATCATAGTTCGTTCTCGCCATGTTGCTTTGTGCAAGTCCCAAGGAAAGCTAGGAGGCTGTACAGTTATCTCCCTTGATGTAACTCTAAACTATACAACCTACTACCTCAACCTGGGAACATGCAGTCACAATGGCTGGAGAGCTACCCTTGCTTAAGCTCTTCAATTTCATGTTAGTCTTACAAAAGATCTTCATGCTGTTGCCTACTTCATAAGTAATGCTGTGGCCGTTCATAAGAAACAACACATTAAAGGGTCTGAACAAGAAAAAAGGTAGAGAAAAATCTGGTTTGAGATTGCTCTGAGGTGGGAATGGAGCAGATATTGGGGACTGGTACCTTTGAAATTTTGTATTCATGCAAGTTATAATAGTATTATCTAACAGTTGTTCTGCCCAATACACCAGCCTCTGATATCCATCGAAGAGAGAGAAAAGCCATTTGGTGTCTAAACTTGGATAACTGTGTGTGGGGGTGGCGGGGAGAGAAGTAGTTGAAAAACAAACTTGTCTGAAAGCTAAAAAAATCTGAAAATTCTTAAGGGTCAGTACAAGAGAGAAAATGAATGAAATCAGAACAGTGGAAGGATTGAACACAGTAATCTGAGCAAAGCAGGAAACACAGAGGCCATATAGAATATTCACCTGCAGTTATCTATAACACAACATAAAATGTTCCCCTATCCCCATTTTCCCAGGATTATTTTGGCATTTTGTATTAGTTTTTCCCCTAATGGTTTCTTTAGCAGCCTGGAAAATGTGCCTCTGTTCCTCTCTCTGTTAGAGAATGAGGTAAATTCCTCTGATGGAATTCTGAAATTTTCAACTAAGCCTTTCCTGCCTCTTCAATCCCAGTGAGATGGTGGGTCCAGAGAGAGACTCATTCAAGATAGGTGACATCCCAGCACTGTGTCTGCTTGTGTTTGGTCTGGTGCTTGGCCCATGACAACCCCTCCTCACCGCGAGGCTGAACTCTCATTTAAACTTGTCATGAATATCCTGGCATGTCTGAACACACTGTGAGCTCATTTCTGCTACACTGACTATGTTCAAAGGACTAAGCTCCCCAAGGGATCAAGTGGTGTTTCTACATGTTGCTCTTAACCCGCCCCCCCTCGACAGGGATGGTTATTCTGATTTTTCTAACTTTAGTCTCTTGCACAGTCTTCCTGAATAGAGCTATTTTTGAGGGGGAAGCCTTTGTTGAATCAAAGGTGACTAGTTCCTTGGGTGATGGGGGGGCTAAGAGGTTAATTTTATCAAGGAGACCCCCAGGCATCCTTCAGAACTTAATTCAAAGAATTATTTATCTTTTGATATCATAGTTTCTAATCTAATCTTTACATCACTGCCTTGAAAAGAATCATACACATACTTCTTATTTATCTGTTATATCATTCATTAGATGCTGAGGGAATCTGTTAACCTCTAGTACTACTAGCATGGATGCTCCTTGGTACATGACAGAAGATGATAAATATATAGATAGAAAGGTATGATATCAAAGCAGGAATACACACACAAATGGTTAAATGGGAGTACAAAAGCTGGGTGACTTTTATACCCAGCCCCTTATTCTTTTCCTAATACTGGACTCTTTCTAATATTAGAGCATCATTCCTGGTAAGGTACATTTACTAGCAAAACTCTGAATGGGAAAAAACTCACAGTGAGTGAACTCATCCTGACCAGGTCCTTTGAATTCTTGCATGTCTATGGAAACTCACAAAGGATGGCTGAGGCTTCTCCCTCTAGCCACTCACGTATATAAAAGATTGGATAATCACTGAGCCCAAAAAGGGAAAATATAATTTTTCTTTTTACTTGCATTTTTTTCATATGCTCTACATGTCCAATTAACCTGATGGTATAAACACAAAAAAGAAACAGGCTGGGGAGGGAAGGATTGTCAGAAGGAGAAGCAACTGAGAGAGGAAAAGCCTCGATGTGCTAAAGCCCTAGTAGATTCTTCTCATTATATAGCTTAGATAACCAAAACATGCAGATCAAAAATGCTTTCCCTTGTGTACAGAGCTCTGTTCTGGGGTCAAAGAATCAAAGAAACTGGTCTTGAAACACCAAAGGTTTTCAATATTCTGCTCTTTGGATTGTGTGAATTTTCATGTTTATTTGCACTGATTTTAGCCCATTATCATGTATTAGTGCAATTATAGTTCATTACGTAATTAGTGTAAATATTTGCAGGCATGCAATAACAACATGCAATTAAGATATGGAATGATGTTATAAAAATTCTTAAAAGTGACAGTAAAAAAGTTAAATCGTATTTATAGCAGTTATGTATCTTTGGATAAAGAGTCCTCTATAGCCTTTAGCTTTAAAAAACAAAGTGTCTCCAGTAGTTCCTTTGAACATGTGGAAATTTGACCCATAGCCTACTAAATATTAAAGTTTTTCATGGCTGACAGCATCTCAAATAATACAGACACTCTCCATTAGTGAGTGCATGCTCTATTTGATTAGATATTGAGAATCTGGGTACAGGCTTCAATTAAGGATTGTGTCTATCCAAACCCACAGAACTCTGCAAAGGGTGGAAGTCTGAGTCATGTATCTGTCATTTTGTAAAGCGATGAAACAAAGTAGTCACCTCTAAAAGTTTGCTGAATGAATCAGCGAATGAATGAATGACTCGGGGTTGTTTTCTAGTTTAAGGCTAACCCAAAAATAAAAGAATCCTTTCATTTCCAATCACGTTTTATTAGCTCTCATGTTAGATACGAATATGTCCTTGAAGACCCACTCATGTAGACCACTATGTTAAAGGTCAGCCTATCCATATTGCAGGAGTTATTTACAGGAGTAAGAGGCTCCCAAAAACATCTTAACTCGAGAGGCCAGCTTGAAAGAATGTGGGTCCACAGTCTAACACGGGGATTCAATATGAGGAGTTACAGGGAAACCCACTGAAAAGAGAATTCATATTGACTTAAAGTGGAAAGTGAACCCAGCCATATCGTGCCATGATCTTCCTACGAAAGAAACGCAGGACATTATTCTGAAGTGTTATTTGAAATAAAAGCCCTTCTCAGCTTTCCTCCCCACAAGCACAGGGCAAGCTCTTTGATCAGGTACAATTCTTAGAATAAGAATGATTAATTTTTTTTTCTGAATTTGAAGGAAAAAAACAGCTAAACTATATTCAAGTATCATCTTTTCACAGATATATTTGAGTCATGAAGATTTGGGGATTTGGATGAATTTGTGCTCCGCCCATTTGCCCCATGCTTAATTGGCTGTTGAAATACATCTTCAGAGCCTTTCTTGGGAGATACCCTGACACTATTTCACTTTCTGCTTCTTCCTGCAGGATACTTGGTGCACTCAGAGGGAACCCCAGAGGAACAATTAACATTGAGGAAAAGCCATTCATTCATGAATGTAGAAGAAGGGGAAAACACTGAATTTCATCATAGTGCAAAATATTTAATATCCTGTTGCTTGTGGCCAGTAGCCAGAGGCTTCAGGCTTCCTACTACAATATTTTTTAGCCAGATGAATCAAATGTTTGAGGCTTTTAGAATATTTGAAAGAGTAATATGCCCCCCTCTCTACCCCTGGGCTACTTGATTTAAAAACATCCTTAAAAGAAGGAGGAGGTGGAGGAGGGAAGAGGAGGAAGAGGAAAAAGGAAGAGGAAGTAGGAGGAGGAAGGAGAAGGAGGAAGGAGGAGGACGAAGGAGGAGGAAGGAGGACGAAGGAGGAGGAGGAAGGAGGAGGAGGAAAGAGAAGGAGGAAGAAGGAGGCAGAAGGAGGAGGAAGGAGGAGGAGGAAGGAGGAGGAAAGAGAAGGAAGTGGAGGAAGGAGGAGGAAGGAGGAGAAGGGAGGAGGAAGAAGAAGGAGGAAGGAGGAGGAGGGAGGAGGAGGAAGTGGAGGAAGGAGGAGAGGGAGGAGGAGGAAGGAGGAGGAAGGAGGAGAAGGGAGGAGGAGGAAGAAGGAGGAGGAGGAAGGAGGAGGAGGAGGAAGAGGAGGAGGAGGAAGAAGAGGAGGAGTCCAGCAACCCACTTATAGTTGGGTATTGTTCCTACATAGGCAACACTGAGTATTCAGGGTCCCAGAGGCTCCACACACAACAGCAGCAGGCTAAGGGGATGACGGGTGCAAGCGTGATGCCCCTCCCTGTATCAAACAAGCTTTCAGGCCGCAGAGGTGCAGGCTCAACATGTGGGCCGGTCACTCATTTCAGCCACTCCAAAGAGGCGTGTAAATCAGGCCAAGTGGGCTGTTTGCACAGTAAGTGGATAAGAGCCCCAGAGCAGACAGTTCTGTGGGACACACAACCAGTAAGGACAGCCTTTCTCTTCTGGGTTAATATCCCATCATTCCGTAAGTAAGCTTTCCGGACAGGTTAAAAGTTGAGCCCTACAGACCACAGGCAACACTCCTCCATGAAAAGCAAAATCCAAGGCATGCACAGAAAGTTCACCCTCTGGGTATGGCATTTAGAGATCGCCACATTCCATGCTCCACTCTCTACACATGCATGTATCCTATGGGAGAAAGGCGTCCAGCTGACCCTGAACAGTGTGGCTCTTAGAAGGTGACAAAATGTATCCGCGAGGGTTTCATATTGACTTCCTGCTGTTACTACTGAGAGCCTTCCCAGAGAAACAAACAAGAGTTCTTAAGGGAATTCTTGGTATCACGCTTGACCAAAAGCGAATGTGAAAGTTGCAGAGCCGGCTAGAATCCACCAACTTTTCACACACACCCCCCCCTTCTGTTTACAGACTCTTCTGCTCACATTGTTGGAGGGAGACAAATATAGCCAGCCTTGCTTTGATCTGTGGTCAGCTTGGCTTTCCAATCCTGGCACAATGGTGACATTTAAGAAGGGAAGGGATAAAATTATTTTCATTCCAGACCTTTAAACGTGATAAAGACTTCGAAAACTGCTCTGGGCAAAGATGAATTTGAATGTAAACAGAATATTGGTTTCTAATGCTGTTTATTTGGGGTGTGTGTGTGTGTGTGTGTGTGTGTGTGTGTGTGTAGGTTGCTTTTGTTTCTTTGTTTTATTTTATTTTATTTTTTTATTTTTCTTAAATAAACTCCTTCTTGCCTTCTTTTAGGTAGTTACAGTGGTATAAATGGGCAGATCCACATGTCCATCTCCCTCAATCATGTTTTTAATAAGCAAGTAAAGGACCCAGTGGCCTGCACTTGCTGAGTGAGGGGGGGGAGGGCAGGATAGCTGGAAGGTGCAACCCACACCATAGCCAGAACCAGATCGGTGCTGTCAGCCGATCTTTTCACTTTCTGGGAAAGATCGTCATAACTTTGAGAACAATTAGGCTCCCAGAAAACAAAACAAACCCTTGTTTTGTATGAGCCCTATTTACTCAGCAGTCAGCAGTCAGCAGTCAGCTGTCTGAATCCCTGGAATTCTTGCAGGCCGCATGGGCAGCCCAGCCCCCTAACCTGACAGCTGAGACCAGTTAGAGGCACCATGGGGAATGCAGGTGAGCCTCTTAAATAACCTCACCCGTTTGTGGCCCAAGAGCTCCGTTTCCTCCTCTTCAGCCCTCTTCCCAACTCCACTGCTCTGAAAGGCATCCACAAGGGGACAGGGAGGGCAGGAGAAGGTGAGTGGGTACTAGAGACAAACAGGCAAAGCCCCTGGACTGTGGGATCGCCTAACAGACACATACCTGTAGACACAAGCTTGTGTGCAGGTTCAGCACAAGTTCGGATCTACGGGTTTGTGGCTACAGGCTTCAGTGTCTTCTCTTGTGTGGGGGTTGACTTGTCTGAAGATAAAATGTTTAAAAAACCATTAGTCCAACAAAAGAGTTTGTCACTGGCTCGTTTAGTCCAACAACAGATTTTGCCATTGGGTCCTTTCATGCCAAGAGCTGGAAAGGGTTTTAAGGAAAAAAATCTCCTGT
This sequence comes from Apodemus agrarius, assembly GCA_964023405.1. Classification (NCBI taxonomy): domain Eukaryota; kingdom Metazoa; phylum Chordata; class Mammalia; order Rodentia; family Muridae; genus Apodemus; species Apodemus agrarius. The sequence goes on along the minus strand of OZ030012.1, from coordinate 44,196,883 downwards.
TCTCTCCGGTAGACCTGGATTTCCATTCGCTGGATAAAGTGTGCTTCGGGTGAGCTTCATCTGATCAGAATCCTCATCTGTTTAGCCCAAACTGATGTCAGGATGGCCAATAAGAAGAACGAGACAGATGCTAAGCAATAGAACAAGTGCCCGGAAGCAAGGGAATTCTTTTAACTTTTGCAGTTTTGTGGTAAAGGTTATTGAGATCTACACACACACACACACACACACACACACACACACACACCCATTTTGTTTGTTTGTGCATTTGCAGGTCAGAAAACATAGGCACAATTATCTAGCAAGCACTGCTAAACAGCTCGGAAGAGAGCTTTCCTAACCCATCGGAGCAGAGATTTCACTGCGCTAAACTAGAACGTTCGTCTTCGAGAAAAGTTGGTGATCTTGAGCCATCCTTTCCCAACCCCATAATCGGCCCAAATATGGACAACAAGCAAGTTTGGGTGTATTTTAAAAAATAAGTTGTAAGAGAAAATACATCCCTGCTAACCCTAAAACTACTGAAGGGAATAAGGTTGCCTCTGTTTCCCTATTGTAAAAAGGTTTCATTTGCTAAGATGCAACTATGGTTTATGCAAAGTTAAGGCTGCATAGGAAGAATGGGACCTTCAGGGCAATGGGCTTTTATAGATGACCCCTCCTGTGACCTGCACAGTAGACATGGTCCTAACTCATTGGACATTTAGATAATCCCTGCCCTAGATGTCAGGGAAAACGTACACCTATGCTTTTGAACAGACTCACTACAGCTATTTTTAATTTCTGCCAGCTGGAAACTATGGTCTTTGGCCTTCAGGAGGGTCCTGTTCACCTTATCAAATGGCCATTGCCTTGCTGAGAGCCCAGAAGATAAACGGAGGCTCAGTGACAAGGAAAGCCCGATTGCGGAGCTATTCATAGAGTAGGTTCGGCTTCGTGCATGCATCCCAGTAGGTAAAATAGGAGCCTAGGCTGCTTCCCCGTGTTCCTCATCTGCCCGGCTCACCCCAGAGCCACGCCCACAGTGTTCTGAGTTGATGACGCAGAGGTTGCAGTGCCTGAGAACCACACCAAGAAGCAACCAAACCACGAATCCCCGCCACCCCGTCAAAGAGTCTCTGCATCACTTACTTAAAAACACTTATTTCCTCTATAAAACACGGGCGTTTTACACACATCTTAAGCTTCTGATTTTCCTTTGGCCTCTCTGACAAAGGGAAGGCAATAGGAGCGTTTAAAACTGGGCACTTAGCATTGAGGAGAGTTGCTGAGAAATGGGAATTATTGTTCCTACTGAAAGTTTAAGGGGGTGGGCTCCAGCTCCCCAATTAATAAGAACAAATTTTTAAATACAGGATAAGTCATCCTGATGCAAATAATTAAAAAAAAAAAAAAAACCTCTGTCCCTCCTTCCCCACCTCCCTTTGTAGACAGTCTCATTGGGAGACTCCCATGAAGAACAGGCTCACTTCAAACTCAGAGATCCAGCTGCCTCTGCCTCCCGAATGCTGGGATTAAACAGGTGTGCCACCACGCCCAGCTAAAACTCAGAACTTTCTGAGAACTGAGCTGATGGCACAAGAGGAAGATGCCACCCCTGAAGCCAGGTAGCATGTTATAAGGACAGTATAAACGCACTGAGAACCGTGGATGACATACCTTCAGGCTATGGGTACAGCATGCTCCTGAACATTAGCAACTTTATGTTTTAGACATGGCCCCCATTATCAAGTCACCTCAACGTATTTGAAATCATAATTTTTAAATCACAAAAAGCGAAACACTTTTCAACCATTTCAGATAAAGAATATTCAAACTACACTATGGCTAGTAAAACATTATCTGTCAGCAACGAACTAAGATCTATCAAGGGGCGTGTTGGCTCCCTCACACTGGTCCTATACATTCCCATGATACATTGCAACCACAGAAAGGAACTCAACCTTGTGTTTCCATGGGGCCATCTTTCTTTTCTTAAACACAGGACAGAGGACTATGTATTCACATATACTAAGATTAGCTTCCAAACAATCTCAAGTTTTAAATTCAGAAATCAAAAAGCTGACCAGAAATTAAAAAGAAAATATTCAAATATTAGCATTTATGCTTGAAGAGGGAAGCTTGTTTAGATGCCTTCCCTGAAGTAGTCACTGGATGACTTCAAGAAACGTCTTTGTGTTGGTGAGGGAAATGGGGATTCTTTTTCCAAAGAACATTTTGGGTCATTGCATGAAACAAAATTGTACAGGGTTCTACCACAGAGTAACCAACTCTGAGAACATGGGGCTTCCATTTACAAAGGGAAAGGTAACTTTTTGGACACCAGATCATGGATGCTTGTGAACCTTTCTAGGTGGTGCAAAGTGCTTCAGTGACACCCAAAGGAAGTCACCTGGATCTTGAGAGCAGAGCTCAATCCCCACCCACTCAATGGATACTGAAGAGTTCCAGAAGGCACTAGGTTGTGATCAAGTAGAACTGAAGTTAAAATACCAATAACAACCTTCTGAAATGCATATAAACCCTGAATTCTCAGGTATCTAGACATACATATATGTATATAATATACATGTACACACATATACATCCAGAGTTCAAAGACAGTACTTGTGGTTTCAAATGAACTCTGCCTAAATTACTTTCAAAAGAAGCAAACACCCTTATGAAATTAATTCTGAAAACCCCCAATCTCCATAGAATCAAAGACCAAAAAAAGCTAGATTGATGGTTTATAAAACTACAAAATAGCAAATTAAAAACATAAGTTTTCAATATCCTAAAAAGTGTACTATTTGAAGAAATAGACAGCTTGGGGATAAATAGAGGGGGGGGAAGCCATTACCTGAAAAAGCCAACTTCTTATGAATATTTTAAAACCAGCTTCCATGTTGCCAGTTTCTTAAAATCTGTCACCCACACCTGAAAAACAAGATATTTAAAATATTTTTCTAAGTTGTTCAGAAATCTTTGCTGGTTGTTCAGTTCTTTTTGTCACTCCATTACTCTGTAAATTAAGGTGTAAGTAATATTATATCAAGAGTAAAAGGAAATGTAAAAAAAAAAAAACTAAATCTATTCCTAGAAGAAAACAACATTGAGACATGCCATGTTTATTTCCGGTGTGACCTATAATAAAAATGTTCTACAAATAAGTAACTTTCACATTCCCCACCCCCACCCCCGGAAATTCCCTGGCTCCCAATGTACTGTAAAAACGGATTTTTACCAGGAACAAAAAGATCACCAAATAGGAATGTGAAGTCTCAGAGAGGCTACTAGCAGGCAGGGATGGGAAAAGCATAATGGGAGAAGAGAGATGATGCCCACCACCCTGAGAGGACATTCTAGTTTCTGATTGGGCATCAGCCTGAGCGACTCTCTGCCAATGGGGCGGCGGAAGGAGCGGGTATCTCACCGTGATTGGTTCTAACACCTATCCCTCTTCTAGCACCGCACAGCTCATGGCTTCAGTTCAGCTGTCTTATCCTCTTGCCACTGGCCACAGACTTTGTCTTATTTCATTGTTTCTTTGCTAAGGGAAGGTGGACGGACCTACTATGTGACTGCCCGCTGGCAAGGGCTCTGAGTTCTGCTTGCCTTTGGACTTGAGCATCAAGTCTGTGGTGACGCTGTGCTTCTCTCTCATGTTGGAAGTTGTCATGTCCTATGGACTGCCTTTATTCTGAAATGGCAGCTCAAGTATGTGGGACTTATTTTTTAATGACGGAAGAGAAGAAGGGTGAGAAAAAAGGAAACTGAGATGTAAAAAGAAAGAAAAAAGAAAAAGAGGGAGAAACGAGGGAGGTGACAGAATAAGATAGAGAAAGAAAAAAGGTAGAGAGAAGAGGAGGGAAGGAGTGGGAGGAGCTTGTTGACATAAACCCTCAGCCTTCATCCAACACCCAAGATCTGAGCCGGCTTGGCCTCCGCCTGTAGCTTTTCTTTTTCTTTTTTCCTGATGCCTTTTCTCTCTTGCTCTCCGAAGTCTCTTGGGATTGTGTGTGCACGTGTGTGTGTGTGTGTGTGTGCAGATCCAGAAGCTTCTACAAAACCAGTGCACTCGGCCATTGCTACTCCCAGGGTGCCCCTCGTCATGCTACACCACACCTTCCCTGCCTGTGATATTGCCACGAGGTCCCTAGACTGTGGTGCTGGAAAACCTCCCGAGAATACAATGTGGTGCCAATTTCTGGGGGAGGGGGGGCAGGAGGACGGCGTTGGGGGGGGGGAGGCTGAGTTGAAGAGAGGAGGGGAAGGAAGAGCCAACCAGTGGCCAAGCCCGGCATGGGTCTCCTGTGCTTTGAAGCAAGGACATATCAGACACTGCCATGTATAATCTTCCCACGCCACACTCCTTGCACTAATAAATAAATAAATAATTTAAGAAAAATGACAGATTTGTAGATCAGTGAAGAACAAAGACGTGGAAATGGCGTGATAGAATGAAGCTGGCTAAGAAATAAGCTCTCAGATTGTTTGGGGGGCATGGAACTTCTATTTTTCGTAATTAAGGAAAGGTCTAAACCTACTTAATGTCCGATGCAAACAAGATGTATAGCAGGGATCAAGACTGGAGAGTGCGGAGTGGGCCGAGCTCGCTTTTGACACACTTGGCGGAACAAAGGAGACAGAGGCTTCAGCGGGCACAAGTTGCTTCATGTGCCGCTGGCTGTGAAGGACAACTTTCACTTCAGGAAGGATCAGGCTTGTTCACGGTGACAGTTTCCTTCCTCCGTACGGTGACTGGGTGCCAGCCTACAGTGCTTCTCTAGCTGTATTGTCAACAAAGCAAAGGAGGGGGGATTCAAACGGAAAACTAATATCGCGACTCTGATTCTGACACAGAAACATCAGGCGTCTGTCAGTTCTTTAATAAAAGTGAACCGTGTGCTGAATGAGTGTTCCCAGGAGCCTGGCCAACTTCGCCGCTTTCCATTCAAAGCCAGGTTTTTGTTCTTGAGAAGGCATGGCACAGTTAGATTAGAATGTGGGGGAGCAGAGGAAGAGGTGAAGTCGCTTGTACCCTGGAAGGAAGAGACAATGTAGTCGGTAAAGGCCCTATACACCCCGGGAGAGCGCTGTCGGTGCAGGTGAATCCCTGACCCTTCCACAGCGATGCCTATGGGAAAAAAAAGCAGCCATCTAACCTGAGCGACTGGATTCTTACAAAGGAGAATGCCCTGTGCTTACCAAATGGCACAGAGCCACTTACAGGGGCAGGCATAGTTAGCTAAACTAAGGTTCAGAAAGGAAAGAGGCCCCCATGTTTCCCTTGTTATTAGTTCTGCTCTCTAGTCTCTCTAGTCTCTCTCTCTCTCTCTCTCTCTCTCTCTCTCTCACACACACACACACACACACACACACACACACACAATCTGTTGCCTGCTTAACCATATCAGAATGACAAGCAACATCTGTTTGTAAAAGAGCCAAAATCAAACTTTTTTTTTCTTCTATTTTCTCTTCTCCTTTTTCCCTTTGACTCTAACATAGAAGAGGGAAATGACAGCGTTAAGGTTCTGGGCCCCACCCAGCACAGTGTCACCTCCCTCCTCCAGGCTGGAAGGCGAGGTTGCTTCATGCAGCGTAGACTTATTTAAGCGTGCTGTCCCCGCGCATGCCCAGTCACAACAAGCCAGTCTATTAAATGCCTGAAAGTCGGGCTTTGTCTACTAGGTTTTTTTTTTAGCTATCTTCTCATCAGAGCTGCAGGGCTTTTGGTGTCAGGTGAGGGATAAATAGTGAAAGGAAGACAAGGCAAAACAGAGAGGAGGGACAGAGAGGACGGGAGCTCGCCGCTGTCTCCCCTCCTTTGCCACACAGGCTCATTTAACCCAGGTCACACCCAGGAGCAAGAGGGGCAGCAGGAGACCAAGGCAGAAATGCAGGAAACTTGCCACTAGCAAGCCCCCGCCCCCTTGCATTCCTCCAAGGAGATGTGGATCTCTGGAAAGTCCCTAACTGATCCACAGACGCACAGCACAGCACAAAGACTCCCGAGCTGGGTCCGTGGGGTGGGGGAAGGAGAGGAGCTGGGAGTGAAAGCCTTGCTCTCCAGCATAAAAGAGTTCGCCCCAGCAGAAGAGGACAGAGGGCCTGCTAAGACTCTCAACGCCCATTTCACTCAGGATTTGGAAGAAACCCACACATACCGAGGGAGAAATGAATTCAGACAAGTTGCTAAGGAGACTTGTGTAAACTCCAAGCACAGACATATTTCTTGGCCTTTCCCCTGCATAGGCATCTCGTATTCTGAGCACGAGGCTCTGCAGCAGCCGTGCACCAGCCTACCGCATTAATCTTGGCCTTAACGGAGCAGACTGGCAGCGCTCTCTGGTTGGAGATATATATCCCCAGTCTTCAAACTTAACAAGGGGTATGTGTGCTGTGTATGTATGTGGGGGAGTGGGTGTGGTGTGTGTATGTGTGTGTGTGTATGTATGTATGTGGTATGTGTATGTATGTATGTGGTGTGGTGTGTGATGTAGTATGTGTGTGTGTTGTATGTATGTGGTATGTGTATGTATGTATGTGGTGTGGTGTGTGATGTAGTATGTGTGTGTGTGTGTGTGTGTGTGTGTGTGTGTGTAGTTTTGGGGAGAAAACAAGGGAATCTTAATTCTGAATTTTAAAATTATCAGATGTTGAACAAAGAGCTATTTCTCACTGTGTTTCAAAGGCAAAGTGGAAACATATAGGTAAAGAATGCAATTTTGGAAAATTCCCTGTGCCTGTACATTTAACTCCTCTCTCTGCTCCTAGACTTTCCCCTTCTGCGTGTCCAGTTAAAAACCTGTCCTATGGTGCATGAAAGCACAGACCCTGTACGTGACTGTGTGGACCCAGGTTTCTAGCACATCCTATCAAGTGGGAATCTGCCCCTCTGCTCTCTTGCTCTGGAGCGTACCAGCGAGCCTAGCCCTTGCAAACACACTGGGACACTACCTAGAGCTTAGAGCTCCATCCTGTTAAAATGTGGTGCCAGTGAGCCTATTGGAAGATGGCTTCCAAGCTGAGCACATTATCTGAAACAAAGATCTCCCCCCAGTGTGGCACGTCTCCAGCCACAGCTGATATCTGTCAACATTTGATTTAGGGGGAAATTAACATTTTCTTGTCAGACAGAGATGTTTGTGCTGTAGAAGCCAATATTTTCTTTTCTCAGCCTCCTTTATTAGAATTTCTGTGATTTTCCTCAGGACAGAGAGAAAGTAGAAAAATATAGTCCAGACTATTGTTCAGAGTGCAGAGGTAAACATGTGAGTCCCAGAGTTTGGCCTGACATATGTCTGTGTTTTATTTGTGTATGTGAGTTCACATTCACATGCATGTATTTGTATGTATGTTTTGCGATGTGTCGGTATATGTATGTGTATGTATAGTTTGTACATGAATCTGCATCTATGTACATGTGTGTTATATATTTGTTTTGTAGTCATGTCTGTTTAATAGGTTTGTATGTATACTTCTATACTTGTGTGTTTTCTCATACGGACATGTGTGCATGCCTCTCTTGGTGTTTCTGTGTGTTTCTCAGCCTTGCCATAAATGGTGATATTGGTAAAGCACACACCACAATGGTTAGGGAATGGACATCTGCTCAGGGCCTCTCCAAATTAGGAAGATTCACGTTTGTCCACCAACTGTAACAGATAACCGCGGTGAGGAGACTCCGACCATTCTGATGTCACAGTTCTTGCATGGGTGGCCATGGAGACTACTGAAGCAAGGGACAAAGTCTCTGCATTTGCATCTCTGTGTGCAACAGGCAGGCCATGTTGCTTCCATCTCTTTGCTCTGCTAACCTTTATTCAGCTTTCATACTCCAAGACTAAGGCATTTGCTCGGCCTCAGTCGAAGGCACGCGGTTGGGCAGTTCTGAAGTGACTCTTAAGCTTCCAAGATGGAGACTTTGCTCCCATCACTCCAGAGATGAGGGGATGTGGTAACCAGGCCTGGCTCCTCACCGTTCCCCCAACAAGACTCCGTGCGGCCAGGCCCTCTGTTCTGGGGGAGGTGTTGGTTATGTTTCTCCCTACGAAACGTATCCTGCCGGATGACACCTGGCACTATGCCATCAAGACTCAGTCAAAGTGAAGAATGAACTGGGGGACTTGATCAGGGTGGGCAGGCCCCAGCAGGTGATGGGACAATTGCCCAGAGTGCTGGCTAGCCTGGAGGCAGGAGGGAAATACTTGCAATTTTTAAAATATTTTTTGAGATTATAATATAATTATATCATTTTCTTCTTCTTCTTTATCCCTCCAAACTCCCCATATACCTCCCACCTTATTCTCTTTGAAATTAATGGCACCTTTTTATTTAATTGTTGTTATGAATGCACACGAACACATACACACATGAATACTCCTAACACATAAATACAACTTGCTCTCTCCATATAATGTTACATATGTGTGTGTGTGTGTGTGTGTGTGTGTGTGTGTGTGTGTTGTCAGGGGTGGCCATTTGATATTGGATAACCAATTGGTGTGCTCTTCCCTGGGGAAGGCTGTTTCTCCCGCCCTCAGCATCCTTATTCACCTGTTCTTTGTGGGCTTTCCCGCTTCCATGTCAGCATGTCTGCTGAAATCCATCCTTATTCAGGCCATGCGCAGGCAGTCACACTCTTTTCTTCACTGTCCTTGAGGCTGCAGGAGTCGGAACCCCAGGAGATCCTGCCTAGCAGCCTGTTAGCACGTTTGCCCCTCCTGCTAGGGCTGAGTAGATTGTTTACCCTTAATGTGGAAAATGTATTTGTCAGAGTGTTGCACAGACCTGGATCACTGAAGAAAGGAAGAACTGATTTACAGGATCAGCACAATCCCCATTTCTGAAGCGAGGTTTCTTTCCCGTATCTATGGTCCCCGAATGCCTTCCTTGGTAGCTTAGCTTATTACTTCCTGAAATTCCCCAAACAACAGAAATCATATATACTTTACTCCACTACCACCTGCCTTCCCTCCAACTCTGCTAATCTTTTGTGGAAAAGATATTAGTAAGCAAAAGGATCAACACGGCTGGGTAGCCTTAAGGGGAATCCCACTAGATGTGTACACTGTGAATTCAGATACCTTTCGAATTGCAAAGAAGACCGATTTTCACATTATATTAGCAAATTCTCTGGGAAGAAACGAGAGAAACGAAGAGTGGCTGGCAAATTAAAATGTCATTCAGATGTATCTTGAAGAATAAATAACATTCCTCAATCTCTATTGTGAACATGGCTATAAGTGCATATTCACATAAAGGTGCTGTGATGGTTCGTTGTCAACTTGATAGAATCTAGAAACGCTGGGAGATGGTTCTGAGGGCATGTCTGTAAGGGATTATCATTTTTTCAAGACTTACTTTTATTTATAATTACGTGTCTATATGTGGGTGTCTGCAGATGAGCAGAGACATCTACAGAGCCCAAAGACTCCCTGGAGCTGGAGTGACACACAATTGTGAGTCATCCAACATGGGTGCTGGAAACCCATGGACTCCTGGAACTTGACTCCTTTACACGATTAGCAAGAGCTCCTAACCACCAAGTCACCTCTCCAGCCCCAAGATCATCTTGATTATGTTAACTGATAGAAAGAACTTGCCCTCTGTGGGTGGCACCTTTCTTGGGTGCCTGGAGTCTAGGATTCTGGAGTATTTACTCGGAGAACTGAGTACCCTCAAGCAATCATGATTTTTCCACTTCTTGGTTGCAGATGCAATGTGACCAGCTACATTGACTGTCTGCTGGTGTGAATTTCCTATCATTATGGGAATTTCCTATCACCTGGGACTGTAAACCAAACCAAGCTTTTCTTCCTGAGGTTGTTCTTGTCAGGGTATTTTATCATCACAGCCATGGAAAAGAGACTAAAACCTGTGGAGGTTAATAAATAGACTTAAGTACTTACCATCAAATCTGCCACTGTTAACATTGTGAACAAAGACCACATCTTTTTCACACTTTATACACCAACTTTTCTTTAGTCCGTTTTGAGATTTAATCTCATGGGCTGGGTACAGGGTGAGAAATGGAATGCTCCGCTTTTCTACCTTGCGTGAACTAATGCTTCGGATTGCAAAAATATTTTCACATCATCCAGCCATTCTCTCCTAAACCCAGTGACTCCACATTGGACCGGAAGTCAACACACAAAGAAAATCTGAGTCTTTCCAAAGTCCAGGCATTAAGTTAATAACAATGGTGGGATTCAGGTTCCCAGGTTTGACTAAAGGAACCAGGGTGTACTTCTTTGTTCATTCTGGTACTCTTGTAAGTCAACCATGGTAGGTCACCTGGAATCCAAAGGTACAGGACACACTAGCCACAAGCACTAACGCACCTATCATGTTGGATAGAGTTGGATCATGCTAAAGCACCCAAGCCGTCATATTGAGAATTGGCATCAGGGATCAGAAAGGTTGAATGTAGCCAGTACAACTGTGCGTCCCTCTACCTCTGAGCTTGTGTGACAGCAGGCTACAGGCTTGTCAATCTGGAATTTGGTAGAAAGCATGTCTGTTACATGAGGTGGCTGTTCAAGCTAACTTGTTTTTGCACATGGAATCTGAGAGCAAATCCCAGATGGGAAGCGGGGAGCACATCGAGTTCATAACGTCCCTTGGAATGTTGTTGCTTGTTCTCTATAGATACTTAAATCAAATGGTTATTAGCTTATAATTTACAAATGACTTGTTCCCCCAGGAAGAGTTCAAGTGTTATTCTTAGTCAGAACTAAGCCCTACTGTAATCACATCTGTATTTTCATCTCACATAAATAATTTATTGGTGACATTTAATATGGACCAGACATCACCTCATGGATGGCTTATAAAAGGAGGATCATATTTCCATTTCCTCTGGTGTAGTATTTTGGGGTTGGTAGACAAATATGGGTGGAGTGTGTGGGAAGTCTCACAGCCCATATAAAGGACGGATGACAGTAAGCCACTCTTGAAATGTCTTCAGGGTACTTTGAAGAATTCTGATGCCAACTCCTTTCATTTGTTTTTAAGTAAGTCACTTTTATCAATTTAAACTGATTTGCAGAAAGACTCTAAACTTGCGTGCAGTCTCAGGAGGAGCAAGTTTTATGAATCAGCAGTGCATTCGCCAACCACAGAGGAAGAAGGCTGAAAATAAGGAATTTTTGTCATTTACATTCATGACTATCTCATCTATCCAGCAATTCTATCTAATAAAGAAGTATAGTTTTATCTTAAAGACATAGTTCTTACATAAATATTATTCATATAGCCCTTAAGGTATGGATTATGTTGTATAGGAGCAGATTAGTAAAAGAAGAAACAAATAATTCCCATCACTGTGAGATGCATGGCTACAGATAACTATGTCTATGTGAAAGGCAAATAGAGATTTTGAGTAGCTGAAGTCTCTAAATCTATTCATTTTAGCCATGGTTGAGAAAATACATTTTTTTTACAACAAAGATCCCCTCCAGGGTATGATCGCTTCTCTTGCAAAGCCTAGAGAGGACCTGGAAATGTCGAGGACCACAAAGGGCAGCACTGAAGGCGCCCAGCTCCTTTCCTTCTAGAAGGGAAGACTGGGATGACAGGACAGAATACAAGGGCTTGTCCATGGCTGAGGAGACTGTTACAGTCAGAGGAACCAGGGACCTTTGGGCTCTAAGAGGCTTTAGCCCTGCTGAAGCCTTCCCAAAGTAAGGACATGAGTTCACTAATGGACTATTACCCTGAGGAGGAGGGAAAACTTCTGCCAAGGGTCCATGGGAAAAGCCCCTTTTCAGACACTAAGACCTGAAAATGATCACATCAGTGACTTCTTGATCTAAAGTTCCCTGTTAAGCTCATATAATGGACTGTGAAATGTACCTTCCTAAGAATAAAGGTGAGGAGCCCTTACAGGGAAGTTGGGTATGGATATCTACCTGTGGGGAAAACAATTTCTACACTTCAAAAATGTAAAAGAAGGCTGTTCGCCAACATTATCCCTAAGGAAACAACATCCTGCCTGTAAAGATGCAGGTCTTCCAGCCAATGAACGCTGGCCACCCATCTGTCTTTCACTGGGCTCACAGGACCTCCTGAAGTTAGACCATCTCCTTGTCACTGGGGAGGACTTTAAATGTGTTCTATAGCTCCACCCGACTTTCAGTGCCAGTGGTAAGTGGACATGAAGGGTCAAAGCTACCAGATGGTTCTCAGTGACCTGTGTGTACATATCAAGTCACTGATGAGTTTTCCGTGTGGACCCAGAGCCCTGGACAGAAGTGGTGACCACAGCAGACAGGAGGCTCTACCTCCACCACCAATGGAGGGATTTTTTTTTCAAGGAACCTTACTGGCTTGACCTCCAAGGGGTAAACCTGGTTAGAGGTTGGAAATAAAACACAATAAAAACTCTGTCTGGCACAGGTTTACACAAGATCCCTTGAGTAACAGAAATTATGAGACATTTTATCCTGAGTTCAGCTGGGCAGCAGGACCTTCCTTACTGTCTGCACATCTGTAAGTCCTATTAGTGCTTATGAACTAGGATTGCCTGCTGATGGGTTTGGGAGCTCCCCTCCCGCTGAAGGGGCCATGAAGACATGAACACTAACATATGGCCTCCTTCACTGTCTGCTCATAGCTTTCTTTGTGTATGGAGGGGGATAATATATGCAAGTGAATGACAAAAATCCAGGGTGCCTGCGCCTAAATACTACCCCTATGTGCATGCAGGAGTAAGAGTCTGTGTGTCTATAGCAACTGCGGTTGACATGTGTGCATTGCTATGTGGATCCTAAAATGAAGAGCCGAATTTTCCCCTTAGCAGCTCTTGGTCTCTCTTGGACCCATGGCTGACAAACAAAGGCACCAACAAACAAGAGAGAGAGAGAGAGAGAGAGAGAGAGAGAGAGAGAGAGAGAGAGAGAGAGAGAGAGTCCCATAACTGCCTTTATTATGGCATATGGTTGACTGGCCTCACTAATGTGAAGGTAATGACGTTCTTGTTTCAACATCTTAGCAAAGGGTTTTGGAATGATACTGTCTGCACTGTGCATTTTCTCTTCCTTTCGGTAAGACTTTTCTGGCTTATGGGATCCCCACCTCCCTGTGTGCAGGTGTGCACATGTACACACATACACAAACACACACACACACACACACACACACACACACACACACCTCACAAATGGGCTGCACCAGATGGGCTCTTAATCACAACAATCATCTGGGAAATTAAATGTTAGAAAATCCAGCTCATTTTCCCACTGGAGATGGGGGCCTAGGCTGTCGTCATCGTGTCCTATATGAAACCTCTTAAGGCTGCCTCTTAAGGAAGGGCCGACGCCCTTGGATCTGACAGGGGCTCCATGTTTTCCAGTGTCTGCATTTCTTTCCCAGAAAATGACTGCAGCTCAATTCAGTTTTGTTTCTGTTCTGAAGGCTGCTATTAATACCCCCTATTTACAGAACACATACCTCAGAGGAGCTCAAAACATTTACAGAAATTAGCCAAGCCTTGTAACATCCTGTCAAGTGGGCAGGCACTAGATATTACTTTCTTCACTTAAAAGGAAGAATCCGAGCTATTAAAAGGGCACATATCTTTGCTCGCCACAGACACAGGACCCCATATCGCCCACTCACTTCCACGGTTCTACTGAAGCTGCCAAATGGGGTAAGTATTTGTTTACACTGTGCTCACTAGCTTAGTACTCTGGTGGTTTTCAGACACATACAAAAATGCTTTAAGAATCCTCACATACAGATGTCATGCCATCTTTCCAGGGATTTAATCCCCCTCCCTCTCCCTCTCTGCCTCTCTCTTTCTTTGCCATACACACGCACACATGCACATGTACACACACACACACACACACACACACACACACATTCGCTTCCTCCAGTGATGATCAGCATGATCAGGTGTTTGCCGTCAGCCAGCACCTCTTTCTAGAACAGTTTCCTCCCTCTATTCCCAGACAGCTCCTAGATTCCATTCTGTTGACACTCCTCAGGTGAACTTGAAGTCCTGGGAGAAGTCAGGTTGGTGTGAGTCTGTAATTCCCACAGAGCCCAGCACTTAGCCTGTTATAATCACTAGGAGGTGGTAGCACATAAAGAAAGAACTGCTGGTGTTAAGGCAGATGGCACTGTGTTAGTGTCATAGTGCCACCAATGGAAAGCCCAGGGCAGGATCACTAACCTTTCTCAACTCATCCTCTAAAAGAAGAGCATATCCTATTTGCTCTGAAGTTTACAAGGGGACTATTTGTAACCAGTGACATACAAATTCATCAATGGAATTTTGGCCAAAGACAAAATAGTACCTCCATGGTGGGGGTAATCCGTAGCCACTATGAAGAAAGACTGGGGCACTCATGGTAGTACACACTGTAATCTCAGAAGTTTAGAGGCTGAAATAGGAGGATTGTTATGAGTTTGAGGCCATCTTAGGCTGCATACTAAGTCCTGGGCTTGCCTGAAGTACATGAGGCACTATTTTGGTGTGTGTGTGTGTGTGTGTGTGTGTGTGTGTGTGTGTGTGTGAGAGAGAGAGAGAGAGAGAGAGAGAGAGAGAGAGACAGAGAGAGACAGAGAGAGACAGAGACAGAGAGACAGAGACAGTGAGAGACAGAGAGACAGAGACAGAGAGACAGACAGAGAACAATCAATTAAAAGAAAAATGATAGACACAAAGAACTTAAAGATATATTAAGGGTAAAATATGAGATGTGGAGTACTTTCTGATTCTCTGTCTATGTTTATATGGTCAGATTTTGTTCTGGTTTATGACAGGTTACTGAAAGATAGAGAATGAAACAGGCCATTAATATAAACTGCATGGACTGGGCACACAGAGTGTTGGAAGAACCGTCATTACTGCTATTGCCGTTCTGTGGGTTCAGTGGGAAGGGCTGGGATTCCTGTCTCTCCAGTGTCTGGCACACAGAAGAGAGGGGCCAACTGACTGAGCAAAAGAAAATTGCTCAATGGCTGACCTAACCAGGAATTAATTGTTGAGTCAGAAAATAAGGACACAAGTATGAATCACAAAGAATCTTATGTATTGTTTGGACATTTGAGTGGAGTGAGGCCACATCATCCTTTGGGAAGTAACAAGGCTAGAAAGTTCAGAGGCTGAGATTCCAGAGGAGTGCTTCTTCAAGTGCAGCCCCAGGACCACCCAGCCAAGTCCCCTGGGAAGCTGAGTAACCATTAAGATTCCTGGGACCCACCCAGATCTGAACCAGAGTCTTTGGGATGGTAATCCAGAAATACAGGATGCCTATGAACTCTCTCTCTCTCTCTCTCTCTCTCTCTCTGTGTGTGTGTGTGTGTGTGTGTGTGTGTATGTCTCTCTCTCTGTGTCTGTGTTTGTCTCTCTCTGTCTCTCTGTCTCTCTCTGTGTCTCTGTATGTCTCTGTGTGTCTCTGTCTCTCTGTCTCTGTGTCTCTGTGTATGTCTCTGTGTGTCTCTTGTGTCTCTCTCTTTCTCTGTGTCTCAGTCTGTGTGTGTCTTTGTCTCTGTGTGTCTCTGTCTCTCTCTGTCTCTCTGTCTCTGTGTATGTATCTCTGTGTGTCTCTGTCTCTCTGTCTCTGTCTCTGCCTCTCTCTGTCTCTGTCTCTGTCTCTGTCTCTGCCTCTCTTTCTCTGTATCCCTGCCACTGGTTATGTGAACTGTATGCATTTAGAATATACAAATTGATGTTCTGTCACATATATATTCATCGTAAAATGATCAATCCAAACTAATTATCACCGCCATCTGCCTGCTCCCATCCTACCTCTCCTTCCCTTTGTCTCTCTCCTCGTTCTTCCTCTTCCTTCTTTTTCTCTCCTTGCTTTTTTCCCTCTCTCCCTGACTGTCCCTCCTTGCTTTTTGGCTTCCCCCTCCTCCTTTCTCCTTTCCTCTCTTCCTCTCTGTCTCTCTTTTGTCTTTTTTAATGGAGAGGACATAGAATTTGCCCATTGAACAAAGTCACAACGCTGCTAAAATGTCCATCCCACACAGAAACATACACAAATCAATGCAATCTTTATCAAAACTCCAACAGCACACACCACAGAATGAGAAAAATGGAAACCCTGAAATTCATGAGGAAACACAGAGGACCTCAAATGCCCAAAGCAATATTGCAAAAGAAGAACGAGGCCAGAAGTATTATACTTCATTATTTCAAAAAATGCTACAAACCCACAATAATCCAAACATTGTGGTTCTACATAAAAACATATAGATGCACAGATAAACGGAGCATGGTAGAAAGCCCAGAAATCTATGCCTTGTGGTAAATTTATTATTTTCACAAGGTGGAAAGAATTTACAGTGGAAAGAGAGACAGACAGAGACAGAGAGAGAGAGAGAGAGACAGAGACAGAGACACAGAGATAGACAGAGAGACAGAGAGAAAGACAGAGAAAGAGAAAGACAGAGAAAGACAGACAGACAGACAGACAGACTACAGGGTTAGGAAATTTGTTTACACACATGCAGAAGAGTGAATTGAGCCCTTATTACAAACTATATACAAAATCAACCCAAAATGTAAGACCTAGCTATAATGCCTGGAACTATAAAGCTGCTAGCAAAACCAAAACCAAAATAAAACAAACAGAACCCACTTCAATCGCTTATTAAAGCCTGTGTGGGCCTGCTGATCACACGCTGAGGGAATTAAGGAACTAGCCAACCCTTGAAAAGGATGCACAATGCTGATTCCCAGCACACTTGGGTCGCTCACAGAGCATGTTCTGAAATGGGCTCCTATTTGCTCTAAGTTGTCTTTGTGCCAGAGAGAGGCAGGCCTTGGGACTCTCCTGCTAACTGACCCTAAGATGACCCTGAGTGTGGGTGTCCTCCCTTTCTCAAGGCTGGGAGGTGTCTGCAAAGGTCACACAAGAGCATCATCAGTGAGTGATTCGCCCCTCTGACGTTAGAGGGAAGCAAAGGCTGGGTGCTATAGGTCTCGAAATCTACGGCAAGACTGACCCTGCAAAGCTCTCAAGAAATTCACATTTTATGAAGGGCCTGGGCTTAGACAGTTTGGACCAAGTAGAGATTAGTAAGGCCATAGGACATAAGTGTCGGTTTGAAGTTCCTGATCTAGATGTAGAGAAGTTAATGTGTCCACCAAAAAATCATTGGTTACATTGCAGATAAGAAGGATGGTATGAATCAAGTATCAAAGCCTTTGTCCTCCCTCCGAGGACTCAGAGAACACTGTTGGGTATCTGGACATGAGAACACATGGTGACCAATCCCTTCAAATGACGGCAGACATGTTGGGCTTGTATGTAAACTGTCTGAATAAGGACTCAGACTATTTATCCCTTTGGTACAATTTTATTCTTTGAAAATAAATTGGTCTTGCCAATAAATATTTTTGGTTATGAAACCAAAAGCTTAAGCATTAAAAAAACTAACAAACAAGTGGTTTGCATTGAGGTGAAAATATTGACTACAAAAGACAGAAACACCAGAATAAATGGGCAAATTAAGAGAATGGCTTTAGACTGTATGTCTTGTGTCTGCTATGGGGTTGCTCCTTTCCAGCGATAGGTAACACGTCTCAGAATGGAAGACTTAACTCTTTTCAGGAGTCTATTAGGACAATCATAACCTTTCTGAAATTTAGCTCCTTTGCTATGATATACTGGCTGCTTTTGAATGACACTTTCAATGTCAGAGTTGTTTTACCCATGGTTGCCCCTGCTACCTGAATTGAGGAGTGAGGAGGACTCTTCAGATCTGACATGAGCTGCCCTGAAGCTGCTGGGTACCACCTGCACATCTTTAAACACAGGGCTTCCTGTCCTTTGACTTTGCTACTTTATTAGTTACGAAAATGAGTGAGTAGGGACTCTCTCAGCACTGATTCTAAATGGTTATGCATACATACAGGTTTTATGTTTAATGCATTGATCATTTAATTATAGTTCATGTCATAATAACTATAACAAATACTCACCCACACACAAATAAATAGACACGAAGACTACCAATAAAGCATTCCTCTCACACCTTGGGCAGAGATGGAGTAATAAGAATGTATGCAGCCATGTTCATGTGACTAACAGCCAAAGAGCTCTTTCGTCAGGTTCTAAGAATGGTAGGACTCAAACGTGGCAAGTGTTAATATCCTCAAAAAAAAATCTGAGTATTAGGAGGCAAAATCCACTAATCTTCTAACGGAGAAAAAAAATGGAGAAAAGTCATGACCAAAAAGGCTGAGTCTCCACACAGAGCTTCTGAAGGAGCTCAGCCACGGGAGAGGCCTGTGGGGCTGCTGTATCTGGAACTGTCCTCCTCAACTGATTTATTAAGGAAATGGGCTGGGTGACTTAGTCACCCAGAGCCACAGTTTCCTTGAGCATAAAGTTGGAAATGTAATGAAAGGGTCTCCTAAGGTTAAGGAGACGGCTGAATGAAATGATCCGAGAGTCCCTTGGCATGTGACTCAGATACACCGAGAGTGTGTTGTAAAAGCTAACTTTCAGGCAGTGTAGTGGGCTGTAATAATAAGCTCTGATCTTTCTTGTAGGCACAGGAACATGGAGTGATGATACGGGATGCAGGACGGCTCAGAGCACTGTGCTTTTGGAATCTTCAAACTGTATTACTTCTACAGTTCCTGTGTTATTTGTGTGCTCTGTATTACCCTTCATAATTAAAACCACACCTCAAAAATGGTGGTGAGTCCTTTTGTCATAAGATCTAAATATTCTTTAAAAGATATCTGAAATTTATCCTATTTTTTTAAAAAGGGCAAAAATTATTGACAGAAATAAAAGGTCTGTGGTTCAGAGCCAATGAATTCCTAGTGTCTAAGATGCTGCATAATGATTACCAAGTAAGTGATCACTGCCTGAACCCAAGGCTGATGCATCTCTCTGTTGCATCATGGGAGCAGACCCCTTACAGAAGGATCTGATAGAGCACAAATGCCAGAAGTGCTATTGGACATCATTGGTCATGAACTACCCTTTCCACAGTAACCTTGGGGTCGGGGCTGATATCTGTCAACTTTTTACTATGGTTTGTATGCACTGCCTCTAAACTTCAGGTGCTGCCAATGGGGCAGTACAGAGATGTGAGGGAAGTAGGCTTTGAGAGGTAATTAAGCCATGAGGTCTCCTTGGCCAAGTCCCCACAGCATGAGCTCTATAGAGGACACAGTCCCTTGGGCCTCTCTTTTCAAACAAGGACATTTAGTTTCTCTGTATAACCCGTTCCTCACCAGACCCTTCCATTTTGGCCTCCGTCGTCTCCAAAGTGGTATGAGATAATTTCTGATTTTTTATAAATAACTCAGATTGGGGTTGGAGAGACAGCTCAGTGGTTAAGAGCACTTACTGCTCTCACAGAGAGCCTGAGTTTGGTTCCTAGCATCTCTCTTGGGTGACTTACATCTACCTCTAACCCCAGCACTAGCGGATGAGATGTCCTTTCTAGCCTCTTTGGGTGCCTGCGTATACATGCACAAATACATATATATTAATAATTAAAAACTAAAAATATAAATGCATAAATAAGCCAGAGTGTTCTATTTGGTTGTGAAGCCCAACACAGATGAAGACATATCCAGTCACTTTGGTAAGATCTAGTGTTTTCTTTTAAAAATATCTAAGGAAGAAAGTTAGAATTTTAGTTGTAACCATCCTCTTTGACATCTTGGACCTGGAAGTCCTGTTCACTATTCTCACTTCTTCCTTTCCACCATCTTAGCTTCTGCACACCCTCCTTACCCCATCCCCTTTCACCCACGAGTCACGCACTAATGGCTTGCCCCCAACACTTAGAAATAGCTCTTGCATATTTCCTATTTGCTGCTAAGCACCCAGCTTTGAAACAATGCTGGAAATAAGGATGTATTAAAGTATGTATATTAAATGAGTTAAGTATTCACTGAGAGAAACTGGAGTATTTTACACAAGAAAGAAAAAAATCTATTGTTTATCTCTGTAAGAATTTGAATCAATTTCTGTTCTACACCAGTATTTCCTTTTGTTGACCATACATTGTATTTTATATGTATTTATGCATTTAGTTATTTGCTTCCCTGTGGGCTGGAAAGGCCTCAGAAATGAGAATCTATTTCTCCCTTATCTTCTCCCACAAAGAGCCACTCCAAGGTTCTGCCCACCGTGTCTGCGATCACCAAGCATGGCTGACAATCTCAAGAACAGTATGAGTGCAGCCATGTCTGAACTCCCTACAGCAGAGGGTTTGTGCCTCAACCATCCTGGCATCTAAAGCAGTGCCCAGGAATTTACAGAGAGTCAGTGAATCTGATGGTGAGGAGGACGGAAGCAGAATGGATGGGTGCTAGCAAAGGTGGCACACAGCGAGCACATGTGCCTTCCACTGGATCTAGGCTGTGGTCATCCAATAAGCATTGGTTGAATACCACTTGGTTCCAGTCATCATGCTACATACTAGTAACTTTGACAGATGAATTACAGGAGGGTAAGGGGAGAGGTGTGCCTGGAGTCCCCACTCAGAAGGGAAAAGTGACTGGGACAATATCCCCTGGCATTGTCAATGGACAAGGAGAATGTAGGTGTTAATGAGACATGAAGGGACAGTGGATGGATAGAAAAAGACAAGTACAGAGAAGACTTATGAGTAGTCAACAAACCCATCCATTCTTTCAACAAGGGACCTTCTTACAAAAACAAATGGCCTCTAGATATTAGTCACTCTCTAAATTGGTGGCTTAGTATGTTGCCAAGTTTTGCTATGGCAAACAGACATCTTTCATGTATGGTGACACTGACATCATCAGCCCCAAACCCTCAGCATTCCCGTGCAATCGACTCACTGAACAGACTCAGATGTCTGTACTCAAGTGTGGGCTGACCTCCCCGACTGTGGCCCCAGCGCTGGCAGTGTTTCAGTATGTCCTAGCAAGGATAAGAAAGCGGCAACTTTTGAGTCATTCCCCCACCCCTCGGAGCTAGCTCTTGTCAGGCATCTGCCACTCAATGTAATATTTCACACCGGGGCCTGATGCTTCGTAAGGAAGCACAGTAGAGAGGGGATAATGAGGCAAGGCTTCGAGAAGCAATCAAGAAAGAATCACAGGAACTTTAAACACTTAGTAAGACTACTTAGCAATGGAATAGAAATGAGATCTCATGTTGACCTAGAATGAGTTTAAACTCAAGTACAAAGACCTTGAAAGTCAAAGTGGGTAAGAAGAAAAAGCAAGGTGTTGCTGTCTTTAACCGCTCAGAAGCTCTCTGGTCTGACAGTCAATTGTCTTCTACATGTTTTATGTACCATGACCATCCTGGTCTGCCCGTGCCAGAGGTGCAGCCATACAGCTTGACCTTACTATCTGTGAAACAGAATTACTCATAAACAGACACACGCATGGGTACCTCCCTATGTCGGTCGGCATATAAAAGGACTGTGAAGAAGCAATTAGAAAAGACCTCCAATAGAGTCATCAGCAAGCACTGGGCTTCTCAGGGCTGACTGTCCGGAGGTGTGTAGAAACACAGCAGTCACCATGGGGCTGATTCCAGTTTTATAAGCATCCTCATGGGGCTGAATCCAGTCCTGACCTATCTATCAACCAAGCCTCGGATATGTGTTTAATACATATTTACATGTGTGGCCATAGTGTTACACTCCCATTATTTGAATGGTATAAATGACATTATTTTATTGTAATATAAATATTATATGCCTCCATCTAACAAATATTCATCTGCTACCTTTTTGAGATTTGGCAGTGAGCTAAAAACATGCACACATGGAAAGGATTTTTATATTCCCTTGAATAGTATTTTACGGATATAATGAAGAAACAGATTTTATGAATATACAATGAAGCCCACTGTCAAGTTTGGACAACCTATCCCATTGTGCTTTAGTAACTTAAAGTTTTCCATTGTCGATGTGCTCTCTTCAATATTTCATAACCCAAAAGAAAGGGATTCCGTGCTATAAGATAATTTTACACTTAGTATGAAAATATAGGTTCAAAAAGAAAATGTGCTGTAAACTGAGAGATCAGAAGCTGCCCCCGTGTTCCTTCCTTCAGGAAGAGAGTCAATAAAAAGGAACAGACTGTATCAAAGCAAGAACACTTATGGAATCCCCAAAGGCAGTAATAGAACAACTGAAATGACGGAGGAAAAGATGCACAGCACACCAGACAGAAGTATGCCAAGGGGCTGGGTCCTAGCTCAGCAGGCAAGTGTTTCTCAAACATTCAGGAGCTCTTGCGTTCCATCCCAAATTCCTCATAAAGTAGCTGCCATGGGCCAAGACTGCAATCACACCCCTTGGAAGGTAGAGGCAAGAGGGTCAGACATTTAAGGTTATTCTTCATTAACTACTGAATGTGAGCCTAGCCTGGGCCTTGTGAGACCTTGTCTTGGGAGTAAAAGAGAAAAAAGAAGCCAGTAGGAACACAGTTCCAGGCAGGTGATTTCCCAGCAGGGGTCAGGAGGTAGAAGCCTCATCTCAAAGATAAGGTGATGTGATAAGGACTGCTAATGCTCCCCTTAGGACGAGCCCAGTGCCTTCACAAGCCCCAACTCCAGCTGTAGGTTTTGGTGAGAAAGCCATTCCCTCCACAAATCCCACCCACAAATGAGCAGCAGGGAGAAATCCCATTTTGCTATTCATGAGTCAGATGCAGTGGCCTGGTGCCTTCCTGACAAGGAAACTGAGCCTGTGCAACCATGAGAGGGTGAGGAAAGGGGGAAACCACAGGTCAGGGAATCCTTCCATAGTCCCAGAGCAAGAAGCACTGTAGGGGGGAAGCCGGTTACAGGGGGGGGGGGACACAAGAAAGCCAGATGAGAAAGCAAGAAGAAAAGCGGAGGGCTCAGACGGTGGCGCACATAGTCGTGTTCAGTTGCCAGAAGCAACCTCAGCACGGGAAATAAATAACACTGGGGTTTGATAGCCCTGACCCCAGGTCAACAGGTGGCCCAATCTCCGAGTCACCTGCTGCTGGAAGCCACTTTGCTGCTACAAGAGCGACAAGCTCTGATTTGCATCCTTCTAAATGCATGATTGATACCTAGGAAGCCTCAATAGCTAGCGGGAGACAAGTCTTTCACTAGCCTGCTCTCCATGGCTGCTCCCCACTCTCCCTATACAGTAGAACATCAGTGAGAACATCAGCTACCCCAGGCAGTATAATAAATATGGAGAGTTTGGCAAGAGTGAAGGAACCTACCCAGCCCATAGATTCCAGTCCTTCAGATCACAAAAGCTCCTAGTATGCAAAGGACAGGGGCTAATGTGCAGACAGGTATGGTGAACACCAGACATCTGTTCAAATCAGTTTCAAGACAACATCATCAGAAAGGCCAGAGTCCAAAATCTCTACTCACCCTTTGATGTTTTTAAGCTTTGAGAACCAGAAAAGCTCAACTCATCCCCGACCCCTGTATCCCAAGCTTTGAAGACCCAGAAAGCTGTTACTCTAACACACATCCTCTTCTCGGTGTCTTTCCCCTGGACTTCTTGCTATACTCTAATCAAGATTCCTACTTCATCATTAGAGAGCTGATTACAGTAAAAATCCACTATGGCCAGCGCAGTAGTAACCAGCAACCCTCTAATATTAGCAGGAGGAAAAAGAAGAATAAACAAACAGTGGACAACCAACCAACAAAATAACAGGACCTCACAGGAAACATCTCCTAATAGCCTTAAGTGGAAAGAGCCTCCACTTAGCATCATAAAGAAATGCAGAGTAGCTGAAGGGATTTACAAGAAATCCATCACCTGCCATCTCCAGCAAAGAACGCTTACTACCAAAGACGCCCACAGACTGAGGATCTAAGAATGGAAGATAATGTACCCAGAAAATGCATGTTGCTGTACCTATTCTGATATCTAACAAAATAGACTTCAAATCAAAACAAGCTCAAAGAAATAAATAAGACCAGTGTAGGACAGCAAAGGACAATTCTTTGTCAAGAGCTATAACAACTGTACATCTAGCTATCAAACGTTGTGACTCCCGATTTCATCAAACAAACACTAATGAGCAGAACAAGAAATCTGGTGGAATAATAACATTGTGACTTCAATAGCATATCTCACCTTTTCATGGGTCTTCAAAACTAAATGCAGAAGCTTCAGAGTTGAACGGCCCTGCAGATCAAGCGGACTGAATAGGTATCTAAGACTATTCCATCCAACACATAGGAGATGCGCCTTTTCCTTCCAAATCCCAGGGAACCTACTGTAAATACAACACACTCTATGTCATAGAGAAACTATTCACAAACACAAAAGAACCAAAATAATTTATTGCGTGCTATCAAACTGGGGGAATTGAATGTAGAAATCCACAGCAATAAAAGCTGCAAAACTACACAGACTGAGCGGGATGATCTTGAGGAACCAGTGTGTCCTTGGAAAAGAAAAGCAAGGAAGAAATCTAAAAGTTTTCAGAACCAAATGAAACCGGAAGCACAGCCTACCAGAGCCTCTGGGATACAGCTAAGGCAGTTCCCAAAGGAAACTGTTGGCTGTGAGTGCTCACATTAAAAATCCAGCAAGATCTCAAATTAACCTAAGGGTGCATCTCAAGGTCTGAGAAAGACACAACAACGCCAAACCCAAAAGCAACAAGAAGCAAAGAATAATAGAGACTAGATAGAACTTAATGGAATAATGCTAACATCTCAAGACACAGAACCAATCAAATATAAAACATGAAAAGATTGACAAACATTTAGCCAAACTAACAGAAAAAGAGGAAAGGCAACTAATTAAATTATGTTGAAGAAGAGGACTCTAAGGGATCATTATGGAATACTCTGAAAAAAAACAGGGGGCTGGAGAGATGGCTCAGAGGTTAAGAGCACTGACTGCTCTCCCGAAGGTCCTAAGTTCAATTCCCAGCAACCACATGGTGGCTCACAACTGTCTACAATGAGATCTGACAGCCCTCTTCTGGTGTATCTGAAGACAGCTACTGTGGACTTAAAAAAAAAAAAAAAGAGCTCCTAGAAAATCCAGAAGAAAGAGAATAATTCCTGGACACACAGAACTTACCAGAAGTAAATAAAAAAGATAGAAACAATCTTAACAGATCTACAGAAATCAGTGAGGGAGAAGGTGCAGTAAAAAGTCTCCTCACCATTAAGAGCTTGGGAGACAATGGAATCCTGCTCAACTCTACCAAACCATAGAGAAAGAGCTAACATCAATGCTCCTTAAACTCCGTGAAATAGGGAAGGCAGGCTCACTACTAAAATCATTATACACAGATGGCCCTACCCTGCTGTCAAAAGTCCATAAGGACACACAAGAAAGCTAGAGGCCAGTTCCCCTGATGAACATAGACACGGACAGTCACACTAAAACAGTTGCAAATCTAAGTCACGATCACATTAAGAGGGTAGTACACCGTGACCACGGTTATTTTTTTCATCCCAGGGATTCGAGAATGATTCAACATGTCCAAACCAATAAATGCAATGCAACGAGCAAATAGACTTAAGGACAGAAACCATGTTATCATCTCAATAGGAAACTGCCTTTAAAAAAGTTTAGCATCCCTTTCGTGATAAATAACCTCTAGAAAACTAGGAAGAGAAGGAGCAGTTCTCAATATACGTTTATATACGGTAAGCAAACAGTATACTGATCAGGAAAACACCGAAAGTATCAGCAATGAGACAAGGGTATCCAGGAAATGAAGTTGTTACAGTATCCCTATTTGTACATGGCATGAGGCTGTGAAGAAGGGAGGCGTGTGGGGGCTGGGTAGACAGGAAACAGGCAAATACCAGGCAAAGGAGATGGTGAGAGCAGAGAGAGGTGGGGACTTCTAAAAGCAAAGGACAGTGACACATATGCACATGCACACACATGAACACACACATGAACACACTCGTACTGAGCAACGAGTTCCAAACACTGTCTCCTCAGCCAACTCCCTCTGTCTGATGACGTTCTCTGTGGTAAGCAATTCTTTGCAAACATAGAATTGACCCTTCCAGGGAGTTGTCGAATAGACAATGGCCTGACTTATAAAGGTGTTCTCTCTGCCTCCTTAGGACCCTCTGGAAACCAGTGGCAGAGACTAAAGGAGCAGCAGAGGGAATTGTTGGTTTGAACATCAAGCCGGCGGTGTCCTTAGGCGTGACCTTGAGGCCATGGAAAATTGGTACTGACAGTTCTGAACTGAGTGGCCATTTTGCACACAGCCGAGAGCCCAGCAGGTTGCCACTCTCCGGCTCTGTCACCCTGACACAGCCATCTGCAGTGTCTGAGCTTAGACATCCCAAGACCAAATTTATCACACCCAAGACTCCATCCTTATATAAGAATCACCTGTCGCTGGTCCTTAAATCCCAGCCCCTCACAGAGTGGAGGGTAATCAAAATGTAAAGGAAAGGGGCCTGGATAAATATCCCACAGACTTCCCCTCTGTGACACTGAGTTCTGAAAACTCTTTGACCTTCATATGCCCTTCGGACGACACTGTCATTTTTTTTCTACTTTCTGTCTGTATCACTTCTATCAAGGGAGTGATGTTCTAAGAGCCACAGGCAATTTGTCTTCCAGGAAGTCCTATTTGAGCTATGATCTCGGTTCGTTCCAGTTTATGTCTCTCCTCCCGCCAGTTAAATTAACCATAAAACAAAGCCTGACTCAGGCTACTGAAGCCTGATAGAAGAGGGGCCAGGCGCTAGTCATGTAGCTCTGTGATAAAAGCAGCAAATCTGACCCACAGATCCTCATAAGGATGGAGTACTTTGAACCATCAGGAAGATTTCCTTGACTTCCGGTCTATGAGTGGAGGTGGAGGCGCAGGAGCCTTGGCAAGCAAGAGGAGGAAGGAGAGTTGTTTCAGTTGTGCTAGGATCAAGATGAACATGGGAGGAAAGGCTGTGGGAAGGATGACATCCCTAAAATAACACCAAAGAAATGATCTACCATTTTGCTCTGGCGAGGTCTGGGAAAATCCAGTCAGGGTTAGCAAATATCTGAGAAGGTTTAACTCTGTGACCTTGGGCCAACAGTCCCCTCCTCTGGGTTTCCATCTGCAAGACTCAGGAACAGAGAACAACCTTCTTCCTGCACCACCAGGCCGAGATGGAAGGTGGAAGAAAAGGCCTTTGAAGCCAATATAATTACTCCTCTGTCCAGGGAAATATAAACAACAATAACTCCAACAGCCTTCAGCTCTGCTTCTGAATGAGTTCTTTGCTTCAGTCTGAGAGGTAAAGTAGTTGGTTCCTTGGGGGAAAGTTGAATGTGGAATGGTAAGCCATGCCCCCAAACCCCCCTCCCTTGGCTTTCATTATGTTACATGGAATTACTATTAACACAAAGGACATTCAATATAATTTAAGAGTTTATTAAGTGTCCGCCATGTGCCCTGGGCTGCAGTGGGTCCTGTGGGGTAAAGAATGAGTGCGGGACATATTTAGACAGTTTCCAAGGGTCAGAAGTTTGTACACTCCAAGAAAAAAAATGAGCTGTTAGATTTTAAAAGTCTTCTTTAGATGTACATTACTTCTTTCTATTAGCATAAGGAGCTGGGTCTGACCAGATTTTTTTTCTTTTTTACTGTCTTTATTCAGGCCAATACATATTAAATACATTTATTTATGTTTGCTTCACTGGTATGCAGGAAGTCTCCCTTTGATGGTTAAAGGCCATATATTGATTTGAATTCTGGTTGGTTACCTCTAGACCAGTGGTTCTTAACCTTCCTAATGCCATGACCCTTTAATAGTTTCTCTTGTCGTGGTGAACCCTCCCAACCATAAAATTATTTTTTGTTGCTACTTCATAACTGTGATCTTGCTACTATTATGAATCATAATGTAAACGCCTGTGTTTTCTAATGAGGGGACACCTGGTAAAAGGGTCATTCAACCACCACAGGGGTTGCTACCCCAGCTTGGGAACTGTTGCTCTAGACAAATGAACAAGGCACTCTTAAATTCTCCTGGAAAAGCACACTTGTTTGTTTCAAAGTTCTGCTCTGTGTGACATGAAAGCACACTGCAGAAGTTGGGTTTTGGAAAATGCCCCAGTTTCTGAGTGGGCTCCTTATTTAATAATTTCGTACATCTAAGGGTCACCGATACTACCTCAAGGTAAATCCCAGTGATGTGCTTTTACACTTTGGTATACATTTACTTCTTTATTTTTCTATTTTGTATTACTATATAGGTGTGTGTGTGT
Organism: Apodemus agrarius; assembly: GCA_964023405.1. Classification (NCBI taxonomy): domain Eukaryota; kingdom Metazoa; phylum Chordata; class Mammalia; order Rodentia; family Muridae; genus Apodemus; species Apodemus agrarius. The sequence goes on along the minus strand of OZ030012.1, from coordinate 44,168,734 downwards.
GTGTGTGTGTGTGTGTGTGTGTGTGTGTGTGTTCATGAGTCATTCGCCTGTCTTTTGAAGCAGGGTCTCTTATTGGAAATTAGGGCTTGCTAATTAGCCTGGCATGGCTGGCCAGTGAGCCCCAGGAAATTGGCTTGGCTCAACCTCCCCAGAATTTCAATTACAAAAGCACACCACCGTGTTCAGATTTTTACACGGGTGCTAGGGATCGAACTCAGGTCCTCAGTGTTGTACTGCAAACATTTTATCAACTGAGCTCTCTCCCCATCCTTAATATTAAGGTCCCAAAGAGTTGCCTTTCTCAGACTGCTTTGTTTTCATTGTTTTCTAAGACAAATGTATCCTAATTGGCGATCACTTCCAAAATAAAATATGTCTTGGGTGTCAAATAAAACTTTTAAAGACATATAAGTGATCCACATCACATGTTTCCCATCCTCACATAACATGACAGCACTGAATAGATATGCTTATACTTTCAACCAAATGTACGTAAATGCACCAGCATGACATAGAACACAAAATTCTCATCCATGGGACGTGATAGTCACATGACACATTTGGGGACAGCTCTTCTCTAATAACCTAAAATACGGATCTGACCTTAAAATACGGTTCAGAATTGACCATAGTCTTTAGTCCATGAACTGTGAAGGGACCTTCATGTCTAGTGTGCCCGCGATAACTACACCAAGATGAAAGAAAGCAGCATGGATTTAGAGTGACTGATGCTCTTGGACTTTCCCAAGAATGAATTAGTTCCTAGTACATACCTCTTACCATGGGAATGTCCTGAGCAAACAGAGACAAGTTGATCTTACTAGAGCGGTGGTTCTCAACCTTCCTACCACTGTGACTCTACTAAAGTTCCTCCTGTTATGGTGACCTCGAATCACAAATTTATTATTATTACTACTTCATAACTGTAATTTTGCTACTGTTAGGAATCATAATGTAAATATCTGTTTTCTGATCGTCTTAGGTGACCACTGAGAAAGGGTTGTTTGACCCCAAAGAAGTCATGACCCACAGGTTGAGAACTGCTGTACTAGGGAATTGCAATTTCCATCTGTAGGAACCAGCTCACCCTAATGCATACATTTTAGTACCCAGAAAAGCCTAGCATGATTAAGACACACTTACTGGTTAAGCAAGTCGTGATGATTAGAGTTAACTGACAACTTGGAGGAATCTAGAATCACCTGGGAGACTGGCCTCTGGACCTGTCCGTAGGGAATTACCCTGATTATGTCCGTTGAATTGGGAGGACATGCTCACCTTGGGTGATATCATCCCCTGACAAGGATCTCAGACTGTAAAAGTGGAGAACTGGTACTGAACTGCTGCCTGCATGCCTAGCTCTCTGCTACTCCACTGTGGATACATTGTGACTAGCTGCTCCAAACTCCGGCTGCCATGACTTCTCTGTCATGATACACTGTGACTTGAACTGTGAGCTCAGCAAACTCAAAAATCACTTAAATTGATTTTGTCAGAGAGTTTGTCCAAAGCAGTGAGAAAAGAAACGAAGGCCCTGGGCCAGGCACTTTGTACTTCTGTGCCTGTTTCCCCTCACACAGAAATCAGAGACAAGACACTCAGTTCTGTCTTCCAGAAACTCACCAGACACCTATTTCTCCACACTCTGTTCTCATCCTGAACTTAAAGAAATCCATACCAGCTTTTCCCTTTATTTTGTGTGGTATCATTTCAAAAAAGTTGCCTTGAAGTACCAAGGATATCAGTGAGCAGGCCTCTTGTCAACATTGTATTAGTCAGGATTGAAAACATCACATCACTGCTTTGTGCTCTAAAGAACAGAATGACTGAGAAGTTGCCATTATTATGATTCTAAACACTCTAGCAATTACCTCTGAAAGTCACTAACCAGCCCCAATCTTGACTACAAACAAACTTAAATGAACCTCAGGAGAAATGACCAGCTGGTCACCTTACACGTGCAATACAGGAGCAGGTAACATTTACTGAGGGCCTCCCATAAGCCGCATCCTGTGCTTGATACTTTAGCAACACTTTAGGTCAAGTAAATCTCACAATGCAACTTCCCCCAAGGTAGTAACTACTGCTCCTGTTTCCTAGGTGAGAAAAAAAAATGTGGTCCAGAGAGGTTAAGTCAATGGGGGGCGGGGAGGTGTCAGAAAGCTCAGTTGAGGAGTCAGATTTAAATGCATACAATTTGATTCTGTATCTGGTGCTATAAATGATCCACCATACCACCTTTAAGATAAATAGGTAAAAGGCATTCTTTTCTAACTATGGCCCAATGCCTAACCATACAGAATACTCAATAGGTCAGAGGTAAGACTAACTACCACACGTGCCTGTGCGGCACAGCACATATCCATCTACCTATTTAGGTCAAAAGACACAAGGCTTTCTGGGCATAGGTATTACAGCATCTGAGGGAAAGATTTTGTCTGTTGATTCATTCAGGAGTGAGATAAATTGCCCTGCCAAGCTGATGTGTTATTTTTTTTAGCACTTCCGCTTCCCTCTCTGAAAACAAGTGAAAGTAAATCGTCTTGGATATCTGTGAGAAATGACTGCACGAAATAATGGGACCGCACCAGGCAAACTGCGAAGTACTTTAAAACAATTATACCATATGCTAAGCAGCTTCCAAAATAGCAGTGCCTTCAGATGTCCTTGCAAAGCAAATGAGACCCAGATGCTAGAATGTTCTGCCAAGGAGGAGACCCAGCTCTTGATGAAGGGGATGGGCACACGTTAAGAGTACCCCCAAAGATGTGTGGCACAAGAAGCCCAGAAGCCTCTTCAAAAAATTTGGTGGTGTCCTAGAGACCAAACAGGCAGTTCTTTTGCGTGAATTTGGAAAAATATTCTTGAGTAATGCTTGCATAACAGTTAGAAATGTAAATTATTCTCACGTATGGAGATGTGAGGTAGCTAGCAATTTTACCAAAACTTCTCAGTATCATTAAAAAACAAGACTGTTAGTAAAATAGTAAAATAAAGGAAGACTTCTAAAAAGGATTTGTGTGTTTGTATGTGTGTGTGTGTGTGTGTGTGTGTGTGTGTGTGTGTGTGTGTGTGTATGCATATGTGTATAGAAACCAAAGGACAACCTTGGGGGTCATCCTCAGGAATGCTGCCTACTTTTTATCCAATAGGGTTCCTCACTGGTTTGGAGCTCAGCAATAAGGCTCAGCTAGCTGTAGAGAGAGTCTCAGGGCTCCTTCTGGCTCTGCCCCCCACCCACCACCCCCAGCGCTAGTATTTCTAGCCTCAGGCATTTTTACAGGTAAACTAGGGATTGAATGCAGGTCCTAGCAACTGCAAAGAAAGGTACTTCCTCAAAAAATTTTTTTTCTCGTCCTCAAGGGGGACTGTTTTGGTTTTTTGTTGGTTTCAGCGTCCCTCCCCCTTTCTCTTTTTAAGAATGAAAATAGAGAGAATGAGGAGGTGTCTCTGGAATGCTGCTAGGCTTTGGAAATGACTCAGCACTTGACAAAGAGTGACAATTAAATGTAAGTGTTGAAAGAATACTAATGAGACAGAGCATTCCCCTGACTTCAGAACAAGACTGAACTACCACAGAAAGCAAACACTAAGCAAGTGTTGGTGCTTTGAATATGCCTGGCCAAGGGGAAGTGCTACTATTAGGAGGTGTGGCCTTGTTGGTGTAGGTGTGGCCTTGTTGGAGGAAGTACATCACCATGTAGGTAAGCTTTAAGGTCCTCACCTTAGGCTTTGGCTAAGGCAGAAAGGGAGTCTCTCCTGGTTACCTTAGGATCAAGGTAGAACTCTCAGCGCCTTCTCCAGCACTGTGCCTGCCTGCATGCTGACGTGGTTCCTGTTTCGATCATAATAGACTGAACCTCTGAAATTAAATGTTTGCCGTTATAAAGTTGCCTTGTTCGTGGTGTCTCTTCATAGCAATGTAAACCCTAAGACAATGTGTCTGAGGAACTGTCAGATGGAAACTACTGAGAATGGGAGAAGTTGGATGTGAACTCCAGGCTCTTCTGATGACCCCAGATGAAAGCCCAAAGAAACCAGTTTGGATCTTGACCCTCCTTCCTTTTTTTCATTCCTTCTCTCTGGAGATTTTAGACCTCCTACAACAAGCTAAAATGAACTGGCCAGTTGGCCAGCGGGCAATGAGAAATTTTGTACCAAATCAATCCTCATATCCAATCAATCACTTGTAGCACACGTATAAAATGCTGCATGCATTTTATAAACAAAGCTTGAGATGTGGAGGAAGAAAGACCTTTGTCCCATCTGGACCCATGAGCATTCTCACCGAAGTGACCTGTTTCTGGGTGTAAGAGCAGGAGGTTGTCCATAATGGATGAGAAGCAGATTATAACGTCTTAGGATAAAGAAGATCCCAAGCCCTAAGTAGCTAGCTTTTATCCTCATCTAATCTTCGCCATTAAGCTCTGTGCTAAAACCACCTTCAATTTCTCCTGTTGAACCTTGGCCTCTGTGGATGAGTGGGTTTGCTTAGTTCCCTGTTGATGACAAAATAAAAGGAAATCCTTCACATATGTGGACATAGTTGTTTCATACCTAGTTCCCAATGGAAATCCAGGCAGTTTTTTTTTCTTCCTTATTCCCCACTGAAAAGGTTCTGTGCCACCCCAGAGCCAAGTCATAGAAAGAACAAGCCACTTTAATGCTTGGCACAGCCTCTTCCCGTCAGGTGGGCAGCTTCAGACTGATTGCAAGATTGACTTTTTTTTTCATGTCGTAAAAAAATGTGACCTGAAAGGGGTAAAACTCGGAGACTCACCATTTCCCTATTGAGTTTTCAAATTGCTTCTATTGGGGTTTGTTTTGGTTTTGGTCTTTTGTTTTGGCTCTCTCTCTCTCTCTCTGTGTGTGTGTGTGTGTGTGTGTGTGTGTGTGTGTGTACACTACAATAAAGTCAGGTGTGAAATAATATTTGTAAAATGTTCTAGCAGCTAATTCATTTTTCATTGCTAAATGAAACTCTTCAATGCTCAAAAACTGATTACCATTAATCAATGAACTATGGCATCCTTCAAATTCTACAACAAGCTACCAGAACCCACAGCAACTGGTTTGCGGATCTAGCTGATATTCTCTTGTTCTCCGTGTTCTCAATAGTGAACAGCAGCATCAATAGTTAATTTAATCTTCTTGTCCAGCTTCATTTTGGCATTTTTCTAGGAAGAGGGAATGTTCTACATTTCATCAGCCAGTACAACACTAATATGATGTTGAGACAGGTTCTGAAGAAAACATGGTTTGGTTTTCTGGAACATGGAGGGTATCCCACATGATTTTCCTTTGCCCCCAACCTTAATCAATACCAGAGTACTCTGCACACATGTTCAGAAGTAGGGACTCAATGCCATGACCAACAATGAAGTTGTCACTGCCTCCACCAAGCTGACTTCCTAGATCTGGCCAAACCAGTTAACAGGTATTTGAGATGGGGGTGGATTGAGATGAGCATGTCAGTAACTTAGCAGAGCAACCAGAAGCCTGGGGCTTAAGAATCAAATCCCAGAGTGACCTTGGTCAGAGATTTTGCTGTTTTATGGACAGCTTAGTAGATCAGGTCAGTCTTTTAATTTACTTAACAATTTGCAGGGAGCTTTCCCATGGAAGTGCTTAATCGTGTCTCCCCAACTCAATTTCTTCATCCATACAACTGGGTTAATACAACGTATGGTGCAGGCCTATCCCAAGAACCCAATCAAATGTGCACTTAAGATGCTCACCCCTGCGCCTGACGCATTAACGTGAATGGCGTGTTTGCACCCATGTGGCTCTTAAAGAGTTCACTGGCTTAGTCTTGGCTCTCAACAAAATAATACTGGCTGTAGAAACCTTTTATGCCCACCTCTTGAAATCAAAAGAAAAAATAGCTAATAAAGCACAGTTCCCTCATTTTGATCAGTTTTGCTGGGTATTTCTTAAAGAATTCTGCTTTCATTTAACATTTTATTAAATGTTATTTACAGCTTATTTAAAGTTGTCATTGGCCATGTACAACACTATAAGTATTTTACACACAATAATCTCATTTCTACTACAATCTGTGAGTTCAATACTGGCATGAGTCCTCAATATTTTTCTTTAAATATCAATATGAACATTCTAAACAACCATGGACATAAATATCAGCCTTGAAAACTCTATGCAGAGATCCCTAATTATTAGTAGTCATGAATACTGGAGCCTTGAAGACTCTATTGGCCACAGAAACATGTCACATTGAAGAAGAGGCCCTAGATAAAAAGACATGGACTCCCTTTTGAAAAATCCCAGTCCACTGGTCCACTTAGAAAAATTCCTTATGAGGAACATTTATAACATACTTCTTCTATTGTGCTTGGCTTCATTTTATTTTTTGAACAAATATTTGTACTTATACTCGGACCATATTTTCTTTTGAACAGTTTTTGAGATTTTGAGAGATAATGTTCCCTACTTTGTGGGGAAACGAAAGGAACCAAAAGAAATTGTATATGGGGTTGCAACCTTACCTCGGCTCCCCTAGCAGCTGTACTCCTGTCACGACAAAGGGAAATAGCTGTCTCTTAACTGAAGCCAGATCTTCTTTCTGTGTGGACACTAGATACCGTCCCTGTTTGCAAACTCAGCAAAATTGCTTAAGGAATTCTTCCCGTCTGCCCCGAAAACATTAATCCATCTTTGTCTATGAGAACACTCCTGTCTCCACACGTACTGCCATTTCTTTTAAGCACACTCATTCAAAAGAGGCATTGGACTTGAGGTTTTTGTCTACCTGTTCCCATGACCTTTCTTTGGCTCCTCAAGAACTGGCTTTCTTGATATTTCCAAGCCTTAGAGCGTTCTTTCAGAAGCCACGTAAGCCAGCCTTTCGACAACACCACTGGACCCAATTATGCTCTTGTTGAGGCCGCTAACGATGTCCAGCTGTGGAACCCCACTAGTAATTTTCATCATTCCTCGCGCTGGATATGGCAAAGGTGTTTGATGCTCTTACTCATTGCCCCTCTACTTGAGATACTTCCTCTCTTTTTCTGTATATAGTTACTGTTCTGTCTATGGGTGTTGGTGAGGAGCAGCATATGTGTGTGTGTGCCTGTGGTGCATGCATGCATTTGGGTGTATACCTCTACGTGTGCACCAGTGTGAGCAAGTGAAGGCCAGAGGAGGACATGAGCTGTCCTAGTTCATCATTCTCTACCCTACTCCCTTGGAGCAGGGTCTCTCCTTGAACTGGACGCTTCTCATTTTGTCAAGGTCAGCTGGCCAGTGAGTTCCCATGATCTGCTTGTCTCCATTCCGCAACGCTAGTGTTGCAGCCCCATGGAAGCCAGCTTGCTTGGCTTTCTTTTACACGGCTGCTAAGGATCCAACCCTAGCTCTTCATGCTCTCTGAGCAAGAGCATTCACCCACTGAGCTAGCTCACTATCCCTAAGACACTTCCACTATTGATGGACAGGATACTGAATCTTATGCAAAGTAGTCACTTCTCAGTGTCTAATGCTATCTTCCTTTCTCTACTTTCTTTTTCTTTCTTTCCTTCCTTCCTTCCTTCCTTCCACCCACCTTGTTTTCTTGACTTTTTAATGCCGAGGAAACAGAACTAAGAGTACTTGTCTTCTTTGTTTTAGCTACTCCCACTCCCTTAATAACCTCATTCTGCCTCATGGTTTTGGTAACAATGTAAAAACCACCATATCTCCACTTTTCATTTACTTTATTACCTTCTACTTATTTATTACTTGTGTGTGTGGGGGGGAGGGGGTGTTTGCACCTATGCATGGGTGTGTAAAGTCTGAGAACAGCATGCATGAATCAGTTCATTCCTTGTCCCATGGACATCCTGGGGACGACATCCTGGTTGCCTAGGCAGGTAGCGAGTGTCTTTACTAGTGGACCATCTCACTATCGAGGAACCTACACTCTTAATGCAGACATACTCAACATAGTTCCACACATACATAATTTATAACCAGATTAATAGTTGCAACCAGCTTTCTAATAGTTGTGTCAAATTCAGTGTGTCCAAAGCCTGAATCCCAATTTTTCTATGTTTTTGGGTTTGTTTGTTTTTTTGTTTGTTTGTTTTTTGTTTTTTTGTTTTTTGGATTTGGTTTTTTCGAGACAGGGTTTCTCTGTATAGCCCTGGCTGTCCTGGAACTCACTCTGTAGACCAGGCTGGCCCCGAACTCAGAAATCCGCCTGCGTCTGCCTCCCAGAGTGCTGGGATTACAGGCGTGCGCCACCACTGCCCGGCTGCCCCAATTTTTCTATAACTATCTTAATCAATAGTATTTTCATATCTTTAGGTAATGACACCACAGCTTGGCTTCTTCTCCATTTTTAAATTGTTTTTAATCTTATCCTCTACATCCAACCTACCAAGAAACCCTGATAAATTCTACTTCCAAAATGTAATGAGAATTAGGCAACATCTCACCACCTCCAGTGGCCAACCCAAGACCAGAGTTACCTTATCTCCTGATTTAGCTAATTACATAGTCTCCTGGCTTCTATCCTTATCCTACTCAGCCCAACATCTGCATAATACTTCAGTAGATCCTTCTGGGAAAGTTATCTCTTCCCTAACACATTAGAGTGACTCTGACTGTATTATTAAAACCAAAGTCTTTATTAGTGATTTACAAAGCTACTAATTTGACTTTGCAGTCTTTACTCCAGCCACACCAGCCTCTTTGGTGTATTCTAATGTACCAAGTGCATCCCTGCCTTTGGGCTTTGGTCTGATACTTTCTCTGTCTGTGACCATCTGCCCTAGGCATAAAGTTTTGGTCTCACCTTCATCGGATCTCTGCTCCAATGGTACCTGTGTGGAAAATCCAACCAGGAACACAACTCTCCTGCTACCTCCACAGCTTCAGACCTCATTCCTCACCTTGCCTTTCAAAAATAAAATTCAGCATCCTTTTGTTGCTTAATTGTTCTTTTCAAGTGCAGCATCCTAGGAAGAAAAGGTCTCAACTGAAGGGTTGTCTAGATCAGTGTGACTCAAGGCCATGTCTACAGGGATTGCCTTGGTTATTGGTTAATGTGGGAAGGCTCTACCTATTGTAGGTAATGCCACCTGTGGGCAGGCTATCCTGGGTTGTTTGAAAAAGCTGGTTAAGCATGAACCAGAGGAAGCAGGATATTAAACATCTTTCCTCCGTGTCTTTGCCTTAGTTCCTAACTAAACTAAAGTTCCTGCCCCGACTTATCTCAGTGACACACTGTTACCTGGAAATATAAACCAAATAAGTCCTTTCTTATTCAAGTTGGTTTTGGTCAGAATATTTTATCACAGAAGCAGAAAGGTATACTAGAACAATCAAGCCACTACCAAAACCAGAGTATTATATTGATTTGTGGGTTTTATTTGTGTCTATTGTCTATCTCCCTTTGTTAGAATGCAGTTTCAACAAGAGCCTGAATCACACCGTGTCCTTTTGAATCATATTCTTATTTCACATAGGCACATGCTACTAAATCAAGCACCGGGTATTGAGCTGAAGTTAACCAATGAAAATGGCTTCCAGAAATAGAACCTAATATAATAGCATATGCCTATGTGAAATAAGAATCTGACCCAAAAGGTCTGGATAGAGAATTATAGTCCATTGTCCACTTAGATCATAAAGTAGGATACTTGAGTATATGCCCTTTGTTAGGAGAAGAATGATAGCCTAGAGAAGCCACTGGTGGCAAATACCACAGGCAGAGCACAGAGGCATACCTTCCTTCTGTTGCTTTAAGGATTCAGATGACAGGCTTTTTCAGTTAATCCAAGGGTGTTTTTATCAAGATGTGGTGGTTCACTCCTGTAATCTCATCACTTATAATGCTGAGGCAGGAGGATTGGCCATGAGGCTGAGGCTATCTCAGACTATACAGTGAGTTCTGTACCAGTTTGAGCTTCAGAATGGGAGCCCTGCCTCATGAAACAAGATTATAAGAGACAAACAAATAAACAAAAGAATGAATTTGGAGCAGACCACATTCATGACTTCTACAAAGTCAGGAAGGAGCTGGGAGCTTGACTTAGAACAAAGCAAAGTCGCCTCAGAGAAAAGTCTCAGTTCATGGGACATTTTCCATTCCCCTCATTGGCAATCACAGGTGCGCATTGCTGTATCGATATGTTTTTTTTTTCATGTGGATGTGAACATATACGTGTGCAGTTGTGAATGTACACGTGTGCACATCCATGGGGAGAATGGAGTTCAATGTGTTTTGTGAACCTGGATGTCGCTGGTTCTGCTAGGCTGCTGGCCACTGAGCTCTGGAAATCCACTTGTCTCCCGCTCTCTGGTGCAGGGATTCCCAGTTTCTCACTTGGGTGCTAGGAATCTGTACTTGAGTACTCAACTCATGCTTTCATGGTAAGTAGCCCCTCTCATTGGCATCTTAAGGAAAACCAAGGAGCAATGTGCTCTTGATGTGTGACCCTATTCCTGGTTTAGCAGCACTTGACAGTTCTTTTAGTGAAATCATATCATTACTATTATCATTATTGCATATGTGCACATGCGTATAGTGTCAAAAACACTCATGTTGGGGCATGTGCCACGAGTATGCATTAGGAATCAGAAGGCAACTTTCAGAAGCTGATCCTTTCCTCTACTGTGGGTTCCAGGGAGCTCCAAACTCAGGTTGTCAGGCTTACACAACAGGCACTTTCATCCACTGAGCTCTCACCAGCTCCAGTGATCTTGATCGAATGACCATTTCTTAGTATCCAGCCCCACCTTGTAAGCAATCAGAGACTTTGGGAACAGCATCCAAATGCCTGTGCTATGTCTTCAGTGTGATTCTGACGTCTGCTCGGATTTGTGAACAACTGACAATGAACGGCTCTGCTGTACATGTGTGATAACTTTCTTGGTCAGGCCACTTTCACAGACAAGTGCAGTAACTTTGTTAGTCACTCAGTACCCGACAATGACTCAATGAACTTCTCTCATGTACTATCCTTTATGAAATACTCTGTCTGGGTATCCTACCTCAGATTAATAAGAATGGTAGTCAGCTCACATATGCCAGAAGCCCCAACTTAACTGATTTCACAACACTGCTGACTTGTTTGGCTCCAGGATCTTCCTGTTGAGATTTATGAATCTGAAATTTAAGGTGCCATTGTTTAACATGTTGGCAATTTCACTGCACTAGTAACCATGACCACACTGGTATGTGTAGTAGGGGGCAACCCTGGAAACCGAGCACTACAGGAATTGGTTAAAAAAAAAAAAATAATAATAATAATAATAATAAAATAAAATAAAAAATAAAATAACACTTACTAATTAAAAATGCTGAACCACAAGTGAGTTGCCAAGAGCCTCGTTGCTTTGATTATTCACAGGAACACCATCATTTGGGCAGTTATTTATATAAGGACCTAAAAAACGAATTCTTAAGGCCTTGCTTCCAGGACTCACAGATTCCCTTTAGTCCTGTATAGGAAGCCCAGGGACTCATCTTACAGAGGGCAAAGATCAGTCAACCTATCCAAGACTCCATTGTTGTAGACAACACTCTAAGTCTGTCTTACAGCCCTTGGATTATTTTCGTAGTTGTTAGTTCTATATAATAATATGAATTAAGTATCTGCTCATGGCCAGCTCCTGGATTTAGGGATGGAGAGTTATATTCTTCTAATATGGCCCTTTCCTTGAAAGAGCTCAGTGATTGAGACCCTCTCTCCTTGCTCAGTAATATCTAACTTTGGCTGACCTTGAACTCCAAAGAAGCAATGGAAGGAAAAGTAAACATTATTGATCTCTATAATAAAAAGAATGAATAAATAAAAAATAGATAAAATTTCTATCTCATGTCACATTCCTATTCTATATTCAAATATATATAATATGAAAAGGCTAAGTTTGTAGAAAGGTGAATGAAATATGATTTTGAAGTCAGCACAAAATGAAAGTGAACTTTGGACAAATTGTATTTTGCATTTTGTACACACACACACACACACACACACACACACATACACACACACATAAAATTAGATAGATTTCCAACAGAAAGACATGCTAGAAGTAGTATCTACATGTCCCCTTCACTATTTGAGTATGAGGTTGAGTTTAAAGGTCTTGGTTTTAAAACACTAGTGTGTCTGTTTAGTAAATACTCAGGTTAAGTCAATAAAATCGCATGACTAAGAACTGAGGGGAAGGTAAGCCTCCACTCAGACATACACTGGCTTTACCAATAAAAGCTAAGATTGTGGTGCGGATGGGAAGTAGTTAAATATATGATCACCCAGACAGGGTTTCTGAGGAAATGAAGGCTTACCAAAAATTAGTAAAAGCTATACAGGTAAAAGCCATATTCAATCACTCAACTAACATCTTAAGCTCTTGTAATGTACCATGAATGACACCAAGTCCTAAACACACCCCAGTTCTGAAGATGGCAAGATATTAGTGGGATTTTTTTTATTCTATTATTAGAATAGCTAGGAAACACTTTCAGGATAGCAGTCCCCAATACCCTGTAATCTGGACAAATTGGGCATTATAGAACTCCTTTAATAGTTGGAAATTTTTATTAAAAAAAAACAGGCCTTGATCATTTTTAAAAAGTTTACAGTGTCACTGTAAGATAAACTTAGATCAGCCTAAGTATAACAATGAATAAAAAATGGATGCCAGCATGAAATCATTGCTTAAAAACAATAAATGAAGAATGATGGAGAGATTTTGGGTGGTTTATTTTTTCCTGGAATGCTAGTGCTTGCTATTGGAAAATGGTAATTTTTGCACATGACTAGCTAATTCTCCCTCTTAGTGAGTTTAACGCTGTGGCTGAAAGTAAGGCGGTGGGAGACTCATTTCCACTGAGCTCCCTTTTAGGGCTCTGAGTGGCAACTAGGTGGACATAAGACCATTTCTTCTCTCTCCCTTATCTGGCTGGAGTGTGAACTCCAGATTTGGAAACTCCTAGACATTGCTGGGAAATGTATCATAGACGGTGACTCACCACTAAAAGGACAAGTGTGTAAATTGCCTTACCAGAGAAAAGTCGTCTGCCAATCGCTCCCTTTCTTCCTAGGACAAGATTTCACTTCTTTCTCTCTGATTCATATCCTGAGGAAATCAACATGACACAAAATATCTGCTGTGTTCAATTAAGGAAGAAGAGTCTCCAACCCACACTTAGAGTGCATAAGCTTTTGAAAATGCAGAGAATTCGTTATCTTCCCAAGAAGACTTCCCTCCAAAAGGCATTGGTGCCCTGTAAAAGAATTGAATGCCAGTCGTTGAATGGCTGCTCCACATAAAATCCCTTCAGCCAACAGACCTGCACCTGCAAAGTGGCGTGGCCTCACTAAAGCTCAGCAGGACGAGGGGCAACAGTTAGCCTAGGCTCACTGGGTGCCCTTCTACAGTAATAGTTTACACTAATCGAGACCTATCCAGCATTCGGGCTCTACTCCAAGTTTTCCCAGTAACTTTAAGTTCTCTTAGTAACTCCATAAGATAAGTCCCTTTATAGACCCTAACCACAGTCGAGGGGGATGAGCTGAGAGTAATGAATGACTTTTCTTACGATGGTGTATTAAGTAAGATGCACGCTGTGATGCAAACGTCCAGTGGTTGGATACCAGTCTATGAACTTTCCGATTTTTCATTTAATCCTTGAAAAGCTCAGAACACTACCGTCTCTGTCACGTGCACACACACACACAAAAAAAAGAACATCTGGAGAAAGTAAGTGACGGGATCGAGGGTGTAAAGATGGCTGACATGTTTGATCTGAGAGCTGAACTCAGTAGAGGCAGGGTCCCAGGGTTCTCCTTACACTGTGTCATGTCAAGCATTCTCAAATCAACTCAGAGAAAATGTGTACACTGTACACTGCATGCTTTCACAGTCTCACAGGAGATACACCAGGTTATGAATTGAATATGTTCTGGAGAGGTTCTAGAAAAGGGGAAAGGGCCTATTAGAGAGGGAAAACATCTGCCTAAGGAAGTTCCTGTGGAGGAGGTAAAATGACAAGAGTTGACTCTGCCTCCTGACACCGCCCTAGCTCTACTCTGAAGAAAAGGAAAGAAAGGATAGCCTCGGCACGTGGTAGGAAGGCTCTCTTACAGACATGGGTCATGCTCAGAACAGTGAAGGCCTGGAGGAGAGCAAAGAACTCTTCTGAGATCACAAGGAAAAGCTACTCGCGATGATTCTGTCCCTCGTCCAGTAGGTTCCCAAAAGGTCCCATCAAATACAAACTAGAAAAGTTATAAATCAAACCCACGCTCCCTCTTTATAAGGGATTGCAAAAGGGCAAAAGGGAGGGAGGAGACATCTCAATTTCAACATTTTCTAGGGATTTTCCGTGCAATTTAGCCAGTAGAATAGGAAAGTAGGAATTTTTTTTAAAGGTTATTTTTGGCAACAGAGCTTTACTGGATAAATGAACTCAAATTTTGACTGTCTGCATATAAACCATGTGCTACTTTTGTTTAACCCAAAGCATGGGGCTCACCCTTCCGTAACAGTATTCATCTGCTCAGACATCTATAAGCGCAGTATTTTCAATTGTCTACAATGTTTGAGGGGGACTATGGAGCCTCACAGGCCAACAACTCCAAAAGAGGCAATCCTGGCACTTGTCTTTTCATCTGACAGCCTGCAGTATCTAGTAGAATCTACTGTATTACTCTACTAAATGACAGAATTTCAAATTGACTCCTAATGGCTTATCGCTATCCTCACCAATTAATTCATCCCCACAATTGGTCAATATACAGAGATGAAGAAAACATAGAATGCTCAGCTCTAAAGGAGAAGTCTATATTGTATATGTTCCTCCCAAGCCTTGGGGATCACTGTGGATGACAGCATAGAGAGGTTGTAAGAAGACCGGTGAATAACTACAAGACGATTGTATTCTGGCCACAGCGAAGAGTTGCAAATACTAATTAACAGCAGTTGAGACAACATGAACAGGACCTGTACAGGGTCAATGCATGTAAAATCCCAGCATGAGGAGGGGAACCGAGCATGAAGTCCCGCCCCCAGTTAAGGCAATATTGACAACTGACAGGCACTGAGAAGAGACTAAGTATTCTTTTAAGGGTGTGGCTCCTGTGAGGTGATCACGTGCCAGCAGAAGGTCTCATATCCAATAGGCAGGACTGGATCTCAGAGTCAGGGAAAGGGAATTAATATAATCAAAATACTTTAGAAAAACCTCAGTTAACAAATTAAAACGAGGATAGAATAACAGTATTTTCCTACTAGCTAAGAGTTAAGAGGATTCCAAACTGTCCCCCAGTCCTCTGAAATAAAAGTTCTAAATTAATTCGTGAATGAATTAACATGGTTTGCCAATAATTGGAGGAAGCGAAATCCCCAACTGTTTCCTCTTGCGCCTTTAGCTGTGCTCTGTGTATCTCATCCACCACAGCGACCATCTCAACCTCCTCAAGCGTGTCTGATCATAGGATGCCTTCTGATTTCTGTGGCACTCACGGCAAAATCTCATTGACCTTGATTCCAGGAAAGTAAGTACGCTCTCTGCCTTCATAAGGTCTGGAAAGGTGATTCTCAGTAGCATCAGAACTCGAAGGGTGGGAAAAGGGTAGATGATGAACTGGCTACGGACTGGCTGTGCCTTTGACTGGGGTATCTGAGCCTCCACTTACGATTCTCTGGAGCAGTCAGCAAACAGGAGTGAGTCAGAACTCCTCACTGTGCCATGGCACATTTTTTTCAGTGCCACCTTCAAGGTGGTAAAGAACAACGGAGTCTTTCTCACCTATAATGCTGGTGTCAGAGTGTAACGAGAGACAAGGCAGGCACTTGTCTCTTCAGGACTCTACAGAACTAAAGAAGCACATGGACAGAATGGATATCTGTACCGTGTTCCTGAATGTGTGTGTCGGTTACACTTAGCAGGTCAGTATGCATTCATTGGACGGTGCTACCTGGTCTTTCCCACACCTGGTCTAAGACACACCTAATATAGTGGAATCATATGTCTCTCTCTGTAAGACTACCAGGAGGAATGACTTTATAATGCCACAATATCATTTTTCATGGACTACAGAAGAAGTAGCAGATGCCCAAGGGAATGTCTTATTGGGAGAGGAAGTCTGTGGGTGAAACTGCTATCTACAACAATGCAGCTTTCTTCCCAGGAAGAGCACCTAAACCTAACAACCAAACCATTTGAAAAATTCCCAATGCATCACATGGGCAGCAGAGTCAGGCTGTCCTGTCTCTCCTCAGAGGCAAATTATGTAGAAAACACGTAGTTAGCTCATTAATATATTATGCATTTTGCAATGACATTAGCCAAGTTTTTTGGCTGGTAAGTAAATTAACATAAATATTGCATCTCTTTTCATCCTCCATGTAACTGTGAAAGACACACTGTAACATCTTCAGATCATGTATTAGAGATTAGGGAGGGCAAGATTGTTACCAGTGTAATAACTAGCAGAGTGAAATCAAAACCCAAACTCAGTCCTCAGATTTAGCTCGACATGAAGCAAGTCAAAGCCCACCTTCCTTGAGAGATTTCCAGGGTAAATTAAGGACTAGCCTAATCATTTTCTAATTTTCTAGCTCTTAGTACATTATGCTATAAAATCGGTGCCTTATTGGAAGCTGTTATTAAAATTATTTTGTGGATTTCTAGGGTTTTTTTTTTTGTATTTGAACATACAGCTCTGGCTTTGTGTATCCTATAACTTTCTCATATGCTGTTCTTACCCAAGTGAATGTCCCTTCTCCAGGCCTCATGTGCATTCAGTACTCAGTACAGACCAAGGGAGGCTCCCTTCTACCCTAAAAACTCTTCAGCATTTAACCCCCACTGATCAGTAAGGAAGACTGCTCATTGGTGCGTTCCTATAGCACCCAGTGCTCATTCTGCTGCACATCTCCTAAATGTCTATTCTCATCCATTTCCTACTTGAACTCAGTCAGCTTGAGAACAGGAGTCTTAGATTATTTCTCTTGCAACTCCCGAAGCTAGTGATTGAGAAATGCACACATAGTCCAGTAGAGGGACATGAAATCAAACAAGGCAGCCAGCAGCTTTGAGGAGCTCCAAGTCTTATGGAAGAGCGCAGCATTTGAAGAGAGTATGATGAGGTGTACTTACCACAACTCAGTGGGTTTGGGCTATGTTGGAAGCAGAGATAAGAATAGGCTGTGCTATCCCCACAGTGGAGCATTGGAAAGCAAAATTGAACAGTCTTGAAAGAAAATCATAAAGTCAGCAGATAATCTTGATAGAGCCGAGAGGTGTACCTGGGCAGGAAAGGGGGAAGGCAGGCTCCAGCAGAGATCTATTGTGTGCCCATGAGCTCTATTGTGTGTCCATGGGCTCTCCCTAGAGGAACCAACCCTCTCTCTACCACGTCTGCTCAGTCTAATAGCATCATCCATGAATTCTCTACTCTTGTTGGGACACCAGTCTTCCCAAAGTCTTTGAAAAATTAGTTAGCCTCCTCAAGGAAGTAGAACTGAGAGCAGAATTGGTAGAGAAGACAGAGGTAGAGAGGCGGTACTGGATTGGGATAAAGATCTATGGAAGATGAGGTAGAAGGAAGGGTCAGTCTTTGGCTCAGGTAATTTCTGGAGCTTGCTGTACCCCATACCTTCCTGGAATTTGGAGTTTTAATCAGACTTATTCTTACAAACGCAAGATCCTAGCCAACCACAGCAAGACCTTAAAAATAACATCTCAAACTATTTATACATAGAAATAGACCAAAAAGGCTGCTTGAGGTTGTATCCCTCAAACGGATGCTTCCCGATTGTACTGGTCAGTTTGTGTCAACTTGAAGCAAGCTAGGGTCATTTGGACAGAAGGAAGCTCCCCTCATGAGATTGGCCAATCCCTTCATGAGATTGGCCTATGGAGGCATACTGTTTGATTGATGATTGATGTGAAAGTGCCCAGCTCACCGGATGGTTCCCACTGGGCTGCTGGTCCTGAGTGTTAATAGGAAAGGATACTGAGCAAGCCACGAGGAGCAAGGCAGTAAGCAGTGTTCCTCTATGGTCTCTGCTTCCACGCGTGCCTCTAGATTGTGCTTTGCGTTCCTGCCTTGACAGGCAGTTCCTTCAGTGACTGACTTCAAGCTGTAAGATGAAATAAACCGTTTCCAAGTTGTTGTTGGTTATAGTGTCTATCACAGCAATAGAAACCCTAATCAGGACACTCATCAATTGGCTCAATCTCTTCATTGAAATATGGAGACACGGGCTTGTAAATCTATCCCATCGGCCTCCATACTACTCCCAACAATTCATCTAAATCCAAAATCTCCCCTCCCCCAATCAATTGCTCTAACCCCAAGACTGCTCGACTCTTGCTAGCTTCCTGACAGCTAGTCAGTCTCAAGGTGATCATGGGGTTCATATTTGGTGAAAAATATCAAGACAGACCAAAAAATAAAATAAAAATCATGGCATGACCACAAAGTAATGACGTCATTGGGTTTTTTTGTTTTGTTTTGTTTTTTATTTGCTCAACAACTTAGTCCCAGCATGCACCTGCTTCTGGAGCAGGCTATGTAGAGACAAATGAAGCATTCTTCTTGGCCTTAAGCAGCTTACCAAGTGGAGTGGGAACTAGCACAATTTCCCAGCATTCACGTACCTCAAGTTAGCCATCTGGGAGGATGTGAATTTATTATTTTTATAATTTCTGGTAAGTCTTTTTAAAGCCAGTCATGATGCAAATGAAAACATCCTCTCATGATTTTATAGTTACGTTTAGAATTATTTTTAATAAATAAAAATGGCCCATTAGCTGGGCCGACTGAATATGACACTTTGGCTATTTTTTTTTGAAAATGTAAAATATACTCCAAAAACAATTATTTTTTTTCTCTCAGCAAGTATCTGAAAGGAATGTACAACAGATTCTGAGTCTGAACACTGAGAAGAGGTATAGAGCTGCTTTGCACAAGGTAGACAGCATCACTACCCCAGAGGTATAGCATTCAGAATAGATGTGTGTTAAAGCATTTGTTAAAATATTGAGCTCTGGAATTTTTATTAACTTCCAGATAGGCATACATCTGCCCAGAGGCAGGTATCAGGATCACTTTAGGTCACATGGAGTCTCCCCCAGCTTCATGATTCTGCAGTTGTTCAAACTGGATTTCTCCAAGTCTGGTAGAGCTGAAGAACTATTCCTGTCCTGGTTCTCTCCCTATGTAGGTCAAATCCCATCCCAGTGAGGACCCTGCAATAACCACCTTGTGACCTGGTTATTTTAGATATCTTGATGAAATGAGAATCAAACCCGACCTCCAAGGCAGAGTTGCCTGTTACAGAACCTGACCTGAATACTATTTAAGCAAAGTATGTCCCTGTCATAGTTTTTCCTTTTCAATCTTCAAGGCACCAAGTGAATACAGAGCAGTTGCAGAAAAATTATCAATGAGTACACCAAGTCCTGATCACTGAGAGAAACTGCAGAGTCATGGTGTTTGGGATTCACAGCTATGCATCTTCAAATAAGAATGATTTCTGTCTTAGCCAGGCTAACAGGATTCACATATCCCAGGCTAGCCTGATACACGTAATAAGTTCCTATCTTAAAAACAATAACACGTAAACAAAATCAAGGGCTAGACAGGTGGTACAAAGCTTACCTATATGTGTATATATCTAGGGTTTGACCCCCCAGTGCCACACATACAAAAATATGCACACATGCATATGCATGCATATACACATGTATGCACACGATATCCCTCTTGCATTCATTATTCACTCAAGTTATAGAAAGGCAGCGAAGTTGGCCCAAAATATGTCAGACTTATTAATAAACTTGGGTAGCCAGTAAGCTAGCTGGCTCAGCGGGTAAGATATTTGCCGCCAAACCTGATGGTGTGTGTTCAATCCCTAGAACTTACATGGTAGAGAGTGGACCAACTCCCCAAGTTGTCCTCTGACCTTCACAGGCATGCCATGGCATATGCACATACCCCCTATAAAGACATAGTGTCACGGAGTTAAGAAAGGCCCTCTGATCATATTGGGTATCCGGTATCTGAGGCTTCTTTCTCCACTCCCTCCCAAGGGGCTGGCTTTTTTACTTTGGCACACATTCTCCTTTTTCGGAATGAGGGGCTAGCTCTCCTTCTCTGAAATGTCACTTTCTGAGAATGGAAACTCCCTGAAACAAAGCTGTTTAGTTGGTTCCCACAGTATTTACTGAGTCCTGGATGGATGCATCGCTTCTCAATTAAAAAGCCTACAGCCTATGGCTTAGGCGAAAAGATAGAAGGTGGGACATCTGGAAGGAGAAAGAATTCTGGGGGAGATTCACCAGGAAGATGTGACAAGACGGACTCCTGATACCTGAGCACAGGTGACCAGCCCTGTGGCAGAACACAGGCTGGAATAAATGGGATAGTTTAAGTAATATCTAGTCAGAAAAGAGCCTAGCTATGTGGCCAAGGTACTTGTAGGTATATTTTGAGTCTGGGTCTTATTTCTGGGAACATGGGGCTAGGAGGGAGAACCATGGCTTGACTTCAACAGAATCCTCTGGTTAGAATGAACGTTCTAGCAAAGTAGGAAGCGTCATGCCTAGAACCATGCCCAGGCTACAGAAACCACTAGATTTTGACTTGCTGGACTGTCAAATAAAGAATGGCATTTGGTAAGACTTAGTCTCATACCCCGCCTATAACTAGCTGCAACTCTTCTCTCTGGCCCATTAGTATAGCTTAGAATTCTCCAGAATGCTTGCGGGGCACTCTCTTTGCTGCTATCATTATATCCACGTTACCAAACAAACTTGGAAGTGTTTTATGGCAGGAACTATGTTTCACAACATCACACTCTCTGTGTTAAAATAGTAAGAATTCAATAAATGCCTCCTGCCTGATAATTGAGAGAATGGGGAGAAATGTTTCTCTTGTAATTACGAGCGTTACAGATTTATGACTGAACATCATATCTCAGACTCTGCCTGGGCTTCTGAGCCTTCCATAGACCAAACTGAAGAAGCCATGAGTCACTCTTGGAGGGGAGGGGCATGTGTTTGTGCAGGATATGTTTCCCAACCTCGATGAATCATGTGTATAATCACCCAAACTGCATCCTGTCTGGGGAAGTAACCAAAACCCCTATTTCTGGCCCAATGGCTTTTTGGTTTATGAGTAAATGCCACTGGCATGCCATTAAATAAATGCCCTCAGGAAGCCCTCAAAGCTAGTGCCATACCTACAATAGTCAGGCTTGTGACAGATCAGTCTCGCCTTGAGAACACGAGGTGAACAGCCGGGCATGGTGGCGCACGCCTGTAATCCCAGCACCTGGGAGGCAGAGGCAGGCGGATTTCTGAGTTCGAGGCCAGCCTGGTCTACAGAGTGCGTTCCAGGACAGCCAGGGCTACACAGAGAAACCCTGTCTTGAACCCCCCCCAAAAAAAAAAACAAAAAAAAAAACAAACAAAAAAAAAGAATCTTCGAGAACACCAGGTGAAGACCCATCTTTCTCAGCGTGGCTCTATCTGGCGCACTGCCACCAAGTTCTGACTGAATGTTGTGATGCTCTTTTCCAACCTATAAGTCATGTCATTCTCCTACACATAGTCAGTGGGTCCCAGCATCTACAGACAAGGACTTAATTTTGTGTGTGTATGCACATACATGTGCAAGCCTGTGTATTTATCGGTGTGGAGGCTAGAGGCCAACACCAGGTGCCCTTCCTGATTGTTCACTACTCATTGTTTTTGACAGGGTCTTTCACTGAAGTTGGAGCTCACCGAGTCAACTAGACTGGCTAGCCCAGTGAGTCTCATGGAGTCTCCCGTCTCTACCTTCCCTGGACGGGGGTTACAGGCATGCACTGCTGCACTCCGAATTATTTTGCAGGGGTGCTGAGGGTTGATCTCCGTTTTCTCATACATGCACAGCAAGAATTTTGTCATCTGAGCTATCCCCCTAGTGTAACATCTCATTTCCTTTTAATTCTTAAAAATTATGTCCGCATAAATGTTTGCCCATAGGTACGTATTCCACGTGCATGCTTGGTACCCAAAGAGACCAGAAGAGGGCATTGGATCTTCTGGAATTGAAGTTGAAGATGGTCATGGGCCACTACGTGGGTATGGAGAACTGACCTCAGGTTCTCTGCAGTAGCAGACAGTGCTCCTAACCACCGAGCCATCTCCCCAGCCCCAAGACATAAGTTTGAAACCTATTGTCCAGGTTCCTCTAGAATCTGGGCTGTTTTACTTACTCCCTCTTCCCTCAATACCACAAGCTTCCATTTCACACCTCCCACGGATGACTTTTCTGAATATACACAAAGCCTCTCCTTCACTCTGTGGCTTCATTCCCTCTGTCCCTCTTACACTGCCTTCTCCAGTGTCTGAATGTCTGAAATCTATATTTCCTCAGATTTCGCCCAATAGTGATTCCTCTATGCTGTCTGCTGTGCTTGTCTCACAAGGGGAAATTAACTTCTCCTTGGAGGATGCTGAAGGCTATGTTCCCAACTGAGGTCTCTAATGTATATTATAGACACACGCTCACGATTGGCTCTCGAATAAATCATGGCTTGGAGAAGTAAGTGTTGGTCAGCGCAATAATCTTACAACTAGCATCGTTAGATGAACTGAGCAGTCAATATAAAAACCAGTAGAATGGAAAAATCAAATTTATCATCCTCGGGGAAGGCTCAGGGTAGATGTTTCTTATTCTCAACATTCTCTTTTTATCCTTCACCTTCTTTCATGAAGATGGAAGATTAAGGAAACTCTGGACTCTGAACATGGCCCTTGTCTTGTGCCATCATCCCAGGCTTCCTTCCTCCCAAGATCTGCCTCCTTGTGGCCTACTTTGCTAGCAGATGTCATAAGCTTAGGGGCGGGGAGAGATATAATTTTGATATGAACTCGAATAAAGAAGAAAGAAATGTAATTAAAAGCGGATCTTCCATTTGGAAAGGCAAACTTTTTATAAGATAGTGTGTTCTGCGACAAACGCTTGGCTGTCATTTTCTGTTTCGGGGTATCTGTGCCGTTGTGCCCATCTCTGGGCAGATGGGGAAATGAGCACTGATGTAATAAAGCCTCTCTTTGTTTGGTCATGAAGCGCGATGCTTTCTTTCCATTGGGCTTACTCGCACAGCCCTGGTCCTGAGAACAGGGACAGAGAAGATAAGCAGTGGTTGACCCAAGCCGAGAGCAGATAAGGTAGGAACAGAGCGTCAAGAATTTTCACCGTCCAGTGTCTCTGGCAGTTGACCTCATCTAGGGGAAGACTAGAAGATACTCCTTCTCTGTTTCTCTAGTGGCTGACAGCCCCTACCTATGGCACTGGATGACTGTACCACCACGGGCAGATCTCCTATTTCTTCCTCAGCTAAGAAAGCTTCATAATCCCGACTACAGTAGAACGTGCAGACTTAGGAAATTCACACGTGCTGCCCACATAGGAATTGTAGCTAATCAAAGATACCTAATTTTTTCCACATTCTTCTACCTTGGGGTTTGTAATCATCTTTAACAGCTTGGTAATGAGTATATTCAGCTTTGCAGGACACACCAGACTTCTCAGAGCTGTCTTCCTGGTAGAAAATGTTGTTATGGACCATGGGTACACAGACCGAATTTTACTTTAGTAAAACCTGAAGTTGAACAGACTTGGCCCATAGACCACACGTGCAACTCTCTGCCATACGTGCTTAGCAAGAACAAAACATCAAATGTAGAGAAAAATATCTAAACTTATTTTCTGACATGAGGAATAATACCAGTGAATTTTGTGGGACCTCCAGATGTCTCCTTAAAACACCATCTGAAATTAGAAGGTTTCAACCATATCCGGTATTCTCACCACCTTCAGGAGACACATAAGACTATCTGAATTTTCTATACCTTCCTCTGGACCACAGTTCTCTGAGAAAGACAGTTCTGATATTGTTAAAGAAAATATCAATCACACTTGTGATAAAAGGTCACTACATTTTTTAAACAAATTGGTCCTTTGAGCAAGATGAATTCTAATGGATTGGTTTATTAACCTAAAGGTTGAACTAGACTGCCAGTAACTAAATGATTTGTTCATAATTAGTATTATTTATAATTATTTTACTTCGGAAAAAATATCACCTTAAATGTCAGGATGTTTTTTAATTGCCTCAGATGAGATTCAAAATAATTGACTTTGCAAATGTATTTTAAAAAAACTCATTTAAAAACATCTGAAATTGCTGATAGTTTGTCTAGAAGAGGCAACATATCGATATTCATTACTATGGACAGAGCAGAAATTGATCCATCTTTTTTTAATCCATGTGAATTGCGATCACTTCTGGACTCTAGAACAGGCAAATTGCTGAAGAAGAAATTCATACCCTTACTCTCCAACAAGTATGCACTTTGAGTGCACTATGTGAATATTTATGCATACTTTTCATTAAGTGCAGGATGAATATATATGTTTGGAAGGAGAAGAAATGTGTATATATGAACACATATACATATATATGGCTGTATATGCATGCACATGTGGGTGCATCTGATACATATATATATGTGTGTGTATATACATATATATACACATATATATGCATGTGTGTGTGCTTGGTGATTTTAGAAAACAGCCTTTGGAAAGTATATTAACTTTCTGTAGGTGAGGAGGGAGGTGGGTGCCTTAAAATACGCATCGGTCTAAATATTTGCTCCATCATTTGATTGGTGGAGATGAAAAGAAGCGGGAGAAAGCTTCCTTCCATTAGCACCTGGGACAAAAGTTTAAAATAATTTGGAGGTGTGGGGCAAGCACTTGCAGAAACACTGGAAACACGGTGGCGGCATCATGATAAGAGCTCGGCACTTGTCAAGCCACGAACTGTTGATGTCTGCTGGCCAACGGTGCTCTTCAAATGTACGTTTAGATACACGGAGGAAGAGGTGAGAACTCCAGGCGACAGAGGAAGGAGAGATATCAAACGCTTCACAAATGGTCTACACTGCCTCCCCCATCTGCCACACTACTGCTCACAGTAGAGGGGAAGCAGAAAGAATATGGCTACAGGTGTCAAAGTCAGCTAACGCTCTCATAGACAACCTCTGCCGGCCCAATCCAAGGCACAGACCCAACTTTATGTCTGACACATTTTGGTGAGAAAAAAAAAAAAAAACACAAGTGACCTGGAAAGAACATTCTAGAAAGGGGAGATGGTGACTAATTATTATTATCACAGCCTGTCATTTGCTTCTTCCAAATAGTCCCACCATATGCCCAAGACATGACATTGACTCCTGTGTCCAGAACACAGACACCTCACTCCCCCAGGCACCGTGGAGACACCATCAATCACTTATCTGCATGAGAAACCGAACTGAGGCTGGAAAAAGAACATTTGACGCTGTCAAAAAAAAGGGGAGCGAATATGAAGTGTCCCATTTATCAAAGAGATTAGTTCTAAAAGTCTGGGGAGCTGCGTGTACGAATCGTCCACAAGTGGGAGAATGGGGTATGGGTGTAGACATATGCAAACCACTCTCTCCTAGACTCAGCACACTCCCTGCTGAGAGCAGCAAGGCTCTATTAACTGATTAATTATTATTAATGCCAACTTTTATTTAGCTAGCAATTATAATCTATTAAGAGCATTTCTTCGCATCCTCTTACTTATTCAATCCTTGGAACAATCCTGTAAGGCTTGTCAGTAATATATTATTATCTCCCTTTTTTTAGACAAAGGAAAGGGAAACTCCGGGGTTTCCTCGCTTAAGCTAATCCCACTGATAAATGGCAAGTTCTAGACCAGAACACAGAATTTCTGACTGTCGGTCCACTCCCTAGAGGGATTGTGGAAGATCCAAAGGAAGAAAGGGAAAGTGGGAAGCGTTGGTTCAAAGTGAAAGAACCCGGAAAAGCCTGCGGGCCAGAATTCTTTCCAGTTTAGGTCAAAGTAGGAGTAGGTGTGGCTCTGTGGCACACAACTGACATGATTAGATCGACTGACTGTGAGCCACATCTGCTCACGCTCAACTTCCTTATGCAACTGGACATTCGACGTCAATCTCCCCGCAACTTGTTTCTTGCCAAGTTTCTTAAACAGCCTAGTTGGAACCAACTTCAGACTCTATGCAGATTCTATCCGCAAGCTCTGCTTCTCTCATACCGCAACCTTGTTTCTTTTGTGCTCCTTTCTGCAAGCTTACCCCTTGCCCCCCCTTCCCTTCCTTGACGTTCCCAATCAGTGCTTTCCCCCTTAACCTCAGCTGGCCACTCTCACTGTGATCTGTCCATTTTCCCATGTCAGGGGGCTCCTGTGCCTCTTTACCCATGAGCCCCCTGGCCACCCTCCCTCTGGCTCTCACCTGTACTCAGCAGCCACGGGCACCCCAGGTTGCCCTTCTGATGTCTTCTCTGTCCGTCTGAGGACTCCAGACTGTCTCCAAGGCCTACAGGCTGGAGCTGTGCAGTCATCGGGCTCTTTGTTATTTCGCTTCCTTAGCTCACAGCGCTAGTAAATAACAACATACACTAAAAGATGGTCTCGGCTGTGTTTCTCTCCTCCCGCTTTCCAGCCTCCAGCAGTGTTATCTCGGACCCCAACATTGCAACAAAGAAATCTCACAGTTGGGTTAGTGAAAACCAGTCCAGGACAGGAGCAGAAAACTTCAGCGCTTCCCAAATTGCTCAGCCCCAGCTGCCCTCCAGGGGCTCCCCCTAGTGGGAGATGCTGAGCACGACAGGCCAGCACTAGGTTTGGGATGGTGCCTTGGGGTGGGGAGGAGGAGGGGAGTGCGGCGGGAGACACAGAGTACACTGTGTCCTTCTGTAAGCAACAGCCTCTGTGTGGTGTGCGGGGCTGAGGTCCTCTGAAATTAATCAGGGAAATCCTTTGGAGATCCAGCGTTCTTAGGACCTGGAAGACCAGAGTGCAGGTGAACGTGGTCTGAGTAGAAATTAAGCTTATAGGGCGAATACTGTATAGACACGTGGTGATTGGCAATCATTTGCTGCTGCTGTGTGTGTCCAGTTTAGACTGGTTTAAAAAAAAAAACGTGTCACACAGTCACTCAGTCACACATGGCTGTTTTGGAGAGACGGGCATAGTCTCTGAAGTCTGAGAATAGGCATGATGGTCCGGTCTCCTGGGCTCTCCTGGCCTTTCGGTGTCCCAGGAACCTTGGCTGTTTTCTGTTGCCCACTGTGATGAATACAGACTGCATATCCAAATAGCATCCTCCTCCGCAGAGATGCAATCTCATCCATTCTAACCTGCCCAGCAGGCAGGTAGGAAGTAAGAAATCGATAATTCTTTTCTGCAGAGGCTAACAAGGGATGCTTTCGGTGCTACCAGTCAAACCAAGGGTGAAAGGAACATCACAGGACTGGTTTTCCTGACCTCCCACCCTGGACACCCAGACTGTGCTCCACCTCTAGGGATGAGGGTTGAGAAGCTGGGTTCACCCTCAGGGCAGGGCAGCGAGCTTCACCCTCGGCATCAGGGATCGGCCCGCCCCTCCCCGCAATGTGAGAATACTGTATTTAGTAAGATGCAGAGAAAGACACAGCCTGATCCTGCAGGCAAGAATTCAATTCATCATTATGTCAAATGGGAAAGGGGACCCATAGGACCAGCCAGGAGCTCTTTATTTACCAGTAAACAGTTTGTGAAGGGTAAATAAATAAGGAGAGCTTGCAGGATGGCGAGAGTGATTCGGTGCCGATGCTAGGGTACCACCCGCCTTGGGATACAATCTCCTTTCACCATCGGACCAGTTGGGAAACCTTGACTGTGAGATTAGCAGAGCCCTATTTTAGTGATAAAGAAACTGAGGTCAGAATGGTTAATGGACCAGTCTGTGATCAAATTGAAATTCCTGAAAGCTTAGAGCCTGTTTCACATGGCATACTACCACATGGGCTGGTCTAACAATCGTGGGGAGGGGGGCTTTGACAAGGAATTGACATAAAACACTTCCTATTTACCCAGCAAACCAAATCACAAGCATCTGCATCTCTATCCGGTTTTACTACCTTCCTGCAGTATTGGGGACAGCACTGTACTGAACCAAATGGGAGTTCAACCAACCAAACAACAAACGATTTAAAAGTGGGCGCAGTAAGGCAGGCTTGTAATTCTAGAATGCAGATGGTGAAGGCAGGAAGACTCGGAGTTCAAGCCCATCCTCGACCATGTAGCAAGTTCAAGGCCAGCCAATGCTATATAAGATTCTTTATCCAAAAAAGAGAAAAGTCAATGTTAGACTTGGTGTGAGATGGATAGTAAAATGATAGTTCTTAAGAACTGTGGCTACGGTGCTGGCGCACGCCTTTAATCCCAGCATTTGGGAGGCAGAGGCAGGCAGATTTCTGAGTTCGAGGCCAGCCTGGTCTACAGAGTGAGTTCCAGGACAGCCAGGGCTATACAGAGAAACCCTGTCTCGAAAAAACAAAACAAAACAAAACAAAACAAACAAACAAACAAAAAAGAACTGTGGCTATATGCAGCAGTGTAGGGGAATACCAGGACAGGGAAGCGGGAAGGGGTTGATTGGGGAACAGGGGAAGGGAAGAAGGCTTACGGGACTTTTGGGGAGGTGGGGGATCCAGGAAAGGGGAAATCATTTAAAATGTAAATAAAGAGTATATGGAGTGGGGGAAGAACTTCATGGGCTCTTTTATGGACATTGCAGGAATTAGCTTCCAAATAGCAACAGCAACCCATAAAAAAGAAGTTTATGACATTAAGATGCTGTTGGTAATGATAATGAAGAAGAAAAGCCAGTTAATGATATGGTTATTGACCATAGAGAGTCAATCACTGTTTCTCAGACCTGTCTTGGGTTCTTAGGTTGAGCAAGAGTTAAATGATTCTGACAATACTTCAGTTCTGTTATAAACACACATCAAGCCAAGTCAACTAACCAACCAAAAACAACAAAAGATTTAAAGATGGGCAGGGTAAGGCAGGCCTGTAATTCTAGAATGCAGATGGTACAGGCAGGAGGATTTGGAGTTCAAGCCCATCCTCGACTATGTATCAAGTTCAAGACCAGCCAATGCTACATAAGACTCCTTACCCACCCCCCTCTCCCCTGCAAAAAGAAGGAGGAGGAGGAGGAGGAGGAGGGGGAGGAGGAGGGGAGGAGGAGAAGGAGGGGAGGAGGAGGAGGAGGGGAGGAGGAGGAGGAGGGGAGGAGGAGGAGGAGGAGGAGGAGGGGAGGAAGAAGAAGAAGAAGAAGAAGAAGAAGAAGAAGAAGAAGAAGAAGAAGAAGAAGAAGAAGAAGAAGAGTTAAAGGATTGTAAGAGAGTTGCAAAGGCTGGAAGGGTTAATCTCACTCTGCTACAGAGTTTCCACAAACACTGCTCACAGTGTAAGTGCTGGGTGTATTGAGCAGGTAGGAAATGCTCAGTGGTAGAGAAAGCAAGGAAGTGCATGAGGAAGCAGAGTTGGGTCTTGTTTCCCCATAGCTATTCGGAGCATACATTTCTGCTTTGGACCCCACCAGGCAAAGTGGGTTGGACCAAGGGATGCAGAAACCAAGATCTCCAAGACATGTGAAACCAGACCATAGGAAAAATTTTTAAATGGAGCTGCTTAGACAAAGACCTAAATCTATCCTTAAGATTTTTCAAATATCCAAGGAGCTCTCAAGTGGAAAGTGAATGGTATCTGCTCGGCCGAGCTTTAGGGGATAGAATGGGGCCATCCATTCCAGGGGGGGAAAAGTCCAGACAGAAAGCCCTTTTGACTTAAAGAACAGTGATCTGAGAGACATGGCACTACATGCTTACAGTCCTTACATTTGGAAGGCAGAGAAAGCAGGCGTATAAGAGATCCCATCTCAAAAACCAAATTCTGCGCTATCGATAAGCCTGGAATTCAGTAGGAATTAGAAGTCACTTCTTATCTAGAAAGGGCTAGGGAGTCTCTGACTTTGGTCAAAGAGAAGAGCAACCATTAAGGCCAGCAGGAATGAAGTGATATTTGAGAATCCTTCTAACTCGTAACCTTAGGTTGATATATAACTGTGGTCCGTAGGAGAAGCTACAAACAACAAACATGCGACCTACCTACACAGCACTCCATCGTCTGCCGGGGGATCTCATGGTCTAATCGGACAGCTGTGCAACTCTTAAGTGTGCTTCATTTCTTCCCTGGCCTTCTCTAAAACAGAGTAACTTAAGACGTCTTAAAGAGGGCGACTGCCCTTCAGTTTGGTGGAAAATATTGAGAAAAAGGTATATTTCTGCTCTCTGAGTCAACGACATGAGGAGCATCTGAGGTCTCAAAGAGATGCTAAGATTTCACTTCAATTGCAAGCTACCACCACCATCAACCACGCCTGAAGCCCCTCTGTGACTTCTTCAAGTGAGAGGCTGACTATCTCCGCAGTCAGCCTCAGGGAGCCATTTGGTTACTGAGCATGCTTCTGGGGCTAAGGAATAGTCACTTGCATGTAGTATGTGTCAGCAAGTCATAGAAACAAGGGAGAAGAAAATGGTGTCCTCTGAGTGGTGCCACATTGGCATTTCTTAGGCATTTAGGGTTGAATGGCCCCACTGGTGACATTGTTAGTTTCCCCTGCTCTGACCCCCTTTTGCACTATTGTTAAGCTTTATAACACAGGCAGGAGGGGGGCTGCAGAGATGGCTCAGTGGTTAAGAGCACTGACTGCTCTTCCTAGAGGTCCTGAGTTCAATTCCCGGCAACCACATGGTGTCTCACAACCATCTGTAATGGGATCTGATGCCCTCTTCTGGTGTGTCTGAAGACAGCTACAGTGTACTCCTACACATATAATGCAGGCAGGAAAAATAGATAAATAGAAATAAGGTAGGTAAAGGAGGTGACTAGATCACTAGGAATGAGGGAGGCAGAAATATGAGGGAGCTTTGGATCCCCCTTCATGTAAAGGGGCTGTAGAGACTTAGAGAGGTGCACAGCTCATGAAGAGGGCAGACAAGAGAAAGAACGTTAAAGAATTATTAACCTCTGACCAAGGAAGGGAGGGGAAAACTGGAATTGGAAGATGGAGGAAAGGACAGGAAACTGGGACAAGAGAGGGACATTTAGAGGGATGGTGATGGGAGGTGGAGTCGCAGAGTGGTACTGGATAGAAACAACTTTTCCAAAGTCACGTGGGGATGTCAAGAGATGATGGGGTGGGTATACAGATTCACAGTGCAGGCAAAGGAAAGAATACGAAAGACCTGAGCAGAAAGACGGGAGTTAGACCCATCGTGTGACTCAGAAGCACACCTAAGAGCTTCCTCCTGTTGTCAAGGACTGTTAATACATCACAACAATGGGAAGTCAATCAGGTGTAGCTAGAACACCTCCTGTGAGTTCAAATACGTGTCAGAAATAGAGTAAAAATATTAGTAAAATGCCTTCTATAAAGTGTCTCATGGTGTTTAGAGTGATGCCGTAAGCTGTTACTTAGACTATGGAAGGCTAAAGTCATTGTATACACAAGGAACCCAATGGGACCAGGCCTGTCCTCACAGTACTCACAGAGGACCAGGAAAAAGAAGAGGAAATAATAGCCAAGTGTCGGATTGGAAAGCTCGTAAGATATGCTGGGCACCAGCAGCTGCTAGTCCGTAGGCAGTGAGCTTTTAGCCTGAGACTGAAAGAAGGGACCCCTAATCTCCTAGTTGTTCAGAGCAAGGGCCACTGCACAGTCAATGAATACCCAGACCATGACAGTAGGAATGAGCTAACCAAGATCTTTGGATAGATCAGCCTTCCCTGCATGGCATGGCCAGACCTACTGGTGCCAAGTGAGAAAATGGTCCATGTGCAACCTCCCTGCTCCCCTGCTTTCCTGACCACTTTGCCTGTCTGTCGGCCTGGTTTGCAGAAGAGCTCTTTCTTCTCTTCCACTCCAAATGCCTCTGTTTCAGAGAAGCGTTTGCATTTTCCTTGGCCTAGGTACAGCTTGACGAATTCTTTTAGGCTAGGCCAATTACAACAAGCTCGAAAATTGCTGAGCCAAGTGGTTTCTTCAGAGATCTGCTTACATTCCCCTGAGTCCCTGCATAGATCAGGGGCCTGCCCCGCTGTGTGCTGGAGTTGCACACAGAAACTGCACATTTTATACTTTTAAGGTGGAACAGGACTAAGAGGCATTTCCCCTCCACCCTCAGGAGGGGATAGGGCACAACCAATTTTCACATCAGTTTTTGCATTATTTGGTTGGGTTTCACTTTGTATAGGGAGGTCAACGAGATGGCTCTGAGGTGGCTTCCTTGAAGACTGTCCTGGGAAAGGGCTTGAGAGATTTTCAGAGTAATCCCCAAGGGATCTGAAGGCCAGAGAATTTATATGTGCCAATTCCCTCTCATACTCCTAAACTTCCACTAGGTCTAGGACTCACTGTTGCAATGATATTCTTGCAAACACTAGCTTTGGAAAGAGAATGGAGTAGGCATATAGAGGATTATTTTTTGGTTAATTTTTGTTTTCATAATCATGGAGAGATGTTTGAGCAGCGATGGTGCAATTTCAAGCAGGATTACTCCAAAGTCATTCTTTCTGATTTATGAATTGTTCCACCATGACAGTTCAGTAAATTTACCTCTGCCTATTTCCTTCCGTGCTAGCATTGGCAGGCAAACTGTGCCTGGCTTAAGGGACGATACCAAGGGATAACTTCATGAGAGCGTGTCAAAGAATAATAGAGTCAGACTGGAATTAAAAATTATCTATGGATAATTCACAGAGCATGGAATCCATGTGGGGGTCATTGAGAACTGACCATTCCTGCAAGGCAGATGCAAGAGAGGCCGCAGTATGTCTTTCCAACAACAGAACAAGTAGTGTTGCCTGGATATTCTAGAGAGAAAACCCTAAACTCAGTCTCATAGGCATGATAACCTACATGTGTCCAGGGAGTCTAAGGGCAAATCAATCAGAACTGAACTTTCCTTCTCAGACAGAAACTAAAGGGTTGCTACGTCCAGCCTGCCACAGTAAACCTGAAAGACAAAGAAAATAGAATATATCTTATTTCCAAGGGAGTGAATAACTCCTAGGAACCAATGCTGCTCTCAACATGCTTGTCAGAAAGCTTGCCGTTGTGGATAAGTATACGGTGATCGTTCCCCTAGGAGTGGGTTTTGCCAAACACCACCCCCTAGCAACACCAGACTGCTTCATCCCCTGGAGACGTGACACTTGACATGCAGATGTTACCGAATATCCATGTTTTTTTAAGAGAAATTTACAAATTAGTGTAACTACGGGGATGCTTCATTCTTGATGGACAAGGGATATTTGCTGGGTATTTCATACCAAGAAAGGAAAAGGCACCGCAGGCTAACACTAGCCCTCAGCATGCCAAAGTAACAGGGTTATGAAAAGAGTCTAATTTTTGTCTTTGATGAAAGATACAATTGGACTCTCAAGGGCTGCTCATCTTTAGAGGACTTCAGGGGTCCTTGGCCAGGGACCAACCTGGGTCATAGAGACGTAAAATCTCCCAGGACTGGGTAGGCCTCCAAAGAGGGAACTTTAGTTACCTTGCCCCATCATTTATCAAAGTAATGTTCTCTCTCTCTCTCTCTCTCTCTCTCTCTCTCTCTCTCTCTCTCTGTCAGCATACAAGAACATGCTGTTAGGTAATCTGAGAGGCTCTTTGGGAGAAGCCAATGAGTAAAGCTCATGACTTCACAACAAACCTTTCATCTTGGAGCCAACAAGATACCATCTTCATCAGAGTCCTCAAGCCCACTCTTGTTAGATAGCATGGCAGAAAAATTAATAGATGGGCCATTGTCCATCTCATCGTGAAAGCTGAGGTAATTTGGTACCAGAGTCTTAAACTCATGAGCAAAGAATTGCTGATAAAAGAATGAAGGCAGGACACACACACACACACACACACACACACACACAAAAAAAAAAA
Organism: Apodemus agrarius; assembly: GCA_964023405.1. NCBI lineage: Eukaryota > Metazoa > Chordata > Mammalia > Rodentia > Muridae > Apodemus > Apodemus agrarius. The sequence continues at coordinate 44,134,860 of OZ030012.1, read as the reverse complement.
ACCCACAGAAACTCATGAAGGACTGTGCATTAGACAGGATATCAGCAGGACATTTAGCTTTTCCTCCTGCTGATTCTTTGCAGACTTCTCTTTATGTCATGCAGAGAACCCTAAAGACTAAAAGTGAGCTTGGCCTTCCACATGAATAGCGTGAAGAGCTCCATACGGGAGGACTGTGACAATGGCATCTATGTAAGTGCCATCATCTCTCCGGGGACAGAAATGTACATCTTACACCCTATCTCTGACTTTGACTCATTCTATATCAGGGCCACAGGACTCTCATCATGACAGTTTTAGGAGTGCCTCAATTCCTTGTTCCTTGACTATTTCCTGGCTGGAAAGACAGTTCAGTTGCTTACATTGACCAGTGCGGGGATGCTCAACTGTTTTCTTGGGAACTCTGACAGTGACTGTGTCATAGCAGATTCCACCCTTCACAGTTAAGTTGCTGTGTCCACTCTCTCCCTCCACTGAGTTTCCTGAAATGGTCCAGTTCTTTTGTCTTTGATGTAGCTGCCCTTGATGAGGCTTCTCCCTTCCTTCCTCCCTCTTTCCCTACCCCCACACTGGATTACTGTTACATGATCCAGCTTGGCTTTCTAAGACTACCCACTTCAATCCAGTTCACACATGACCTCTGGTTTGGCCTTTGATTGCATCTCTCTTTGCAAACCTCTGACCATCCTTGTTGTCTCCTCCTCACAGTCCTGACAGGTGAAGCTGCAGAAATGAAGCTAAGAAATGAATGGTCAGCTCTACCAACAAAGACCGAATTCTTCAATGACTCATAAGGTGCTGCCCTATGAATAAAATATTTAAACACGGGAAGCTATTCAAATTTTATGTAGCCCATGCATTAGAAGTAAATCTCACTCATCCAAATGAGTTTCTTTGCTACACACACACACACACACACACACACACACACACACTCTCATCTGTTCTAGTATCTGCCATGAAGTGTTCCTTAATCTCTTGTCCTTGTTGTTTGTTTCAATAGTGAGGTCTACTCTCTGTGAAATGTGACTTTATTGAGAGGTAGTCTAATGGGTATGTAGAGTTCAGACTTGCTCAACATCCTTCACCCTCAGAACCTTGATCATTTACAGAGTAGTCACTGCAACCTTCTTGATTCCAATCGGTATTTCTCCAATGTGCCTATGTTTCAGTTACACTAAAATGCAAATATTTATCGTATGTCATGACAGCCACATTGAAATTGTAGTTGAAGCGATGACAGTGCTGTAATAGAAAAGTATTACTTAGGTAAAGACCTTTAGACACCAGAGAGAACTGTGGAGTGACTGGAGGCTCATTGTAGGATGATACATTAAATGATCCTTGAATCCATCAGGCCAATGCTGCTATCTGTGGCACTGTATGCATTGAAAGGCAGAGAACATTCAACCCGGCGCAATTGGGCATTCAATTCCCCTGAGTTTCTTCTTTGTTATATATTAAAGATTAATGTTAAAGGCCTCCCCCGACTAAAAATGTAGCTCTGTGGTAGAACAGTTGCTTAGCATACAAAATACCACCAACTCCATGTTAACTTTTAAATGCTGAATATCCTTCTGACAGGCAAGGCCATTCCTCTTTTTCCAGAAAGAGAGCTCAATGGCCAACAGTCAAAGAGATGAGAAACTCAAGTTTTATATAAAGAGAAGACAAAAGCCAAGCATGATGGCTTGTACCTATTGTGCCTATTGTCCAAGTTACTATGGCAGGAAGATCCTGAGCCCAGGATGTCAAGACCAGCATCCGCAATGTCAAAGGACTCTGTCTTGAAGAAAGAAAAGAAGGGGGCACAGAAGAGAAGAGAAGGAAAAGGTAGGGAGTGGAGAAGAAAGGAAAAGATTTCAAGATGGCCGACAACACCTTCCCAAAGCACACAGCTAGGAACGTCTGCTTTTGCTCTCATTTGTGATGCTGCTTTGGTTTCCTGTGAGTTTTTTCACAATTTCTCTGTAAATGGACACAGGCCTTCACAGCGGGCTATTTGGCTCAACAATGATCAGCGATTTTGTCCTTTAAAAGGTCATGCTTAGAGCTTTCTACCTCTCCAGGACTAGGCCTGTCACACCCAAGAGAAGACAGGCAGGGGGAAGAGATGTCACCACCAACCACCCCTTTAATCTACTAAGAAAGAAGTGAGCAAAAGCAAGATTCCTGTCTGGCGAGGGAAATCTGAGATCAGGTGCCTAGAAGGAATGCTAACTGCCTACATGGCAGTAGAGGACATTAAACTGTGTAGACAGTGACAGGGCAATGACCAGCAGCAGCAGCCTTGAGGAAAGAGCCCTGAGCTGCGGCCTTAGGTGCCATTTTCTTTGGACTTCCCAGTTTCTTGGACATAGCAATAAGATCCTTTAGCCGAAGTCTGATGATGCAGTTGCCCACAACAGGTTTCTTCTATATCTGTAGTTCCTTCCACCACGTACAGTGATTCTCAATATGACCCAAAGCACAAGGGATGGCCATGCAAGCAGAAAGGGACCCAAGTGAGCAAAAGCCCGTCTACATGTAAAAGCCCGTCTACATGCTCCCATACCTAGCTGCTGGTTCCCCCAGTACCCAGGAGACAGGGATCTCTCAGACAGTGTCTGGCAAGAGATGCCTCAAACCCTGAAAAAGGAGGGGAGAAGCACATATGCAACCAATTCTGTTATTATGTTCCTGCTCGGAATCCCCTGGGTGATTACCCACTTCTAAACTCTGGCTTCTCCACCCATAGAGTGGACGCTGTAAAATGGTGCATCTCGGAGAATTAATGAGAAAGGTGAACAGAATAGTACTCAACTATTAACGCAGGACCTGGCCAGCACAGGAATGGCCAAAGACAGCCCTGCCTCTCTTGTGAATACTACCGTGGTCATGTACGGGTGGCCAGAAAGCAGAGAGAGGAGAGGAGAGAGGTGAGGAGAGAGAGACAGAGACAGAGACAGAGACAGAGAGAGGCAGACAGATAGACATAGGTAGACACAGTGAGACAGAGAGAGAGAAGGAGAAAGGGAGGGAGGGAAAATGGGAGGGAGGGAGAGAGCAAGGAGAGAGAGAGAGAGAGAGAGAGAGAGAGAGAGAGAGAGAGAGAGAATATTATCTGTCATGCCCACAGCCTGACTATGATATCCACTTTCAGGAGTGCAGAATATGTCTCCAGGCCAGGCTTGCACTCAGAGCGAAAGCAAGGAACAACACCAGCAAGGCCTGCCCTGCCCTGCCCTCACAAGATGGGCACCATGCCGGGCTGCGCCTGGTCCTGAGGAGACATCGCTAAAGCATTTCAACGGGGCTCCTCTGAGCCAGCTCCTGGGGCACACACAAAGACCCATTCAGGGTGGCTGCAGCTCTGAAAGCCAGCAGATGCTCTGAGGGGCCTGGGAAGGGGTGGGGAAGCCACACAGCGCCTGGCACTAACCCTCTGGGCCCCACCCTGGGCAAGTGGGCCTGGAGGGCTTGGGTCTGCAGCCACTCCACAATCTTTGTCTCTCCCCGGATTTCTTTTTCTGACCACGGTGCATGGCAACAAGGACACCAGCTGCCATGGAATAGATTGAATAACCTCCCCGAGGAGGCTGGAAGCACCACCCCTCCAATGCCAATCCAGTTGGCAGGGTATTCAACTGAAACAGGCCATTACTAACTGGCCCGCTATTGCCAAGTGCATCTTTAAAGATTGTGTGTGTGTGTGTGTGTGTGTGTGTGTGTGTTCATATGTATGTGTATTGGTGCATGTCTACATAAGCATGCAGATGTGTTGTGTACATAGACCAAAGTCATCCTTGGGGATTTAATCCACTCCCTTTAAGACAGGATTTCTTATCAGGCTAAACCTGGCCAGTGAAGTTTGGAGATCTTCCTGCTTCTGCCTCCCTGGAGTTGAGATTGTGAGCCTCTACCACTCCCCCGCCCAACATTTTTATGTGGATCCTGGAGAATCGAACTCAGATCCTTAAGCTGGCGATGCAAGCATTTTACTGGCTGATCCATCACCACCACCATCCTGCCCAGTCTTAAAGGTGCCTCTTTTGGGGGGGGGGAAATATACCTCTCAGAGGTTCCTAGCCTGATCAGATACAGGCTAGAACATGGAAGTGAGTTATTCCCCAAGATTTGTCCATGTCCTTTAGCTTTCCTACCTGTCAAACGATCTGTTAGGACTCAGGGCAGCTACCACATGTTTCATCCGAGCAGCCGGCTGGCCTTGGCGCTCTCCTTCCTCTCCATGTCATGTTGGCTTGCCAGCAGAGTTCCCGGTCTAGGTTCCCAGCTTTCTGGTATATAGAATATCAACACTGCTTCGAGGACCACACCCCTCAGATGCAGACAAACAGAGAATTCCCTGCTTTGCTTTTGTTCTGATTCACAAAAAGCTAACGTGTGAAGGTCGCAAGCAAACCACGAAGCAGAAAACTGAGACTCTTGAAGCCATTAAGGTTGGATGGCATGGCGTTATCTGTAAGTCAACGTCCCATTCTAGGAAGGGGCTGAAAGAACTTCTCACGATCTCAAGGCCGTTGTTGGTCAGCCAACCACTGCGGTCCTCTGGGTATGTGTATTCATCTGGACAGCGCCCTGGTCTGCCTGAATTCGGGATCTTGCACAGCACCTAGAGCATGCCCCCTCTCAGCCATTTAAAAAAATTATGTTGAAGTCGTCTGTTTGTCTCTGTATTTCCAGTGGTCAGATGCTGTACTTAACACCAGCACCTGCCAGTGCTAACACAGAGCAGGAATGTCGTAAGTGCTTACTGAGCAAAATGAATGCGCTCCCTCCCTCACTGGAGAGCACCCGTTGGCACAGCCTCCCGCCTCTCTTTCCCAAGAGTATCACGTAACCTTTGCTCTCAGGAAGTTCTGACTTGCATTTATCTCAAGTCTCCTTTATGCATATATTTCTGGGTTTTTTTCCCCCACATTCTAATTTCAAGAAACAATTGCTGGTCATGTGCCTCACTCTTATCAGAGTAACTACAGACGTCAGCCTTTCTACAAAGTTTTATTTAAGGAATTAAATTAGAAATGAGCACCGGAGATCTCAGGACCAGCTCTCCCTTTTGCTAGACGAATAGGAAAGAATTTTTTTTTAGATGGAATTTGAGACAGACACAGGGTACACACCCATAATGCCAGCACTCTACAGGCTATGTTGGGAGAATCATAAGCTGGAGGTCAGCCTGCACTACATAGTGGGACCTACCTTGAGAAAATGATACGTGAAGGATTTTGATCAACTCGAGTCCTCGCATTGCAGTGAAGGTTCGAGGTGAGCCTCCAATATGCTACGCTACACATATGTGTAAGTATGTGTTTAAGGGACAAATGTGTAAGAACCTACTGTCAAGAGCTGATCAGTCTAGAACAGGGAACCATGGTGAGGCAAGAAAAGCGAACCTCTTCTCTCTGTGGTCCTTTGTTTAAGATCACTAACTCATGGGTGAGCATGCAGGAAAGTCCCAAGAATTAAAACAAAACAATGAACCAAAAACCAAACTTGGGAGAACTGGGGGTGGGGGTGGGGGGTGTCAATTGGTACAAACTGAGGATGTGATGAAAGCCCATTAAAGGACAAACGCCATATGCCTGCTGCTTTTCGAAAGAAACGGTTGTGCGTTTTCACCGCTAAAGAGAGTTTCCACTGACCACACATTCAGAAAGTTAGCGAGAACTGCCCTTCAGTGGCCCTCAAACTGGCCGACTCCTTCCCTCTGGCCAGTGTGAGCTGCAGTCTGCGTGACTGCAGGCAAGTCATCTGGGGACACTGGAATTCTGAGCTAGGAGCCAGACGAGGCAACAAAGATAAGGTCTGGACAGAAACCTGGCAGCCTAAGCAACATCTGCTGGGACTAAGGGTCTGGCTCTGGCTCCTGCTGGGCTCGCTAGGGCTGGAAACTGGGAGGCCGGCCTGTGGTGCTCCTTACAGCAGGTGGCGCAGGAGAGCAAAAACCAAACCTCGCAGGAAGCAGGAAGCATTGTGTTCTTCCGGCCTTTGCAAGTAAGCGCCATTGTCAAGGGAGACCGTGGAGACCCTGCCCCGCTCCTAGCCTTCAGACATTTCCTCGGTGAAGTACAGAGTCACAGTTGGGTCTTTCTCAGGGAACGAAAAAAACAAGATGGGCCTAGAGATAAACCTTTCAGGAAATGCGCCTTGAAAAAAAAATCTAAGAATCAACACTGAACATTGATTTCGGAAGCCAGAGCTGAAAGGTGCAAACCACTCTGAACTCTGAGACAGGGCATGACCAAAGTTCAGTTTCTAATGCTCCATCCCCATCTAAGATACAAAACCAGGACAATAAGGAAAACACCCACCTAATGTGACTAGTAACAGCCTAGAACCCAACAGTTTTGAATAGCCACAGCAACAAAGAAAACATAGGTACACCTTTAAAAAGACTAGAAAAAATAATTTCGCTGTCTCTGTCTCCTCCTAAGCTTGTCTCCAATTGAATCCTTTGTGGGAAAGAGCAGTGTAAAGGCTCCCTTCCCACATAAATACCCAGAATTCCTCATACTCTGTGTTCCACAGGGAAGAGAAATTAGTCCTCCTTTATTCATTTATACAGCATCATAAATTTAAGAATCTGAAGCAGTGGATGATTCCGAATGCTGATGTGGCGGTACACTTGGCATGCAGGGTACAAAAGAGCCCCTCTTCTCACATACACAACACCCCCAAGCCTCAAAGCAGTAGGGGGCTAAGACATGCTTCAGCTGTGTAGGCTGGCTTGGGGATACACCGTGAGTAAATTTGAGGAATTTTCCTTATTTTTCCATTTGGTTTCCATTTGTGTTGGGATTTCTTGCACAGGCAAGGAGCTCTCTAAGCGCCAGTGTTATATAAACCAGTGCTCAGAGTTTATGTAAGCACGGAGAGCAAAATGCTCCTTGGTTCAGAGAAAGTTGTTGGAACATTTAAGGCATTTGTTTTCCATAGGCTCCTGGAAGCTTCTGGATCCTTTGCTTCACTAGTAGATGTGTTCAGGGTCTATCGCATGACCTACCTGCCACCTTGGTAGATGCCCACAACAGAGGTGCTTCAATGGCAGAAAGTGTGAATCCACAAAGAAACATTAACGGTATGAAGAAGGGAGAAGTTAATTCCTAGGGGGCCACGTCAGGAAACGTGATGTGGAGGGGTATGTGTGGGAGTTATTTTATGTATATGTTTGAAATGCCTTTCTGCTGCTACAATTTTCCATTTGTGAATGATTTCTGGTCTTCTGGAATTGGTCACACTGTAGCACTCCTGAATCAGCATCCTGACTCTTAGGAATCTCAAATATGTCTTCCACAGGAATGATACTCAAATCTTTATCTCCACTCATCACCTGGGAGACCATTGGGATTATTTCTCTTAACATTTCTCTAGAACCTTCTCCTACAACCTTCGCCTAAGCAGAGTTGCTAGATACAGAGTGAGCAGAGTTGCGTTTCTGGTAGAAGATAATTTTTTTAGAGTAGCACCCATATTGTATGCTTAGCATTCTCATTGTTTTTAATTGCAGTGACCTTGCTCTTGAGAGCACAAGGGTCCAGCCTTGAACCTCTCCATGCCCATTCAAAGCTACAGGTTCATCTCCTCCACACTGGGTCTCCCCATCCTAACAAAGAAAGGGAGCAGTGTTTGTACTCATTCCCAGCAGACTGAGAGAGAACACTAAGGTCAGCTTAAAACCCATTTTGCATGGCTGTTTTTCCTTCTGCACTGAGTATGATCATTCAGTGGAAATGAGGTCTGAGTGTTTCAATTTGACACGATAGCACTCGTTCATCTAATTTTAAAATAAATAAAGCTATTGATTGCTTTTTTATTTAAATGCAGTTTAATGGACTGTATGACTGATACGTAGCAATCTGTTAAATCCATGTTTAATTTCAATGACTGGTAATGCTGGGAGTAGTGGTGTGTACCTTTTGAAGATCTGCTGGCTCTCTCTATCTCTACTCTTCAGGAAGAAGCTGGGAGATCCAGACGGCACGGAGGAACTCTGTAAAACATATGCAGTCGCATCAGAAGGTGTCCATTGCTGCAAACACCTTTCCCTTCACTTTTCTGTGTAGCAAATGGAGACTTAAACACGGACCACAACTGGTCATGCAGAAATCAATGGGCTGTGGGGAGCCCAGCTCCAGTCGATAATTTCTGCAGCATACATTGCGCCTGCGTCTGCGGTTCAGAGAACATCAAGGAAGGGGGTGGGGGTGGGGAATGGAAAGATTGTTAAGGACCCGAGTACCAGGAAGTCTGTTAGGAGGGAGCATCTCTTGAAGTGGCTGCATAAACAAGACCAGAACAAAGTCAATATCAACAGACATGCTAACACTGAAGGGAAAAATCTCATGAGGTTTTCACCCCTACACAAAGAACTATAGGCCCCTAATGGCGACTGAGAGAGGGATATATTAGCCTCTCCCAGAGATGGGCTCCTGAATTGGTAATAACCCTGAAACTGTATGTATACAAACAGTGAAAACAGACTCAGAATCAGAGAAAAAGAGACTATCAGTTTGAGCAAGGGCATGGTGTTTGGAGGGAGGGGAAATGGAAGGATCTAGAAGGAGGAAAGGGAAGGGGAAGTGAGGTGATAGTATAGATGACCGTGTTGGCATGTAGATGAGAAATGTCCTCCAGAGGCTCACGTGTTTGAACACTTGACGCTCAGCTGGCAGTGCTGTTGGGAAGGCTGGGGAACCTTTAGGACGCAGAGCCTGGCTGGAAGAATTACTTGAAGCAGGCTTTGAAGTTTTATAGCCCTCTTCATTTCCTGTTCTCTCTCTCTCTCTCTCTCTCTCTCTCTCTCTCTCTCTCTCTCCTTCCAGTGTGGTGATTACATGTGTTCAGCCTGTCTGTCTGTCTGTCTGTCTGCTCCTGCCGCCATGCTTACTCCCACTGTCACTTTGCCTTCCCTCCCTGATGACTCTCTCCTGAAACGACAAGCCAAAATAAATCCGCTTTGCCTCTAAAAACAAGGAAAATAGAAATAGCTTGGATTTCTTTAAGCCACTCCCACCAAAATGAATATTCTCTCCGCTTGTATCTACTCCCATGGTTGAAGCTTCAGCAAGAACAATGGCAGCAGTGTGTCTCCAGTGCTCCACTTCAGGGGGCTTAGGAGACTGTGGTGAGGACATGACTGGGACCAACTGACTAGGATTGGGAAGGTTTTTAATTAATTTATTTATTTACTATGTATATGTATGCATACATGTGTGGATTTATGTGTACCACATGTGTGCAGTGCCCAAGGAGGTCAAAGGGCAGCAGAACCCCTGAAATTGGAGTTACAATTGATTCTGAGCTTACTGGTATGAGTGTTGGAAACAGCCCAGCTCCTTAGCAAGAGCAGTAAAGCAGTTTTGTCTGCTGGGCTGTCTCTCCAGTCCCCAAGGATTAGTGGCACTCTATGTGAGGCTTCCTGAATATTAATTACAATAAGTACAAAATATTTTCAAGTGAAAAAGTTCTAAAAGATAGTAAAATATGGGATTTGATAAAGTCTCTCTAATGACCATTTCCTATTTAGCAGTGCCTACTACCTGATCTCAGATAGTACAGAAAAAGCATAAAATTTTAGGTGGTAGAAAATGAAAAAAGTACAAGAACAAATAAAAAGTTTTAAAGTGAATACTTTATACTATAAGCAAAGTGCGTCATTGTTGTTAAAGAAATTGTGATGGTTTGTATATGATTGGCCCAGGAAGTGAACCTATTAGGAGGTGTGGCCTTGTTGGAGTAGGTGTGTCACTGTGGGTGTGGGCTTAAGACCCACCCCCTGGCTGCCTGGAAGTCAAGTCTTCTACTAGCAGCCTTCAGATGAAGATGTAGAACTCTCAGCTCCTCCTGTACTATGCCTGCCTGGATGCTACCATGGTTCTGCCTTGATGACAATGGACTGAACCTCTGAGCCTGTAAGCCAAACCCAATTAAATGTTGTCTTTTATAAAACTTGCATTGGTCATGGTGTCTGTTCACAGCAGTAAAACCCTAACTAAGACAGAAATCATGACTAAAAATAATTTAAGAAATTTTGAGGTGTTGTAACAGGAAACAGGACATAGTTCAACTGCCCTAGAAGAAGCCCAAATATTTGTCAAGGTAGAGTCATGCAACGAATTGAACTTTTGAACTTTTTTTTTTTTTTTTTAGTAGTCTCCAAACTTATGTCATTTACCAGTACAAGAAACTCACAATCATCATTCTCAATTCTTACGATCCGGAAGCTGCTTCAGATATCTCCAAAGCATCCAACAGCACTGGTGCCTTAGCTTTATAGCATGACATCCCAATGTGCATACATCCTGGTTTTGGCCCAGTGAACACCACAGAGGCGAATGGATGCCAACGAAGAGAAATGCTTTACCAAAGGAACATCCTCATATGTGAAGGACATTAAGGCAGAACACTGAAGGAAAATCCTGGCTCTTTGTCCATGGCCACGTGGCCATGTGTACAGAGCAAGGTAGACATCATTGTATTATATCCATACATACATACATACATACATATATACATACATACATACATACATACATACATAGTATCATATCATACATATTGAGTGACCAGGAAGCATCAGTATTGGGTAATCCCTGGAGAAGGAAGAGATTTAAACCCTTGAGGATCTCTAGGAGAAATTCGAAGTTCACAGTGGGTGATGAGAAATTTTACCTGCACCAAGTCTATCGCCAAATTCAACAATTCTTTATTCAGTCAGGGCCTCAATTTGTGCCCCAGGATGGTAGAACTAACCATATAGCCCAGGCTAGAACTGAATTCAGGTACTTCTTGAGTCGCTCTCACATGCTGGGAGTCCGGGCATAAGCCACCTTGTCCAGCAAGTTTAATGACTGTTAAGACCCAATGGTCCTCAACCCATCCCTACTTTATGCTCCAGGCAGGCGTATATCATTTAATAGAGCATCATGTTACCATTCTTCTATATAACTTTCTCCGAGAACCTCCTTCGTGCCTGAATTCCAAAGGCATTTTTCTCCATGAGAAAACTGGCTACTTTCCTCCTTCTCACTTTCGGCTAGCCCAGATGGTTTTGAAGCTTAAAGGGAAGTGGGACAGCCCACCACTCTCCGTTCTCTGACTACAGTTTATTCCTAGCGTGCCTGGAACGCAAACCCGGGCATGAGCAGAGAAGGGTTGAAGATGAACCCTATGTTCCATTTACAATCTTCTGGGTAGGGTTTTGTGATTAGGTGTCCTTGAAATTGTCCTCCAGACCTATGCCTCTCATAATCCTGTCAGGAAGGATCACAATTACTGAGCCATGTGTTTCTTGGCTGCCGTGAATGGCACATCCATCAGGGAGTCCCATCTGAGTGCCCAGAAACCAACCTTACTAATGCACATAAATTAGCACATATAATCTGGAGAAATGCCCAAGCTCTCCTTTTTTTTTTTCCCCAAGTACTTGACCAGCCCCCAGGTTTCCATCAGCCTGTTTCCAACAGGGACCTCTGAGCTTGTTTTGAGTGGATAGTTATAGTTTACCAAATAACCTTTATACTTGACTTCTGACATTGTGGGAGTGAGACAAAGGACAGGTTTGATTGCCACTGGGTTAAGTGAGATAAATAATGCTCAGAGCTCAATAGGGAGCCCAAGCCACACAGCCCGTGATCTTGAAGGGCCAAGATCTTTGGAAGCTAAGTCCAGTGTTCTTTGCATTGGACCTCTTCTATTTGGCCAGAGCTAAGAGAACAATTTGAGAAGACAAACATGGAAGGGTCTGCCATGTTTCTTCCTTGTCTTTTGAATCTCCAACTCACAGTTGGAGATTCAAATATCCCCTAATTGTCAGAGTCACCTTTGGTGTGTGATACTTCTGAGAAAAGCTCAACCCTAATATGACACTGGTGTGCACACGCATGCACCCATTTATCTATGTGTAGAATCTATTGTCCCGCTATTGAAAACTCTTTACCATGTTCCATGTTGCCTTTTAAATGGGCATAGCAGATAACTATTAATTTATCCATTCAACAGCAGCTGCTGGTACAGTGAATAAATGAATGGTTCTCTTGCCCATGTCTAATTCTTTCTCTATACCCTGGAACTGTTTCAATAAGTCCTGCCTGATAGCTGCCTTGAACAGTCTTGCTGATATTTACTCACAGGGTAACACAGACATCTGAGCAGCATGGACCCAGAGAAAATTACATCTGCAGGCTCCCCCCCACCCCCGCTTGTTCTAATGAAACACAACCTAGAAGGTCCAACTTCAGAGTCACCTGGGCTTAGAAGATGTTTCCACCCGTCCTAGTTTGGGTTTTGCTGGTGTGAATAGACACACAAGGCAACTCTTATAAAGGGCGGCATTTAATTGGGGCTGGATTACAGGCTCAGAGTTTCAGACCATTATCATCATGGCAGGTAGTACAGCAGCATCCAGGCAGGCATGGCTCTGGAGGAGCTGAGAGTGTACATCTTCACCTAAAGGAAGGCAGGAGCATACTGTGCTCAGGCAGCTAGGAGGACCTAGGTGGGCCTCAAAGCCCACCCCCTCAGTGACGCGATTACACCAACAAAGCCACACTGCCTCTAACAAGGCCACACCTCCTCTAACAAGGCCACACCTCCTCTAACAAGGCCACACCTCCTCTAACAAGGCCACACCTCCTCTAACAAGGCCATACCTCCTCTAACAAGGCCACACACTGGGCCAAGTATATTCAAACCACCACACCATCCTTTGGGACTGAGCTCTTTTGAAATAGATTCAACCCCCATTGTATCGATGGAGACACATGAGATAGCCAGTCAAGCATCATGTGACAGAGAGACAGTGAAGGTAGAGCTTGAAAGTCGAGTGAGTTCGTCTCTCACTGCTCCACCTACTGCTACTGACCCAGGCCTGGCAGGCTGATCACCTCCCTGGTGATTCTTGAACCTGTGCAGAACATTTCTAGAAGATTCCTCTTGGACACCTCTATGCTGTTAATGCTGTTACTCAGCTGAACCCCAGGCATCTGCCAGATGGTGTTTCTCTTTTACTTACTACTGGAGGAGTCACCCTAACTGTCAGCACCCCACCCTTTTCTCACCCCTGGAACTCCAGAGACCGCCTCCTCCTCTCTTCCTTTGTACCTTTTCCGTAGGACACATTACTGTATGTAACATCATGTAAAATTCAGTTATTTATTGTTGGCGGTTACTGCCTAGATGTTTTGTAATGGCATTGTTTTATTGACTTCTGTTTTATATGAGTGTTTATTGAGTATTTGCTGAATTGAGGGAATGGCAGGCACTCGATAACTATGGGGGGGAGGAGTCAAGACTTAAGCCATCCCGTGAATAGATTCCATTCATTAAGCACTTCCTGTATGCAAGACACACTACATCTATGAGATCTCATTTACTCAGCTTCCTGATGAGGCAGATATTCATTGCATTCATATAGGCAAAAAACCACAGACTCAGAGAAATTAAATTAAATTATCCCAGAATCAGAACCTGAACTTGGTTCTCTTTTCATCCAAAGCTCAGGGTCTGCCTACCCTACAACAGAACTTCTTAACATAGGAACCAAGGCTACTCTTATAAAAAGCAACATTTAGTTGGGGCTGGCTTACAGGCTCAGTTTCAGTTCATTATCATCATGGCAGGTAGCCCCATAACAGAAACCTTGTCCCGTGTGAGAGGTGAGTTCATGCAGCATTCATTTCTCCTTAAACTCAGGAGCTTCCCAGTCCCTGAGATGGTGTCCTTGCCTCCCCGTGATTCTGGAGCTAGGCAGCAGGGCCTGTTGCTAAAGTGTCTGACAGTTTGCATTTCTAATCATCCCAGAGTTTAATTGGTACCGTGGCCTCCATCAGGTGTGCTGCAAATAAAGCTGATGTCAGAGCTTCCTTAATTAGTTGGAAGGAAAGAAAGGTTTTTTTACATTCTGAATCTGCCTCCACTGATAGAAAGGTGAGGGCCCTCGGGACTCTGAGGAGAAGCAAAGAAACCAACTTAAAATCTGGAATCTGTGATTAAAGACCTTTCTTTTACATTACCTAGCAAGGACTCATGAAATTAAAACATCACTGAAATAAGACAATGAAATTACCGAGTGGCAATTCCAACCACATTCCATAACACTGCTGAAGTGTAACCTAACCAGCGTCACATTTGCCCACTGAGAGGATGCCAGTCAGCTGCTAACGGGAATCTTACAGAGTCGAGTGGATCACAACCTATTTTTAGACCATACTCTTGACCCCTCCCCTAGAATTCCCCAAGCCTATTCGCTGTCACTTCTATATTCTGGCCTACTTCTCCCACTTCCAAACCTAAGCAGACACTCATTTGATTTCTAAGTCTCTAAATGTGTCCTTTGGGACATTTATGTAAATCTAATAGTACTGTTTGTACCCATCTGTACCCAGCTTCCTTCATTTAGCATGCTTTTTTCTCTAAGATTTGTTGTGTCTGTCTTTAAGTATATGTATGTATATGAGAAAAGCATAGGTAGCACAGAGTGTAAGGGCTTGTTTAGATAGACTCCAGTTTGTATCAGCAGATGGATATTTGAGTGTTCCTACTCTGGGGGCCATGAAGAGTCAAGTCACTATGAATTTTGGCCAACCTAACTTTGGGGACTTCTGCTTTCATTTCTATTTAGTAGATTCTTAGGAAACAATCATGCTTATTTTGTGTTTTCACTTAACTTTTTAAAAGAAGCCGCTGATCTATTCTCCCAAAGTGGCCCATCCATTTCACATTTATACCAGCAATCTATGAGAACGGCCATCCACTTGTGAAGTGCTTTTGATGGTAGTGGCTTTTCTACTTAGACAGCAGAAGTAAGTGTGAAGGGCCCAGATTACACCCTACAGTGTTCAGAAAAGCAGCGATGGGAAATTAATTTAAATAAACGAGGTTTAGCTAAGAGAAGGGATTTGCAGCAAACAAGTGTTCTTGAGGAATGTGCGTTGGTGTCCATTTGCTAGGAAACTGAATCAACCAATTGAGTAAGAGCACACTCAGTAAAAGACCAGGTCGCCTACAGTTTGCTCACTTCACTCTGAGGCTGAAACAACAAAGACATGAGTTTCATTTCTTTTGCTCCCTTTCCATCTTGGCATCAGGGAAGGGGCAGATTTTATGGGTTTCATCTAGTTTTAACATAGTTTAGTAAATCTTGGTAAAGCCTGCTCACATATGGGAGGCTACAGTTGATTCAGTTTGTTTGTAGTCTTCATTTTTTTGTGTGTGTTTTCCATGTGTGTCTGTGTGTGTGTGTGTGTGTGTGTGTGTCTGTGTGTGTGTATGTGTGTCTCTGTCAGAGAGAGACAGAGGAACAGAGAGAAGTTTGTATGTTGTGTGTGTATACATGTTATATATGCACTGTATGTATGCATGTGGCATGTGTGTATTATATGTGCATATGTGTACTGTATGAGTGTGTTATGTGTGTACTGTATGTTTGTGTGTGGATATGTATACTGTATATGTGTGTGGTATATGTGTGTAGTGGCTATTCCTGCTTGTCAACTTGACTATATCTGGAATGAACTACAATCTAGGATTGGAAGGCTCACCTGTGATCCTAATCGGGAGGCTGAGAAATACAAGTTTCTGACCTGGATCTTGGCATGGAGATCTTGAGGCATAGTAGCAATGAATTGCAGAAAATTAAGACAAGGAGATCCCTGAGTTGTGGCACACGCTTTTAATCTGGGCCACATCTTCTGCTGGAGACCTACATTAGGACATTGGAAGAAGGAAGATTTACTCTCTTCTTTGCCTGCTTGCCTTATGGGACTGAACAACTGCTAGATCCTTGGACTTCCATCCACAGTGGCTGCTGACCATGGTTGGGGAGTTGGACTAAAGACTGTTAGTAAGTAATCAACAAATTCTCTTACTGTATAGAGATTACCCATACATTCTGTCACTCTGACTAATACAGTGTGTATGGTGTGCATGTAGTGTGTGTGTGTGTGTGTGTGTGTGTGTGTGTGTGTGTGCTTTTAGAGGCCAGAAAAAAAGCCTCAGATCTACTAGAGCTGAAGTTAAAGGTTGTTGCGAGTCAGCTGATGTGGGTTCTGGGAACTCAAATGAGGTCCCCCAGAAGAACAGTGAGTGTTCATAACCACTGAGCCAGCTCTCCAGTCCGTGTCTATGATCATTAGCAAAACCCCTGACAGATCTGCAACATGCAAAGAAAGACATAGTTCCAGGTCAGAAACTGGTGATACCAGGCTGAAAACTTACAAATACATCTTCGCTCTCCACTGCATAACTCATGGGTACATTCATTTTTTTTTTCAGGGAGCATGATTATGTCCTTTGAAATACTAAAAGCAGAAATACACAGACTGTACCTTCAGGAGAGAAGACTGCTGTAGACAGATGTTATAAATTCTACCTTCAAGGTAAATGCGTATCAGGGAACTGGAAAAATATCTCAATGGTTAAGAACAAGGTTAAGCCCTTGTAGATCTGGACTCAGTTCCCAGTGACCACATAGCTGCTCACAGCTACCTATAACTCCAGTGCTAAGGGACCTGATGCCCTCTTCTGACTTCCCAGGGCTCCTGTACATGTGATGAACTTACAACACACAGTCAGGCACATACACATACCATAAAATAAATATTTTTAAAAAGCAAATCAGTCTGGGGAGAGTGGATACAACGAAGAAACTAGGTCAGGAAAATCACTGAAGACCAGGGGATTCTGGAGCTGCTGTGTAAAAAAGGCTGGTGAACATTTGCCAGGGAGGCAGAGGTGGTGTGAAGATGAGGTAGCCAGTACAAGAGCTGTAGCAAGAGCCGGCGCCTGGGTCTAAAATAGAATAGTGAAAGACTGCAGTGGGATTCCATGTGGCCTCAGCCTCCCAGCGACCGTCAGGTAGTTGGAGGAGGACAGAAAGGCTGGCCAGTCCTTATTGGTCTTAGTGAAGAGTCTAAGCTATCCTTGATTTTCAAAATGCAAGCTTCAGCAGACATCTCATATCCAAGCTGTAGCAACAGGCCAATGGGCCTGGAATTTAGCCAAGAATTGTCACTCCAACAGCTATCCCAGGAGACTCTGGAGCATCTGGAAAATGCAAAGACTCACAATTCAGAGGGGCCCACTGATTTCAAAGTGCCCATGGGAACCAGCCAAGGGAGGGAGGCCAGGGAATACCCAGAATGCAATATACTGAGCCACTTCCCCCACGCCGGACGATGCTAAACTGGACCCTCAACTGCTTCCCCAGCTAACTCTGAGAAAGACAATGGCACATAAGAAAATTGATTAGCACAGGCAATTAAATCCATCTGAAGTCATGTATGAATCATGTATGCTCGTGTATGATTCCATTGGTCCTCACTGGAGGTTTATAACCTCCAGGCTTATGAAGTAAGTCAACATACCAGCACACAGGTCAGTAATTTCATTATGCTATGAGTTAGTCTGGTACACAATTGTTATGCCAGGGCCAGTGAGATGGCTCAGTGGGTAAAGACACTTACTACCAAGGCTGATGCCCTGAGTTCGATTCCCCGGGTTGCACATGAAAGGAGAGATCCAACTTCTACCAACTGTCCTCTGACCTCCATATGCATACTGTAGTTCTCTCTCTCTCTCTCTCTCTCTCTCTCTCTCTCTCTCTCTCTCTCTCAGACACACACACACACACACACACACACACACACAAATGTAAAACAAATGGAATGTTATGCTTATTTCAGAAATCTGCTTCCCTGTCTACCCATGAGAGAGATTGTAATATTGTTCTTTTTATGCCACAAAGACCAGAAAGATAAAAACTGTGTTTGTCAAAAAATCATTTTCTTTTGTTTTGCCTGTGGATAATAAGTGCAAAATAAATGATATATGATAGAGAATCTGCAAATATGTTGATGTTTTATTTGCATATCACCATCTATGCTGGATGTATAATTTGCATTATGTCAATTTAAGAGAGCGGGGACTGCGTTGTTTTGTTTTGCATAATGATTTTAAATGTAAAAATACCAGAGTAATAAATTATGCATTTTAATTAAGTGTCCTGGCACATATTAGCATATTTCATGATTACACCGTGTCATGGCTCAGATAACTGTGCATCAAATAATGTCCTTATTAAATATCTACAGTCATCACAAGACTGATAGAATATAGCCAGTTGTGCCTAATGGATTTTTATAATATCCTGTATTAGTCAGGGTTCTCTAGAAGAACAGAACTTACAGAATAAATAAATAGGTTAAATTTGATAGACAGACAAAGAGACAGATGGAGGACTTATTAGAATGGCTTATAGGTTGTGGTCCATCTAGGACAACCACAGCTATCAACAGAAGGACTACGAAGCCAGTGGTTGTTCAGTATACAAGGCTGGATATTTCAGCTGGTCTTCAGTATACAACACACTCTTGACAACGTAGGCTAATGCCAATGAAGGAATGGGTTTTCTGGTAAGAGCAAGAGCAGGCAGGCAGAGAGAAAGCTAGCTCCCTTCTTCCATGTCCTTTATATAGACTACCAAAGGAAGGTGTGGTCCACATTGAAGGTAAAGGTAGATCTTACCACCTCAAAGATCTGGATTAGAAGTGTGTTTAATTAAGAAAAAAAATTCCTCACAGGTATCCCCAGCCATTTGGGATTTGGTTAATTACAGATGTCATCAAGTTAACCACCAAAAATAGCCATCAAGTATCACCTAGCCAGAATTATTATAAACCCTGACTAACGAAATTACCCGTATTTGCTGCATAATTACTTCATACCTGGTACAAAGTGCCTTACATGGAAGAGTCAGTGGATAGTCTCAGTAACCTTCAGTCACTGGTGTTATTGTTCCCATGCTACAGATGAGAATGTCAAGGCCTAGAGCATCTAAGTAGGCATAGTCAAAGCTGTGTGAGAAGGAGTTCAGGAGAGAGATTTTAACATAAGCCAAGATGAATAAGTTTTAAAGGGATCCCATAATGTCTCTCACGTTCTACTCTATATATGCAAAGTAGAAAAGGATGAAGAGAATCTAGAGTCTCCAAAATTCTGTTTTACAATGGTTATGTGTAGGACTTGCCAGCTGGGAATTTATCCCACCCCTCTTTCAGTGGTGTACTAGTCAATGGCACTCAAAGAAGAAAGGAAAGAAATCCTGACTGGTACCCTTATACATGTCTCCTTGGTGACCATAACCCAGTAACCACCACTTCTAAACATACAATTATGAAAAGATGAGGTACAGAAGTT
Organism: Apodemus agrarius; assembly: GCA_964023405.1. Classification (NCBI taxonomy): domain Eukaryota; kingdom Metazoa; phylum Chordata; class Mammalia; order Rodentia; family Muridae; genus Apodemus; species Apodemus agrarius. The sequence continues at coordinate 44,115,663 of OZ030012.1, read as the reverse complement.
GGCTGCCCAGAGCTGGCCCAGGAAACCAGGATGTACCTGTCCCTACCTCAAAGGTCAAGTTTCCCAAGATTTCTGGACAAGCACCAGAGATCTTGGGCGGTGGAGAAGGTACCCTCTTCTGGGGCAAGAAATTGTGTATATGAAGGATGGTCCTTACCTATCCACAGCAGAATGCTGGAGTGTGTGTGTGTGTGTGTGTGTGTGTGTGTGTGCGCGCGCGCGCGCGCGCATGTGTGTTTGTGTGCATGTACACATGCGCCTGTGTGTTGCCAAGCTATTTTTAATTAAAAAGTGATGACAGCTGAATATATTCCCTGAGTCTGCAGCTAATAACTTCCCGACCTAGGCCTCACTTGTGAGACCCTCTCTTGAAACCAGACCGTGTTAGCCCCGTGGGGCTTCTATTATTGGCTAGCCGTCTCAACAGATGCAGGTCTAACCAAATCCATGTCTAATATAAGCATGCGAGTGGGAAGATGAAAGGGGAAAATGTGTGTGCTAAATCACCATCCACAGACAGAGAAGTGAACACAGGACACAGGCAGCCATCTGAAGAGAAACACCAAAGGTCATTGTCACAGAGGTCCCGAAGGCACCAGCACTAACTCTGTCTTGCCATCATCTACAGTTGTACCATTTATCTATTTATTACTCATATTAGAAATATTTGTCTGGCTTCCCTGCCTCGTAAGTCTCTCTCATTCCCTCCCTCCTTCCCTGTCTCTCTCTTTCTCTTTCCTCTCCCCCCGTCCCTCCCCCATATGTGCATGCATGTGTGCGTCATGTGTGTGCCTGCATGTGTGAGTGCATTTGTGTGCATGAGTGGGTGTGTATGCATATGTGTGTGCATGTGTGTGTGTGTGAGTGTACATGAATGCATGTACATGTATTAGTTAAGGCATGGCTTTGGTTTTGTTTGCTGTTGTACAGTTTTCTGAGACATTATTATTAAAAGGCAGTTTTCAGAATTAGACACTTTTTTTTTCTCATCTTCCAACATCACTTAACAAAGTGATACCCATTTTACAGCAAAAGAAGCTAAGTCAAAGAGCTTTAAATGGTAGTTCTGAACTGAAAGTAAGACACGGCTGGTTCTAGGTCCTGAGATTATCTAGAGAGTGACTCTTCCTAGCTCAAAGCTCTCCCCACCCCACTCATTTCAATGATCACACTCATTTTTCCCAGAAGTTTGTCAGTGTTGTTAACTGCCCCCTTCTTTCTGGTCCATCCTATCAACCCATCTGAGCTCAATACATTCTTAAAGGACTATTTAAGACCAGATTCTGCAGCGATGTCTGGTTGCTGTTGGGTCTAATGGGGGTAAGTGTTCCGCCCATCTATTAATCCTCTCTCTTTCTGCTCCTGCTTCTGCTCCTGCTCCCTCCTCCTCCTGCCCCCTCCTCCCCTCCCTATCCTATCCTCCTCCTTCCCTTCCTCTTCCTTCTCCTCCTCTTCCTTCTCCTCCTCTTCCTTTTCCTCCTTCAGGACAAGGCTTCATGTATCCCAAGTTTGCTTTCTTCGATGGTGTTAAACTCCTGATCTCCCTACCTCTATCTCCTAAGATCACAGGTGTGAACCACCCAACAAACCCAAACCGGTTTGTATGGGGCTAGGGATGGAACCCAGGTCTTCCTTCCCGCTACACAAGCGCCCTCCCACCCTAGTTACATCCCTGGGCTCACAATTTGCCCTTACCTTTGGCCTTGCCTCCGTTGCCCCTTGTTTTATAATTTGCTTGCCTTCTTTTCTGCCCTAGAATACAAAGTATCATGTCTGGCTTTTGTAGCTGTTCAGAATGTTTTCAATTAATTAGCACTACGGCGCCATATGTCTAGCAATTGAATGAAGCTGGGAGAGTTCTAGAACTGGAGGATTTAACAAGATTGTGGTTTGACTGTCTCAATTGCTTCTCTATTTATCTCCTTCCACCCGCCTTCCCTCCCTTCCTCTCTCCCTCCCTTCCTTTCTTTCCTTCCTTCCTTCGTTTAAATAGCATTTTATTTGTGTAGACCAGGCTGACCTGCAACTTCAGATCCTTTAGCCCAAGCCCCCAAAGTGCTAGGGTTACAGGCTTGAATCCTGCAAGATTCAACCTTTTCAATGTAAATGTACATGATAAGCCCAGAGTTTAGCATTTTACGCATAAATGATATTACTTAAAATGACACGGGGTGTGGTTTCCACTGTACGGACTTTTTCTCAAAGGCTGGGAATTTGCTAATGCCCTCTCTTTAGATGCCTTAAATCTGGACCAGTGTGACTCCAGGACCACATGATCCTGCCACAGCATGCTCAAGGTCATTGTCCATCTATTCGCCGCAGTGCTGGATTTGAATTCTGGGCTTCATGCGTGCTGGGCAAGCTCTCCACCGCCGAGCTACACTCCAGCCCTGCATCATAGTCACACCACTGCACCAATAAGAACACAGCTTGTCAAAACTCCAGTAGGTGGGTATTTCAGTCATTCCCCAAAGGAAACCCAAATGACCATTTGAAAAAGAATCCAGCTTCTCTTAACCCTAATATTTAAAAAAAAAAAAAAAAAAAAAATGGCCGTCACATCTAGCTTTCTTCCTTTCTGTTTCCATTTCATGCCATTCCCCTCCACTTTGTAGTCAGAAAGATGGAAAACAGCTGGTACCGTTTCCTAGCAGATAATCCTTCTTGGACTGGAAAAAAAAATGCCTGCGACATGTCTCAACTTCCTTCCCTCTGGCAGAAGACATGGCAGCGTGCCTCCTCGAGGGAAGGCTGTCCTCTCCCATAGGCTCCTCTACCCAGACAGAATTCCAGCTGTCAGCAGGGAGCACTGGTGAGAGCGCCAGCAGGACTGGATAATCCATGGGCAGATGCTCCTGGACCAAGGATGCACGCTGAAACCAGGCACCAGAGCAAAGTAACCGAGAGTATAGAGGAACTGGAAAGGATGCGCCCTCCAGACGCCTGCTGTCCCCACCGTCCTCCAGACACCTCCGGAGCCGGGGACAGGGGCAGGGGGATAAAAATGAGGCAGGAAGGTCGTGGCAGCTGCTAGTTGGGGGAAACCGGGGATTGGCAAGCGGCCCCCTTCTCCTGGCATCTGGGGAACAAGGGAGCTGCCGGGAGAAACATAAAAAAAAAAAAAAAAACGCAGAAGCAGGGAGCCTTTCAAAGGAGAATGTCAAAGGCTTGGAGCCTGGTAGCTGAGGAAGACCTTGCCAAATGTTTCAGAGAAAACAGGAAAGCTTTTGAGGCACTGCATTCTGGGGTCCTAGAACAATGAAAAAGGAAGTTTCAGAGGAAAATAACAAGCACTGTGAAACCCTGCTCCAGCCTCACAAAATCCTTCTGCCATTCTTACAGAAAGCAGGGGGGAAAACGGAAAAACACACACACACACACAAAAAAAAAAACCAACCTCCAGCCAGTGGGCTCAGTCCCATACCACAGCCCCTTCCCTGTGGCGTGCTGGGCAGGAAGGGCAATGATGTGGCCTGCTCCCTGGAGACCAGAACAGAACATTCCCCCCCCCCCCGAACAAAGCCTGTGCAGTTACCTGCAGATCAAAGTTCATTCTTAATAAGGGGACTGTTGGAGGGGGTTTGGGAGAGCAATCAATGTTGCTCTGCATTCCATTAAAAAAGGATTATGGGCTGTCTAACCAGGTAGGCAGTGTACTGTGTGAACTGAAATTTGTCCTTTGGAGGGGTGTGTGTGGCAAAAACAAAAGCCTGAGGAGACAGTCAGCCACTGTTCACAGCAGCAGGGTGGTGGCGCGCTGTCTGTGTTTGTGCGTCTGTGCAGGGCGTGTGCAGTATCTTCTGCTGTTGCTAAGATGGTTTCCCCCTTCACCGGCCTCTCACCCAATCAGAAAGTAGCTGCTCCTTATTGGTTGCCTGGCGTTATCGAATGACCATGACGAGCTGGAGTCAAGCCCACCTCATTGGTTTATTCCGATGGCCCATTGTCAGGGGACAGCAAATCAGACACCTAATCAATATTTTGTGAAGTGGCACTAGACTCCTGATGAAATTTGCATTAAATTTCTCCCTGTCTGTGCCTTTGCTCCCAGATAAGCATCATATTAACTTCAGTGATAGAAAGAGAGGCGACCGATCAAGCCCTGTCATCCTTCAGCCATTTTGGACTGATTCCTGGGTCTAGGCCGGAATTGTGGAATACTGAATATGGAACAGAGGAATTCGTTACAATTTGCAGAATGCAAATCTCCCAAGCAGAAACATATCTAACCAGTCTAGAATGGTGATAGCCTTTCTAGATAATAAAACACTGAGTTTCTTCTTTCTTCCCTCCATCCTTCTGTCCTTCCCCACCTTCCTTCCTTGCTTCCAAAAAGATGAGCCAGGTGTGTTAGTGACTCTGGATAGGCATCATTGTGCCAGCCGAGAAATGCCTCCTTTTGGGGCTATTCCAGAGCAAAGTGATGCCTCCAAGAGCCCAGGGTTCAAAACATGTTAAGCTTCCTACCTTTGAACAAATCCCTGAAATGAGACAGAACTTCAGCTCCCCAAAGGGGTGTCTTCCTGTGAGAGAACCAATGTTCTCCAGATGTCTACATAAATCATAGTTAAAGTAGGAGCAGGTAGGCTAGGTAGGTGTCATGAGGAAAAGATAGGAAGTGAGGAGATGCCCTGTGTTGCATAAAGAACACAGATACAAACAGAAAAAATAAATCCCATGGTCTTCCACCTACCACTGAGAAGCTAAAATGTCTATATGTCTGTCCTTGGTCCTCTGTGCCTCCAGCCTGTTGTAACCAGCAGTCTGTTTGTTCACCAATCTTCCTCTTCCTTCACCTAAGTGATCCCTTCATCACTTCCTCCACGATCTCTTGAAATCTACGCCTTACACTACGGCATCATTAACTTTTCAACCCTCTTCTGTTTTCTAATCATTTCCAACATTATTAAAATATGTTGCGAATGTAGCACAGCACACACAAAGACATGTACACAGAGCTACCACCAAGTTAGAAGATAACCCCACACTGGTACCCCTATGTTTCTTATTAAGGCAGAAAGCATTCTGGATGTGTTACTCTGAGCTCCTTGATCCAACACTTCTCAACCTAGCTTTTCCCCGGGAATGACCTGGGTAGTCTATGAACAAGCAACACAAAGGTCAATGTAGGTTCAACCACAACACGTGATCAGCAGGCCTCCAACCAGCATGTCTTGGAGGTTGTTCTGCATTTCATCATTGTTCTAATATCCCTGAGTAGTTTCTCTGCTCTCCCACCCCATACAGTAAAACTCTGGAAAGAACTGTATTCGGTAGTTATTTTTGCTGATATGATAGATGAATGCCCCAGCCAAAGCAATTGAAGGGAAGAAGTTATATCTCATATAAAATCTTCAGGTTTCAGCCCATCCTTTTAGGGGAAGTCATGGGAGGAACTCAAGCAACTAGTTACATCTATCCACAGTCCTGAGCAGAGAGAAAAGAATGGACCCAAGGTGCCTAGATTTCTTCCTTCCTCTACAGTTCAATGACCCTTGGTGATGGAATGGTACTAACCACAGTGGGGCTGGATCAACTCACAATCAAGGCAGTCCCCCCACAGACATGCCTACAAGCCAAACTGAACTGAATAACTCTTGTGTTGACATTTGTCTTCGGCTGTGTGGTTCTAGGTCGTGGCAGGCTAACGTTTAAGGCCAACAGCACAGTTGCCTGTCCTTACTATCTTCATTTCTAATCCGATTCTCTTCTGCACCCTTTCCAGCCTCCCCAGGACCACAGCTCTGTCGCAGCTGTCATCAGTGGACCTCTGCTTTGGCCCAGGACAAGACCCAACCCTTGTTTCCTTTGGTATAGTAGCAGCATTTGACAAACTTGGTGGTTTCTTTTTCTTTTGTCTCAGTGACGCACTTCTCTCCCAGTCTCCCGCTGTCTTCCCTCTGTCCTCCTCTGCTGGCTCTGGCCCGTCATCCTGACTCTCCCACCCAAGCAACCCGAGGCTCCACCTCAAGACCACACCTCTTCCTCCTCTGTGTGATCTAAGTCCCTCAACTTTAAATTCTAAATATGTGGCAACTGCCACATTTCTCTTTGCCACTCTCATATTGCCCTGAAGCCCCAACTGACACCCTGTCTACATATGGGCAGCTAGCACACAGCCGAAAGTGAAGCTTTTCACCCCAGAATTCTCACCTCGACAAATACAAACTCCAGTCTTCCTGAGACCCAACTGTTTGGCATCAGCCTGGACCCCAATCTCCTCCTCACATCACACTGCAACCTAAAAGCAAATATACCCAAACATCTGAGCATTTAATTCCATCTTCCCCGACAGCCCAAAGCACTTCTGCATTTCTTCATTGTTAGTATTGCAACGATCAGCCAAAGATCTCCCTACCTTCTTCCTGTCCCTATTACCCTTCTCTTCTTCCCACAGAAGCCACATGGACTTCAAATATAGCCACTTTATGATATCCTACTCATATTTTCAAATAGTGTCTGTATCATGAAGAAGAAAACTAAATCTGCCTGTTGTATAAAGGCAATGGGGCCATATGCTTTGCATTTATTTGTTTTAGCTTTATATTTATAAGATTAAATACTATTGCCAAATGTTCCTGGTGCACCGCAGTATAAAGTTTTCCCTCAGTATACACTGAAGACTCATTCCAGAAACCCTGAAGACACGTGGAGGCTCATGTTTTTATGTGAATTGGTTCAGTATTTGTCTGTTGGCATGAATCTGGAACCTAACTTAGAAGCTGGTTTTATTTGGGTGTATGTAGTCCGTGCACAGCTCCTCCTTTCACTGGATCCTCTCTGGGTCACATATGATTCCTCATGTGATGTGCAGTGGCCATTCTGCATTACTCTGAACAATAGAAGTCTAGGCCACTTCACTGGTGTTGCTTTTCCAACCCAACCTTTCCATCCATACTTGTTTGAATCCTCAGGTCTGCATCTTGCTCTAAGATCAAGAATTGACAAATGGGACCTCATAAAACTACAAAGTTTCTGCAAGGCAAAGGGCATTGTCAAAAGGACAAA